>CM031619.1:61496529-61524029 GCA_018398815.1 Conus ventricosus
GTATATATTTATAAACAAATGCTAAAAAATAATATACGTAAATATCAATTCTCAACAATACTGCATGAAACAACATAATACATTACCACCAAGGCGCATAATCATCATGAAAGGGGAACCAGTCTTAATGAACAATGCATCATGGTACATAAACGCTGCAGTTTATGACATTCTCCAGGAAGTGATGAGATCACTCGACCACATCGGTGTAACAACATAACACATAACACTAAGGTGTATAATCATCATGAAATGGGAATCAACCTCAATGAATCAATGCATGGTGTATAAACGCTGTAGTTTATTACGTACTTCAGGAAGTGATGAGATCGCTCGTCCACATCGTTGTGGAATGATTGTCGGTGTTCGTAAAGTTAATACTTTTTAAAAACATGCAGTTAATATTTTTTTTAAATAAATTCTACTTTTAAAGGAATTCTGAAATACAAAACATCGTCAGCAATCAGACGTAGTGTATTAGTTTAACACACGGGCCGTAGCAAGGTTTTTTTTAAAATATTTTTTAACTTCTGTAATGACGGCTGTTTTTGTTATATACCCAAACACCACGTCTACTTGCATATGATATGGGAACATGACATGTACATCCATGACATATCGAATACAACAGAATGTGCACAAAATTTACACACACCGTTTTTCATTTCCGTATTCATTCATGTGTGTGTGTGTGTGTGCGTGTGTGTGTGTGGGGGGGGGGTGCGTGCGTGCGTGCGTGCGTGCGTGCGTGTGTGTGCACATTTTTCAACATCAGTACATAATAACTGTCTCTGGTCTAGAAAAATGTATACCTGTTGCATTGACGGTACTGTTCATCATGGAAGAGTCTGAAAAACAAATGTTTTTTTAATTCACCTTTTGCATCTTTCGTACAAAATGCCACCCACATTCAACTCATATGAAGTGAGAAAACGGAAAACACGACCTAAGGTATAGTCACAATAGTTACTTTCTGTCATTCGTTATCAGAACATTTACGTATATATTAAACGGACAGAGGCAACCAAAGAATGATGCCTTGCTGACTCACTTTAAAACTGAAGGATTCATATTTATCAACAACACAATTTTATTTTGATCGGCAGTTGCTTCATTGAATCACTCTGAAAGGAACGCGGCACAACACTACACGGATGTTTGCCGTCTTCATCCAGATCATCAATAATATGCTATCAGTATGATCATCTAAAAGCACATATATAGAGAGCATAAGATAGAGGGAAAAACATGTAACGTAAGCAACAAGATGTATAAACTCCTGAACGTGCCAGAGTCAGTAGTTTTAATATCATGATATGTTCACGACATAATGTAGGTAAGATCCCATGTAAACACTTCAATACGCAGAAGTTGAAATAGATAAAGAACCAGATAATGAACAGAAGATATGAAAATAGACAGAAAAAAACGAACACAAATCTTGAACGTTTCGGTCACAGACCGTCTTCAGGACTTGTGACATAAACGAAAGACAAATTAATAAGTGGGGGCAATGCCGTAAGAAAACATATACGTAAACGGACGAATACGTTTGTAAAGGGTGTGGTGTGTGTGTGTGTGTGTGTGTGTGTGTGTGTGTGTGTGTGTGTGTGTGTGTGTGTGTGTGTGTGTGTGTGTGTGTGCGCTCGCGCGCTCGCGTGCGTAAATGCGTGCGTGCGTGCGTGCGTGCGTGCGTGTGTGCGTGTGTGCGTGTGTGTGTGTGGTGTGTGTGTGTGTGTGTGTGTGTGTGAACATCTGTCTGCCTGTGTACATGTGTGTATATTTCTTTTCTGAGGAAAAATCTCACATCATGTCTTCATGTTTTCTCCCAACGTGGCATGATGGTGATTCATTAGTATATTCCAAAGATCAAGAGCGAGTTACTGTTGTAACTAGCACACGATATGTAGCAAGGCTTGCATAAAGCTTTTCAACATGTGACATAAAACGGCTTTTTTCTCAACAAGGATCAACGCATTTACATATGCCAAAACAAGAAGTCACCTGATCTATCATATGAAAATAACACATCACATATCACACACACACACACACACACACACACACACACACACACACACACACACACACACACACACATGCAAAGAGAGAGGAAAAGAGAGAGAGAGAGAGAGAGAGAGAGAGAGAGAAGAGAGAGAGAGAGAAAGAGAGAGACAGAGAGAGAGAGCAGAGAGAGAGAGGAGAGAGAGAGAGAGAGAGAGAGAGAGAGAGAGAGAGAGAGAGAGAGAGAGAGAGAGAGAGAATTTGAAAGGCATCAAGTGTATTACACACACCATGTATATTGATTTCTATCTCTATTCGTGTGTACGTATGTTTTGCTTTATTGACTCATTTCAACATATTTTCATCTTCATGGAGTGTTGTACATTTTTCAATTAAACTAGAAACCAGTGTTTTACGCTCGTTTTTAACATCAGTATACAATACCTGTACGTGTTCAAGATGAACATACCTGTTGCATTGGCTGTACTGTTCACTACGGGAGAGTCTGGAAAAAAAGATGCTGTCTCCAATTCACATTTGCCAGTATACACACACACACACACACAACACACACACACACACACACAACACACACACACACACACACACCACACACACACACACACACACAACACAATATCTTGCCGTGTAATTTAATTGATGCATTATAAACATTACGTATACACATATCGACATACAAAGAAAATATAGGAAAACCTATGCGGTAAACACTAAATGCGTACACTAAGACTTGTAAACTCTTTAGCACGTAAAATTAATAGCATTTCTAAACGCTAAGGTATGAGTAAAAACCTACAACTGAATGTGTCGTGTTCTTTGTGCAAACATAAATACATCCCTTTCTGCCCACGTATCGTGACTCGCTCTATTCACGAACAGCTCACCTGTTGAATTGATGGTACTGTTATCCGTGGGAGAAACTGAAACAAAACAAAAATGTGTGAAAAAGTTGTATAATTTCACCTGTGAAGCATTCGCTGGACACACCTATATAGTTACAAAACACGTTACATACTCTGTCACACACTCACATCACGAGAGCTTCTTTATGTAGGCATACATAATCACTTCCACACATGTAAACTTATCTCAGGATTTGGAAAAGAAGAAGCATGCTGGGACTCAATTTTTCATTATTTGCAGTAAAACGCTCAGAATAAACTAATAGAACTGTTTAAAAAAAAAAAAAAGAATGAGAAAAGAATCAAGAGTCGAAAGTTGCGGTGTCAATGTTTATTTATTTATATTCCCAGGCATAGAAGAGTGACGGTATTTATACAATAATATTAACATAATATACAGTTCTTCATGGCTATTACTTGGAAAACATTATAATGTATAGACGACGTGAAATGCACGCATCAGATATGTAAACAAATGTTGAAAAATACTATACGTAAATATCAATTCTCAACAATACTGCATGAAACAACATAATACATAACCACCAAGGCGCATAATCATCATGAAAGGGGAACCAGTCTTAATGAACAATGCATCATTGTACATAAACGCTGCAGTTTATGACATTTTCAGGAAGTGATGAGATCACTCGACCACATCGGTGTAACAACATAATACATAACACTAAGGTGTATAATCATCATAAAATGGGAATCAATCTCAATAAATCAATGCATGGTGTATAAACGCTATAGTTTATTACGTACTCCAGGAAGTGATGAGATCGCTCGTCCACATCGTTGTGGAATGATTGTCGGCGTTCATAAAGTTAATATTTTTAAAAATATGAAGTTAATTTTTTTAATTGAATTCTACTTTTAAAGGAATTCTGAAATACAAAACATCGTCAGCAATCAGACGTAGTGTATTAATTTAACACACGCGTCGTAGCAAGATTTTTTAAAAGCTTTTTTAAAACTTCTTCTGTAATGACGGCTGTTTTTGCTATATACCCAAGCACCACGTCTACTTATATGATATCGGAACATGACATGTAGATCCATGACATATCAAATACAACAGAATGTGCACAAAATTTACACACACCGTTTTTAATTTCCGTATTCATTCATGTGTGTGTGTGTGTGTGTGTTGTGTGGTGTGTGTGGTGCGTGCGGCGTGCGTGCGTGCGTGCGTGCGTTGCGTGCGTGCGTGCTGTGCGTGCGTGCGTGCGTGCGTGCGTGTTGTGTGTGTGTGTGTGTGCACATTTTTCAACATCAGTACATAATAACTGTCTCTGGTCTACAAAATGTATACCTGTTGCATTGACGGTACTGTTCATCATGGAAGAGTCTGAAAAACAAATTGTTGTTTTAATTCACCTTTTGCATCTTTCCGTACAAAATGCCACCCACATTCAACTGATATGAACGTGAGAAAACGGAAAACACGACCTAAGGTATAGTCACAATAGTTACTTTCTGTCATTCGTTATCAGAACATTTACGTATATATTAAACGGACAGAGGCAACCAAAGAATGATGCCTTGCTGACTCACTTTAAAACTGAAGGATTCATATTTATCAACAACACAATTTTATTCTGATCGGCAGTTGCTTCATTGAATCACTCAGAAAGGAACGCGGCACAACACTACACGGATGTTTGTCGTCTTCATCCAGATCATCAATAATATGCTATCAGTATGATCATCTAAAAGCACATATATAGAGAGCATAAGATAGAGGAAAAAAACATGTAACGTAAAAACAAGATGTATAAATGCCTGAACGTGCCAAAGTCAGTAGTTTTAATATCATGATATGTTCACGACATAATGTAGGTAAGATCCCATGTAAACACTTCAATACGCAGAAGTTGAAATAGATAAAGAACCAGATAATGAACAG
Source organism: Conus ventricosus (assembly GCA_018398815.1). Lineage (NCBI taxonomy): Eukaryota > Metazoa > Mollusca > Gastropoda > Neogastropoda > Conidae > Conus > Conus ventricosus. The sequence continues at coordinate 61,501,369 of CM031619.1, forward strand.
AAGATATGAAAATAGACAGAAAAAAAAACGAACACAAATCTTGAACGTTTCGGTCACAGACCGTCTTCAGGACTTGTGACATAAACGAAAGACAAAATAAAAAGTGGGGGCAATGCCGTAAGAAAACATATACGTAAACGGACGAATACGTGTTTAAAGTTTAAAGGTGTGTGTATGTGTGTGTGTGTGTGTGTGTGTGTGTGCGTGCGTGCGTGCGTGCGTGCGTGCGTGCGTGCGTGCGTGCGTGCGTGCGTGACTGTGTGTGTGTGTGGGGGGGGGGGGGTGTGTAACATCTGTCTGCCTGAGTACATGTGTGTATATTTCCTTTCTGAGAAAAAATCTCGCATCATGTCTTCATATTTTTTCCAAACGTGGCATGATGGTGATCCATTAGTATATTCCAAAGATTAAGAGCGAGTTACTGTTGTAACTAGCACACGATATGTAGCAAGGCTTGCATAAAGCTTTTCAACATGTGACATAAAACGGCTTTTTTCTCAACAAGGATCAACGCATTTACATATGCCAAAACAAGAAGTCACTGATCTATCATATGAAAATAACACATCACTCACACACACACACACACACAAGAGAGAGAGAGAGAGAGAGAGAGAGAGAGAGAGAGAGAGAGAGAGAGAGAGAGAGGAGAGAGAGAGAGAGAGAGAGGAATCTGAAAGGCGTTAAGTGTACTACACACACACCATGTATATTGATTTCTATCTCTATTCGTGTGTGCGTATGTTTTGCTTTATTCACTCATTTCAACATATTTTCATCTTCATGGAGTGTCGTACATTTTTCACTTAGACTAAAACCCAGTGTTTTACACTCGTTTTCAACATCAGTAGACAATACCTGTATGTGTTGAAGATGAACATACCTGTTGCATTGGCTGTACTGTTCACAACGGGAGAGTCTGGAAAAAAAAGATGCTGTCTTCAATTCTCATTTGCTAGTATACATAAACATACACACACACACACACACACACACACACACACACACACACACACACACACACACACATACCTTGCCGTGTAATTTAATTGATACATAATACACATTATGTACACACATATCAACACACAAAGAAATTACAAGGAAAACCTATGCGGTAAACACTAAATGCATACACTAAGACTTGTAAACTCTATAGCATGTCAGATCAATAGCATTTCTAAACGCTAAGGTATGAGTACAAACCTACAACTGAATTTGTCGTGTTCTTTGTGCAAACATAAATACATCCCTTTCTGCCCACGTATCGTGACTCGCTCTATTCACGAACAGCTCACCAGTTGAATTGATGGTACTGTTATCCGTGGGAGAAACTGAAACAAAACAAAAATGTGTGAAAAAAGTTGTATAATTTCACCTGTGAAGCATTCGCTGGACACACCTATATAGTTACAAAACACGTTAAATACTCTGTCACACACTCACATCACGAGTGCTTCTTTATGTAGGCATATATAATCACTTCCACACTCGTAAAATCACCTGAGGATTTGGAAAAGAAGAAGCAAGCTGGGACTGAACTTCTTCATTATTTGCCGTAAAACGCTCAGAATAAACTAATGGATCTGTTAAAAAAAAAAAAAGAAAAAAAGAAAAAAGAATCAAGAGTGGGAAGTTGCGGTGTCAAAGGATTATTTATTTACATTCCCTGGCATAGAAGAGGGACGGTAATTTTACAGTAATATTAACATAATATACAGTTCTTCATTTGACTTGTATCACTGGCTATTTTTTGGAAAACGTCATAATACACAGACGACGTGAAATGCACGCATCAGTATATGTATACAAATGTTGAAAAATACTCTACGTAAATATCAATTCTCAACAATACTGCATGAAACAACATAATACATAACACCAAGGCGCATAATCATCACGAAATGGGAACCAGTCTTAATGAACAATGCATGGTACATAAACGCTGCAGTTTATGACATTCTCCAGGTTGTCATGAGATCTCTCGTCCACATCGGTGTAACAACATAACACATAACAGCATGGTGCATAATCTTCATAAAATGGGAATAGATCTCAATGAATCAATGCATGGTGTATAAACGCTGTAGTTTATTACGTACTCCAGGAAGTGACGAGATCACACGTCCACTTCGGTGTGGAATGATTGTCGGTGTTCATAAAGTTCGTACTTTTTTTTAACAAGAAGTTATTTTTTTGACTGAATTTTACCTTTTTAAGGAATTCTGAAATACGAAACATCGTCAGCATTTAGAGATGGTGTATTGATTTAATACACCAGCCGTAGCAAGATTTTTTTTTTTAAGTTTTGCTATTTCTTTTGTAGTGACGGTTGTTTTTCTTGTATACCCAAACACCAAGTCAACTGGTATATGATATGGGAACATGACATGTAAATACATGACATATCAAATGCAAAAGAATGTGCACAAAAAGTTAGACACACCATTTTTAATTTTCCGTATTCATTCATGTGTGTGTGTGTGTGTGTGTGTGTGTGCGCGCGCATGTTCTCATTTTCACAGACTGTGTATTTTACGAAATCTAAACATCTTGAGCACATTTTTCAACATCAGTACATAATAACTGTTGATTGGTCTAGAAAATTAATACCTGTCGCATTGACGGTACTGTTCATCATGAAAGAGTCTGAAAAATTAAAACAAAATGTTTTAATTCACTTTTGTTTAATCTATCCCACAAAATACCATCCACAATCAAGACATAAGAAATTAAAACCACAAACAAAAAACAGACAAAACGTCCTAACGTCTACAGTCATAATGGTTGCTTCATGTCACGAGTTATCAGAACATTTCGTATATATAAAACTGACTGAAGCAATGGAAGAAAGATGCAATGTCGGAAATGAGCTACATAAACATTTTGTGAACTAAAGGATTTATAGTGAACAAGTGGGGTATGTTTTGCTCCCATAAGGAAACCTAACACAGAGTAACTCTTATTCGAGACTGGCACAGCCTTTTAAACTTGAATAAAGTCAGACAAATACATAGACTAACAATCTAATAGTGGGGGGAAAACAAGCGCAGGCCAACAACTGAACTATCTGGCAAAGATTTGGACTTGAGGGGAGGGGAGAGGAGAGGGGAGTTTGAAGATGAAGAAACTGGGAAAATGAAATTTAAAAAAAAAAAAATTATGTTACAGATATGAAAACTCTTCACTAGCTGCATAAGGGAACCATCGCAATCCCTTTTGAAGGCAGATATATTTGTATTGCCTGCTTCGAGGCCTTTCGCCCGCTGGATCGGGAATCATCAGGGAGACACGGCTGGTTGTGTCTGCGCTCCCGGCGTCAAATAGAAACACACCACAGTCCATAATACTGTGGTGTTCTCACCACCATGGGTGCAAAAAAGAATCCAAAAAGCACCCCCAGAGCAGCCAGCGAAGAGTAGTAAATGCAACCAAACGAAAGTGTGGGGAGGAAAAAAAGCTGTTGTAAAACTAAAGACATTATGCAAATAATATAAAATGTAGGGGACAGTCTTTTGAGCCTACGCCTGAGGATCCACCCAAAGATGCAAGGGAGATCAAAAGACAAACACACAGACGGACAGAAACAAATACAAATAACCTCAATTTAATCAAAGCAAAATCGGAAATGAAATGAGGTAGGGAACAGTAAACGATAAACAGTAAACAAGTGGGGTAATGTTTTGCTCCCATAAGGAAACCTAACACAGAGTAACTTTTATTCAAGACTGGCACAGCTTTTAAACTTGAATAAAGTCAGACAAAATACATAGACGAAACAATCTAATAGTGGGGGAAAACAAGCGCAGGCCAACAACTGAACTATCTGGAAAAGATTTGGACTTGGGGGAGGGGAGAGGAGAGGGGATTTGAAGATAAAAGAAACGGGAAAATAAAATTTAAAAAAAAAAAAAAAAAAAAAAAAAATTATTTTACAGATATAAAAACTCTTCACAGCTGCAAAAGGGTAACCATCGCAACCCCTTTTTGAAGGCGATATATTTGTATTGCCTGCTCCGGGCCCTTTCGCCCGCTGGATCGGGACTCATGTTTTTTTTTTTTTTTTTAAATTTTCTTTTCCCCAGTTTTTCATCTTAAAAACCCCCCCTTCCTCCCCCCTCCCTAAAGCCCCCAAACCCTTTGCCGACAGTTCAGTTTTTTGGGCCCGCGCTTGTTTTTCCCCCCTTTTTAGATTGTTCGTTTATTTTTTTTTGATTTTTTAAAGTTTAAAAGGGGGCCCAGTCTTAAATAAGAGTTACTCTGTGTTGGGTTTTCCTTTGGGAGCAAAACATACCCACTGTTTTACTGTTTATCGTTTCTTTTCCCCTCCCTATTTCTTTTCCGATTTTGCTTTGATTAAATTGAGGTTATTTGTTTTGTTTCTGCCCGTCTGTGTTTTTCTTTGATCCCCTTGCTTTTTTGGGGTGGTCCTCAGGCGTGCTCAAAGCTGTCCCCTACATTTTATTTATTTTTCATAATGTCTTTAGTTTTACAACAATTTTTTTCCCCCCCCAACTTTCGTTTGGTTGCTTTACTACTCTTCGCTGGCGCTCTGGGGGGGGCTATTGGATTCTTTTTTGCACCAGGGGTAGAAACACCACGTATTAGGACTGTGGTTTGGGGCTTATTTGAGCCGGGGGCCAACCAGCCAGCTCCCGATGAGTCCGATCCCCCGGGCGAAAAGGGCCCCGGACGGCTACAAAAATATTGCCTTCAAAAGGGATTTCGATGGTTCCCTTTTGCGTAGTGAAGAGTTTTTTATGTCTGTACATAATTTATTTTTTTTTTTTTTCCCGTTTCTTATCTTCAAACTCCCTCCCTCTCCCCTTCTCAAGTCCCAAAACGTTTTCCAGATAGTTCAGTTGTTACCTGCGCTTGTTTTTTCCCCCCCTATTAGTTGTTCGTTATGTATTTTGTCTGACTTTATTCAAGTTTAAAAGGTGTGCCAGTCTTGAAAAAGAGTTACTTGTGTTGGGGATCCTTATGGGGGAAAAAATACCCACTTTTTTACTGTTTATCGTTTACTGTTCCCTACCTCATTTCATTTCCGATAAAGGATTTGTATTTGTCTACAGCACAATTTTATTCTGATCGGCAGTCGCTTCATTGAATCACTCAGAAAGGAACGCGGCCAACACTACACGGATGTTTGCCGTCTTCATCCAGATCATCAATATATGCTATCAGTATGATCATCGAAAAAGCACATATATAGAGAGCATAAGATACAGGAGAAAAAAAACATGTAACGTAAGCAACAAGATGTTATAAACGCCTGAACGTATCAAAGTCAGTAGTTTTAATATCATGATATGTTCACGACATAATGTTGATCAGATCACATGTAAACACTTCAATACGCAGAAGTTGAAATAGCTAAATAACCAAATAATCAACAGAGGATATGAAAGTAAAGGCAATGACGTATGAAAACATTTACGTAAACGGACGAATACGTGTTTAAAGGTGTGTGTGTGTTGTGTGTGTGTGTGTGTACGAGCGAAGCGCGCGCCTGCATGCGTGCGTACGTGCTGCACTGTTGAAGACTTCCTTTGTATGATGATTTACATTTATTCCTCAACATCAGCTTCTGAGCAGATATCCCGTCGACGTCAACCCAAGGGCAGATTTAATCTAAGTAAGCGGAAGCATGGAAAATATTGAAAATTCGACATTTACTAATATTACTATCTACATCCATTGCCCACATGTTCAGACTGACACTGACAATCGGCTGGCCTATCAATAACACACAGAGAGAGAGAGGAGAGAGAGAGAGAGAGAGAGAGAGGGAGGGAGAGAGAGAGGATGAGAGAGAGAGAGAGAGAGAGAGAGAGAAGATAAACATTTGAAAAGATTTAAATATGATAAGGACACGACGTACTGTGTATAAGATTATGTGAAAACAAATGAATACCAAGAAAACTATAGTGGTTAACTGAGACAATAAAGAACGTACACAATATGTTACTAATCAGATACATAAACAAGAAAAGTAAATCCACAGCTACACTAATATTTCAACACCACATTTTGATTTGATTTCTGAGCAATCTTTTTGCTTATTCGTCCACATCAGCATAGAAAGACTGTGGGTTATCAAGACAAACATACTCTGCATTTCGTTTGCTTCGCTGTCTGTTGCAGCGTTGAGGTTGAAAACAGGCAGGAAAATATCATTTATAATTTAAATGTGAACACAATAATGGAAATCATCGTCAGCTATACGACACGGACCATTAACTCAACATGACTAGCGTCACAGAACATCTAAAAAATAAAATAAAAACCTCTCCTATTCAAGATTCAACGCCCATCTTGTGCCGAATTTGATGAGATAAGTGATTGTTCGTTCTTCACTTTCGTTGTCCTGAGTGTTGTTTATTTTGCCTGCAGAAGACCTAAGAGGTGGAAACGCGTCGTGTTTGGTCTTGTGATTCGTTTGTTCATGTTTTGCGGGTGCAGTACTTAAAAAAACCTTTTAAATATTTGTTTAGAAATAGCTTGTTTATGATATAAGAACACTTCATTAAAACAAAATAATTCATGCATAATAGCACTTAGAAACGTGAAGATAATGAAAGCACAACGACTGCTCATCATTGTCATATTCTTTTTATTCATGAAATATGTGTATGTTTATTTCTTTTCGATAGTACTGTCATGTTTGTTGATATTTTTTGTTTGTTTCAATATTAGACCAATCATAAGTTCATTTTCCAAGATTAGAACAGACTAACTGCCCATATTTGCATTTTGACATACCTGGTGCACCTTCGGTACTGTTAACGGAACCCACACTGAAAAAAAAAGTTTGAAAAGGTGTTTTTTGTATATGAGAAGGAACTCATACCAATCAAACGACATCCACATTGAGTGAAACCTTTGTGACAAGATTCATGAAACACTTTTCTACACACGCATTTACAACAGCGTTTGAAACGATCAGGCATCAACACTTTCAAAAACATGTAAAATGCCTAAAGCCATGAAAGAAATACACAAGTTGCTTCAAAACACGTGGCCTGATGGTCGGTTGCTATGTTGATGAACTTGATTATGTAAACACCCCGATAAACAAACAAGAGAACAATCAACACTATGATATGTGAATGCCATGGTATAAAGACACAGACACGGAAAAAACCACAACTTGTAAAACGCCGTACGTTGAAATACCACAATGCTGAAACAACATATGATTTGAACATCATAATGTTATTCCATCTGTATGATAACATGAACAGCACATGTAAACCATGAAATACAGAAGAAAAATAACATGAGAAGTACACAAGATGGATGAGCACCTGAAAGTGTCAGCATCATTAGAAGAAAACATCCTAAAATGTTTATGACGTAATGCGGATATAAGTCATGTGTGAACAACTTGATATTCAGAAACTGTAACAGCTAAACAGCAGCGCAATGGACATATATGATATCTTATTATTCATATATATATATATATATATATATATATATATATATATATATATATATATATATATATATATATATATATATTATATATATGCCTCTGATGGAACGCATATATATATATATATATATATATATATATATATATATATATATATATATATATATATATATATATATATATATATATATATATATATATATATATGCCTCTGGTGGAACGCATAGAACTAAATGACAGGATAGAAACCACAGCAAAAAGAGAAGCGTTTATAACACTCAAAGATCATAAACCTAATTTCCAAAACAACCCCTCATGTAGACTGATCAACCCCACAAAGTCTGAACTAGGAAGAGTAAGCAAACAAATTCTAGAAAAAATAGTAGCTGATGCCAAATCAAATCTTGAACTGAACCTTTGGAAAAATACTAATGAGGTGGTGCAATGGTTCCAAAAACTAAACAAACAAAACAGAACAACCTTTATCGCATTCGACATTGTGGATTTTTACCCATCCATCAATGAAAGAACTGCTCAGGAAAGCTTTGGAATTCACTACCAAATATACTGAGATATCAAATTCGGAATTGGAAATCATATTCCACACAAAAAAAACACTGTTGTATAATAAAAAGGAGCCTTACATGAAAAAAGCAGATTCTAATTCCACTTTTGACGTCACAATGGGTTCATTCGATGGTGCAGAAACATGCGAGATAGTGGGCCTGTTGCTATTGTCAAAAATGCACAAACTACTTGGGCATAAAGTTGGGCTGTACAGAGATGACGGATTGGCAGCACTGGACAATACACCTAGAGAGGTAGAGAATAAAAAGAAAGAACTGTGTAGGTTGTTCCAAAACCACAACTTAAAAATTACTATAGAAGCCAACAAAAAAGTAGTCAACTACTTAGATGTAACACTAGATTTAAACAAAAACCAATACAGACCATACAAAAAACCAATGATAAACCATTATATGTAAATGCCATGAGTAACCACCCACCAGCAATCATAAAAACTATACCACAAGGGATAAACAAGAGGTTATCCAACCTTTCCTGCAATGAAGAAATGTTCAACGATGCAGCAACAGACTACCAAGAAGCACTGTTGAAAAGTGGATACAACTACAAGTTGAAATATGAACCTGAAAGTACCACTGGAAGCAGGAAGAAAAACAGAAAGAGGAAAATAACCTGGTATAACCCACCATATGATGGTAGAGTGAAAACCAACATTGGCAAAGAATTCTTCAAAATATTAACAGAATCGTTCCAGAAAGACCATAAACTTTTCAAAATATTCAATAGGAACACTATCAAACTATCTTATTCTTGTATGCCAAATCTTAAAAAAGTAATTGATGCTTCAACCAAAAAGAAAACCAACGTCAAAAATGAGGGTGACAAACGGAAAACTTGCAACTGCACAATCAAAGGACAATGCCCTCTGAACAACCAATGTCTCTCTGATAACATCGTATACCAAGCCACTGTGACAACGAAAAGCAGCAAAGAGACATACATAGGGATTACAGAAAACAAATTCAAAGCTAGGTACGCCAATCACAAGCAATCTTTCAAGTATGAAAAATACAAACACCAAACAGAATTAAGTAAACATATATGGGATCTTAAGAAAACAAATACAGATTTTAACATCACATGGAAAATAATCAGAAAAGCAGCAGCATACAATAATAGCACAACGAGATGTAATTTGTGCACGACAGAAAAGTGGATGATCCTGTGCAAACCTAGTATGGCAACATTGAACACAAGAGTTGAAATCATAGACAGTTGCAGGCACAAAAGGAAATTTTTATCAACAAGTATAAAATAGAAACCCTGATAGGACCCCCCATACGGTAATACCCAATACAGAAAGCCTTACAACCTTAACAGGGCCCCCCCTTGCACAACACGTGCAACACAACCCAACTGGACCACAGCTCACAATCCAAAACATATATATACAATTGAGGTCAGTAGCAGGGGATTGGCACGGGATCTGAAGAGAGGAAGGACCTCGAAACAAGTTTGTCGTCCCGGGTTTTTAAGATTTACTTTTAATCATTATTTTATATATATATATAATATATATATATATAATATATATATATATATATATATATATATATATAATATATATATATATATATATAAAACAAGTACACATGTAAACCCCACAACTATGTACACACTATGATACCTGAACATCACAATTCGATACTATCTCTGTGCAGTACAACATTCAATTGTCCACATCAATATAGAATGGCCGCTGGATGTCAAGATGAACATACCCTGTGTTTCGCTTGTTCCATTTCCTGCAGTAGAGTTGGAAGCTGAAAAAGTTCAGGAAAACATTGTTTATAATTTACATTTGAATAGATTAATGAATGGAAGAAATCGTCAGCTAGGAGACACGGGGAATAAATTAAACATAAATAGCACTACAGGACATTTTCAACACTTTCGTATACAGATGCAGTGACATTGTGAGTGTACAGTATGAGAGTTATAGCAACACACACACACACACACACACACACACACACACACACACACAAAATCCTGTTTATGATATAGAAACATTTTATGATGACAAAAGAATATATAAGCAACACTAGATAGAAACGCTAAGGTAAAGTAAACACAACGATTTCGTTTCATTTATATATTCTTTGTATGTTTAGTGTTTTTCAACTGTATTTTCATACTTATCTATATCTTTTTTTTTTCAAATTTTGCCGGTCATAACTCATTTTCCAACACTGAAACAGACTCACTGTCCTGGTCGTTGCCTGCACGAAGATTTCCCTTCTCACGTCGGTTTTATTAAACCGCTAATGTGTCAAGCCTTAATGAATAAATCATCGTCTTTACTGAGGTATGGACATCGCTGTCTTCATGTCCATGTGGCTGTCAGTATGTGCCGTCTCTTTCAATGCATCCCTGTCTGTATGTCTCTATGCTTCTTGGTGTCACTGTTCAGTCTCTCATAGAACATGCTGACATGAGGGTTTAGTTTGACAGCCTCGAGACTGGCTCCGATCGTCAGTTTCATGTTGCTCAACACAGGCATGTCAACACCACGAAATATAAACAACACAAGATTTAACCTCTGGACATGCTAATGCCATGATATGTAATAAACACACATGGAAACCCACAGCATGTTAAAGAAAAAAAAAACCCGGAAATTAAGATACCCACAATGTGAAAATACCATATGCTATCCACATAACATGTTATCAGCATGATATAGTAAACAGCGTATGCAAACAATAAATTACAGAAAAAATATGTCAGGTAAAAACAAAATACGTGAACAGCTTGACATGCCAGTATCATCAAATGTTGACATAATGATACGTTCAGAACATAGAGTGGATGAGATTACTCGTAAACTCTTTGAGTATGTGCGGATATTATGATACATAATGAGCAGATATGAAAAAACGAGATGTAAACATCGAGATGTATGAACAAGATGGAAGAGAAACCATGTTAACTACGTAAACGCCATCACATCAGAACACTACAATCCTATACAATCAACAAGCAGCCATATTATCCATTCGTCCATATCAGCATAGAACGGTTGTTAGTGATCAAGTAAACATACTCTGTGTGTCGTTTGATCCCTTCCCTGTAGTAGAGTTGGGAGCTGAAAACATCCAGAAACATACTGTTTGTGATTTACATCTGAAATTATTAATGAATGCAAAACATTGTAAGTTATGAGACACCGTGAATTAATTAAAAAATATTTGCCGTTAAGACATATGCGACACATTCTTTTATACGTAGTGATTTTGCCTTTTATTTGAGCAAGTGACAATACAGATATGTCAAATGCAAAGACACCTTGTCTATGATAAGGAGCACTTTATGTGAACAGAATGATGAATAAGCACTAGCATGTAGAAACGTCATGATAACATACAGAATGATTGCTTATGATTAGATTTTTTAATTTTCTTATTTGTTTGATAATCTGATAAACTATTCACACACATGTATTCTTTCTAAACGTATTCTCAAATTCATTTACGGGCTCGCCCCCTTGAAAACCCCAATTTAAAACAAATGTCATGGTGAGAAAGGTTATCTGTGTAAAACAGCTACATTTTTAGTGATAGTGATTATTTGGTGTGGTGTACTCCCAAGTAACTACAACGTATATTGATACAATGATTTTTTTTGTTACGGAAAATGTTTCTTAAGTTCATTATAAGAACGCAGAAGACGCACACCGTTTTCTGCTGAAAATGTCCCATTTTGTCTAATTTAAGGGCTCTATTTTTTGCATTTTAATTACACAACTGTTTTCATTAGTCAAGAAAAGCAACGTTCAGAGAAGAAGCCGTTTATTGATAAACAAGAATCTTTCATCAACCGTTTAACTAAAACTTCTTGTTTATGACTATGCAAGGTCACGCCATGCATTTACATCGATCTGTGTCTTTACTGTGGAGGTTCACGGAGTTGTGAGAATTCAAAATGATCTGATGTTTTACACAAATACATATCAATAATTCTTTTCTGTAGCGATGCAAGAACTTTCACGTGCTCCACGTCCTTGTGATTTACGTTTGTATCAATTTTTTTCCATGTCCACGTGTTTTTTTGTTTGTTTGTTTCTTTTTTATCATAATCTTTAATCAACTAATTGGTGAGTTGACAGGCGCACAAAAAGACAGCACAGGCGCGCAAAAAGACAGCACAGGTGCACAAAAAGACAGCACAGGCGCACAAAAAGACAGCACAGGTGCACAAAAAGACAGCACAGGCGCACAAAAAGACAGCACAGGTAGGCGCACAAAAAGAGGACAGTGCGCAAAGACCCTGGCACATAACAGCACTTCTCTAAGTCGCCATTATAAACTCCCCCATTCTCATGTCTAGAGCAAAGTCAACTTGAAAAGCGCACGTATGACAAAGATTGAAGAAAGAAAGTACACCAAGGAAAACGAAGCTTTAGCATTATTTGCAGCCTTTTGTCCCTATTTCTTCATTACATGACCGACAAAAAGTACACTTTTTTTCCTAATCACTAACCACAATATCACTTCAATATAATTCTCATCTCTATCTCCATCTGTTTCCATGTTTATGAAATGTCTATATCTGTGAGTGCGGTTTGATTCTATCAGTGTGTTCCCTCCCTTTATCAATCTGTCTGTATCAATCTGCGTTTGTCTGTATCAATTTTTTCTGCATCACTTTCAAAGCATCCCTGTCTCCTTTGGTCCTTCCCAGTCTGCACAGATGTCTTCCCGAGTGTGTTAATGCGTATCGGTCTGTTTTCATGTTTTTCTGTCTTTATCAATGTCCCATATCGCTTTCCATATGCCCTGTCCCTGCCAACGTCTCACTTTTCTTTTTTAAATAAGAGTGTCGTTGCGTACATTTTTGTCTCCCTTTATAATTCACGGTCTTGAACCCCGCTGATGCGTGGTTGCCTGTATGAATATCTCCTCATCTTTACCAGGGTGCCCATGTGTCTGTTTACGTGTCCTCGTAACTGTCAAGGTGTCCCGTTTCTTTCAGTATATCCTGCTGTCTAAATGTCTCCAATATTTCTGAGTGTAACCGTTTATTCAGGATATAGGATACACAGGATATAGTTTTACTGCCTTCAGATGGCTTCTGTATTGATGAACAACAACCATAAAATCATATAAACATGATGACAATTTATAAACCATGAAGCAATTAACATTATGATATGTGAATATCATGATATACAAACACAGACATGGAAACGCCATAATATATAAACGTTTAAACATCCGTATACTGAAACCCCACTAATGTCGAAATACCATCTACTATCAACATATTATGTCTCCTGTATGAGAAAGCTCACGTAACGTACACACACACACACACACACACACACCACACACATTTCTCCCTTCCCCTCTCCTCCCTAAGTCTTCTACTCTACTTCCGCCTCAGGCCACACCTCTAGCCCCGCCCCCTTCCCCTCCCTCCGCCCCCTTCCCATCTCACCCTCCGCTTTCATTTTCCTTTCTACCCCCCCCCCAATTTATTGTCTCCCCCCTCCCAGTGTTAATGATGGTTGGTTTTTGTTTTTATGAAATTTTGTTAATTTTTTTGTCTCCCCCCCCTCCCAGTGATTAATGATGTTGTTTTTTCGTTATTTTGATTGTTTTTTAATTTTATTTTCTCTCCCCCTCCCAAAGATTAATGATTGTTGTTGGTTTCGTTTTATGATTGCTGTTAAATTTTTTAAAATTTTCTCTCCCCCCCCCCATGATTTAAAGATTTTGTTGGGTTTTTTTATTTTTGATTTTTTGTTAATTTAGTCTCTCCCCCTCCCAAGTTAATGATTGTTTTTCGGTTTGTTTTTTAAAGATTTTGTTAATTTTATTGTCTCTTTCCCCCCCCAATGATTTTGATTTTGTTGGGTTTGTTATATGTTGTTGTTAATTTTATTTTCCCTCTCCCCCTCCCAATGAGTAATGTTTTGTTTTTGGGGTTCGTTATTATGATTGTTGTTAATTTTATTGTCTCTCCCCCCTCCCAATGATTAATGATTGTTGTTGGGTTCTTTATTATGATTGTTGTTAATTTTATTGCCCTCTCCCCCTCCCAATGAGTAATGATTGTTTTTGGTTTTCGTTATTATGATTTTTTGTTAATTTTATGTCTCCCCCCTCCAATGAGTAATGATTGTTTTTGTTTCGTTTTTAAAGATTGTTTTTTTAATTTTATTGTCTCTCCCCCTCCCAATGAGTAATGATTGTTTTGTTTTCGTTATTATGTTTGTTTTTAAATTTTTATTGTCTTTTCCCCCCTCCCATGATTAAATGATTGTTGTTGGTTTCGTTATTAAATGATTGTTGTTATTGTTATTGTCTCTCCCCCTCCAAGTGATTAATGATTGTTGTTGTTTCGTTATTATGATTGTTGTTAATTTTATTGTCCTCTTCTCCCCCTCCCAATGATTAATGATTGTTGTTGGTTTCGTTATTATGATTGTTGTTAATTTTATTGTCTCTCCCCCCCAATGAGTAATGATTGTTGTTGGTTTCGTTATTATGATTTTGTTAATTTTATTGTCTCTCCCCCTCCCAATGATTAATGATTGTTGTTGGGGTTTCGTTATATGATTGTTGTTAATTTTATTGTCTCTCCCCCTCCCAATGATTAATGTTTGTTGTTGGGTTCGTTATTATGATTGTTGTTAAATTTTATTGTCTCTCCCCCTCCCATGATTAATGATTGTTGTTGGGTTCGTTATTATGATTGTTGTTAATTTTATTGTCTCTCCCCCCCCCAAATGAGTAATGATTGTTGTTGGTTTCGTTATTATGATTGTTGTTAATTTTATTGTCTCTCCCCCCTCCCCAATGATAATGATTGTTTTTGGGTTTTCGTTATTATGATTGTTGTTAATTTTATTGTTCTCTCCCCCTCCCAATGAGTAATGATTGTTTTGGGTTTTTCGTTATTATGATTGCTGTTAATTTTATTGTCTCTCCCCCTCCCAGTGATTAATGATTGTTGTGGTTTCGTTATTATGATTGTTGTTAATTTTATTGTCTCTCCCCCTCCAAATGAGTAATGATTGTTGTTGGTTTCGTTATTATGATTGCTGTTAATTTTATTGTCTCTCCCCTCCCAATGATTAATGATTGTTTTTGGGTTTCGTTATTATGATTGCTGTTAATTTTATTGTCTCTCCCCCCCAATGATTAATGATTGTTGTTGGTTTCGTTATTATGATTGCTGTTAATTTTATTGTCTCTCCCCCTCCCAATGATTAATGATTTTTTGCTGGTTTCGTTATCAGATTGTTGTTAATTTTATTTGTCTCTCCCCCCTCCCAATGATTAATGATTGCTTTTGGGTTTCGTTATTATGATTGTTGTTAATTTTATTGTCTCTCCCCCTCCCAATGATCAATGATTGTTGTTGTTTCGTTATTATGATTGCTGTTCATTTTTTGTCTCCCCCTCCCAGCTCATTTCACCACCATCCCTCCACTTCTCACTCTTTGCTTTCCACCCTCTGCCACCTTCACCCCTCCCTCCTATCCCCCCCCTTTTTTTTCCATGACCCCCTACAATTTCCTTTCTATCACCCATTCCCTCGGTGAACTCTTTTCCAGTGAACCCTTTCTAAGTGAACTCTCTTCCATGAACTGTTCCAGCGACACAACCACAGAAATCTTACGTGTTGTGTTTGTCACTTGGCCAGTGTGGCTTGAGAAAGTTAAAAATTAATTAATTTTTTTTCATCTTCCTGATAATGGTAACATTTCATGTAAAGAATAAAACATAAACAAATGTGTTATGTTCACAACAAAAATAAACTCTTGAAATGCCAACATCATGAAATGTGAAGCTCGTAATACGTTTTCCCCATACAATGTGGATGAGGTGATAAACAAACGCTTGGGTATGCATACGCATAAAAGCTAAATAACAAATAGAACATGCATGATGTTTTATCATCCGGATGTATATACACACAAGACACGTGAACCTCATGATTTCATATACTCTACGATAACTGAACACAATTTGATATGATCTGTGTGCAGTCATACGTTTATTTCGACCACATGAGCACAGAATAACTATCGATGCTCGAGAGAAACATACCCTGTGATTCAGCTGTTCCGTTGACCGGGTTGCGTTCGGACCTGAAAAATCGAACAAACGTTGTTTCTAATTCGTATTTGAAGACATTAATATTAGCACCAAAAAATCGTCACCTTTAAGGCAAGGTGCCTTATCCAAGATATGCAGTATGCAGGTCTGTGTTTTTTTTCTTCTTCTTCTTCTTCTTCTTCTTCTTCTTCTTTTTCTTCTTTCTCCCCAAAGTCAGATCACACATGTTAAAACACCAAGATACCTTGTGTGCGTGTGAAAAAGAAATGCTTTCTGGAAGAAAAAAAAACATGATATAAAGTACGAGACCGTGTGGATACTTTATGATAATACTAATAGATATAGTGACTGCTTATCGTGTGGGTACTTTATGATAATACTAATAGATATAGTGACTGCTTTTTCGTGTGGATACTTTATGATAATACTAATAGATATAGTGACTGCTTACGTGTGGATACTTTATGAAAATACTAATAGATATATGACTGCTTACGTGTGGATACTTTATGATAATACTAATAGATATAGTGACTGCTTATCGTGTGGATACTTTATGATAAACTAATAGATATAGTGACTGCTTATCGTG
Source organism: Conus ventricosus (assembly GCA_018398815.1). Taxonomy (NCBI): domain Eukaryota; kingdom Metazoa; phylum Mollusca; class Gastropoda; order Neogastropoda; family Conidae; genus Conus; species Conus ventricosus. Next base: position 61,518,059 of record CM031619.1, read on the forward strand.
TGGATACTTTATGATAATAAATAATAGATATAGTGACTGCTTATCGTGTGGATACTTTGATAAAACAATGATATAGTGACTGCTTATTGTGGGATACTTTATGATAATACTAATAGATATAGTGACTGCTTATCGTGTGGATACTTTATGATAAACTAATAGATATAGTGACTTGCTTATCGTGTGGATACTTTATGATAATACTAATAGATAAGTGACGCTTATCGTAAATTTCGCTGTTATTTCTTTTTCCTTTTAAAAATGTAATCACTTTCTTACGAATTTTTCGTCACTTTTAACTGCATTTCATTATATGTGTCTTACTTTTAAACCAATCGAAGATAGTCATAATGTGTGTGTGTATGTGTGAGTGCGTGCGTGTGTGCGTGCGTGCGCGTGTGTGCGCGCGCGCGGGGTGTGTGTGTTATTGATAATGATAATAATGCTAATGATAACAACAGCAACAGCAATGAACACTTAAGGGGCTCAGTCTTCAATTAGTCCAAAGCGCTGACATCAACAAAAATACAAGTAAAGAGAACACTTATCCTGCATGATATGCAGGATAAGTCATGCAATAATTTATTTACACCCCCAACACCATCCTCTCTCTCTCTCTCTCTCTCTCTCTCTCTCTCTCTCTCTCTCTCTCTCTCTCTCTCTCTCTCTCTCTCTCTGTGTGTGTGTGTGTGTGTGTGTGTGTGTGTGTGTGTGTGTGTGTGTGTGTGTGGCGCGCGCGCGCGCGCGCGGTATTAAATAATCAACAAATTCGATTTTTCAAATCCAGTACTCCTTTATGATTCTAGTTCCTTTTCTTGTAGTTCCGCGGAACTATGTGACATGTCAGACTTTAAAGACATTTGTTCGAAATGTATTTTGTGATGAATACATTAATATCTATGGACTGGACATGCATTTAAACTTACCCTAAAAGGTAGTGAATGACTTTTGGAGCTTGTCCACTATAATGTTGTTCTTAAACAATCAAATCAGTTTGAAAAATCAGTTGGTCTAACTGGACCAGTGCAACTCACTGAAATCATAATGCACATATCTACGTGTTTTAGCAAACATAACGTTTTTAGCATTGTAGAATGAAAGGAGTACGGGTCATAAAAGCCAAAACAATCATGGTATTGTCAATCAACAACAAAGAAGCCTTTGTTTCATGAGTTCTTTCCATCCCATAATGGACATGGCTTTTTTTTTTTTTTAATTTAAGAATTTGCTGTTCTTTTCAGTTGATAAAAGAACAAAATGTGCTTCTCAGCAAAGTACTGTTATGTTCACACTTTCTTTTGTTTCTTTTTTCCTGGTTTGCCACATTTTTACGAATTAAGCTCTTAACAAGCGCATGTTCATTCTTGTCATTTTCCCAGAAGTAGAATGTTTGATTTTTTTTATCATCTCATTGTCTGTAAAATTACTTTCACTTGTTCTCCACGTCTAGGCATAGCATCAGGTGCTTTTTTTGTCTTCTGTGACTAACCACTTTGCTCATAGTCGTTTCCTCTGTCATGGGTTCTTGTGCCGTGTTTCAAAGGGTTTCAACAGGTCGTTTTGATCTGGGTACCTGTCACTTCCCCAACAGCAAAGATGAACAGGATCTATTTAAATCCTATCCCATGTTCACAGGAGTCTTGTGAGCTGCAGGCATGAGTTTGCGTCTTCGCCAGTAGTTGGGGAATGTGGCAGTCCACTGGTTGGGTGTTCTTTGAACCTGCGTTATTTGGTACAAATTTGTGTTGTCATGGCAGAGTTTGAGCTTCGTCATCAGATTCGGCGATAGCACCTTCCGATACTGAAACCGGGTCGTTGCAGGATTCCATTTAATTGTATTTATTCAGTTATTTTCAAAGTGAGCTGATTGTTATTTGTTATTATTATTATTGCTGTCATTTTTATCATTATCATCTTTTTTTTAAAAACTCCCACTGTCTCCTTCCCAGCGGCTTCGTTTTCATTCAACGCCCATCTGGTGCCGAATTCGAGAAGATAAGTGATTCCTCTTTCTTTGTTTTCATTGTCCTGAATGTTGTCTAATTTGCCTGAAGAAGACCGAAGAGGTCAAAACGCGTCGTGTATTGTCTTGTAATTTGTCTGTCCCCTTTGTCTGGCGGATCAAAATACTTTTTCTTTTAAAGATTTGTACTTTTTTTTTTAATGTCATGAAAAGCTACCTGAGCATTGTTCGATTTTGTGCGTTGAACAGTTCCCATGATGCATCGGTGTCTAGACATACTCGGGTCTGTGCTGTCAGTGTCTTGTTTTTGGACACGTCATCGGGTTTTCTTCTGGTGACGATGCGTCTAGCACTTTTTCGAAAACGAATTGTCCGCCATTGTGCAACCGGCTTTGGAAAGTGGAAGTTCCCGACCACGAAAAACACAAAAATTCCATTCAGTTTGTTCTGATAACAAATAAATGCGAAGAAAGAGACAGAATCGGATTCATGACAGTAGTTGATCGTGATAATGTTTAAAAAGAAATGGAAACAGTTTCGAAAATACATGTGGGTGTCTCAGAACGCCTTCTTTTTCTCCCAGACGCACGGACATGACGCAATTGCACGTGCGTATCTCGAATGTCACGTGGTTCTGTGGAACTACGAAACATGGAATTAACTAAAGACCTAGACACCCGAACGCAACAAGTCGAGACGGTCTCGTGCAGTCATTCATTCATACATTCGTCCACATTAGAAAAGAAGGACTCTCGGCGATCAAGATGAACATACCTTGCCGTTCGGCCGCTCCATCCGCTGCAGTAGAGTTGAGAGCAGAAAACATCCAGGTAGGTATGGTTTGTAATTCATATTTGAAAATATTAATGAGTGCACAACACCAAACATGAGACACGGTGCATGAAAGCCAACCTAACTTCCTTTACAAGACATATGTAGCATCTTTTCTCATGTGCATCAACGTTATCTGTATTGTGACTGTCAACACAGGTATGTCAAAACACCTTGATACCTTGGGAATGCCACAAATATATTTGATGGGAACAGAATGATATATAAATAATAGTGTGTCGAAAAGTCATCATGATATATAATACAGAAATACTTGATGTATACACAATGATGAATCACAGTCACACACACACACACACACACACACACACACACACACACACACACACACACACACATTCACAGTCCACACACACACACACACACACACACACACACACACACACACACACAGAGTCCACACACACAGAGTCCACACACACACACACACACACACACACACACACACACACACACACACACACACACATTCACAGTCACACACACACACACACACACACACACACACACACACACACACACACACACACACTCACAGTCCACACACACACACACACACACACACACACACACACCCACACACACACACACACACACCACACACATACACACACAGAGTCCACACACACACACACACATACACACACAGAGTCCACACACACACACACACACACACACACACACACACACACACACAACGAAAGCCCACAAAATGACTATGCTCTGTTGATTGCTCTGTATGGGTGCACAATACGTTTTACGGCCGTTCATTTTTTTCCCTCTGCTTTTGACACTGTGTTAAATACTATTCATGTGAAAAAAGAAGTAGCGAGCGTTCCAACACAGAGAGATGCTCAGTACCTCCCTTTACCCGTCAGTCATGGCACACGTCCACTCCAAACCGTGTCCTTTAGCAGATAGCCTGTTCCGTACCTTTTAGCAGATAGGCTGTTCCGTACCTTCAGTATGATTCTGAGTAACTTGGAAACAGTCCTGCAGGCTGTGATCATATTAAGACACGTGTTCTGTCGCAAGTTCTATAAGTTTCTCTGTCTCGGCTGTTGCGAGTCTCTCTCCTCTCTCTCTCTCTCTCCTCTCCTCTCTCTCTCTCTCTCTCTCTCCTACGTACGCAGGCTGATACTACTGCGGACACTCCCTGTATAGACAGGCAAAGATTAATCCCATCTACCCTACAAAGGGAGTGGAGTTTTGTGTGTGTGACCGTTTTTTTTATCCCGCCATTAAGGCAGCCATACTCCAACTTCGGGGAATGTTGCGAACTCATTCGCCTGAATAGGCACGTTTCTTCACCTAGTTCCAGTGTGACTTTCCATCGTCAAAAATGGCACGAAAAGTCACGAGAAATGATGAGGACGAAAGGCACGTCCGTCTCTCAGCCTGTCCGGTACGGCATTGATGGTTACAAGCTCCGGTCAAGAAAAAAAGAAATGTGTCCATAAACGTAGTCGTCCGGACGTATGGAACCAAGCCCTCTTTATTTCTTCTTGTGCGATTGATGCCATACCCTTAACCGTATCCATAACGGATAAATAGCAACAAAGCCACGCTGTGTAAGGTTGCTGTCAGATCAAGAAATGACTGACTGACAAACCCAGGAAAGACATGGAAAGAGACCTCTTGTGACAGACTTAGTGGATGGCTGGACGTCTCATTTATGCATTAAGCCAACGCGTTGATCACACCTTGAGTGCCAAATTCAACGGTCTGCGCCATTATTGTAGGCGTGTGTGTGTGTGTGTGTGTGTGTGTGTGTGTGTGTGTGTGTGTGTGTGTGTGTGTGTGTGTGCATCGTATGTGTGTGCATAACACACAAGCACGCATGCGAATTGTCGTGTAAACGTACACATGTACGTATGAGGACACTTAAGTGTATGAATATGACTCGGGAAAAGACCGCTGAAATGTTATGATTTAAAAAAAAACAACAACCATAAAACAAGAGAAAACGAAAAGGAAAAAAAAGAAAAAGAAAGAAAGGGAAAAAAGAAAACAAAGAGAGAAGCAAAATGCAGATCCGCCCTGCGTCTCCTCATCACAAGGGGAAAAAGAAAACAGAGAGAGAAGCAAAATACAGATCCGCCCTGCGTCTCCTCATCACAAGGGGAAAAAGAAAACAAAGAGAGAAGCAAAATACAGATCCGCCCTGCATCTCGTCATCACAGATCCGCACACAGATTTAAAGCAAAGATCCACTCCACAGACCTGCACCACAGATTGGCCCTACAGATCAACTCCATTGATCCCCCAGCGGATCCGACCCACACATCCCCACCACAAATCCCCACTACAGACACCCCCCCCCCCCCCACCAAAAAAAAAAAAAAAAAAAAAAAAAAAACCATCCCCACCACAGATCCCCACTACAGACCCCCTATACAAAAATCCCCATCACAGATCCCCACTACAGACCACCCCCCTCCCCTCCACCACAGATCCTCACCACGGATCCCTACCACGGATCTACATCGCAGATCCGTGCCAACCTTTAATGAGTCTATGTCTGACCAATCTTTATTTCATCCATCTTTCAATCAAGTGTCTTTAAAAATCGATTCAGCATGTGTTGGTTTTTTTTCAATCTAGGAAACAAACAGACGATTAGCCTGAAACGTACGATTATAATATGGATACATCAGCATCCTCTCCGCGGAAGTAAAACGCACAAGCAAACAGAAGTCGCTCACACTTAAGGTGTGCACATCTGCATTCTTCCCATTTTCTCCCACACAAGTTCCCTGTGCGCTGACACAGATAGATTTTTCACCACCACCCACTCGCTTGTGAAAAAGCCCATGCACGCTATAGTGCTCGGGGGAAAAAAAAAAAAAGAAAGAAAGAAATAGGATTTTTTTTTAAACATGACTATCCACCCAATCCACTTGAAGTTGGTATTCTTCTCCGTGGCAAACAATCCCTCCGACGTGAAGATAATGAAGCTATATTCAAAACTGGTCATCGCTTTATCAAAAACGTTTTTGAAGAACAAGTTCACAAAACTTCACTTTCAATGAAAAAATGATATTTGTGAATGTCAACGACAATGAAATCTTAGAGCAGAACTTTCTCTCTCTCTCTCTCTCTCTCTCTCCTCTCTCTCTCTCTCTCTCTCTCTCTCTCTTTTAATCGCATGCATTA
>CM031619.1:61529029-61534029 GCA_018398815.1 Conus ventricosus
ATGAGCAAAGATTAGTTGAATCTGTCAGATTTCCACACGTAATGTTGCCACACGTAAAATAACAACAACAACAACAATGATAATGATGATGATAACAATATGATAATAATAATCATGATAATGAAAATAATAACAATAATGATGATAATAATAATGATGATAAATAATAATAATAATTAATAATAATAATAAATAATAACAATAATGATGATAATAATAATGATGATGATAATAATAATAATAATAATAATGATAACAACAATAGCAATACTACTAAAGATAATAATAATAACATAGCACTTCTAAAGCGCTTTGACAAACGTTCTAGGCGCTGAGAAAGAACAACATTTGTTTAAACATTTCATATCAGTAAACTTTATACAAACACCTACCCACCCACAAACACGCACTTAAACACACACACACACACACACACACACACACACACACACACACACACACACAGCACGCACACACACACACACACACACAACACACACACACACACACACACACACACACACACCACACACACACACCTATACAACACACACACACACACACACACACACACACACACACACACACACACACACACACCACACACCAAATAAACATGGATAGAGTGAATCAGAGCTGCTACACATACAGTGAGTCAGGTTGCTAGGTACAATTACCCTCGGGCCATAACACAAATAAGTACAGTTGATACTTGGGACAGTATTTGACTCGGCACTATATTTCTTATCTATCTATCTACTATCTATCTATCTATCTATCATCTATCTATCATTCTATCTATCTATCTATCTATCTATCTTTCCATGCCTGTCTGGTCTATCTATCTATCTATCTTTCTGTCTTCGGTCTATCTATCTATCTATCTATTATCTATCTGTCTGTCTATCTATCTATCTATCTATCTATCTATCTATCTATCTATCTGTCTGTCTGTCTATCTATCTGTCTGTCTGTCTATCTATCTATCTATCTATCTATCTATCTATCTATCTATCTATTATCTGTCTGTCTGTCTATCTCTCTATCTCTCTGCCTATCTATCTGTTTATTCATTCATCTATCTGTCTGTCTGTCTGCCTGCCTGTCTATCTCTCTTTCCATTTATTTATCTATTCATCCATGACCATCTATCCATCTATCTATCTATCTATCCATCTATCTATCTATCTATCTGTCTGTCTGTCTGTCTGAGTCTAAATACGAGCTCACCATGCAGGGGTACTGGCATGGGGAGGAAATAGAAACTTAGATCCTCGTGAAAGCAGGACATGAAGGGCACATAGACCTTAAGACGTTTAGCGCTGAATGATGAGGATGAGAAGGAAAAAGGTGATGCCATGGAGTTACTTACTTCAACACTGGCTGTAATCTACGCTTTCTATCATAATATATATCCCGGTATCAATCAGACCCGAGAGATGCAGAGGCCTGCAGTGTTGGTCAGGAAATGTGAGAAACACCTTCAGAAACGAATCCAATACGTGGACGAAACACGACGACTGCGTGGTACCAGTTTTCCCTCCTGAGCCTACAGCCAACGCAGCGCCGGACAGGAGCTAATTAGGGCAAAACAAATTCCAACGTATAAATGGCTCTGGTGGAATCGAAACCATGACCTCCCAGACGAGAATCTGCTGGTTTCGCCGAGTAACTGAATCATGGAGTGGTGGTGGCTATCATCATCAGAGATGGAAATAGCCTTCACAAAATCCGTCATGAAGCATTCGGCAAAAGTTTGGAAAAGAGGTACAGCGTAAGCTTTAATATGTTTGCCCTATATCAATAACTCTTAATACAAAGACTGTCAATTTTCATGTATAGTTCCTTACAATGCTTGCTTCTCATTTTCACTTTTCTACCCTTGACTGGGTGCATTGGGATGCCGTTGGAATCTTTTTTTAACCCCTGGTGACTGAAACATCATAAGATTATAAGCGTTATATCTCCTTTCGATGCCATGAGAGGACCAATAGGATCATCCGGGTCCCGATGATGAATCTGGCGTAAGGCGCTTCTGTTGAGACAATAGAAATGGTTTTGTGTTCAAGAGCGACTATAATGGTTTCTAATCGCTGCTGATGAAGGATTTTATAATCATATCCTAACGCTGTTTTTTTTTTTTTCATTCCCATGGTCCCTCTACACCCCCCCCCCCCCCCCCTTTCCCCCTTCTTTTTTAATTTTCTTTTTCTTCTGTTCCTTCATTTTTTTATAATCTATCTTTTCAATGAACAGGAAAATTGTTTGGCTACTCTTTCTCAGATAAGTTGTAAACAATCTACATGTTAGACTGTCTATCTGACACCGCTTTAGCGTGCTGAGGTTGTTTTTATGAGTTGGGCTGTTTACATTGGTGTAGTTGACCATGTTACTGCCATACGTCCATTTTTGCTTGTTGACGTGCAACGTTTAACGCATGTCATGCATTTTTTTTTTTGTTGTTTGTTTTTTATTGTTTGTGGTTTTGTTTTCCACGTTTGTTTTTGTAGTTGTCGTGTTTTTTTTTTTTCTGTTTTTGTTTTCACATTGTTTGCTTGTGTTGGTCTTTGTTTTCGTTTTTGAAATGTCTATGTTTTTGTTTTTTTTTTTGTTTTGTTTTTGTTTTTTGTTTGTTTGTTTGTTTCTTTGTTTGTTTCATGTTTGTTTATTTGTTTGTTTCATCGTTTGTTTCTTTGTTTGTTTCTTTGTTTGTTTGTTTCTTTGTTTGTTTGTTTTTTCATTGTTTGTTTGTTTGTTTCTTTGTTTGTTTCATCGTTTGTTTCTTTGTTTGTTTTGAGCACGTACAACTTTTTATATCTGGCTGTGCTTTGAATGTAAAAGTTATATTTAGGCAAGTTTGCAAAAGAAAAAAAATGCAACGGCTTACGTCTTTTTGAGAAGGAAAAGAGTGTTACCGTATTTTCAAACTTCTCGATGTCATTAACTATGACAAAGAGTCTGACAATACATTTTGCGCGGGACAGTCTTCTATCCCAATGTAAAGTTTAATACCGACATTTCTTTCAGTCTTCTCGGTTGGCAGACAGACAGAAACGCTCGACCAGTCCGACGTCTCGTAATATACTACCCCCTCCCCTCACCCCCCACCCCTACCCCCTTCCTTCTCTATACCTCATGCACTCCGTGTCTAACAAGTGTCCATGTCTCCTCAACAATTTGTTTTTCTTTAAGTGTTCGATCAACAGTTGTACATCCAGTGAATATCTTGCCATCATTCTCATTTAAGGTGAAATAACTTTTGTCACATTTTTGCATCTGTGTGTTGCATGGTGTGTGTGTGTGTGTGTGTGTGTGTGTGTGTGTGTGTGTGTGTGTGTGTGTGTGTGTGTGTGTGTTGTGGTGTGTGTGGTTGTGTGTGGTGTGTGTGGGTGTGGTGTGTGTGTGTGTGTGTGTGTGTGTGTGTGTGTGTGTGTGTGTGTGTTGTGTGTGTGCGTGTGGTGTGTGGTGTGGTGTATGTATTGTGTGTGTATGTGTATGTATGTGTTATGTGTGCGTGTGTGTGTGTGTGTGTGTGTGTGTGTGTGTGGTGTGCGTGTGCGTGTGTTTATGTGTGTGTATGTGCGTGTGCGTGCGTGCGTGCGTGTGTGTGTGTGTGTGGTGTGCGTGTGCGTGTGTTTATGTGTGTGTATGTGCGTGTGCGTGCGTGCGTGCGTGCGTGAGTGTGTGTGTGTGTGTGTGTGTGTGTGTGTGTGTGTGTGTGTGTGTGTGTGTGTGTGTGGCGCGCGCGCGTGTGTTGTTGTGTGTGTGTGTGTGTGTGTGTGTGTGTGTGTTTTGGTGTGTGTGTTGTGCGCGCGCGCGCGCGCTCGACCGTGCTCGCGTGCATGCGTGAGTGTTTGTGTGTATGTGTGTGTCTGTGTGTCTGTGTCTGTGTCTGTGCGTGCTTGCACGTGTGCGTGTGTGAGTGTGGGCGCGCGCGCGTATGTGTGTGTGCACTCCCGCCCGCCTCTGGCTGTACTACTAAAGGACAACAGGAAATACGAAATTATGAATATGTTTTCACTTTTTTTCTTCTTTCTTTTTTGTCTTTTTACAGTTTCTGAGTTTAATCTTGCGTTCATCAAGATGCTGTTAAAAAGTATTTCTTTCAAAAGTGTCCATATTTTTGTCCACGCGTTTCCCTGTTTCCTTCTTTGTCAGTATGTCCCCGTCTACAGCAAGGCTCTCCCACCTCCCTCGATGTATCCGTGTATCTATCAGGCTCTCCCACCTCCCTCGATGTATCCGTGTATCTATCAGGCTCTCCCACCTCCCTCGATGTATCCGTGTATCTATCAGGCTCTCCCACCTCCCTCGATGTATCCGTGTATCTATCAGGCTCTCCCACCTCCCTCGATGTATCCGTGTATCTATCAGGCTCTCCCACCTCCCTCGATGTATCCGTGTATCTATCAGGCTCTCCCTCCCTCCCTCGATGTATCCGTGTATCTATCAGGCTCTCCCACCTCCCTCGATCTATCCGTGTATGTATCAGGCTCTCCCACCTCCCTCGATGTATCCGTGTATCTATCAATATGTTTCAATACCTTTTTCACATATTTTTCAAGGTTATATTTTTATATGAAATTCACAGAATCGGGAACAGGCTTACAATCATAAAGCCTACTCTCCTTTACTTTGCATTCACTTGTGGAACTAACCTGAATCAATAAAAATTCGTGTACACCAGCAGAATGCTGATTAAGTGCTTGTAAAATTACTAAAACGTGTACCTCGAACTGCCCATATCGGTATATATATATATATATATATAGCAATGTTGTCCAGCTTATCGTAGATGGTGTATTTTACCGTCATTCTACGGTGGTGTCTAACCGTTTGTATATGATTCGCAACGCAGACAGTGATTCACAATTGTGGATTGTGCTGCTCGACAATATTAAGCACTGGAGGGAAAATCATATATTTAGTCTTATCAACAAAATAACATAATTCCGCGAGATGTTAATATCGGTAATGACATTTGCTGCGGCATATTCAAA
>CM031619.1:61544029-61551529 GCA_018398815.1 Conus ventricosus
TCTCAGCATGTAAAGTCTTTTGGAACTTAAATCATTGACTTGTATGTTTAGAACAAATTCAAACTGTGATCACACGCTCAAAATGACTGCACAGGTTGCTGAAATAAATGCGTTCGTGGGAATGAAGAACCCTGGGATGGATAAAAGGGGTGGATGAGACAGCCATTTTCGACAATCAGGAGAGGTCTGTGTGAAAACAACAATTGTTGTCTGCAACAATGTTGCTGCGGCAAAAATTTCAACTTCAGACCCCCAAGATCGGGGTCTGAGGGTATGTTGTGACAGGTAATTCCCAAGGTCACCCCCAACGTATTTCGAGAAGGATTCCTCATTTCTAATCATTGTGTCAACGATTAGCCCTCTCACAGCCTCATGCTCATTTTGGGTGCCACAAACCTCGAGGCTAATTGCGCGGTAAAGGCAATTGCCATCGCCGGACAATATGATCTACTTGCTTAGGGTTCGCAAGCTCCTGGCATGCATGGCGGCTTGGACCCTCTCTGGCAGATGAAGAGGGCCTGGCAGGTTGAACCTTGAACACTGTCTAATCCTCCATTCCTGATTTGTCGGCTTGAAATCAAAGGCCTCTTGGCCATTTTCAAACCCGGTGCATTCTACGTCAACATTGTCGAAATTGTTAACCTTCCTCTTTTTGCTGTTCCCGTTCCCTTCATTCCCTCCTCTTGTATTTGCATTTTCACTGTCTCCTGTCATCTTTCTCTCTAGCCACTCTCCTCTCTTCACCCCTTTTTTCGATACTTTTCCAATCTTTTCCTCTCCTCTCCCCCTGTTTCCTCCTCTATCATGTCCCCATTGTTCCTTCCAAAGACTGCCTCTGTCCCACTCTTTTCATCTCCCTCTCCCTCTCTCTTCATCTCCTCTCTCCCCCTCTCTTCCTCTTCCTCTCTTCTCCTCTATTCCTCTCCCTCTCTTCCCCTCTTTTCTTCTCCCTGTCTTCCTCTCCTTGCATCTCACTCTCTTCCCTCTCTTCTTCTCCCTGTCTTCCTCTCCTTGCATCTCACTCTCTTCCCCTCTCTTCTTCTCCCTGTCTTCCTCTCCCCACATCTCACTCTCTTCCTCTTTCTTCATCTCTTTTTCTTCCTCTCCCTCTCTCTTCATCTCCTTCTCTTCCTCTCCCTCACTTCTCTCTCTCTTCCTCTCCCTCTCTCTTCCGCTCCTCCTCTCCCTCTCTTCTTTTCTCTTCCCCTCGCTCTCTGCCTCTCCCCACATCTCCCTCTCTCTTCTTCTCCCTCTCTTCCTCTCCCTCTTTCTTCCTCTCCGTTTATCTTCCTCTCCCCTCTCTTCTCTTTCCTATCCCTCTCTTCCTGTTTCTTATTCTCATTCTGTTCATCTCCCCACATCTCACTCTCTTCCTCTCTCATCTCATTCCCACCCAGTGATTCAGCTTCTACCCAACGTCCTTTCCTCTCATCACTTCCATTCTTTCCAGAAGGTTTAAAAAAATCAGAGATATTTGTTTGTCTTTTGCACGTGGCAATATGCGTTAAAAGGCAGGCTTTGAAGTTGTGGAATCGTTTTGAGCAACTCTTCGCTTCCTGCCTGCATGCAGAACGTGTTGATGGTGTCGGCAGCGTCCAAAACCTCTCTGGCTGAAATTGGTCGCGTTTCTTTTTCAAGCTCAATGTCACTGTCACCATCTTCATCTGCAGTGCCAGTATCCTTTGCCTTTGGGTCTGACACAGTCGAGCTCGACGGGCTGGCTGGAAATGCTGGGCAAGCTGGCGGTCCATTGGTCACTACATTGTCATCTACAGTGTAGTATTCAGACGGGGAAATGTTCCACTCTTGAAACAGTTGCGCGGGAAGGGGCTCTGGCTCTTCACAATCAGTGAAGGTAGATTCATCTGATGGTCCATGACGAAAACCTGCATGGTTGAAGCTGTTGCTAATGGTAGCTGGAGTGACTTTGTCCCAAGACCGCTTCAAGATGTGGACAGCATCAAGGAAACTCATTTTGTAGTCTCTGGCCTTTCCCACGCCATCAATGTTAGCCAGCAAATTGCGCACCATTTCCGTCCTGTAGTGGACCTTTACGTTTCGAATGATGCCAACGTCACAAGGCTGGAGTTTGGACGTCGCATTCGCCGGCAGGAACAGAACCTTCACTGCTGCCAAGTGCATGTCCTGCACTTTGTGCGCCGAGCAGTTATCCATGACTAACAGCACATGTTGATTTTGTTTTTTCATTTCTTTGTCGAAGGAGAGCAACCACTGCTGGACGATTTCTCTTGTCATCCATGCTGATGAGTTTGCGAGTACTCGACGGGCAACTTTTTTGCATGCTTGAAACATCTGGAGCTTGCATACTTGCCAATGACCAAAGGCTTGAGTTTTTCACTGCCATCCATGTTGCAGCAGATCGTGACTGTTATTCTCTCCTTGGATTTCTTCCCCCCTCGACAACATTCACCCCTAAAAGTGAAGGTCTTGTCCGGCAAGAGTTTCCAAAATAATCCAGTCTCGTCGACGTTGAAAACATCCTGTGGCTTGTAGTTCTCCAACGTCGGTACCAGTACATCCTCAACCCAAGAGTCTGTTGTCTCTTCATTCACGTCTGCTCGTTCTCCACTTATGCACTTGAAGACTATCCCGTGCCGCCTTCTCCAACGCTGCAGCCATGAGTTGGTACAGATCCACTTCTCCTGGCCAAGCGTCGCCGCCAGTTCCTCAGCTTTGGCACGTAGAATTGGTCCGCTTATAGGCACGTTTTCTGTCCTGCACATCACGAAAATAAAAATAAAATTATCCATATACATGTACATGTAGTCTATGTTCCGAGCCTAGAGGCTCATCAGGATCACGTACGCACGCGCGCGCACACACACACACACACACACACACACAACACACACACTCACACACACACATACGCGCACCCCCCCCCCCCCCCACCCCCCCCCCCCGTCCCTATCATGCCCTCACCCCTTTATTTATTTTATACAATCGTGTTTTATACAATCGTGTCTGGGTTTATTCATGTCCTCGTGTGGGATGCATTTGGCTTGATGTTGGTCTGTCAATGGCAATAATCTAAAAGCTCTATTCACGAACCCTCTCTTTTACGACTTTTAGATCTGTCATCCATGCTGATCAGTTTGCAAATTGTTAGAAAAAAACTTACCTCGACATAGAAAACCACTGTAAAAGTGCGTCATCCACGCTCTGCATCTGAGCCCCTCTTTGGCGTTTTCTTGTTGTCTGTCCGCTGATGGCTGGTCAGTGTATTCTGCTTTGTTTTTCAAGATACTGTAGAGAGTTGTCACTGGTACACCCTGTTCAGAGGCGATGAGACTCTTTTTCTTGTCCGGATTCGTCTCCACAGCGTGAATAATCTTTAACTTCTGCCCTAATGTCAACGATTTTCGTTTTCTGGCGTCCGCCATTTTTGCAGGAATGCCCGAGATTCTTGGAATAAGCAGTCTATCTTTAGAAACTCAAGAAAAAACCAGAGATGTCGTCTGCCATCTACAAAGGGCAATAACTCACTTTCACAAGACCCCGTCTGCCAGGGGTCTTTTGAAAGTGAGTAATTGCCCTTTGTAGCTTCTACCGTGGTATTCTTTATATCCGATACGACCTACGTTTTGGGGACCAAAAATTTAATTCTTTATAAGCAAATTCTCCTATAAACCGGTCTCTCTTATAACCGGTTTTCAGAAGTGTATAATAAGAACGGTGCGTTCGGGACTCAAAGATTTCCCTCGTCATAAGCATATTCCATAATAACCGGTTTCGTTATAAGCGATATACACTGTACACAGATTACGAAACCCCTTCTCGTGCGCACTTTTAACCATTGATTTCATTTCCTGAAACCAGACGTAGTGGTAATTCACTACGGCCGTTCCACGCACCTCGGAACCAGGCAATAATACCATGTCTGAAAATGGATCGTATCGTTAAGCCCACGTAGCTTCCTTTCGGAGCAGCCACTACTTTACGTAAGCAGAGGCTGAAAATACACACCCCTTACCTAACCGCTCTCATACTACGACGTGCGCTAAAACGTCCGCTTTTCCTTTGTGTACAACGAGACAGTTACATAAAGGTAAACAACAGCTGCCTATCACACATATTGGGTATCATGCTGGCTGTTGATGAATGTGTGGATTCCGTATGCGTGTGGGTAGATGCCACGATGCCACGCTATACGTAACGTAAATGATACAACGCGGCGGGTTCGTTTGCGTAGGTTGAGGAGCGAGGGCATTGTTGGAGGTTTTGCACGCTCACCCCACCCGCCTCCCTCACCCGCCCCCTCCTCTCCACCAAAAAAAAAAAAAAAAAAAAAAAACAACGGAAAAAACATAAAGAAAGAAAGAAAGAAAAAGGTTGATACGCAGATGTGGATGCGGCAAGATGTTGAAATAAGACGCATATACACAAACGGCGTCCACACCATACACTGACCAGACATGATAGGCCTTCTCGCTGCTATTGCGAGTAACCGTACGTCGGTAAAAATCTACGCATGCTTGTTGTTGTTTGTTGTTGCTTTTCAACCGACTTTCTGTGTGATGAATTTGACTTTTCAACATTTGGACGTTGGAATAAAAGCACATCTCTCCTGAAGACATAAAAAAAATAATTCAATAAATAAACGGAGGGGTGGGGTATGTTGGAAAATCAGTAGATGAGGGACAGCCGGCTTCATTCGAACACAGCGGTGTAGAGGCAAAGAGGACAAAGAGACAAAGAGGGTTTATGCCATAAGCCGTGTGAAAAAGTAGCTTCCTTTAGAAGAAGAAAGGTTTAAAAAAAAGCTTAAGAAAAGCAGGCATTAGAATGTACTGTAAGCATTGAGGATTTGCTTTAAATTACTTCTTCTTCCTCCTCCCTTTCTCCTTCTCCTCCTCCCCTTCTTCTTCTTCTTCTTCTTTGCCATCATCATCATCATCATCATCATCATCTTCTTCTTCTTCTTCTTATTGTGTGTGTGCGTGCGTGCGAACGTGTGTGCGTGTGTGTGTAAAAGACCAGATTAGAGAGCGAGAGAGAGAGAGGGGGTGGCTGGGAAGAGAAACAGAGGAGAGAAGAGGTGTGTGTGTGTGTATGTGTGTGTGTGTGAGAGAGAGAGAGAGAGAGAGAGAGAGAGAGAGAGAGAGAGAGCGAGCTAATAAATCGATTTCTCGCATGTTTGTTCACACACACACACACACAGACACAGACACACACACACACACACACACACACACATACACACACACACACACACACACACTCGGAGATACAATGAGGGCGCACGTGCCACATATACAAGAACTTCGAGTTAATCACCAACGGGGGAAGCAACACTGGGTCATCCTCCTCCCCCCCCTCCCCCCCCCCCCCCCCCCCCTCCCCTCCAGCCAGCCGGCGCCCGCACATGAAATCGGATTTCTTTGTTCCCCCGTTCAGCGAGTTCAGCTTCGTTGGCAGGCAGTGTCGAGTGTCCGGACAGAATGGATTGATCAGGTCCAGTTACGTCATGCACCTGCACGTGTTAAAATTCAACCAGTAAAATTCGGGGAGCAAAGAGAGAGACGGCGAGTGAGTGTAGTAAAAGGGGACGGAAGAAGGGAGAGGTGGGGAGGAGACAGAGACAGGGGAGTGAAGAGGGATGGGGACTGAGGGTGGTGGTGGTGGTGGTGGTAGTGGTGATGCACCTTTTTTTTTAACCATTGTTTTGGCTACCCGACCGGGTTTTTAGGTAGCCATCCCACAATGACTGGCTGCATACTGTGTGACTGACTACCAACAAGGTGACCGTCTACTGCACCCTTTTTTGTGTGAATGGCTACTTTTAATGTGACATGCTACACGATGTTGACAGTCTATTGAAAATTTTGCCAGGACCACGTCTACTTGACGGTGTCCTGCTACCCGATGCGGACTAGTCACTTCAGTATCAGCACCACGGCTTCCTAAATCCAGCACCACAGCATATTTTTTTAAGTAAGAGGTATTGGCAATTTGACATTGCTGTAACCGCAGTGCGTCAGTTATTAAAACACTCACTTCTTCTTCTTCTTCTGCGTTCCCTGGTCATGCTGGTCAGATAGAAAGTCCGGTAGCTTGGGCAAAGTCAGCGGTCCGTCGGAGTGAGTCCGCCGTTCCCCACAGCTTTTCTTGGAGTCCCACTGCACCGGGCCAAACCTCACGCCGCAGGCTGTCGAACGTGGGACAGGACTGAAGTACGGGGGCTGGGTTTTGTGGGCCAGTACCGCATGGGCACTCATCTGTGTGCGATATATTCAGGTGATAGAGGTGGGAGAGCAACTGACAGTGTCCACTTCTTAGTCTGAAGATGGCGACTTGTTGGGCACGCTCAAGATGGTGAATGTCATCCTTCTCTACCTCCACCTGTAGTCTTTCTCTCCATGCTGTCCTGAACTGGCTGCGGATGATGGTCTTCGCCTCTCTGTAGGATACAGCATGGGCTATTTGGTCTTGTTGGCTGCCCGCCTTGGAGATCTGTCCGCCTCTTCATTTCCTGCAATAGCACAGTGGGAGGGAATCCACTGCAGGACTGGTGGTGTCTCCTGCTCAACATGTGCAGTTCCTGTATAATTTCCTGTAGGATCTGCTCTTTCTCTCCTCTGGAGGCTTTGAAGGACGGCTCGACAATTTGTAAGGAACACCGTGTGAGTTGGTAAGATGTCCCTTTCATTTAGTATCTGTACAGCAGTGAGAAGGGCACATGCTTCTGCTGTGTAGTTGGTTGAAAACACTCACTGAATCTGTTTCCTTTAACTTGTTTGATCCCGGTGCTTTGCCAAAGAAATGTTGCTTTCCTTTCAGAGACTCTTTCCACACACTGCTTATCGGTGGTCTCAACATTATTAGTTTGCGTGCGTGCGCGCGCGCGCGCGCGCGTGTGTGTGTGTGTGTGTGTGTGTGTGTGTGTGTGTGTGTGTGTGTGTGTGTGTGTGTGTATGAAACAGAGAGAGAGAGAGAGAGAGAGAGAGAGAGCATGCTCATGTGTGTGTGTGTGTGTGTGTGTGTGTGTGTGTGTGTGTGCAATCTATGCAGATAAAGCATCTTTATGCACACGCACACACGCGCGCGCGCGTTTTCACCAGCATAATTAGTTTGAAAGGGAGATTTGATTTGATTTGATTTGATTGATTAATTTAACGTCTGTTCACAACAATGTGATATTAGACTAAAAATAAACCAATCAAAAAAAAAAAAAAAAAAAAAAAATACACACACACACAACAACAACAACAAATTAAAACGGGCTGCGTAAGAGTTTGTGCCTGTGTTTGCGCGCGCGCGCGCGCGTGTCTGTGTGTATGTGTGTGAGTGTGTGTGTGTGTGTGTGTGTGAGTGTGTGTGAGTGTGTGTGTGTGTGCGTGTGTTTGTGTACTGTGCGTATGCATGTGTGTGTAGAGTGGTGTGTGTGTGTGTGTGTGTGTGTGTGTTGTGTGTGTGTGTGTGTGTGTGTGTGTGTGTGTGCGTGCGAGTGTGTGCGTGTGTGTGTTAGTGTGAATATGC
>CM031619.1:61559029-61581718 GCA_018398815.1 Conus ventricosus
TAACCGTGGCGTTGAGTACGCTGGTCATGAACTAGTCGATAAGCAAAACTACATAGATTACCAGTTAGACTGAATGAAGCATATAATACTAAAACCAGACGATACATATCAGAGCGAAGTAAGTTTTCACAAGAGGATATTTCATCAGCCGGAGCATGACATTTTGTTACATCAAATCCATGTGGTAATGTTTCAGAACAACACAATTTAAAGTTTTCACTGAAGACAGTGTGAAGAAAAGACAAATTCTTGAATATGTCTGGAGGAAACTCTTGCACATTGTTACCACTAAGATCAAGAATGCGAAGCTGTTTGAAACGTTTAAATCCGTGTGTGATAGTTTTGATGTGACTGCATGAGAAATTCAGCACCTGCACACTGGTGAACAAAATAACAGAGGAAGTGTTAAGATGAGACACAGATATTCGTGATAAGTCAATGGAATGAAGACTGAATGATGCGTTTCCGAAACTGTAGTTGTCTGGAAACACAGCAAGAGGATTTCCTGCCAGAGAAATCACTTCCAGATTGGAAAGCTGCATCAAAAGGGGCCACTCAATTGAAATCAGATCATTATCTGCAAGTCTCAAGCTGCGTAAGTTAGGCATGGCCAGCATGTCACGCAGACTTGAGATTCTGCATTCCGATAAATCCAAGAAAATCAGCATTGTTGCATTTCCTACATTTGAAAGAGTTGTGTTAGTCCCATGGGCATCCAGAAACCGCAACTCTGGGTGGACTGGTTTCACCAGCTGGGCTTCGCAGTACCATGCCAGCCCATAGCACGTGCAGTATGATGGACAGGTAGGTAAAGAGCAGACCAGTTCGTCCTCACGCTGAGGACACTGTGGCCAGCCGTCACACAGGTGACTAGGATGGAGGCAGACATTGGAGCCCCGACATCGGTAGTACCAGGACAGGTGAAGTCCTCACACTCTGCTTCATCTTGCCAGCCAGGGCAGTCAGGAACCCCGTTACACAGCACGTAGACAGGCAGGCAGTAGTGGAGAGAGGAAGGGCACTGGAAGTAGCGGTCAGGACAGGACATGTTCTGAAAAATCTGTTGATACGTTCGTGAGGCTGGAAATAACGATCGTTCCATTTCCGTCGAAATCCACTACACTTGGGTGATGCGAAGGTACAATCGGTGGAAACTTGGATGGGTTTGACCTTTTTGGACATGCCCTTTCCTCCATGTCTGAGATGCAGTCGAGGACTCCATTGCAGAACTTCTCTCTGGTATGCACTTAAAGACAAAAATCAAACTCTTATCTAATAATTACGTAGCATCATCTTCATTATCTTCATCCTCATCGATCCACATTTAAAAAAATCTCAAATTCTGTGGCCCTTCATGTACCGTTCTCATTGGTGACAAAAAATCTCAAATTCTGTGGCCCTTCATGTACCGTTCTCATGGTGACAAAAAAATCTCAAATTCTGTGGCCCTTCATGTACCGTTCTCATGGTGACAAAAAATCTCAAATTCTGTGGCCTTCATGTACCGTTCTCATGGTGACAAAAAATCTCAATTCTGTGGCCCTTCATGTACCGTTCTCATGGTGACAAAAAATCTCAAATTCTGTGGCCTTCATGTACCGTTCTCATGGTGACAAAAAATCTCAAATTCTGTGGCCCTTCATGTACCGTTCTCATGGTGACAAAAAATCTCAAATTCTGTGGCCCTTCATGTACCGTTCTCATGGTGACAAAAAATCTCAAATTCTGTGGCCCTTCATGTACCGTTCTCATGGTGACAAAAAATCTCAAATTCTGTGGCCCTTCATGTACCGTTCTCTGGTGACAAAAAATCTCAAATTCTGTGGCCCTTCATGTACCGTTCTCATGGTGACAAAAAATCTCAAATTCTGTGGCCCTTCATGTACCGTCTCATGGTGACAAAAAATCTCAAATTCTGTGGCCCTTCATGTACCGTTCTCATGGTGACAAAAAATCTCAAATTCTGTGGCCCTTCATGTACCGTTCTCATGGTGACAAAAATCTCAAATTCTGTGGCCCTTCATGTACCGTTCTCATGGTGACAAAAAATCTCAAATTCTGTGGCCCTTCATGTACCGTTCTCATGGTGACAAAAAATCTCAAATTCTGTGGCCCTTCATGTACCTTTCTCATGGTGACAAAAAATCTCAAATTCTGTGGCCCTTCATGTACCGTTCTCATGGTGACAAAAAATCTCAAATTCTGTGGCCCTTCATGTACCGTTCTCATGGTGACAAAAATCTCAAATTCTGTGGCCCTTCATGTACCGTTCTCATGGTGACAAAAAATCTCAAATTCTGTGGCCCTTCATGTACCGTTCTCATGGTGACAAAAAATCTCAAATTCTGTGGCCCTTCATGTACCGTTCTCATGGTGACAAAAAATCTCAAATTCTGTGGCCCTTCATGTACCGTTCTCATGGTGACAAAAAATCTCAAATTCTGTGGCCCTTCATGTACCGTTCTCATGGTGACAAAAAATCTCAAATTCTGTGGCCCTTCATGTACCGTTCTCATGGTGACAAAAAATCTCAAATTCTGTGGCCCTTCATGTACCGTTCTCATGGTGACAAAAAATCTCAAATTCTGTGGCCCTTCATGTACCGTTCTCATGGTGACAAAAAATCTCAAATTCTGTGGCCCTTCATGTACCGTTCTCATGGTGACCTCACTTTTGATCACCTCTCCACGTCTCTGGCTTTGGTTTGATTCTGATGGCATCACCGACATCGGCGAATTTATGGCGACTGTCGTTGGACATACAACAAGTAGCCTTACATATAAACATACAATCTTTTCTCATCTACAAGGCACTCAAGGAACAAATACATCGAACATGCCTGGCCATGTAAGGTAGAGTGATTAGGTAGAATTTTACATGTATATATGTACAGATGTTCGTAAATTTGGAGTCTTGTTATCACTTTTCTTGTACTTTCTTTTAACCTTTGTTTGCATTTTTTATCTCATGTTACTCTAGGGTTTCAAATTTGCAAAAGAAAATTAACTGACTATGGTGAGAATTATTTTTTTGCAAATGCAATTTCATCCTGGAACAATTTTTAATGCATGTGATCCAGATGTTGAGAAAAAACACAGTACGCATCCAATAAGCAGTTGAGTGTTTTCTTTAAACAGCATTCGAAAATATCATTTGGGGAAAAAAGTCTGTGTGTGCATTTAGGAGAAAATATAGTTCAGCAGAGCTCAGATTTCATAGTGATATTCTTTATGTGTAATGTTCTCTAAATTTGTACTGATTTAAGAAATCTGTGGTCGAACTTAAAGTAATAAATGATACGTCAATGAAACTCATCTGCCACAGATGAGAAAAATGTAGACTTGACTTTAAAAAAAAGATTTTTAACAGTTCAAACAAATGAAAACAAAAACCTAAAGCAGTAGGAAAACTCGCAGCTCATCATCCAGTTTACTAGTAATGCAACAACAACAACAAAGAAACAACAGCGTTCGTTTGAGAAAGTACAGACATAACTCCATGTCATGCAAAAAGATACGCTCAGCTGAAGAATCACATATCTTTTAGCTGACCTGCTTTCCACCGCAGTCATAGAAGCCAAGCCGACCACAGGAAGCAAAGACGCAGACGTCCTCGTTCACTGTGGTCCCTGCAGTCAGAGCGGTGGTCACACACCAGCGTGTAGGGCACGTGCTGCTCACCATTCGTGCACGTGAACATGGGAGGTGCTAGAGTCACCGGAACTGGACACGCTGTCAGTCTTTGAGGCCAGCACTTGGCAGCCACGTCACAGGCAAGGAATTGGAACGTGGTGTGTTCCTGCGGGCACTGAATTGTGTACAGTGAGGAGGGGAAGGAACCGGAACATTTGATTTGGATTTTGGTTTGTTGTCTTTTTGCAGCTGTGTGTTCTGTCATAGCATGAATCCGTGTTACACTTGATCGATTTGAGGCGGATTCAGTGCTCAGCTTGTACTCGCAGATAACAGGACTGTATTTATTGGAATAAGGATTACAGGCATGGATAAGTACATAATCCCAAATGAGAGAGAAACAAAGGGATTTCGAGCCATCATTAACGGCCCGAGACAAAGTGCGAATATAGTATGCCACTGTTCCGTCAGTCCATACCAGCATTGATCTATACCTGAAACAGAGCATGGTTGCCATACAGGATTATACGCCATGACAGGCTCTCCAGTTTGACTTGGTAGAAACACACATGTAGAGTCCATGAAATCGGTGTCTTGGCCTTTTAATAGCTGGAGTTCCGTAAGCATATTGAAGGCATATACAACTTCCTGTTTGTTTGACTGGCTCTATTTCTGCCTCATGTTTACAGATTCTAAAAAGTGTTTGCAAAGACTCTGCCTCTGCCAAATAACATGGACAAACGAATCAGAAGACAAAACACGACGCGTTTCAACCTCTTAGGTTTTCTTCAGGCAAGATAAAGGACACTCAGGACAACAAGAATGAACGAGCAATCACTTATCTTCATCACATTCGGTGCAAGATGGGCGTTCATTGAAGAAGACCCAGAGGTCGAAACGCGTCGTGTTTTGTCAGTGATTTGTTTGTCCACGTTGTTCGGCAGAGCCATTATAAGTACTTTTCAGAATTTGTTTAGATTTACGCCTGCTGTCACCTCGCTTTGCAACTAATTTTGTTTACAGGTTCGCTGTCTGTCTGCCACATTTTGCAAATGGCTAGAGTCAAGACTGTCCATTTCGATGCACACATATGGCGGTTCATGCACAGGCAAAGCCAACACACAGACAGAGAGTCGACCTCGCTGAATGGCGAACAAGAAGCTAACATATGTGATGACCTGAGAGGGCATGCCCGTCCAACTGAACAATCATCTCGCCCAGAAGTAGCAGCACCAGTGACATGGCCACGAAAGAGGCAAATAGAGAGACACTGACTCAACATGCTGACTTCACTCCACTTTTCATTAGAATTATTCCAAGAGATTTGGACGGATGATACAATGCCAGTTATTTGGAAACAGTCGTTAATCATTCCGACTGTAAAACATGGTAAGTCTGCACGGCCCGTAGCTCTGACTTCTCACGTTGCTAAACTTATGGGGGAAAATATGTTAAATAGACTTCCATATTTTTGTGACAAAAATGATGTAACACCCCAAAATCAAGCAGGGTTTAGAAAAGGAAGATCAACCATTGATCATGTTATCAAATCAACAACACAAATTAAATATCAATCTGCTAGACAAAATAGCGTTCTAGCCACATTCTTTGATATTTAAAAAAAAAAGCCTTTGATAGCGTATGGCATGTTAATTTGTTATATGAATTAAAGATGATTGGTATATCTGGTAATTTTTCGATTACATTAAAAAGTTTCTGTCTGATAGAAGTTTACAAGTTAGAGTAGAAAATACCTGTTCCAATTCTAAATGATTAGAAATGGGTATTCCTCAAGGTTCTGTCATATTTTCATATCATCATCAGAGGGAAACAGAATGTGAAAACAGACCGAGTACTCCGTTGCACGGTTTTGTTGGAGTTGAAGATCAAGAAGAGAGAGAGAGAGAGAGAGAGAGAGAGAGAGAGAGAGAGAGAGAGAGAGAGTTTGTGTGTGTGTGAGAGAGAGAGAGAGAGAGAGAGAGAGAGAGAGAGACAGAGACAGAGACAGAGACACAGAGAGAGAAAGACAGACAGACAGAGGCTTACATCCAAGGTAAGGAAGGATCCGCCAATCGCAGTCCAATCATGCAGGATCGAGTATTACTGCCAGCTATCGCTTCCCATAAAGTCACCGTTTTGAGGATGGCCAATTTTCCTTTTTGCAGACATGTTTTATATGGTGATATCCTGGTTCGAAGGTCACTTTTTATGAACTGGAAATAGCTGTCTCCAACAGCGATTGTATTGATACTTGTCGACTGATTGAACGCAACTGGAAACAGTGACACAGAGGGCAGATGTGTACATTGCTGTTTTTGTCAAACGTGAGCATATCCAGTTATGAACATGTTTTGCTTTTCTGTCAGCTTAAAAATGTGCTATCTTGTTGAAAGATATACTTTTATTTCATCTAACGTTTATTGTAACCAGTTCTTAATAGAGATTAGCACTATCACATTTACAAACAACATAAAAGCGTGAAGACCTGAACGGGGTCACTCTTAAACAGTCATTGCATAAAACGTTTATAAACTTGCGTTCCATAAGATGGCCTTACAAGTGATTCTTTTGCTGTACTGTTCAAATGATTCTACGTCGTAAAATGTCTTTCAAAGCGTTATGTAAGTTCGACTTTCTAACCAACCAGCATAGCTACTGTTCATTCTCATAGGCTTGAACTCTATCATAGGTATATGATCTGTGTGGATCTTTGGAACCTTAAACAACCATTGGACTTAAGAATAGTTTTAGAACAGTTCTCCAGAATGGAAAGACCATCCAGATGCCATCAGGGAGATTGGTTTGAGACCGGATGTTATACTCAACTCAGGATCACTAAAACAAGTGATTCTGATTGAATTCAGTGTGTTGTGCAAAAGCAGAATGGAGAAAGCTCACAGCTACAAAGATTCACAAGAACATCAACCTGTCCAGCAAGCACCTTGAAGGAAATGGCTTCAAGCTGAAGTCCCCAACATATAAGATGTAGCGAGGGAGTGCGCAGGCTTATCAGCCTACGATCTCATAAAACAGTTGAAACTGGTCGAGGAGAAAGAAAAAAATGACCTTCATTATGTTTAAATTTCCAAAACTGGAAACAGGGGTCCGATAGCACTGTGGATAAGACATCCATCCAAAAAGATAAAGTCTATAGACGCCCACCCATCCAGACGTTCCTGGTTCGGATCTTCGCTGCACCAGGAAAACCATTGGCCACAGAAGAGCATTCAGGAACCATGACCTGTATGTGGCCCAGCCCTCTCAGAGTGTGAGGAGCTCAGGGATGGAACAGGTGTCTGAGGGAGGTTTCCTGTCTAAAGACCTTGTGCTGTCAGGGTCTCTCTTAAGGTCCTCTTCATTGAATTCAACAAAGAAGACTGAATACATGGATGTGACTTTGAAAAATTCAATTCATTTGAACTGCTCACTAACTTGCCATGTACCTAGTGGACATCACAATAAATAAAAAGGACATAACTTCAAACCAGTTTGGGATTCCTTATTTTCATCATCATCTCCCTTATTTTCATCGATTTTCATTCAATCAAATAATGAAAGAAGTTGACTCGCATTACATGGTCTTCGAGCTCTACTATCGAATTTATATCAGTTTCTATTCCCTACTCACACTCGGGTCTGTGGTAAGGCTGAGTCAAAGTCTTCATTGTGACCAGTCTCTGGTTAATGTAGTTGGGTGGATGCGAAGGCAATGCCAAAGTAGGAACTTTTCACACCAAACCAACACATAGAGGCTCGTACGAAAATTCCATCCTGCATTGACAATTGTTGACAATTTCAAACCCGACATTTCAAAAGAGAATGAAGATTGCTAGAGTAGTGATTGCATTGCTAGGCTAATCATTGGTTTTAATGAACCACGGGCTTTATTTTGTTTTTATCATGAAGGACAGTTAATGTATTATTATGGATCCACTGTATTCAGTGCACATAATGTATGAACAGCAAGTAATAAAAGACAATGATACTCGTGCATTTATGGTATCTGCAAAACAGTAGAACTTAGTGACAGATTTCTTGTGAAGACAGTGCATGTTTAACGCAATCACGAAATCAATAAAAGTTGTGTCATATAATGGGCTGTCAGAGACTGCCTACTCTCTCGAGCACTTCAGATACTTCTTTTCTGTTTTGTTTGATTTTGGTAGTTGCCAACATGGGTATTCACAGGGTGAGGGCTAAGCTGTGTAATTAGGACATTTTCTGTGGACGAACCTATTGGGACATGTAAATGAGGTTTGCATTTAATGATGCTACCAGCTGTCTCAGACAGATAACAACTAACAATATATCAGACCGAAAATGGTTCATAGATTGTAAGAGATTCGACCGATAGAAATCAGTTATTTTACGCCCCCTGTGTGAAGTTTGCGTGTAAAATAAGCGTGTGGCTTGGAGTGTTGAATTTCCAACATGAAGACAGAATACCACAAATCAGTGTCACGATCTGGTTTACTGCAAGAACGAACAGATTGAAATACATTTGGAAGTGCAGACTGCGAATATCCGTTTATTTGTGCTGCGGGGAGCTAATGACCTCTGAATTTTGTTCGTCTGCTGGGCAAAGGAGGCTGAGGTTCCCTTTGGAAAGACTTCTGTCTCAGGTATGTCTTGCTTCCATTTTAATCAGTGACCCTGATTTCAGGGTCTTATCACAGGCTGATGGCCTGCGTTAACCCAGTCGACTCCACATTAGGTGGGTAAACTTTGAGGGTGGAACTGGGACCCTGTGTTGGCAACTCAGCGCTCGTAGCCATGTATCCCAGTACTGCCTGCTGCATGCGGGTTACTGGCCCCAAAACGAAACCCGATCTAGAAAGGGATACACCGTGCCACGTTCGATTTGCCCCTGAAACACCATCATCATCATCATCATCATTCTCTTGCCCATGATGGGCGTAGAGGAGAGATGAGAGACACTCTCGAAGCCAGGCACCGCCATCCGGCCCTGTCCTCTGCCTGTCGCATCAGCGTAGGGCCATCCATCCTGGTCCATTCTTTTACGTTGTCCATCCAGCATTTGGCTTGTCGTCCCCTTCGTCTGCCGCCTTCCAGCGTGCCCTGAATGACTGTTTTGGGCAGGGAATTGTGCCGTATGACATGCCCGAACCACGACAGCTTCCTCTTCTTGACTGTTGCCAAGAGGGGTTCTTGGGGGCCTGCAAGTGATGTTATTTGGCTCCTTACAAGGTCGTTTGTCTTCCGGTCTTGCCAAGAGATCCCGAGCAAGCGCCTGAAGCATTTAGTTTCAAACGTCTGGATTCTCTTGGTGGTCTCTGCTGTCATGGTCCAGCTTTCGCAGCCATACAGCAGGATGGACAGCACCAGGGACTTGTACAGCTTCATCTTTGTAGGAAAGCTGATCTCCCTGCTCTTCCAGATCTTGTTTAGCTTTGCCATTGCTGCTGTTGCGATCGCCAGTCTGGTCTTGATTTCTGTTGTAGAGCGACCGTCTTTGGTGAGAGTGGAGCCAAGGTATTTGAAAGCGCCCACTTCTTCAAGCTGTTGTCCGTTCATGTAGATTTCAGCATGGGTGTTGGTTGTGCTGTTGACCAGGACTTTGCTTTTTTCTGTGCTCACTTCCATTCCATATGCACCTGCCCTTTCTTCCAGTCTCTTTGTCAGGTCTTGTAGTTCTTCGTTGCTGCCTCCCATCAGGTCGATGTCATCTGCGAACCTCAGATTATTGATGGTTCTTCCTCCGATGGAGACAGTGGAGTGGAAGTCATGGAGGGTTTCACGCATGATGTTTTCCAGGAAAAGATTGAACAGTACGGGAGATAGCAGGCAGCCTTGACGGACTCCAACTGTGGTCTTGAAGTAGTCCCCTATCTGGTTGTTGAGGAGGACTGCGCTGCTGGCGGTGTTATACAGCGCCTGGATGGTTTGGACGAGACCCTCCTCTATGCCAAACTTTCTGAGCACCTGCCACAGACCCTTGTGCCACACCCTGTCAAACGCTTTCCTAAAGTCAATAAAGTTGTGGAACAGGTCTCGCTGATGTTGTAGATGTTTCTCCATTAGTATGGTTGTTAAGCAACATTTTTGGTCATCAGAATGCACTTTTGGTTCGAAGCAAACCCTTTTGTCTGAAGGTGTAGGCATGTGTCTAGATTGAATTTTTTAAAAGAGGCAAGCTCTCTTACTTACTGAAATTGTGTAACTGCCTGTCAAAATTAGGTCATGCGGCAATATTTTGGTGATTTTCTGACACTTGCTAAACTATCACCAGATTACTATTTTGTACACACAAATGCATGTATTATATGCAGACTGGGTACAATGATTGAATTAAATACACATTTAGCCTAAATTAGTCTTTTTTATTCATAATGACCTACTTTGCCATCCAAAGTAGGTCATAAGCCTTGCCAATGTCTGTTTCCTTGTACAGCGTTATACTGCCTGGCCTGATCCTTCTTTTGTTTACTCTGATTTTTTAAAAAAGTTTTTTGTTTTGTGTTTAATGACTTTGAGTTATGTAGTAAATAATAATAATAATAATAATAATAATAATAATAATAATAATAATAATGTATAATACTTATATAGCGCATTTCTTGTTGTACAACTCAATGCGCTTACATCCACCATTTGCACTTATTCATACAATATTCATGCACACAGCAAAAAGAAAATACACAATTGCAGACGCACCTACATGCATAAACTGCCTCACCAAACTAGTTGTGGAGAAATTTAGGAGAGATCTAGTCATCTACAGAAGAGAATAGGCCTTTTTGAAGAGGTAAGTTTTGAGCTGAGATTTAAAAGAAGAAAGAGTAGGCTGATTACGAAGGTCTTCAGCCTTAGTCAGATGCATTGCATGCTTAATTAAAGACGGCGAATGAGCATTATCTTCCAATAGTGGCAAGAGAGCTATCTGTGCTTTCCCGTCTTGTTGATGTTTTTGAGTGGAAGCATGGAAGGCTCCCCATGATACGGAAACATGATTAAGTTGTTCTACAGGATCCTGCTTTGAGGAGCTTGAACATTCTGTGGATACAGAATTGTCACCACTGTGCATTCCATCGCCAGGTCTCGGGTCTGGAGGAAAGTGTTGATCCTCATCAGTCACGTTACTGACAGCAGGCTCAGAATTGATGACAAGGTGAACATTTTCCAGCCATGGTTGTTGGGTAGAATTGTTCGCTGTATCTGTGGAGACATCTGGCTTGCAAGGCCCAGAAACTGCTGGTATTGCTGCTTCCTTTCTTCTCTCAACTTGTGGGACAAGCGTGTATGTACTTGGAAGAGGTTGTGCACTTCTTTTGCCTTGAACATCGAGGTTTATTTTTATATTCTCTGGCCTTGAATGAGTGTGGGGTGGCTGCTGAACTAAAGATAGACTTGTTCCATGGAAAGAGTCACTTGCGGTGGTAGAACTCGGATTGTGATCAATGTTGTCGACCATTCCAACAGTCAACACACCTGGCGTCAGTCCTGGTGGAACAACAACTCCTTCAGTCTCAAATTTTGTGCACACTGTATTGGCAACATCTGTGGAAATACCTAGTACTCTTTCATATGATATGGAGAGTCCAAGGTTGTACAGACATTCAACCAGTTCCTTCTTCCTAGTTTCTGCATGAATTTTGAGACCAAGGTACACAGGAACAGGCATTTCTGTGTTTTTTTGTGTGATGACGCCGTGTTGTCTGAATGTCCTTTGTATTGACCTGTCTCCTGCTGTTGAAGATCATAAGTTGAGAAATAGTCAAAGCTGCTTGGGACTGGCCGTGCAAATTTGTACACTGTTCGTGTGCATGATCTTTGAAATGAAATCCTAGTCCATCAAGAATAATCGAAACCAATGCAGTAAGAATTGGCGGTACTGATTTTTTGTGTGCATCTTCTTCATACCAGCCAGTAAATGATTGTTGACTTTTGAACATCTCTCTGCGAATAATCTTTGAAACCTGGGCCATGAGAAGAGCCTCGGAATCATGGTCAATAGCTTTCTGAAAAGCTCCTTCGACATCTCTTTTGAAAATAAGCTTGATGTCTTTCCCTTTCGCTCCTTCGACATCTCTTTTGAAAATAAGCTTGATGTCTTTCCCTTTTCCTGTAGAGCATTCTTGAAGCATTGGACAGGCTTGCAAAAGTCTTTGCCGAAGTCGTGTTGAATGCACAAAGCTGGCTGGAACACCCAATGCATGGAGATGTAACTTATACAACTTCAGGAGACTTGTCATATGAAACATTGGTGCAACTGTCTCATCACGTTGAAAGCTCTGTATATAGGAGACAAGCTCTGCAAACGCAATGCTTTCCAAAATGCCATCCCCAGTCTCATTAGATTCCTCCTGTTTGCTTTGTGCTTCAGCCTTTGAAGCTCGTTTGTAAAATGTTTGCAGACATGTGTTATGGTAGACAGAATCTGTTGCTATCATGTCTCCAGCTGCCAACTTATTCAGCAGCATGTGATCCTTAGAAAAGTAGCTTTCTTTCTGACTTTCTCGTCCAGTTCCATTGTAGACACTTTATGAAAGATGAGCCAGCAGTAGGAGACCCGCCACAGAAAAACCAGCAGTCAGGTTCATGCTGCACAGTTCTTTTCCTTGTCTTTGTTGGACTTGAAGGAGCATCTTCACTTTGCAATTTGCGTTTAGCTCGTTGCAACATACGACTGTTTATTTTGTCACGGCATGTTTTATTCCACACAGCACATTGTTTTCGAAGTGTTTCGGCGACACCTGATCCATCATCCAATGCTGAGAGGTCAGTATCTGAAAAACGGTAGCCAAGGTCATGAAATTCCTTAAGTTTTTCTCCAACATATTGATATCCAGAACCTCCATGTTTGGCTTTTGTAGGCTGAACAAGCTTTTCTCTACTTTTCTCTTGACATATAATGCATATACTCCAGTCTACATTTCTTATGGCAGTTGATGACGCCGATGGTTGTCCAGCTGAAGTACCTGATGATTCAGTAGACGGTGGAGGAAGATCACAGTGTCCTTTCTTCATGGTTTCTGTAAAGCTGCATCAAAACACACAGACTATGTAAAAACCATTTCTGAAAACAAAAATACTTTTTTTTAAATAATGCTTGTGATTCGGAATCAGACAGTAGCATATTTAAATTCATTCCCGTGCATAGCAACAATGTCTGGATTAACGCTCTTGTGATGTAGAAAAGAGCGCTGCCATTGTTTGACTCAACTGCACGACCATACAAATGCACTGCGATAAGAAGGCTCATCTGTGACCCCGCGGGTGAAAAGTGAACTTGAATTTTTTTCTTTCTCATGGTGTGTGCGTGTGTATGTGTGTGTGTGTGTGTGTGTGTGAAAAATCTATGCCATGAGTGAGTACTGTAAATAAAACATGAGCTACTAATACAGTCTTTGTCATCCTGAACTTAACTCACTCTCTCTCTCTCTCTCTCTCTCTCTCTCTCTCTCTCTCTCTCTCTCTCTTCTCTAATTCATCTCTTTCTTCACTAGGCCTATCCCAACGTTACACTTACTCATATCACCGCGCGCGCGATCTGCACTCTGGCACTGCCGCTGAAGTCAGTGAAGGTGAAGGGCACGTCAGGAGATGGGGTTGAGGAGGCGGGAAGTGGCACAAACTGTCTATGGCGCATCGCACTGGTCAGAGACCCCTTGACATTCTGACTCGACTTTTGAAAGCTAAATATTTTCTTTAAATGGGAAAATAAATCTTGCCTCTTTTAAAATTCGTAATCAGCGGGAATTTAACTATCGGTTGACATGCAGTTTATGCTTCGAACCGAAAGTGCATTCTCACATCATTTAACAACCCCACTACATCAGTATTCGGCAGGTGAAGATCTGTTCTACTGTGCTTCTGCCTGCCCTGAATCCAGCTTGTTCTTCCGCCAGGTGTTCTTCCGCCTCTTTCTTCAGTCGATTCAAGATGACTCTGAGCATGATTTTACTGGTGTGGCTAATGAGACTTATTGTTCTGTAGTTCTGGCATTGGCGTAGATTTCCCTTTTTGGGCAGGGGGATGATGAGTGATTGAGTCCATTCTGTGGGCCACTGTTTTGTCTCCCAGATCTTCTGACAAATCGATGTTACTAGAGTGACCAATTCCTTCCCTCCATGTTTGAGCAGCTCTGCTGGAATATTGTCTGCTCCAGGTGATTTCCCTGCCGGAAGGCTGCCGATGGCTTCTTCACGTCTTCTCTCATCACTGGTAGTGGTGAGGATTCCCTTGATGGTGTTGAGTCCCCCTCAAACAGACTGTCGTCTGGCTGTATAGGGTAGTTGTAAAGTTCTTGGCAGTACTGTGTCCATCTGTTCAAAACAGCGGAGCTTTCTGTCAGCAGCTCGCCTGAGGTATCCTCGATGACTGATGATCTGTTTTGCTGCGTCTTGGTGAGGTTTTTCAGTGTGGTGAAGGCATGTTTGCTGTTTCCCTTTTCCATACCTTTCTCGATGTTCTCGCACTGATTATTGATCCATTGTTCTTTGGCTTCAATCATTTCCTTCTTTACAAGGTTGTTGGTTTTTCGATACTGTGCGGCTTGTTCAGGGCTGGAATATTTCAGAAAAGCCCCAAGAAAGACATCATCATAGTTCAGGGGGACTTCAACGCCAAAGTCGGCCCAGATGCCTACAAAGACTGGGCTGGAACAGTGGGTCAATACGGCACAGGGGAAACTAACGACAGGGGACTTCGCCTTCTGGAGTTTGCCTGCACCCAACGGCTCACCATTGCCAACACCCTTTACCCCCACAAACTGTCAAGAAGAACAACCTGGCATGCGCCGAACGGAATGACTCATAACCAGATCGACTTTGTCCTCACTCCACGGCGCTTCAAATCAAGCATCAATAAAGCAAAGACGAGGACATACCCGGAGCTGATATAGGCAGCGACCACGATCTCGTGCTGCTCACAATGAAGATCAAATTGAAGAAAAAGTACCAAGCTGCGCAGCCACGCATCAAGTTTGACCTGGAGAAGCTAAAAGACCCAGAGATAGAAGAGGCATTCCAGGCACAGCTCGGGGGGCGGTTCGCAGCACTCAACCTCCTGGACAATGACATCAACGACCTCACAAACAGCTTCAATGAGGCAGTCTGCGAAACAGCAGAGGAGGTACTTGGGCGACAGAGGAAGAAACACCAAGCATGGATCTCAAACGAAACACCATATGGAAGAGGAAAATACAGGATCATACCGGACTGGTCGCATCCTAGGTTAACCATGACTTCATCCATCGGGCTCCACCAAGGTGCACGGGGGAGCTATGCTACTGGGGTGTGGAGGGGAGGGGGGATGAAACCACAGAATGGACATAGAAGATATGAAGTCAAATTTGCCTCCTGGAACCTCAAGTTCCAGGTGGCTAGCATATGACTGGATATTTGAAAGAACTAACACGTGAAATACACAGAAACTTGCATCAAATCCTCAGCGTCCGCCATATTAGATGGACGAACTACGACGAAAGACACACAGGAGAAGGGCGTGTCCTGTACTACAATAGAGACGACGACAAAATTGTACTGTGGTGGTTTTAGTTAATAAGAATATGAGGAACGCTGTACTGGGATGCTGCTCTTTTTCCAGCAGCATCGTGGCAATCTGCCTACGTGCAAAACCATTCAACATCATGCTCTTAAATTAGACTACAATAATGACCACTTTAAAGACTTATTCTCCCACCACTGAGCGGTCAAAAAACAAAATTGATAATGAATACATCCACATCGTTCATTGTAACATAAACCCCAAGTGTGGTATACTTCCTAACGGTGGAAAGCGAAGCGACAGAGTCCACTGACGGAATGAACAGTTCGGCCAATAGTTTAACAGGTCATCCAGTACTGACCAGCAAGCAAACCAGAACATGCCTTAACGCCCGATCTTGAATTCTCCGGATTATCCCCTTACGACATTTTAAAGACATTTTTCTGCCACGAAAAAACAATTATAATAAAAAGCAGTAATATACAATCAACATTGCAGGTCAGAATTACGTACATTTTGTAGAATTAATTGAAAAAGCATATAAGTATTGGCACGCACCGGTCAAATTGTGTGGTCATGCTTGTGGCTGACCACAGCTCAGCTACCTGTATTTGTTTACATAAACACAATCACACCGCTAAAGTAGCTCACAAGGAAGGCATACACCAACAACCAACGGTTAAAATTATCAGAAGATGGTAACTTGATCAGGTCACACCACTTCACCGAAATGATGGGTCTGCTTCTGCCCATGAGGTTTTGCAGGTAATGGGATTTTGGATGGGCTTTTTTTTTATTGCTTCTTAGTAAAGTCATAGGGGGTCATAATTAAACACACACGCACATGCACACACGCACTCACACACATTATATATATATATATATTATATATATATATATATATATTATAAACAACAAACAACAACAAACAACAACAAACTAATAAATTCCAAGGATAAGTACCGCACCGTTCCAGCAACTTACAGAGCGCTTGGTGTTGCAATGACTGCAAGAAATATTGAATTATATATATATATTGAATTATATATATATATATATATATATATATATATATATATATATATATATATATATATATATATATATAATGAACTAATAAATCCAAGGATAAGTACCGAGCACCATTCCAGCAACTTACAGAGCAGCTTGGTGTTGCAATGTCTACTACCGTAGTATGTTTCTTGAGTTTTCAAAAAACCAACCAAAGGTGCCACCTAAGAAGCATAAGAAAATGATGAAAGAGCAAAAAAAAAAAGCTACATTTTCTTGTGAAACGTAGAAAATATAAAAAGATAACCTCTTAAGACACAAGTGCTGAGGGCCAGTTCTTGGAATGAATCCGCAAGGGACTAAATTACAATAAACTAATAAATTCCAAGGATAAGTACCGAGCACCATTCCAGCAACTTACAGAGCAGCTTGGTGTTGCAATGACTGCAAGAAATATTCAATTATAAACAAAGCTTGCTCTTATGTCTTAGATTGAAGAAATAGGGGGAGATAAGCATTCATATCTGCAGTGGTAGATAATTCTGCCTAACTAACAGTATGTGCTTGAGTGGGTGAATGGGGAAAAAAAAATAAATGCTTCTCAAAATGAGCCTTCAGCAAGCTTATAGTCTCCAAGAGAGAGACAATCTCCAATTGGGAGGAAACTCGTTAACATATAACTCCTGGTCAGATACCGATATTTCGAAACCTGATTGTTTCTCCTGATTATGGCGATCATCGTGGTCATAATCCGCATTTGGGTAAAAACAGGAATTTGAAGATGCTGTTGCAAGCTCTGTAGTTATCATGGGAATTGTCCAGTATTGGCTGCAGTATCTGTCGCACCACCCGTAAAGTTAGTTATCATGGGAATTGTCCAGTATTGGCTGCAGTATCTGTCGCACCCACCCGTAAAGTTAGTTATCATGGGAATTGTCCAGTATTGGCTGCAGTATCTGTCGCACCCACCCGTAAAGGTCTTCACATACAGCTAAGCGGTCGTTTAGTGGCACGCACTTTGGTTTTGTCCAATGAAATCTGGTGGTGGCCCTGCACCAAGTGTTAGAAACCTTTTTTGTGGATGGCAGAAGAACACTCGTTGGCGCCAACATGCCTTCACGTAAGTGCACTTAAAGGAAGGGCGTCGGGTGGATCAGGTGGAACAGCAGAGTATGCACGTGCTCCACGGTACACCTTCCATGACTGGCTATTGTAGTTATCATCCATGTGCATAAAATTGGCGGCTACATGTCCACAAGTACAAAACAGAATGAACAGTGGGTGTTGCCGACTGAAAATGAACGGATAACAATTAATTGTATCCAAACAGTTTTGAAAATATGTAATGCGTTGCTCTCGGGTTGCAGTCTTGTCCTTCCTAGCGTAATTCGGGCGTATACTTGATTACAAATTGTTTATTGTTCCTTCAGACAGCAAAGTGCAAAGCCGCCACTCAAACCCTCTTCCACTTTCTTTCAGATAACGAATTCAACATTGCATTAGTTAGAATGAGACTTGCCAATGCCACGATTCTCTGTCTCGTGTTAAAATCCCAGAACCGGGACCAACATTCAACCCTCTAGTCCTACTCAACCCCCCCCCCCCCCCCTCCCTCCCCAACAAACTGCTGAGAAGGAAAAATACGCAACCTAGCTAGGTGCTTAGGTCCGTGTCTCATGTAGGGACTGTGATAGGCAATAGTGAGATGAATACCACAGAAATCTCCGGAAATGTCACGCCAAGAGATCTCAGATGGCACAAAATGGGCTCCGGAAGTTCCCATCAGAAACATGTGGAAAAATAGAATACGAAGAAAAAACATTTCTGGATATGTTTATTATTAAGAAATACAGCCAGCCAGCTAATGATTGACGGGAAAAAATTAACTCGATGGCAGAGGGAGCAGATGATTTCCCTAGACAGACAATGGGTGGGGAAAGAGGTATCCTAGCGATTCTCCCACCGAAAATTTCTATCCATCCTCTTCAGTACCAAACCTACAAAGTTTATAACATTTAATGAGCAGGACTAGATTGTGGAGGTGATGATGAAACACCTCTAACCTCACCCTAGCTGTCTCTAACACCAGGCCATCAAGTGAGGTGGATAGCGTCTAACCTCACCCTAGCTGGTCTCTAACACCAGGCCATCAAGTGCAGGTGGATAGCGTCTAACCTCACCCTAGTGGTCTCTAACACCAGGCCATCAAGTGCAGGGGGATAGCGTTTTGTGGAGCTGTCAATGTTCAGCTGGTGAATTCTCCAGGAAAGCGCCACAGTAGTTCTGCCAGTGATCCTGCGCTACCCCCCACCCCCCACCCCCCGCCCCCTCACCTGATGAAGCTGTAAGGAAAGAGATCTTGTCAGGTAAGCTGGATTACTTCGAATTGCTGCTTAAAAAGGATCAGGGCCCGCTGCTTTAGAACTGACGTTCCAGAGATCAAACGCTGAGATTGTTTAGGTATCATCCTCGATATGTTCTGAACACGGGGATTCTTGACAGTTTCACAAGCAGGCTCGCGCTTCATTGTGTGTGTGTGTGTGTGTGTGTGTGTGTGTGTGTGTGTGTGTGTGTGTGTGTGTGTGTTACCTTTTCTCTTTGGGTTCTTTCCCTGTACACCAGGGACAAGAAATATTAGTGTGTCCACTGAAGTGTATGGGGACGGACCTCGGCAAAAAGCTCGGTCAGATCTACTTGTGGAAATGTCAGACTTCTTGTCTGGGTCCGACCGTTGTGGTGGCCTAAATGTATGTGGCACTCTACTCTCTCACCCCGAAGTCCACAGACAAGAACAGGTAAGGAGCAGGGAGAAGCTGCACCACGTGTTGCATGTGCAACTATTGTTTGGTCATAACAGGTACCTCGCACAGGCTCAAAAACCACACACACACAACACACACACACACAACACACACACACACACACACACACACACACACACACACACACATGAGCGCGCAGACGCAAGCACGCGCGCGCACATATATACACACACGCACGCGCGCGCGCAGGCGTGCACGCGTTCAACCGCCTCTTAGCAAGAGTGCGCACACAATATATGACACTAACTGTGAAGAAGGCGAGCAGGACTGGAAAAGCATTCAGTTGGTCAGGGTTATAGCAGTAAGGTCAACTCTCCACACTGCTGGCTAGCGAGGCACGGGCATCTACAACCCTTTGGCAAGTGCTCGCTGCGTCAAAGGCATTCTGGATCTCCTGTGTGCCGTTAGTGTTAGAGACCCCCAACAACTCTCTGTGGTGCTGGCACAGTTTTACATATGTGACAAAGTTTACTTCGGTTTGCGCTGTCAGGGTGCTCCGTTGGTCTGGCATCTGCCCTTGCATACTTTTTCCCCACTGGCTGGGGAGCCATTTTACACATCTCCAGTCTTGTGTCTGTCTTGGAAACATACTTTATCTTTCACTGTAGCTGTACTAGGATTGGTGAGAGGGTGGTATTCAAGCAAAAGAGAGAGAG
The DNA here is from genome assembly GCA_018398815.1 of Conus ventricosus. Lineage (NCBI taxonomy): Eukaryota > Metazoa > Mollusca > Gastropoda > Neogastropoda > Conidae > Conus > Conus ventricosus. The sequence goes on from CM031619.1 coordinate 61,578,620, forward strand.
AGAGGAGAGAGGAGGGGGGCAGACTGTTGATTTGGGCTCCTTTTGGAACAACGAGATACTACAAGTTTTCATTTTACTAATTCATCCAAGAGATTGCTCAGGTGCCACATTCTTTCTTTTTTTTAATTTTTTTTAGTGTGTTTGTGAACTCTTTTTCCGCTCCTCTTTTCATCCATTTCACAAGAAGAGGTTTGAACGCTGCACATGCCTGATTCTCTGCTGTGTTGTGGAGATTAGCCTTTCTTCTGCCAGTTCTGCATCATTTCTCATGTTCTTTATCGCTTGTATCACAGAGCTCCTAAGTAGACCTACACGACCATAAAGTAGAACTTCAACTCTATTGTCAAACGTATGCAGCAATCATAATCTACAGCATGCTTATTCCGGACTGTCCAGAATTTTTGTCAATCCCGTCACTTCTCCACAGCTTTGCACTGTTCTAATGCCATGTGCTCTTTTACACCAGGTGTGAGAAGAGCGCAGATCTATAGAAACACTGCAACACAATGGCTGGACTCAGTCTGTTCTCTTAATGTACACCACACGTTTCACAGCAATGACACACCACATTAATCAAAGTAATCCGTTGATAATGTAGGGTTGTCTGCGTGGAAGTTGAATCAAGGCCGTTTTAAAGTAGTAAACATGACAATGCGACGGTGCCTAGTTTGGGGCACTAGTTATTAATCATTTTTTAAAAAAAACCCAGATTGAATATATTTTGACTGTGGACTTGTGAATAGGCCTAACGACTGCATGCAAATTGTTCTTCAACTAACATCACGTAAGGTTGTAAGTGTGTCTTTGAGGAGGACACACACTGCATGGCTCAGTCCACGTACCGTCGCACTTTTGCCATTTTCATTTAACTTGAACATAGGTAGACTCCTGCAATGCAATGCAACACTCAAATTATGATCACCCTCTTATCTCAGGCTAGTTGCTGTTTTGCGTGTCTTTTTTTTTTATTTTTGCCTAGTAATTTTCAAATGTTGTGCTGATTTTAAAGACTGTGTAATTGAATAGCGTATTATGCATCTTCAAAGCTGGAAAAACTACGTTCTATACAATTTTAAAGACAATTGTGCTGTGGCCAGTACCACAGCCAAACAGACTTATAACCCGGTGAAGAATAGGTGCAGGTCTGGCATCAGTAGAGCTGAAACAAGGACATATTCGGGAAATGACGTTTGAGGTGACCCCGATCTTGTCCTGATGAGCTTTAAAGTACCTTTGAAGAACAAGAAGAGAGTGAAAAACAGCCCTCTCGAATTCAGTCTTGACAAGCTGAGAGATCCTGACATAGACATCCTGAGAGGCCTTAGGAGGGCAATTTGACCCAATACCTCTTCTGGATGAAGACCTTGAAGTCCTCACAAACAATTTCAACCAACTGAAACAACGGCAGAGATCCTAGGGAAAAGCAATCGGAAATTGGTACGATGGATCTCAAGCAGTATCTTGAGCTAGCAGGACAGTCAAACCCGCTCAAGAAGACAGAGCTGCATTGAAAACGCCGATGCAGCCTGCAGGCATCGTCAAAACCCTCTTGAAAATGTGGCTAGAGGCAGTAATCGGTATCTTAACTACCATCCGTGTCAACATCTGGCGCACTGGGGAGCGGCTCATGCCACGGACTCAGTCACTAATCGTCACCCTCCATCCTCCACTGCCAGAACTTTCACATCATAGACTTGATCAGCCATGTCAAAAATAATTCCGAATAAATCATAAAACGTTTAAGTACTACATCCGCCAAACATGAACAAACGAATCATAAGACAAAACACGACGCGTTTCCACCTCTTAGGTCTTCTGCAGGCAAGATAAACAACACTCAGGCCAGCGAAAACGAAGAACGAGCAAGCACTTATCTTGACTGAAGAAGACTTAAGAGGTCAAAACGCGTCGTGTTTTGTCTTGTAATTTGTTTGTTCATGTCTGGTGCATGTAGTACTTAAACTTTTTAAGATTTGTTTAGATTTCCGCCTGCAATCGCTTCATTTTGCAATTAATTCCGAGTAGTCGCAACCGCTAGTATATAAGCTACACACAAAAAGTTAAGGATCACTTTCACAAACATTCATAACTGTCAAAATAAGAAAGTCAATGCGTTGAAGTTTGGCCAACATTTAATTCCATTCTTTAGTGATAACGATACACAATTGCCTTTAATCTCGAGCAATCGTTTGGTGTGTACATTTGATTAAAGTGGGTACGTATCCAAATTTGATTTCCCAAAGTCATTGAAATCACAAGACAGGGCATACTGATGCTCCCAAAAGCTCAGTAATGCGTGTAACCACCATGGCTGTTCTGGCACTCGACGCAGCGAGTCCTCATCGAGTTGACCAGGTTGGTGAAGATCCTCTGTGGAAGCGCCTGCCACTCAGCCTGCAGCATCTGGTAGAGGTGTTGGGCATCCCTGGGAGGGGGTGGCTCCTCACTTTGCGATCCAGCTCATCCCAGAGGTTCTCAATCGGGTTGAGATCGGGACTGCATGCTGGCCACTCCATTCTGTTGACTCCAGACTGCTGCAGGAAGTCGTTGACCACCCTTGCCCTGTGGAGGCGAGCGTTGTCATCCTGGTAGACAGCCCTCGGTCCCATCTGCTGCAGTGTAGGCACAGCCAGCGGTCGAAGGATCTCATCCTGGTATCGGATGCTAGTCAGGTTACCCTGTACATGGTACAAGGGTGTTCTGTGGTGAAGGCTGAAGGCCCCCCAGACCATTACAGAACCTCCACCAAAGGCCACCTTTTCTTGGACAGTGGCGTCAATAAAGCGTTGCCCTGGGCGCCTCCAGACTCTCAGTCGGCCGTCGTTGTGGTGAAGGGTGAAGCGTGATTCATCACTGAACCGGACCTGGGACCATTGCTGACGTGTCCACCTCACGTGACGTGCGCAGAAGGTGCGGCGTGCTGCCCTATGGGCTGGAGTTAAGCGTGGCCGTACTGCTGGGCGACGAGAACGGAGATTAAACCCATGTAGGCGGTTCCGTATGGTCTGCTGGCTGATGTTGATGTTAGTAGCCACCTGAACTGCCTTTGAATGATGCTGGAAGAGGCTGTTCTTGTCTGCAGGGCTTGTTCAATGAGAC
>CM031619.1:61581818-61604318 GCA_018398815.1 Conus ventricosus
GATCGTCTCGTGGGGTTGTCTCCTTCGGTCGACCAGATCTGCGTCTTTCATGGACAATCCCAGTGGCTGTGAAGCGTTGAATCAGTCGAACAATGACCGAGATGGACACATGAAGTCGCCTGGCCACTTCTCGCTTGGGAACACCATCTTGGAACCATGCAACAGCTCGTCCCCTATCCAACTTGCTTAATTTTCGTCGTGGAGGCATTGTCAGATCAGGCCGACTACTGGTGGAATGTCTTCTTATAAAGCCAAGCGAGCGACAGCATCTCACACATAAACAGCAGTGCTTGCACGTGCATAATGGTTTTTCCATCTGGCAAGTGCAATGTGTTCAGGCAGAACGGTCCAAAACAAGGTCATTTTTCGCAAGTTTCCCCTTTTCCGTTTGCGCCCCAGCTCAGTAGTAGAGAATCCCGTGCAATTTTCGCACTAACACAACATCGCCCACTTACAGCTGAACAAGAATTCATGACAATTTGGCTGGACTAAGAAATAAATAACAGTAGCGAACTGAGTTTATTACGCACCTGTTTTCACATACCGATCCTTAACTTTTTGTGCGTAGTATACTATTTTGCTGACGAACAGGCTGGCTTCTGCAATGGCAGAGATATCATCGAACCGATCTGAAACCTTCCTACGCTTTGCCAAAACACTCTCTCTCAACAGAGAAAATTCTATCACTTCTTCATAGACTTTAAGGAAGTATTAGAAAGAGTCTGGCGGGAGACGTTATGGGTCACATGAATTCATATCGCGATCGGGCAGAAGCTCATCAACATCATCTAGTGACTGTAGTCCAAAGCAAACAGAACAGACCTCAAAGACGATGCTTTGGGGGAATGGTTACATACTTCAGGTGGAGTTCGTAAGGGCTGCTTTTTATCTCCTCCACTTTTAATATATTCCTGGAACGTAATATGACTCATGCACTTGAAGATGGATGATCAGCAGTTTCTGCACTGGAGGAACAACAACAACAACAAAACTCAGGTTTGCAGATGACATCGACGGCCTGGAGGGAAATAAACAAGAACTCGCTAAGTTTGTTAAATGACTGATGAAATATCAACAAGATATGGAATGGAAATCAGCGCCAAAAAGATCAACTTCATGGTCAGCTACAATACTTTATCTGGGACGCATCATTAGTAGTAAGGGACCCAAACCAGACAACCTCTCAAGCACAGCAAAGACAACCACAGCATGGGTGCACTGCCTCTGAGGTGGCGCAGAGGTTGGGACAGAAAAAAAAAAAAAAAAAAAAAAAAAAAAAAAGACAACCACAGCAGATCATCAAACCCTGTAGGAGAAGGACAAGAGCATCTTCATGAGACACAAGATCAGACTTCTGCACGCACTGGTGTAGTCCATCTTCCTGCATTCATGCAAGACATGGATCCTGGCATCAGATCCGGAAAGAATGATCCAAATCGTGGAAATGAGCTGTTATTGGAAGATAATAAATATCATATATACTGATCATGTCACCGTTAAACAAGTGTGTCAAACCGTTAGACAGCACATGGGATCATGTGGAAATGTGCTGATATCAGTGGAGAAAAGAAAGCTATGTTGGTAGATCACGTATCAAGATTTAATGGCCTTGCTGAAACAATCCTCCAAGAAACAGTTGAAGGGGGGAGACGAGGGGAAACAAAAAAGTGAATAAATTAAACAACAACAACAAACAAAAAAACGATGGACTAACAACATTGCAGAGTGGACAGGGAAAATATTCGCTCTTTCCCCGGTCTTTGCACTCCGCTTACAGAACTGGAGGAATCTTCTAAACTGGTTTTTCAGTGTGGCGCCCCAGTGACTACCCACAGAGGTAAGGAAGAAGAAGAAGAAGAAGAAGTAGAAGAAGAAGAATCATCTCGGTACAAGTTTGGTCAGTGACATTCTCCATTTACTTTCAGTAACCTAAATTTGCTTCGTTACGTCTCCATAGCATTGTGGTATAGTCCTAACCCGTTGCACGTGCACAGAACAGTTTGGGGCGTCAAGCGTTTCTAGAATAATCCCGGATTTTTTTTTCTAGAATTGGAGGGCAAAACTAGAATTCCAAAAATTCCCGGGCAATTCTAGATTTGCCTTGCATTTCTGAAATGCTTTGATACTTGTACATTGGGGAGAGAGAGAGAGAGAGAGAGAGAGAGAGAGAGAGAGAGAGAGATTCATCTGCGGCAGGTATGTTTCCGTTTAAACATTATGGAGTGGACTTGACTCTTTGCTCTCTTGGGGTCAAATCTCTGTGGTCTCCTTTCTTCTTTTCCTTTCGGGTTGATTTTATCTGACTTCTGCCAATCGATCAAGGAGAGTTCGGGTTGATTTTATCTGACTTCTGCCAATCGATCAAGGAGAGTTCGGGTTGATTTTATCTGACTTCTGCCAATCGATCAAGGAGAGTTCGGGTTGATTTTATCTGACTTCTGCCAATCGATCAAGGAGAGTTCGGGTTGATTTTATCTGACTTCTGCCAATCGATCAAGGAGAGTCTCAGTTCCTTCTGGTTTCGCTGGCGTTCGACTGGAAAGAGATACAAAATGCTGTTTCTTACAGGTCCCCGCCTCCTGCACCGATTCGCGTCTGTGGTTTACGTCCGAAGCAGATGGTCGTTAGAACTGCATTCTAGTTCTGAGGTTTTGCAAAGCCTCTCTATTCACAACCTCCTCTGAACTTTTGCAAAGCCTCTCTGTTCACAACCTCCTGTGAACTTTTGCAAAGCCTCTCTGTTCACAACCTCCTCTGAACTTTTCCAAAGCCTCTCTGTTCAAACCCTCCTCTGAACTTTTGCAAAGCCTCTCTGTTCACAACCTCCTCTGGGGTTTTGCAAAGCCTCTCTATTCACAACCTCCTCTGAACTTTTGCAAAGCCTCTCTGTTCACAACCTCCTGTGAACTTTTGCAAAGCCTCTCTGTTCACAACCTCCTCTGAACTTTTGCAAAGCCTCTCTGTTCAAAACCTCCTGTGAGGTTTTGCAAAGCCTCTCTATTCACAACCTCCTCTGAACTTTTGCAAAGCCTCTCTATTCACAACCTCCTCTGAACTTTTGCAAAGCCTCTCTATTCACAACCTCCTGTGAGGTTTTGCAAAGCCTCTCATTTCACAACCTCCTCTGAACTTTTGCAAAGCCTCTCTATTCACAACCTCCTGTGAGGTTTTGCAAAGCCTCTCTATTCACAACCTCCTCTGAACTTTTGCAAAGCCTCTCTATTCACAACCTCCTCTGACTTTGCAAAGCCTCTCTATTCACAACCTCCGTGAGGTTTTGCAAAGCCTCTCTGTTCACAACCTCCTGTGAGGTTTTGCAAAGCCTCTCTGTTCACAACCTCCTCTGAACTTTTCCAAAGCCTCTCTATTCACAACCTCCTGTGAGGTTTTGCAAAGCCTCTCTATTCACAGCCTCCTCTGAACTTTTGCAAAGCCTCTCTATTCACAACCTCCTCTGAACTTTTGCAAAGCCTCTCTATTCACAACCTCCTGTGAGGTTTTGCAAAGCCCTCTGTTCACAACCTCCTCTGAACTTTTCCAAAGCCTCTCTATTCACAACCTCCTGTGAGGTTTTGCAAAGCCTCTCTGTTCACAACCTCCTGTGAGGTTTTGCAAAGCCTCTCTTTCACAACCTCCTGTGAGGTTTTGCAAAGCCTCTCTGTTCACAACCTCCTGTGAGGTTTTGCAAAGCCTCTCTATTTACAACCTCCTCTGAACTTTTGCAAAGCCTCTCTGTTCACAACCTCCTTGAAGTTTTGCAAAGCCTCTCTGTTCACAACCTCCTGTGAGGTTTTGCGTCCAAACAGCCTCTCTATTCACAACCTCCTCTGAACTTTTGCAAAGCCTCTCTATTCATAACCTCCTCTGAACTTTTGCAAAGCCTCTCTGTTCACAACCTCCTGTAAGGTTTTGCAAAGCCTCTCTGTTCACAACCTCCTGTGAGGTTTTGCAAAGCCTCTCTGTTCACAACCTCCTGTGAGGTTTTGCAAAGCCTCTCTGTTCACGACCTCCTGTGAGGTTTTGCAAAGCCTCTCTGTTCACAACCTCCTCTGAGGTTTTGCAAAGCCTCTCTGTTCACGACCTCTTGGTGTGAGAAATGGTTGACAGGGTACTTTGAGAAGTCTTTTCTTTGTCAGTTGTTTCACAGGGTTGAACAACAAGTGGAGTCACGGCAAGTGATGCATTCCCTCTCTTTCAAACCGTTGCATTGTTACGCATTGTATTTTGCAGTGTTTCCTTTACATTTTGAATGATTTTTTTTTCTGGTTCACAATGCAGTTTTCCTCACTGTTACCCGTGTTTTTGCAGTGTTTTCTTTTCATTTTCAATATTTTTTTTTCGGGTCAGCATTGCAGTTTTCCTTGTTTCATGTTCGCCTTGTGCCATGCGCTGCTGTGTTCCTAGCGTGTGGCTGGGTGCATGTGGCGCAGGAATAGGATTCGGACTGAGACTGTTTGCAGTCTGCATTCATGGCATTTGGAATGCTGGAGAAAGGATACCCTTCTTCCTTTACGTTTCAAACATCTGTGCCTGTCTTGCTGTTTTATGTATGAAGTGCTGGATGGTTGCTTGTTTGCTTTATAATACATGTAATTTTTGCAGACTCTTGCACTTTCTCCTCCACTTTCCAGATTTTCCATGGTAAATCCGAATTTTGTTTTTATCACACAACACCACAAACTTCAGTTGGCCTAGACGGTGTGAACGGATTTCCTTCATGGACGGCAAACTGTATTGTGAAGGTGTGTGTTGCACGTGAGGACTGTCGTGCGGCTGTGCGAGTGGGCTCATGTTATCTGAATTTCCGCCACTCTCATATACCAGAAATATATTTCCTAATCTGTCCATCTTTCTCCCTCAGCCATTCCAGCCCATCTCCTCTTTCTGTCTTCCAGCTAAATCACCTCTAACTTCCTTTCATTCAGAACTGGGGTTGTAGGTAGAAAGAAACCGAATTCGAATGTGATCGTTCTTACAACGTTCTAGTGGAACGTGACCCATTGGTCGGATCTTGCTTTTGTGAGTGTGGGGCTGAAGGCGAAGATGAAGAGGAATGTCTACAAGGCCATTGAAGATCTTGTTCAGCATGGTAGTCTGAGAACTGACTCGTCTGGACTCGGGAGTTTCACATTTCAGTTCTTAAGTGGGGCATCGTCTGTTACCTACCCAGCTGCTTTCCTTTGGACCGTTTTGATCTTGCTGATTTTACCGTCAGTGTGAGGGCTTGATACAGAGCAGCTGGGCTTGAGGAGAGGGCGGACGAAGCGTCTCAGGCATTGCCTTCCATTGCCTTACCAGCAAAATGGGAGACTGCGTCGAAAGAACTTTATCATTGTTTGTTTTCTGTGATTGCCTGTCGATATGGATGCTCCAGTTCAGGATTTGGTTGATGATAGTGTCGAGGTATTTAACTCAACATACCTGCTCCCGCCTTTCAGTTTGTATTTGAAGGTAATGGGGATCTTCATTAGTTGTAGGGACAAGCACGTGCAGATCTCCCTCCCATAAGGGTGGGTTTTCTCTGCCCTGTCGGTGCTTAGCCTACGCAACTGAAAGGCCATAATGTTTTTATAAGCTCTAGTAGAGATCATAATGGTCGCTCTCTCTCTCTCTCCCCTCTCCTCTCTCTCTCTCTCTCTCTCTCTCTCTCTCTCTCTCTCGCACACACACACACACAAACATTTGCACGCACGCACAAACACACACACACACACACACACACACACACACACACACACACACACACACACACACACACACACACACACACACACACACACACACACCCTGGGCCCATATCGGGTTAATGCAGCATCAAATCTCCCTATGTAACACCTCTTGGGCCAACAATATTCTAAGTTTGCATTGATATGTCCCAGGTAACTGTTGCCAGGGAAACATGGTCTGCATAACTGAAACATGGTTGAAACTGTTACAAAAATATATTATGTTAATATCACTGTAACGTTCCAGAGGACGCCACTCCTAGTAACAGTTTTGTTGATAGCTCAAGGCTGAAGATTCCATCGACTTTCAACATATAGGAGTTTCTGAGGATGTTTGTTTGCAAACAATAGAATAACGCTATGTGTAAGCGACTGTGTAATACTCTTGTAAAAATGTAATTGGCGATGTTATCACTGTTGCCATGGCGTGGGCCACTCTCTAGTGTGCCAATATTTTGTTTTCAGATAACAGTTAGGATATTATGAGTTATTGCCTCTCCGCCATGTCTCAATGACTTAGCGTCACCTTCCTTCGAGAGGAAATCGCAAACGCTGCCACAGTTACCTTCCATGAATAGAGTACAGCGGCAATCAGGCATCGGTACTATTGAGCTGCAGGTTGGAATCTCAGGGACAAGAGTTCCATAGAACAGAACTGTAACATGCAGACCTTTGGGGGAAAAAACTCTAAAATTATTCACAATAATAATAATAATAATATAATAATAATAATAATAATAATAATAATATAATAATAATAATGATAATGAAAATGATAATGATAATAATAATAATAATAAACATGTACGTTGATGGTCTGTAACTATTAAGTACACAGTAAGCAAATCAAAGTATGTTGCTGTAATCTTTCACTGATGTTGTATTCTTCATGACTTACACAGGCTGTGTGTAACAGTCAACATCATAACAATTTATACTGTTGGATAATGTCCGTCAGTAACTGTTATCAAGCCAACATGGCGTCATTACACAGGCTGTGTGTAACAGTCAACATCATAACAATTTATACTGTTGGATAATGTCCGTCACTAACTGTTATCAAGCCAACATGGCGTCATTACACAGGCTGTGTGTAACAGTCAACATCATAACAATTTATACAGTTGGATAATGTCCGTCACTAACTGTTATCAAGCCAACATGGCGTCATTACACAGGCTGTGTGTAACAGTCAACATCATAACAATTTATACTGTAGGATAATGTCCGTCAGTAACTGGTATCAAGCCAACATGGCGTCATTACACAGGCTGTGTGTAACAGTCAACATCATAACAATTTATACTGTTGGATAATGTCCGTCAGTAACTGTTATCAAGCCAACATGGCGTCAGCAACTATTTTCTTCGTATTAAATATCGCCAAACAACATAACATTGTTGTTTGTGAAAGTTGAAAGTCTCTGTACAGTTTCCTACTTTACCTCGTGACGTGAACAAGTACAGTGAACATGCAAATTTCAAGGAAAGTGCCACATATTACTTGAACGACAAGGCAGTTCGTTTCAGCTGGCGAACAACAACAATAAACAACAACAACAACAACATACAATGAAAAAATCCTCACAACTGTATATTACTAATCATTAGGTATCTGTAAGCCATTGTTGTTGCGTTGTCTGAAACAGTTTTAAAAGTGTCCCTCACTTTTTCTTTACGGTGCGTCACACCTTTGTTAGTACATTCGATCTACCTCTTTGCGTTGAACTTTAGCGTATCACCTCACATTCACGGCTGAACAGTGCTTGAAATGTAAGATACGAAAGCAGTCCTTTGTCGATCCACAACTGGAACAGTCTCCATGCTTCATCTTCCGTAAAGCATCCTGACATTATCTTCCTTTGAAGTGTTTGTTTTCGGATGCAGTTTCGTCTGTTGTATTTTTAACAGCTCTCTTACTTTGGCATGTCTTTCTAACCGTTTCTTTTGTAGTCTTCGGCTTATTGCGTAAAGGCTTGAGCTCAGTGTTGATTTAGATGTGGACGCAACAATTATCAAGGCGGTGGACGTAAGAGTTTTGTCTTCAGTCGTAAAAATAAATGTCACTATGACGATAAGGCTACAAACAAAATGTAGCGTGTAACGCATTTTATGTTCGAAAAATGCTCGATGGCAGCGTTGTGAATGTTACCGCTTTTTCTGGCAAAGTCTCTCGTTTGGGCCGAAAAAATCACATGTCCCGTGACGCCAAGAAATGACATGGAAAGTACGACTACAGGAGCAACTGCTGTGTGCACACCACTTGCTGCATTCCAAGATCTAACAATAGGTATGCATAGAGCGGACTGGCCATAAAATGTTCTGTCTGAAAATAGAGGGAAAACGGCATACACAAATCCGAAACACCAACCCAGTGAGCAAGCTACATTTGCCGACAACTTTCCAGAGCAAAAAGGTTTTGGTGACATACACAAAATCCCCATGTGGCACACTACAATTATTATCACTAGAGTTGTAGACACAAGATCACTGACAACAAAACAGATCCCAACAAGCTGGCATCCCACGCTCTCCCTCCACTCTGTGTCCTTTAGTACAAAGCGGCCTTGGTAAACATGATCAACGATGGCAATCATCAGCAGGTACACAGAACTGAGAATACTGGCCATGTGTAAATGTGACATCAGTACGAACAGAACAAGCTTCATTCCTTTTGAAACAGACTGAAGATGATAAAACAACAAAATGGAACTACTGACAAAGCCGACGAGTGCTGATGTCATCACAGCGGCACGAAACATTGTTGATGGTATCAGACGATCACACAGTGCCAGAGTATCATCCGATGAATGACAGTTGGTGGGCTGGAAGCCTGCTGGTAGCAGCTGGTGTGCAGCAAAGTCTGGCATCCTCAACGTAAACCGATTGCAATGAGGCTAATCCGTGAAATATGTCAGATGAGAAATATTTTATCGCACAGTTTCTTAAATCTATAATTTGTAGCTTTGGGTTCGCATGGAATCCTTTATCATCTAAACGCACTGCGCCATTGCCAGAGATGTTGAGACTTTTCAGTTTCGAAAATGATTTCAACAGGCAAGTGTCAATGCTACGCAAGGATATTTGAGACAGATCTAGTATTTGAAGCTTTGAATACGTAAGAGCAAAGTCTTCAGAACACGTTATTGCCAATGGATTATTTCTCATTATGAGCACCCGTAGACTGGGAAGCAGTTGCATCATCTTGATGGGGAAAAACAACAAGCTGTTGTTTCTGATATCAAGGAACGCCAGGTTAGGAAGGAAGACTTCGTCCAAATCCAAAAGATTAGAATTAGCTGTATTATAAAATGTTATCAAACAAACATCAGCAATGACAGCCAAATTCATCCCAGTACCTCTGACGTCTAAGTAATGAACCAAGTGTTTATAGGAGGTATCAAGGGAAATGCTTTTGCTACACGCAAATGAAGAACCACAGCAGATACACCCGTGTGGACACTTGGTGTTACAATACAGTTCGTCTTCCTTATCTGGGCACTGTATCGCCCCGTCACAAAGGTGGGAGACATGCAGGCAGATTCTGGATCCACCACACTGGTAGAAACCAGGACAAGTATATTTCTGGCAGTCTGCTTCATCCTCGTGACCCACACAGTCGTACACCTGGTTGCATCGTGTGTAAACGGGCAGACACAGGTCAATGCTGCCACACTGAAAGTGTGTGCCTGGACACGCAAATCCTGGAGATCCTACAGGGGCTGCGGTCGTTTGAAATATGTTGAGAAGTTTGTCAAAATTTACAATGCCTGGAGACCCTGTGAAGGCACTGAACCTCTTAATCACACTAACATCGTGTCTTCCACAAACCTTTTCGTCTAAGAGCGACATACAGTCGTACATTCCATCGCAAGTCCAGTTGCTAGGGATACACTGAAATCCGAAAGAAGTGAAAATGCCTCCATGCTATAACCAGCAGATCAACCCCCAACAGGAGTACAATCCTAAATGAGCTAATGATTTTTCATAAGTGAAAAATCCTGCCATAATTTCAAAGTTTTACATAACGATACAGCCTGGTTGAACAAACAACTTTAAACAGCAAATTTAGTATTGGAAATTATGTTTGTAATACTGTTAACTATAATTGAGGTATTTCAAACAGCTTTGTCTACATTATGAGTTTAATCATTCACTGAAAACATCACTTAAATCGTCAGTAATTTGTGTTTTGTCTCTTTATATAGATACCCGGCGAAGATACTTTCATATCAAACTCTATTGCATGCTTTCTCCTAAGTCTTCAAGGACCTTAGGGTTACAGATTTCATTGATATTTTGATTTACCATAATTGGAGAAATGATATAAACCACATCATTAGTGACATCCAGGCTGCTTATTCAACCAAGGAATTTATCGATGTCAAACAACAGAAAGTCAACTTGCGTCTCGCTGAAAAAGAAATGGGAGAAATCAGAGGGAAAATTGTTCACAGACTTGACCCCCTGATAGGAAAGTTTACACTGGAGTACAGTTTAGCCACAGTTGGAGACACTGTATATGGAACCTATGGGGACGCCTGTGAAGCAATACAACAAAAGTTCAACACTTCCCATAGCTCCCAGACACCAGCAAGCGATGGATGACACCTGGAAGAGAAAGGGAAATCATAAGAAATATATGAAGGCTTCCTCAGAAATTGAAAACAGGGCTTAAGAAGCTCTGGGATGGTCGATCTAAAAAAAAACACAACAGTGCGCACAGCAAAACAGAATCGGGAAGAAGGAGAAGAAGCAAAAAAGAAGAAAACCCAACATTGCTCCCCCCAAAACCATTCCCAGTTCACCAGGAAACTATTCTAGCTGCCAAAATCAGGGGTTACACACAGTGCTAGTGAAAAAGAAACTCTTGAGCTCCATCCCTGAAAAAACACTATTCCGACACTGAGAGCGAAGTATGACATATCGTCTACGCCTTCGTGCAACCTTCAGCACCAGAGGAAAATGTTTAACAGCAAGCCGCTACAACTGAATGGAATAAATAAAGGGGCTAAGCAAGCTTGTGAGTGGCACCACAAAATGATAAGATCAGCATGAAGGAATTTAGAGATCAGCGACCAATGGATGACGTGCGTAGGGAAATCATTCCCAAACAGGAAAATTTAAGTGACAGCAATGAGTTCAGATCAATATCACTTCTGAACCTTAAGGCATGAATCATGACACGAGTACTTGAACGTGTCAGTGCAGAAAAAAGACGACTTAAAAGGCTGCATGGCAAATTCCACTATTTGTGTGGAAGTAATCCAAAGAGCTCAAGCAGTGAAAATGGACTTCGATGTGACCTGGGAAATGTGTGTGTGGATCAGTTCCAAACAAGGAGTGTAATATGTTCCAGAAAACATTTAAGGAATACACAGAGGGAAAAGCTAGGTTACTAGCCATGTTTGAGGACGTGCTAGACAAGGTTCTGAGATCATTTTAGTTTTGACTTTTAAAAAATGCAAAGGAGAACCCGGAAGGCAGTCCCACATGGCCAGAAGGAGCAGTAGACTATATGAGAAAAAACACTCTCAAGACGTCTCAGCTGGAATGAAATATAGAATATGACTTCTCTTAGGATCAGTTTCATCTTCATGTGTATTTGATCCCCTACCATAGAATTCAAACCTCTTGAAATGGGGGGGGGGGGGGGGTGATTACATACCCCGTGTGTCCGCTTTCTCAGCACAAACAAACGGTGGAATATATCCTGAGAACATGCAAAGTAGCGCCAACCCAGAGGAAAATACATATGGAGACACCACTAAGTGCTTAAGGAGACCATACATGCAGCAAGAATTGCTAGAGGAAACACTACGCCACAGAAGCCCCAGTAGTGATGGACCATACATCAGGAGACTGTAATTTTGTGGCCTGGAACAATTGTTAAGTCTAGACATGGAAGTGATGTTCACAAGATGGAGTGGATGGTTGGAAATACACAGCAGATTATCCAAAATGACAAAAACACACACACAAAAACAAAGTTCAACGGAAATATTAGCATGAGACAGGATATGGTACTCTATTCAGATGTTGGAAGGGAAGGAGAGATGGGGATGGGGGACAGCTGTGCTGCTTTGAGGATTTTTTTTTATACTGTCAAGCCGTTCCTTGAAATCGTCGTGCTTTTACAGTAATAATTTTTTATGTTCTTTAAACTGCAAGATCATTCCATGAGGTCTAAATCCACACACAATCTGTGGGGCATCTTGTTATCTGAAGATCTCAAGATTGTTTTCCTTTTGTAAGATTCCAGCTAAGAGACAAAAAAGGCCTAAACAAAGTGTTGGATAAATCCATAGTTTAGACACCTATCTGAGTCTTGCCTATTAGGCATGGATTTAGCTTTCTATCGTCCTTTTTAAACAGTTATTTATTTTGCATTATTCTGTACACAGTTGATGTAAACTGGTTTTGCAGATGCTGTATAGTGACAGACGGTGAGGACCCCTTAATGAAAGGATTTTTTTCACGATTTTTTTTCTCTATGAATTTGAGTTTAAGGGCTCGTTTTCCAAATGTACTATTTTCAAACAGTAAGTCCACACCTGTTTGTTGTCACAATGAAATTCGTCAGGACCGCAGGTGGGGAAATGGCAGAATGTTTCATCACTGTGATCACTACAGTCAGCGCGGAAGTCACACAACACGGAGTATGGCACACTGTTCATTTCATTGTCGCATAGGAACATTGTTGATGGTGACTCCAAAGAAACGTCACAGGAATAGAGCGTCCCAGAGTAGCGATACATGGAACTGTTCACTTCCAGCGTAGGAGGGCTATAGATCTTTTCGTTTTCTGCTTCACATAAATAGCCTGAAAGGAAGTGCTCTCTGAGTGATCTTTTGCAGAAATGTGCTGAAAAGAAAGTGGAGAATCTTTCTCTTGCATAAAGAGATAGGATATAGCACCTGAAGTGTGCAGTCCATTTCACAACGAAAGGGATGTAGTAGGCAACTGTAGAGTCTGACCAGAGCCACATGAAGGAATATCTGAAATAACCAAATGCCACATACAAAACAGTTCAGGTTGGTCATTTGAAATTCGCTGGAAGTGACAAAAGCAGTGCGATAAAAGCGGCTTTAGAATCATCCGAGCGAAAGGATTTTTCAAGTGGGAAATCTAGATTTAATACGGCAGACTTCTCGAAGAAGCGACTTCAATACGACAGGCTTTGAATGAAATTGTAATGTGTCAGTGATGCTCCTTTGCCTTGTGATGCTTGTTTTACTGAATCGGAATGAGAGCTAGCTTCTACACAGAATCCACTCGACATCAACACGACAGTGTTTCCTTCTACAGAACACAACATAGTTTTGTGTTTTGCTTTTCTTTCCATATGACGCAGTTGTGGCAACGCAAAGCAATCATTCCACTTACCTTCAACCTTCGTGCAAGGAGAAGACCAGTCCTATCCATAGTCATCCTTAGCTTTTCAACATCCCAAATGGATCATTTGTAATAAAGTGATCATCCTCAACCAGGTGAGTCCATGCACGACCGATAGTTGAACAGCCTTCAGATAGCTGTAACATGGGCTAGACTTGGCTGTATGAATAAAGCGGTTAGGAATCAAGTGGTGAAGTTCCTGTTCAGACAAGATCGGGTAACAGCCGTCGCTTAGACATGTCCATGAGCCAAATGACGGGTACATCATGTGAGTGCAGCCACGGCAAAGGAAATGGACAGAACTAAGCCAGAGTAGAGAAACGTTTCTGGCCTTACATGACAATTCAGCAAGGAAGAAAGAAACTTTGTAAACGAACTGGGTAATATCGGAATAAGCAACCATGGCTAGAAATATACGTTAGTGGTGTCACTTTGTTATCATGGAAAAGAAAACGATGAAAAAAGGAATGAGAAGTGTAGACGAGGAGACCACCATCGCACCCACGCACTTAAACTTTCAAACTTAATTTAAAAAAAAGACATTGAAAGGGCACGGTCCATATAACACAATGAAGACGACTGAGCTGAAACAACAGTTATTGAAAACTGCAGACTGGTAGCTCTGTATGCTTGAAGACTGAGCACTTCTTGCAAGATATATACTTTCGCGACCGTCCTGAGATTACAGCAAGGGTACAGCACACTGAGGCGGAACTGAAGAACTTCACAGGAGCACTGGGAACGAGCCGTGTTGCCACCATCTGAACCCGAATCTTCCTAGGACGGTGCATCAGAGACTGCAAAAGGCCATGGAGAAAGTGATGTGTACACGACCTTTCCATTGGTATCACAACACCAAGTCCATCGCCACTCGTTCATTCTACAAACTATCGTACCGTTGCATTATAGTCATTTCCTGCTCACTACCACTCAGAAACTGAAGAAAACAATCTTCTGGACCAAACTTTCTGCCTCTCAGATTGTTGTTCTCTCTCCTGTGACAAGACCAAACAACAGATTCTGCCAAGACAGCAAACAGGAACTGCGCACCCTAAATACCACGTCAGTGGTGGATATAGAGTGGACTCCCTTCCACTGTGGATTCCTGGGCATTGAAAACGCTAAATGCCAAAAGTAGGCAGCAGACTGAGACAAACAGCATCGTTTCCCCTCTCCCTTCTTGTTTGCCTCCCTGAGTAATGGCAAAGTTTATCCTGCGGTGCCAATTCAGAATCACATGAAAGGAACGCCCGCAATTGAAAGCTGGAAAAGACGGTGTTGACAAGTTGGACTGGGCTCAGCAAGACACTGTCCTAAGGCTCAGAACATGGCATCGCTAAATTCTCTTCTGTCTGTACAGAATCCACATCTCCTACACAGATAAATGCTCGTATGGTGTTGCCTCACCTACCCAAACCCACAAATTTCACAACTATCCCACCTTCAACACACTGAGGCACTACACATAGCCCAGTCCGATGGATTTACAGGAATCACTATGTGGACCATAAGGATCAGTGCAGCGGACTTTACGTGATACGCTGAACTTGCAGTCTCGTACTTCTGCAACGGGGGCCGGAACAGCTCAGTTGGTAGAGCGCCGGACTCGTGATCCTCGGGTTGCGGGTTCGAATTTCGGTACAGTGGGATTTTTCCCTCGGAGTTAACATTGTTTCTGACTCCATTCCCCACACAGCCCCTCGAATGAGACTGTAAACCGAGGTTCCGTGTGAAGGCACGCACAACATCTTGCACACACGGAAAATCCCATCACCAACTTTCGGAAGAGAAGGCCAGTTTGGCCGTTGGTATGGATGACACGTTACACATAGCATGCACCTTCCCCGAAGATGGAGTATGGCTGCCTTAATGGCGGGATAAAAAACGGTCATACACACAAAACTCCACTGCCTGCCTATACAGGCAGTGTCCGCAGGAGTATCAGCCTGCGTACGCAGAAAGAAAGAAAGAAAGAAAGTACTTCTTGAACCACGAAAGAAGAAAATGTCCTGTTACATGTATAACTTGCTCATAAAAAGACATCCAGAAGTCGACATTTTGCCTGACTGAATGACATAATAAACTGAGACGTCATGAACTATAAAGAACACAGTTTACAACTATGTAAATATCAAACATGAGCTTTAAAACTGACCGCGATGCACTCATTTGGAGTTGCATACCGTGGCAGCCATCTTAAAAAACATTTTCAAGTTTGTCGTCATGTTCTTTCTTTCAGTTCTTGAGATTTCACAAAACCTGTTTCAACTACTCGGACTTCAAGGAAAAGCCAAAAAGACAAAACAAGTCCTCCTCCAATAAATGCCACTATCCTGACAAAATCATTGACGAGGCACTCCAAATGATTATGCGTATCTTACGTCAGATAATTATTTCTGTAATTTACCCCCCACCCCCCACCCCCCTGCCCCCCAATCCAAAAAAAAAAAAAGATACACCTGTTGTCAGTCTGCTCCTTCTGTCTTCTTGTGTGGAAAACCTTTCTGGAAACAGGAACATCCTTAAGACCTGTGTAGACACAGCTCAGGTTTTCAACCCACCCCCTCCTGATGGCCAACAGATGTGGCAAGAACATCGCAAGATGCTCCCGCATTTCAGCCTATGCAACAAAAAGGGAAACATTTGACAAGCACCAATACATACAACACATCTAGCTGTTAGACAAGTCCCTTTATCTATACCGCTTCTGAAGAGCTGTTAGACAAGTCCCTTTATCTATACCGCTTCTGAAGAGAAAGGACACCAATCTTACGACACTAACCAGATGGTTTACCTCCAACCTTTCTGAGAGGCACCAGCATGCCATGGTAAAGCAGTCTGTGTTCTGTCATTCTCGTTTGTCCCGCGACATTCATCAGGGATCGGTTCTAGAGCCGATCAGTTTTTTACCTGTGTAAGTGGCAAGTCGATGCTTGATTGAACATCATCGTCTACGTCGTCAGCTGTTTGCTACCGATACTGGCTTCTACAATTCTTCAAGTCAGACCAAAATAGAGCTATAGCTACAGTCCTGAACATCGAAAAAATGCTGTCCAGAAGTGAGGGACTGGATAGACACCACGAAACGTAAGCTTAATGATGAGGTGTGAAGGTGTCTTTGTTTGTTTGTTTGCTTTGCTTTTATAACAAACATTTCATTGCTTTTTTTTCATGAAATCATAACATAAAGACATGTAAAGAAGAAGAGACGGGAAAAAAGAGAGGGGTGGGAAGGAGGAGAGGCAAAGGGGGGAGGGGGAGAGGAGAAATTCTGCATTTTCTGAAAAAATGATAGCTTCACAATAATAGCAACAGTAAAAATAACAACATGACTAGAAAGTGGCAAAAGCAAGCGACAAAAAACATGTATAAGTGGGCATGTGGTATGAAATCATTTGATTCAGTGTAACAGCAGATGATTTGACATGCATATCTCTTTATAATGAAAAGCATATATCATATTTTAAGATACAAAAAAAAAGAAAATCTGTCAACTGAAAATAGTCGTGTCTGCTTTGCTTTAAAGGATTGGCTTTCTCCAAAGTATAATGCGGGATTGTTTTTCCTTCAAACATCAGCTAATCCACATTCCTCAGTCATTTTTTATAGTTCTTCTCTAATCTTCGGATCATCAACTCGTACATAATGATAACAACCAACATGTGGATCCATCGCAATATTCTAATCACCCACTGCAATGCTATCATGATCTTATAATTCTCAATTTTATCTGTTAAGACTACAAAAAAGGGAATCGTCTCTGTTTAGCCCATAAACATTAATTAAGAGTATTTCTTTTTCCATCATAGAGAAGGATATAATTATGAAATGACCGTCTTTGTCTTAGTCGATATTTCGTATTTTAAATTCGAAGTTATTTGAAAAAAGACAGATAGCCCTCAAGTCTTTGATCGAAAAGATGCAAGGAAACAAATCCCCATTCACATTTTACGTGTTGTTCTAATTCGTAGTTAAAATTAGTATCTCGGAGGCAATACATGGACTATTCTTTTGTTTCAGATAATGAAATACATTTCATCGTTTGTGCATGTCTCCCAGTCCTTGACAATTCAAGGGGGAAAGCGTTATACTGACCATGGTTGGTGTTATCTTTCTTTATCAGAACAACTGCAAATACAAATATCAAACCAGATGTGGAATCGTAAGCGTCCATGTTTACACTGTTGCGTTGTAAACTGCTGCAGTAACAAACGACAATTACAAAAAGAAATGTTGCGGATGGAACAAGTTCACTGAGAAAAAAAGAGAAATATGTTTTTTATTTATTTTTAAAAATAATTAAAAGCATATAATGTACCAATGTTTGTGATCTTGTCCAGTTTCACATACAAGCAAAAACTGCTTTGAAACAAATAGGTGAAAACTGTGTCAAATCATTTTTAACTTTGTACTAATTTTGTTTGGCACAGCTGACAACTTTAAAGACTGGCTTTTTATCCCTACCTCAAAAAACCTACTCGTTTTCATGAAAATGTCTGTAAACCTGTCTTTAAAACAATTCACTGGACTTTTTATGACATTATACAAAATCATGTTTGCTTGTGTTGAACTGATGATCGCAGAAATGTAAAAAGTCATGAAAATTCGAGAATGAATAATTTCAGGTTTACGCTCGTAGTACGCTCACATCAACATGTGAGAAGCAGTGTAGGCAATTTACCCGTCATTTGTACTACACCCCTTTTTTCTTCTTATTCACTTTGCAACCATTGGTATAGCCAACATTGTGTAATAAGGTTAGACATTTTCGTTTTACATGAACTGCATCAACACTCTGTTTAACCTTATTTCCGAAATAAAAAGATTGCAATTTTTTCTGAAATTAACACAAATAAATCTATTTTTTTGATAATACATATTTCTGATTTGACTAGATTTACTTACGTCGATTTAATCAAATACTTGTACATATATTTAAGGAACGCTGCACAAAATCATTACAGCTAATCTAACTATAATGTTCCTGAAATGTTACTTTTGTAAACTTAAAAACATATGAGAGGTGCTTGCTGAGGATTAAACAAACATAAAGATGACGGTCCATACTTAAATGCAGATAACTCGTCCTGTAATCTGTTTGTCTGTATCTGTGGCGGTAACTAACCCCTCTTTAAATTTGCTTCATTTTCCACCCTCAATCACTTCGTCTTGAAACTAATAAAGATGACAGTTTACCACAGACACACACACTGAGATGACAGACACACAGACACTCAAAACTGGTAAATGCATAGGTTTCTTTTGTTTGTGATTGAGAGTCCAAAATCCAACAATGAAAGAGGCAAAATCAAGCGAAAATGTACAAAGAAGCCAGAACAAAAACAAAGAAAAACTAGGCATAAAATGAGACTCACAATCTTGACGATCTCTGAAAAACCAAAGACAGCCCAATAGCTAGGGACAGCGGACTGACTTGAGAAGGGCTAGACTTTAGAGCTCTCAGCACACCTGTCCATTCTTCCTCTGTGTTGAAACTTGCCAGATGCATGCCACGACTATGACACAGTTCGGATGCCTCTTTCCATGTGGCTTGGTGACAGAAGGAGAACTGAAAACAGCTCTTCCCAGCCGTGATGAGGCCAGGACCACACAGAGGGGAGGTGTAGGGACAGTACTGCTCGTCCTGTCCTCCAGCGCAATTCGTCTCCAGGTTACACACAAAATGCTGCTGGAAGGCAGTCCAGTGTGGCACAGAACAGTTCCACCTGCCGTCAGCCAGTTGCTCGGGTTTTGAGGTGTGGAAGTGGAACGTGAACAAAATTTTAAAACCTGGTTCGATCCACTGTTGGCAGTTTTCGCTGAGGTATCGCACAGTGACACGCCTAGCATAAAAGAGTGACGGTGGACATGGGCGTTTCTTATCCAACGTCCACGTTGAAGTCCTGGTGTTGGTCTTAGGTATCTGATTCATACCATCCGTTATCTTGATTTCTTTGTCAGAATCTGTGACAAGCGTTTTGCCGGTAACAACGACCACGTCTTTCAAACAAGGTGTTCCTATCGTTGGTGCACCAGAGTCGTTGGTTCTGAGGACACTCATCATGAGGACATGGTCTGAAGGGATCGTTATCACGACCACTCCATCCGTTGTTGTGGACCGCCCTTGTTTTCACTCAGTCCTGGCGTCTGGATATATCCTGGGACACCCGCACATGGCGCGCACACACACACACACACACACACACACACACACACACACACACACACACACACACACACACACACACACACACACACACACACACGACTCGAGTTTAATTAATCCTCTGACCCTAATCACAGCATGGAGAGGAAAAAAAAACACTTAAGGGTCGTCAAGTAAGACGGGTCTAAAATCTGATAATTTAGCAAAAGCCTTTTCCAATTTCATTCTTGACTGTGCTGAAACTATTTCAGCCCGAACTACAAGACATCCACAGTTCCCCCTGTTACCAGACCATCACAAACGCCTCAAGACAAATTGCGAGACGACTATCGCATTGAAAATGAATGATAAAGGCTCTCGGTGACAGGCAAACTAACAAACTATATCTAACAATAGATCGCACTAATGGCTGAGAGCTCAATCCAGGCATACCTATAGAATTAGCAGGCACAATACAAGGAACTGGGTCTGCTCCAATGTAAAATGTCCACCAAAAATGTCGAGAAAAAAAGGTAGAGAAACTACAACCTCCAAGTGAAACCAGTCAATACTTTCATCACAGGCAAGCAAGTTTTGGCAAACTTAATAGCTTCCACTATCCAAGCTAGCCCAGCCTTCTTCAGCCTACCACTATCCAAGCTAGTCCAGCCTTCTTCAGCCTAACACTATCCAATCTAGCCCAGCCTTCTTCACCCTGGCACTATCCAAGCTAGCCCAGCCTTCTTCAGCCTACCACTATCCAAGCTAGCCCAGCCTTCTTCAGCCTAACACTATCCAAGCTAGCCCAGCCTTCTTCAGCCTGGCACTATCCAAGCTAGCCCAGCCTTCTTCAGCCTAGCACTATCCAAGCTAGCCCAGCCTTCTTCAACCTAGCACTATCCAAGCTAGCCCAGCCTTCTTCAGCCTGGCACTATCCAAGCTAGCCCAGCCTTCTTCAATTTAACACTATCCAAGCTAGCCCAGCCTTCTTCAACCTAACACTGTCCAAGCTAACCCAGCCTTCTTCAACCTAGCACTATCCAAGCTAGCCCAGCCTTCTTCACCCTGGCACTATCCAAGCTAGCCCAGCCTTCTTCAACCTAACACTATCCAAGCTAACCCAGCCTTCTTCAGTTTAACACTATCCAAGCTAGCCCAGCCTTCTTCAGCCTGGCACTATCCAAGCTAGCCCAGCCTTCTTCAACCTAACACTATCCAAGCTAGCCCAGCCTTCTTCAATTTAACACTATCCAAGCTAGCCCAGCCTTCTTCAACCTAACACTATCCAAGCTAACCCAGCCTTCTTCAACCTGGCACTATCCAAGCTAGCCCAGCCTTCTTCAGCCAACCACTATCCAAGCTAACCCAGCCTTCTTCAATTTAACACTATCCAAGCTAGCCCAGCCTTCTTCAACCTAACACTGTCCAAGCTAACCCAGCCTTCTTCAACCTAGCACTATCCAAGCTAACCCAGCCTTCTTCAGCCTGGCACTATCCAAGCTAGCCCAGCCTTCTTCAGCCTAGCACTATCCAAGCTAGCCCAGCCTTCTTCAACCTAACACTATCCAAGCTAACCCAGCCTTCCTCAACCTAACACTATCCAAGCTAGCCCAGCCTTCTTCAACCTAACACTATCCAAGCTAGCCCAGCCTTCTTCAACCTAACACTATCCAAGCTAACCCAGCCTTCTTCAACCTAACACTATCCAAGCTAACCCAGCCTTCTTCAACCTTGCACTATCCAAGCTAGCCCAGCCTTCTTCAACCTAACACTATCCAAGCTAACCCAGCCTTCTTCAACCTGGCACTATCCAAGCTAGCCCAGCCTTCTTCAACCTAACACTATCCAAGCTAACCCAGCCTTCTTCAGCCTAGCACTATCCAAGCTAGCCCAGCCTTCTTCAATCCGTATTGAAACTTCATACAA
Source organism: Conus ventricosus (assembly GCA_018398815.1). Taxonomy (NCBI): domain Eukaryota; kingdom Metazoa; phylum Mollusca; class Gastropoda; order Neogastropoda; family Conidae; genus Conus; species Conus ventricosus. Next base: position 61,603,011 of record CM031619.1, read on the forward strand.
TCAAAACACAGGGAAAAAAATAGCCTATTATTTTTCTCAACAGATATTTCAAATCGTAACAAAACTCTTTTCAACGCGGATTGAACTGGTCTACCTTCTAAGATGTGACCAATATTTAGCCGACCCAATTCAAATATATCATTTGTTGAGGCATCTTTCTAAAAACTCTCTCGAAAATGTTCACCAAGTTTACGATCACATCTGTTCACCAAATTTCTTTCATCATTCCTATACTATCACCAACACGGTCACTGATTTCAGGTCCCCGTTGTTTATCTTTTGGCAAGGAAAAAAACAACAACAGACGTTTGTATGTTATACAGTGATCGTTGACCATTAATTCGTTCTTCGTGAGAACCCTTGGGAAAACTAGAATGTTGGCACAGCTTCATGGGGCTGCATTTCTTTTGACCACGCTTATCTTGGTAACAGAGGGTCGACTCTTGGACGTCCCGTCTACTTCTTGTACTACAATATCGACAATTTAGGTTTTCGAGACGTCGCAGTCCCTAGCAAAGTACTCTGTAACGAAGAGGTAATGTAGATTACGAACTAAGCGTCTACTAGTGGACAAACGTGTATATGGATTTTTTTTCCCTGGGATATGAAGAATGGAAAAAAACCAGAAGAAAAGGTCTTACTCTTGGTCGGAAAGAAGACTGAGGGAGAACATACTCTTCAGCACAGGCTCCTAGACGAGTAGTATTCAAGATAACCAGAGGCCATCAAGAGATTCAACACCAAGCCATTCGTAAGAAAAAAGAAATTGAACAATTTGAAATAATGAGCACAAGAATACTAATTCTGAGACTTGGTCAAAGTCTCCGAAACTACCATTTTTGTCAACTGATTTGTAGGTCTAAACATTGTTTTGATATGTGACCTTATTCATTATCGTCGAGTTGCAGTAACAAGCTGTCTTGGTATACAAGCAGATCGTATACCCATTGCCTTCTGCCCACCATAACTGCTTCATTGAGGAGACAGCGTGGGTAAGCATCCTTCCAGAGAGATTTCCACTACATCCTTCCAACTACAGACTTTGTTTTTTTCTCATGATAAAGCACTGTGTACGTGTCAAATAAAATCTGTTCTTCTTAATAGAAAGCTTAAATCAGCTGCAACAATTACTTTATTGACAGACTAAGCTATATACTGTTATCAAACGAACATTAGACGCGTGGGTAGCAGGAAACCCACAATATCATATTGCATATCCAACGTCAGCGCTGTAATACACCCTGATATTCATATCTGCTGATAAATCAAATATGTCTATGGACTTAATAGATATGGTGTGCTCAGATT
>CM031619.1:61609318-61654318 GCA_018398815.1 Conus ventricosus
TGCATTCTGACAGTAAGCGTAGAGCACACCCCTGTCCTGCACCCTCAGACCAGAATGGAAATCTATAGCATCATCTTCATTATCCTCATCCTCATGAATCAGCATAAAAAGTTGTCTCAATTTTTTTTGCCCTTCATGCCCTGTTTCTCATGGTGACATCAGTCTCCATTTCGCCTTTAACCTAGGCGAAGTTCGTGTCGAAGTCGCCTGTATCGGCAAGTTCAAGGGGAGACTGTTGTTAGACGGATGCTGTGGCGCCCTTTAAAAGAGCTCGGACCAGCTCCGCGACAAAGCAATCATTGTCGTTAGAAGGGGGTTAATACATGGTGTCCTGCACATTCTGTATTTTTTACATCAGAATTGGCACCACTGGGCACTCACCGGAGTGAGACGGCGGCCGTGCAGAGTCTTCGCTAGTGAGTAGGCTCAAGACAGCTTGACACTGATTGCTTCTTGTGGATTTGCTGACCACGAGGACCGCGCTGTGGATATGGACGGGGGAGGCAAAATGAATGGCGGGGGTGCAATGCTACTTAAGTGGCACGAAAGATGAGACAGGGGGGAATGGAATACTTGATTGCATAGACGGTTTCACCCGAAGCAATATTTGACAAAGCCTTAGTCTGACATAACAGCGATCGGCACCAACAGAATAGACGTTCGAAGTCTAATATTCGAAAAAAAAAAGTTTCAGTAACAGTACTGCACCTTACTTGAACACAATTTCCATGCATGTAAAAGAATGAACACTAATAGCATTTCAATAATCTCCTTTACCAGGATCAAAAGATTAATTACCTTCCATTTGTATATGATAAATGTGCTACATATAATCTGCACGGATTTGTTGCGATAACGAATGAGCGAATGCAAACTCTGTTCCGTAAATTTCTTTTACCAGTTTAACTAGGACATCTAAGGACCGTTTGAACTGATGCCAAAATGCCCAAAACAGCACTGCAGTGAACTGCTCCCTTGCCACAGCAGCGAGAGGAACACACAGCACGGTGTCTAGAACAGTTTGCAGAAAACTTCCCTAAAGGCACCGAAGGAAGGTGCGAGAGGTACCTAGGAACGTGTGGGTCTGCCTTGAACCAAGATACTACATCTGATATTATTCCTCTGTCAAAATACTGTGTTTTAGATCATTGGGGATCAACCAGTGGACTACAGTCTAGTAACAGCTCTCAGCGTAGGTGATGATCTTGTAAGTTCTGTCGCCAAATTACTATCATTATGCCATTATTCATTGTTAAGTGATGATTCGATTGGTCAGTCAGTGACGACGAAAGCATTGCTTCATCGTGAATCTTGCGGGAACATAACGTTCGACCATAACGTTCGACCATTACTGCATCGTGTGGAGACCCTGTTGATAATTCTGTTGTGATAGCCCAATAATGACATCAGCCGGCAAAAGATCAATAAAGTTACTTGTTCAAAGTTGCAAAATTTCAATAATTCCTACGGAAAACAGGGTTTTTCCCATCCCCTCACCTCTTTACAGTAGATTTAAAAAAAACTTTTTTTTAACAGTCACAAGTGTTTTTGCCTGTTCCAAGGCATTTTGCCTCCAATTTACAGCAATGTTGTATGCAGTCCCAAGAGTAGTGAGAATGACTTTGTGGCTGTTGTAATGGTTAACATTCATAATGAACACCAAACGGGCGATTGGAACTCTTGAAATCGCACACAAAAACATTGGCAAAACCTTTAAGGTCACTTGACAAAACAAAGTACTGCTGGAGGTATGTGGAAACTGATCGGTTATTACGTCACTTCCGTGAGTGACAATGAGCATGATGATGTTCAAATAACACGAGTCACTTTTTCAGTCTCCATTGAGGATTACAAACAACACTGAGCAGTTATAATTCTCCCTGATATAAGTCAAACCACTTAAAATTCATGCACACAACATTAAGACGTTTGTTATATTGTTCTGCAGTTTAAGTTTATCAGAATTCTATATGTAGTACCTATTTCACTTAAGTAAATTCTTCTTCAAGATTTTGTTATATATTGCATACCATTTTTGTGAAAAATGCAGTAAATATGTCTACTTTGTTTATGTCTTGACCTGTGAAAAATGCAGTAAATATGTCTACTTTCTTTATGTCTTGACATGTGAAAAATGCAGTAAATATGTCTACTTTGTTTATGTCTTGACATGTGAAAAATGCAGTAAATATGTCTACTTTGTTTATGTCTTGACATGTGAAAAATGCAGTAAATATGTCTACTTTGTTTATGTCTTCACCTGCTTTTCATGTTATCAGAGAGAGTTTTACTTCATTTAATCTTGTGTTTGAGCATATTAATAAATGTGATGTGCAGTGCTTGCGCTAGTGTGCGTGTACATAAGAATATACCTTGTTGCGTATTTAGAGGTGTGTGTGTGTGTGTGTGTGTGTGTGTGTGTGTGTGTGTGTGTGTGTGTGTGTGTGTGTGTGTGTGTGTGCGTGCGTGCGTGCGTACGTGCGTGCGTGCGTGCGTGCGTGCGTGCGTGTGTCTCTCTGTCTGTCTGTCTGTGTGTGTACGTGTGATGGTGAGAGAGAGAGAGAGAGAGAGAGAGAGAGAGAGAGAGAGAGAGAGAGAGAGAGAGAGAGAGAGAGAGAGAGAGAGACTCAATGACTCAATGATATTTTAATGTCAATAGCTGTACAGCCGTTATGACATGGGGGCGTGAACTTATTACCCACAAAAAGGAAAATTTCTGAACAAAATTTACCCAAGTCAAAATTTTTAGACATTGGTGTACACACTCACGCACTCAAAGTGCAACGTTTTAAAGTTGTGTTGGACAAAAGCAAAACACAAAACAACAGCATCTCATAAAACATTACCATTGTTTGTCACAGAATCAATGACCACCAGGCACTGAATAGAAAATAATGTTAACAAGAGGAAATCAGGTTGGAAGTGACTTTTTTTCTGATTTTACTAGCTTCGGCAATATAACTTGCTAAGGATTTGGTCAGCGATTCGTTTGTGTGTGGAGAGAGAGAGAGAGAGAGAGAGAGAGAGAGAGAGAGAGAGAGAGAGAGAGAGAGAGAGAGAGAGAGAGAGAGAGAGAGAGAGAGAATCGTGTATCAGTGCACTCTCTGTCCCTAGTTGTCACACATTCTCCCTCCCTACCGAACCCACCACCCCTACCGCACCTCCTTTACCACCCATTCCCTTTCTCCCCGCTTTCCACCCCCCCCCCCCCCTCCCCCTTCCTCCCTTTTGTCATTCCGTTCACCCATACATCCTGTTTCTGTCTGGCTTTCCTTTGATTTACATCTCTGACCTGTTCTGCAGACATTTATGTCATATACAAATAGCCGAGTTACTGTGACACAGAACAATGTAGCAGCAGGGATTTTTTTTTTTTTTCGTTTTTGATTGATTAAAAACAGATAAATGCCATCGCTGTTACTTTAAATCAAACTCGAAAATGTTCAATCCAATGGATATAAATTACACATCTTTTCCGTGCTTAATCTTCTCTTTGAAGTTACAGACTCCTGTAATGAATTCTTCAGTCTGAGCTATACATCTTTCGTAAGACATTGCCAGTACATAGGTGACAATTCTAGTGTTTATCCTTTTATGCGCTGTGTTTTTGTGCCAGAGTGTTTGACGGACACAGTTCTACTTCCAGAGTGGTCAGCATTGCATGCCTGCGTCACAGAAAACTTTCTGGCAACAGCTCGTTTATTTCATATTTGATATAGAACAACTGCATCATGCGTTTGTCTGTGAGAGATGTGATTTGGAACGTTTCTCACCCTTGACTTTTTGAGTGCGTGCGTGCGTGCGTGCGTGTGTGTGTGTGTGTGTTTCAGGGAACGTAAATATCCACATCACCCTTAACGCTTTCCACCTCAGCATTATTCTTTACCAGCCGATGGTTTTCAAATTATGTTAAACGTTTGTTTAAAACAAACGTAAACTGGTTTCAAAGTGGGATGACTGCTGGCGAAAGCTAAAACAAGAACAAAGAACTACTGTGCCGCCAGTGAAAGAATAACCAAATTACAAAATGAACACAATGCGTTTTGACTTATTTGGTCTTCTTCAGATAAGCCAAATAACATAAAAGACAATGACATCAAAGGACAGACAGTCAGGTAAGCCAAATAACATAAAAGACAATGACATCAAAGGACAGACAGTCAGGTAAGCCAAATAACATAAAAGACAATGACATCAAAGGACAGACAGTCAGGTAAGCCAAATAACATAAAAGACAATGACATCAAAGGACAGACAGTCAGGTAAGCCAAATAACATAAAAGACAATGACATCAAAGGACAGACAGTCAGGTAAGCCAAATAACATAAAAGACAATGACATCAAAGGACAGACAGTCTGGTAAGCCAAATAACATAAAAGACAATGACATCAAAGGACAGACAGTCACTTATCTCTTCCAACTGGGTGCAAAAAGGCTGAGGAATGGAATATGTATAATATATGCGGAGAATCTCTCTCTCTCTCTCTCTCTCTCTCTCTCTCTCTCTCTCTCTCTTCTCTCTCTCTCTCTCTCTTCTCTCTCTCTCTCTCTCTCTCGTGAAGGATTTTGCTGCAAGTGAAGGATTTCATGTTCATAATCTAACGCCCTACGTGTTTATTGCCGTTTTCATTCTTTCCTAACTCGCATCACCACCAGCCTTCTCCTCCCCTCCCCTTCTCTGTTATTTATCCTTTTTTTTCTAAATCGTTGCCAATTCATGAATGTAATGATGAAGGAATTGTTAGCCTGTCGTTTTTTCCTCACTACTGTTATAGACTTTTCAACATCTCTCTCTCTCTCTTTCTCTCTCTCTGTCTCTCTCTCTCTCGCTCTCTCTCTCTCTCTCTACGTAGGGCGTTAGATTATGAACATGAAATCCTTCACTTGCAGCAAAATCCTTCACGAGAGAGAGAGAGAGAGAGAGAGAGAGAGAGAGAGAGAGAGGAGAGAGAGAGAGAGAGTCCTCGTCCTCGCCTCTCGTCAGGGTGACGAGAGCGCCGGCTCGAAACAAATTTGTCGGTTTTAATTCTTCCATTTTACTATTTTAAACTGGTATGTCGCTCCCTACATGGTCGAGCACTTTTAAAGTTCTGAGTGGCTTTTTAACTCTGATTTTATATATATATATATCAGAGAGAGAGAGAGGTAAGGTAATGTTGCTTATAGCCCACCCGACAGCAAAAGGCCATATCAGGGCTGTCACCAGGTTAAAATCAACTCAAGTCATCAGAGAGAGAGAGAGAGAGAGAGAGAGAGAGAGCGTTTTGCCTTCATCTATTGTCAGAAATAACCGCTTTTGGTCGTCGCTGATCGGGCTGTGAGCTCATTTGACCACTAAGCAGGGTCCATGGGACACACGCCCCAACTGGCGATAAGCTCATGTCTGTTGATGTGCTGTATGGACAGACTCCATGGTCCTTTTCTGAGCCTCCCTCGATCCTCGCCCTCTCCTTTCCTTTGCGAGTCACGCAGATCCATGTTAAAGATTTGTGAGGGAAACGGGCCTCAGAATTCCAAACTTTTCCCAATGAATAAAGTTTTCCGTGTTTTCTTTACGTTTTTGTTCTTTCCTTTTGTTCTTTCCTTGTCCACATTTTCAGAATCATTTCCTACATAGGGAGAGATGACTTCTCAGTAGGCCTACATCGCTGGTTCTCCCGACCCTGGCCTCACCTCTTCTTAACGTCGACGAAAAGGTTATAGATAGATAGATGTATGTTGTGTGTGTGTGTGTGTGTGTGTGTGTGTGTGTGTGTGTGTGTGTGTGTGTGTGTGTGTGTGTGTGTTGTGTGTGTGTGTGTGTGTTTCTGGATAGAGGCTTAACACAAGACTGTGTGTTTCCAGGCCTGCCAGCTCTTGAGCGAATACCGAGAGCGATGTGCCGGGAGTCTCCTCACTCTTTCTCTGTTGGTAGAGCAGTCCCACCCCACCCCACCCCCCCCCACCCCACCCCCCCCCCCCCCCCCCCCCCCCCCTCCCCCACCTCATCCGGATCGTCTACCCGTTAGAAGTTCTTCCAAAAGTACCAACTACCCATAAAGGCTGGTGGTATTGGCGGTCCAGCGACAATCCACCTTTCACTTGCAATGCTCTAAGGGTATCATCAGATCCAGCAAATTCCTCTCTTTCAGACTTGGCTGAAATAGGGCAAATGTAAATAAAAGCGAAAGAATTCAAACAAGTCCACTGATAAGTTGACTGGGTATCCACATCACTTTCACGTACCATCTTGCACAGTTGTTATATTTCACCCTGTTTGTGACACGTTTCGATTGATCGGGGTGTGCTTCCCTTCTGTTGTCACAGTTGCGACGAAGCATGATGTGCATTGGCGCATTGTGACATATCGTGGGAATGCGACGAAGCATGAATGTGCATTTGGCGCATTGTGACATATCTGGGGAATGCGACGAAGCATGAATGTGCATTTGGCGCATTGTGACATATCGTGGGAATGCGACGAAGCATGAATGTGCATTTGGCGCATTGTGCATATCGTGGAATGCGACGAAGCATGAATGTGCATTTGGCGCATTGTGACATATCGTGGGAATGCGCCCGAAGCATGAATGTGCATTTGGCGCAGTGTGACCATATCGTGGAATGCGACGAAGCATGAATGTGCATTTGGCGCATTGTGACATATCGTGGGAATGCGACGAAGCAATGATGTGCATTTGGCGCATTGTGACATATCGTGGGAATGCGACGAAGCATGAATGTGCATTTGGCGCATTGTGACATATCGGGGAATGCGACAGTCCTGGTGTAACAAACTTCTCCAATTTTAAATATTAAAAAATGTCTTCAGTTTAAAAAAGAAAAAGAAATCACGATGTCATTGGGGTGAATAAGTCAGAGAAATCTACCCAAAATATTCTGTCAAAGAGCACATTTTCGTTTAAAGGAACGGCTAACAACTGGCTAATACCCCGCAAAAAATTATTAAAACGTTATGAATTGTTTTACATGCAACCTGCTGGCTGCTTGAAAGTTTCAACGCAATTGAAATAGCCATTGAAAGGACCAGAACTGTGTATCTCTATTGTTTCTTAGAAATGAAAAAAATGTTCAATTCGTAGTTGCGCTTTCTATTGGCAATCAAAACAATGTGCATGAATAATTCTGCGATCTCAACAGTATGAAAACATGAATTGCTATCTTAAAGGATAAATCAATGACAGGCTGCTCAGTACCATTTTTACTCGAAAGTATTTTTAGTTCAGATTTTTAACACTTTCTATGTCTGAGCTAGCACAGTCGGTTTATTTATTCCAAGTCCATGTGTTTATAGCACCGTGTACGTCATTGCAAAATGTAATGGTTGAGCAGTTGTATATGTATGTGAATATGCCACCATGTACCTGGGCTTGTGGTTGAGGAATGTAATGTACTCTTTTGAAAGAAGTGCGTTATTGCTTTTTGTTTTTGTCACGAGTTTGTCACGAGGCCTACGACGATTGACCCATCTGGGGTGGCGGAATTATTCATTTATTTATTGTCGTTGCTGTGGTCGTGTATCCGTCCCTTAATGTGGCTTGTGGTGCGTTTGCACCTTAATATCGTTCAGCTCAGGTTAGGTTTGCTTCTCTCTCTCTCTCTCTCTAATTCCACTGCCCGTGCAATTCATCCTGCAGGTTCACGGGTGGCTGGTACCTTTCTCTCGAACTTGCTGTCTATCGGCCTCTCACCTGTCTTTTCACCTGCCGCACGTGCAAGATTCCTCTTGGGCTTGAGGTATTCACTCTGTGACGTAGCGTGGCATGTTGGCCGCCATCGCTTAGGCAGGTTTTCTCTTCACTCGAGCGGAAGATGTCTCTGGGAGCGCCTGCTCCGGTCCTGGTTCTTCACCATTGCGTCGAAGGTACAGTCGGTACCTTCATTTCCTACAGTCGGCCTGTAGGGGAGAGACATCACTTCATCTTTTTCCGCATCTGCGCTGCTGTCCTCTCGACTGGACAGAGGGCAGAGAGAGTACGTTTGATCCGCCTCTTCTGGGTCACCCACGGGTAGCTGGTAAGCATCAGTTTCGTGGTTTGTTTGTTTTGGTTTTTTGTTGTTAGCCGGCTTATTCTTCTCTTTTGCGCAATTTTCTTTTGTTTTCAAAATTGTAAAAGAAATATTGTTTGAGACCTTTTTCTCTGGTTAATTCAATCTTTAACCTGGCCATTCTAAATTATATTCAAAATTCTTTCTCCTGTTTATGCATCTGGTGATGCGGTAGTCGGTGGGGATGGGAGAGAACCTGGTGATTCAGGGTTGGTACTTGCTTGGTCTCGCCGTCCGCCCCTGTCACATTCGCCGGACTCTTATTCTTCGGCCACCGTCTGTTTGTGTGTGCAAGGAGAACGAGTTTTATGTTCGCGAGCGTGCGTACGCATGATTAGTCGTTTAGATGTGTGGTTGGAGATTTGTCTATTTTTTTTTTAAATATTGATATAAAATGTGGGGATAAATTGTGCCATTGAATTATTATTATTTGCAAATGTGGTGGCAGATGTAAAGCAATTAGTTCAGTTCCTAAGAAAGGAAAATGTTAAACGCGAGTGAGAAAAGGATGAAGATAATTCATATTTGTTTTATAGCCTGTTAACTTAATGCAGTCTCTTACCTGCTTCGTGTGAGAAGACTTTAACGAACATTCCTGATTTGGTTGGTTTGCTGTGTTATGCTCAGGTCTGTGTTGAGTTGGTGTTGTTGGGGTATTTAGTAGACCTCCCCTCGCCCATCATGCGAGTGGCTGTTAGGATTTAACAGCATGGGTCAGACTGTACTGACTGCGGGGTTCCAGCGCCCTTCCCTCCTCTCTTCTTTCCTCCCAGTTACCTTTTCCCTCCTCCCGGGGCTTCACCCGAGCTTGGACTGGTTGGTGTCACGCACTGGTTGGGGCCACGCACTGGTTGGGGCCACGCACTGGTTGGTGTCACGCACTGGTTGGGGCCACGCACTGGTTGGGGCCACGCACTGGTTGGTGCCACGCACTGGTTGGTGCCACGCACTGGTTGGGCCACGCACTGGTTGGGGCCACGCACTGGTTGGTGCCACGCACTGGTTGGTGCCACGCACTGGTTGGGGCCACGCACTGGTTGGGGTCACACACTGGTTGGACCACGCACTGGTTGAGGCCACGTACTGGTGGAAAAGCCCGTGGACTTGACTGGCCGGTCCTGATCCCCGTCCAGGACCTCCAGCAACAACGCCACGTCCCCCCCGGGACGCGCTCTCCACCGTCTGTTTATGTGTGTCAAGGGTGTCGGCCTTGAACGACTCTCTTCAAGAACCGACCCGGTTTGGAGCACCTAGTGCGACAGGGTGCTCCCAGTAGACTTGGAGAGGCAGGGGTGTGGAAAGGGATGGGTGCTGGAAATGGTTATTTATAATTGTGTATATGTCATATGTGTTGAAATGCTTGATTGTGTTTTGTGTATGTCGTAAAGTGAAATGCTTGATTGTGATTGTGCATGTTGTGTGTGTTGGAATGCTTGATTGTGATTGTGCATGTGCGTGTGTTGAAATATTTATTTGCGATTGTGTGTGTTGATGTGAATAAATGGGGTGTTGTATCGTAATCTTTCTTGTGTGGTCTCTTGCGGGGGCGTGTGGGGTCAGTCACTCCCTTCACTCCCATCTAGACCGATCCTGTCAGGGCAGACCTCCAGGGGTCGGTCGTGACAATTGTGGGGGCTCGTCCGGGATGTGAAGGGCTCTGACTGTCTCTCTCGTTTCGCGGAGTACCTGTCCAGTTCTGTCTGTTTTGTATACGTTTAGTTAGTTTGTCGTGTTTGTTTGTGGTGGTTGGCTGGGTGACTCTAGCGTGTAGGGAGTCTTTTGGTGGCCTGAAGGAACATCTGGTGTGGCTGGGGAGTCGGGGTGAGACCAGGGGGAATCGACCGCGTCCAGACCTCCTTCCGCCGGGTGCCTCACGCAGATACGGCCGTAAGACTTTCCTTTCTGTTGCCACTCAGTCTGTCATTCCTGTTTTGTAGTTATCCAGTTTTTTTTACCGGGTGGTTATTGAGTACAGGTGGGTGTATCGGACGTTAGTGTCACTTTTCCTCTCCGGATTCCGTCTGCCATTTTGTTTTTTTTTCCGGTGAGCCCCACCGCACTGTTGCTCGTGCTGTGGAGCGCGGTGTTGCCAGAGTGGGAGCAGCCGGACATTTTTTTTTTTTTTTTTTTTTTCGGTGAGCCCCACCGCACTGTTGCTCGTGCTGTGGAGCGCGGTGTTGCCAGAGTGGGAGCAGCCGGAACACATCCGCACACACACACACACACATCCCTAAAATATTTGTTTCTTTCTAGTGGAATTGTCTTTCCCCTGTATTTGAGAACCGTAGGATATTGTTGTCATGGCAACGTCCGGTGCTGGTGGTATGGCGACGCGTGCGTCAAAGAAGAAGGGTCTTCAGGATGTAGTCCCTACTATTAGTACCAGCACTTCGACTACAGTGACTTATACTTATTCCAGTGCTGTAGCCGATAGTCCCGCGAGTACTTTCGTTGCTTCTTCGCTGGGGGATCTTCCTGCTGAGACCCCGACTGGCACTTCCGCTCGGAAGCGCCAGAGTATAGCGAAGCAACTGTGGGCTTCTGTTGGGTCGCAGAGACCGAAACCTTCTCCTCTCCATGCTTCCCCTCGTAAGGAGCATGCCCCAGAAGACTTTCCTCATGGGAAAGTCGAGACCCAAGGACGGGTCAAACGGGTCATCCTCCCGTGTCGGGAGTGGTGAATCCTGCCCAGGACATCGCCTCCGTCCTTATGTTTCTGGAGCGGCAGCGTAGTGAAGAGGCTGCTAGGCAGGAAGCTCTGCGTAGGGAAGAGGCTGCTAGGCAGGAAGCCCTTCGTAGGGAAGAGGCAACGCTCCGTCGGGAAGAGCTAGATAGGATGGAGGCTCTGCGCAGAGAGGAGACTGACAGACAGGAAATTCTGCGTAGGGAAGAGGCTATTCTGCGTAGGGAAGAGGCTGCCAGGCAGGAAGCTCTCCGTCGGGAAGAGTTGGATCAGTGTAGGGAGGAGGAAACTCGGCGTTGGGAAGAGGCTGCCAGACAGGAGGCTCTGCGCAGGGAGGAGATGGAACAACTTCTTTCGCGGCCTCCCGCACCTGTAAATCAGGGAGTTGATCGACAGGCAAGCGATAGAGTTAGAGGCCCAAATTAAAGCTTCCAGAGTTCAGACCTAGTGAGGACATTGATATGTTCTTGGAGCATTTCGACAAGGTTGCTAGTTCATACCAATTGTCTGAGGAACAAAAGGCCATGCACCTTTTTTCTGGATTATCTGGTGCTGCAAGGGAGTGTGTGCTCACTCTAAATGAAGGCGCGTCTTATGCAGACATGCAGTTGGCTCTGCGTAAGCGTTTCCACCTTACTCCCAGAGACGTACAGGAGGAAATTCAGGTCCATGAAAAAGAATAACGATGAGACCTTCGTGCAGTTTGGAGATAGGCTGCGCAAAACGCTAGGGTACTGGCGTCAGTTGGCTAAGCTGGAGCTTGAGGATCTGATTCTCATCGAACAGCTGACCAACACTGTGTCCCCAGAGTTGAGGATCCGTATAGGCGAGACAGCACCTCAGGATTTCGCGGCTGCGATTCATACCGCTGAGGTGTTTGCTGAAGCCCGTAGAGCGTATGGGCACCGCCCAGATACGGACAGGAAGACCCCCACAGGATTTAGTGGCAATAGGGCGCCGACGACTGCTAGCGGGTCGAACAAGGCAGGCAGTTCACGCGGGATTTCAGCACCCCGGTTCTGTTTTCTTTGTGGTCGTCCCGGCCACATTAGGAAAGATTGCCCTAAAGCCGCCGGTAGTTATGGGCTAGTCCTCCCAGCGTCCTCGTGCCTCGGCTAACGTGGGGTCCATCCCAGCTTCTGGTGGTACAGAGTGCCCGGTGTTTCTTTCTGTTGTTGGTTCTTCCTTGGTCGACACCATCAGGGATTCGGGAGCATCAACGCTCTTTGTTGATAAGGATTTGGTTTCCCCTGAGGCTCAGCGAGCGCCAGTTACGATGTGTGCGGGTTGGAGGTTGGTTTACCTCCACCCGTCCTTCTGTACTCATTTCTATCTCCACCCCCTACTTCTGTGGCGAGGTATGGGCCATCGCGGTGGAGCGACCTCTGTATTCCTTCTCATAGGGAATACTATCACCTTTGCGGACGGACGCAGTCAGTCTGTGTCTACGGATCTGCCCGTACAGGCGTGTGTGGGAGTTACCCCGCGCGCCAAACTAAGACGCAGGAGCAGGAATTGCGTCCCGTTCTACAGCCGATCTCTGACGAGGTTCTGGCCAGGGTCGACCCTGCTACCATGGTCCGCCTTCAGGCCAGGGACTTGGATGTCCAACGCCTGCGACAACTGGTGGATCGTCCCGCTCAGTCTGCCCGACACGCCAAGGTGAGCTTCAAGCTCCACAAGGGGATCCTCTTTAGGGTTTTCACTCGGCAGATCGGGTAGCCAAGCAACTAGTTGTCCCCCAAAGCTTGAGAGAGTCTGTTCTCCGGCAGGCCCATGATTCACCTATGGCAGGTCATATGGCTCAAAGCGGACTCTCGAGCGAGTAAGACAAGACTTCTTTTGGCCAGGGATGAACTCACAGGTTAGGCAGTACTGCCGCAGTTGCGATGTCTGCCAACGGACAACGCCTAAGGGTCGCTTGAAGCGTGTTCCCCTAGGGTCAGTGCCACGGGTTGGGGAGCCATTCAGCAAGGTTGGGTCGACCTGGTGGGACCCATTAATCCACCATCCGATCGCTGTCACCGCTACATTTCGGTAGCGGTAGACTCTGCGACTCGATGCCCAGAGGCTGCCCCGCTTAGGACTATCGATACCCCTACTATTGCTGAAGCTCTCCGGCAGATTTGGACGCGCACAGGCGTGCCCAAGAGAAGTACGGCCGGAAGTTTGTACTGGAGAGCGATCATCATCCTCTCCAGTGCCTGGACCGGATCCGGCCAGTCAGTCGTCGACTCATGAGTTAGGCAGTGGAACTGCAGAGTCATGCGTTCACTTTCCGTCATATCAAGGGTTCCAGTAATACGGATGCTGACTATCTTAGCCGAGCTCCGTAGTCAGCACATTGGAAAATCAGTCAGAGGGACACTTCCCCTCAACCAGGGTTATATTCCCTTTTTGTTTCTGTATCAGGTGTAGTGATAGTTTTCACTTCAGTGATGTTAACGATGAATCAACAATGGTTCGGATTGTTACTTTCATTGTTGGAAGGTTTGCTTAGTTGTTTGATAAATGTAGTATTATGTATTTCCCTGTGTGATTCTATCGTGGAATGTTTGTATTGGATTATCGTACTCTGTCGATCACAGAGGTTGGGTTCGGTCCCATTGTTGTGAATTTGCACATGCGCCGAGGTTCAAAGGAGCACTGTATCTCAGAGAAACAGATTTTTAGAAGGGGGTTTGTCACGAGTTTGCACGAGGCCTACGACGATTGACCCATCTGGGTGTGGCGGAATTATTCATTTATTTATTGTCGTTTGCTGTGGTCGTGTATCCGTCCCTTAATGGGCTTGTGGTGCGTTTGCACCTTAATGTTTAGCTCGTTAGGTTTGCTTTCTCTCTCATCTCCTCCCAATTCCACTGCCCTGCAATTCATCCTGCAGGTTCACGGGTGTTGTACCTTCTCTCGAACTTGCTGTCTATCGGCCTCCACTGTCTTTTCCCCGCACGTGCAAGATTCCTCTTGGCTTGAGGTATTCACCTCGTGACGTTAGCCTTGGTGTGCCTGGGTTGGCCGCCATCGCTTAGGCAGGTTTTCTCTTCACTCGTCGGAGATGTCTCTGGAGCAGCCTGCCCGGTCCTGGTTCTCACCTTGCGTCGAAGGTACAGTCGGTACCTTCATTGCATACAGTCGGCCTGTAGGGGAGAGACATCACTTCATCTTTTTCCGCATCTGCGCTGTGTCCTCTCGACTGGACAGGGGTCAGAGAGAGTCGTTTGATCGCCTCTTCTGGTCACGCAATGGTTAGCTGGTAATGTCATCAGTTTTGTTTGTTTTTTGGTTTTTTGTTGTTAGCCGGCTTATTCTCTTTTGCGCAAATTTTCTTGTTTTCAAAATTGTAAACGAATATTGTTGAGACCTTTCTCTGGTTATTCATTTAAACCCGGCCATTCTAAATTATATTCCAAAATTCTTTCTCATTTTGATCTTGGTGATTGGTAGTCGGTGGGGATGGGAGAACCGGATTCAGGGTTGGTCGACTTGGTCTCCCATCGTCCCCCCCTGTCACATTCGCCGGACTTTTTTCTTCGGCCACCGTCTGATTTGTGTTGCAAGGAGAACGAGTTTTATGTTCGCGAGCGTGCGTAGCATGATTTGTCGTTTAATGTGTGGTTGGAGATTTGTCTATTTTTTTTAAATATGATAAAAAGAGTGGGATAATTGGCATTGAAATTATTATTATTTGCAATGTGGTGGCAGATGTAACAATTACTTCGGGAGTACTAGAAAGGAAAATTGTTAAACGCGGTGAGAAATGGATGCAAAAATCTATTTGTTTTATAGCGTTACTTAATGCATCTCTACCTGCTCTCGTGTGAGAGCTTTAACGAACATTCCTGATTGGTTGGTTTGCTGTGTTATCCGTCCGTGTTGAGCTGGTGTTTTGGGGTATTTAGTAGACCTCCCCTCCCATCATGCGAGTGGCTGTTAGGATTTAACAGCATGGTGCTGTACTGACTGCGGGGTTCCAGTGCCCTTCCCTCCTCTCTTGTTTCCGCCCAGTACCTTTTCGCCCCTCCCGGGGCTTCACCCGAAGCTTGGACTGGTTGGTGTCACGCACTGGTTGGGGGCACGCACTGGTTGGGCCACGCACTGGTTGGTGTCACGCACTGGTTGGGCCACGGCACTGGTTGGGCCACGCACTGGTTGGGGCCACGCACTGTTGGGCATGCCTGGTTGGTGCACGCACTGGTTGTGCCCGCACTGGTTGGTGCCACGCACTGGTTGGGCCACGCACTGTTGGGTCCCACCACTGGTTGGGCACGCACTGGTTGAGGCCACGTACTGGTGGAAAAGCCCTGGACTTGGGCTGGCCGTTCCGATCCCCGTCCCAGGACCTCCAGCAACAACGCCACGCCCCCCAGGGACGCGTCTCCACCGTCTGTTTAATGTGTGATTCAAGGGTGTCGGCCTTGAACGACTCTCTTATAAACCGACCGGTTTGAGCACCTAGTGCGACAGGGTGCTCCAGTAGCTTGGGAGGGCAGGGGTGTTGGAAAGGGATGGGTGCTGGAAATGGTTATTATTAATTGGATTGTATTGTTATGTGAAAAATGCTTGATTGTGATTGTTATGTCGTAAAGTGAAATGCTTGATTGTGATTTGCATGTGTGTGTGTGGAATGCTGATTGTGATGTGCAGGGTGCGGTGTTGAAATATTTATTTGCGATTGTGTGTGTTGATGTGAAAATGGGGTGTTGTATGTAATTTTCTTGTGGGTCTCTTGCGGGCTGTGTAGGGTCAGTCCCCTCACTCACTCCATCTAGACCGATCTGTCAGGGCCTTGACCTCCAGGGTCGTCGTGACAATGTGGGGGCTCGTCCGGATGTAAGGCTCTGACTGTCTCCTCGTTTCGCGGAGTACCTTGTCCATTTGTCTGTTTTGTATACGTTTAGTTAGTTTGTACGTGTTAGTTTGTGGTGTTGGCTGTGACTTAGCGTGTAGGGAGTCTTTTGTGCCTAAGGAACATCTGGTTGGCTGGGGAGTCGAGGTGAGACCAGGGATCGACCGCGTCCAGACCTCCTCCGCCGGTGCCTCACGCAGATACGGCCGTAAGACTTTCCTTTCTGTTGCCACTCAGTCTGTCATTCCTGTTTTGATTATCCAGGTTTTTTACCGGTGGTTATTGAGTACAGGTGGGTGTATCGGACTGTTAGTGTCACTTTCCTCTCCTGTTCCGTCTGCCATTTTGTTTTTTTTTCCGTGACCCCACCGCACTTTGCTCGGCTGTGGAGCGCGGTGTTGCCAGAGTGGGAGCAGCCGAACATTTTTTTTTTTTTTTTTTTCGGTGAGCCCCACCGCACTGTTGCTCGTGCTGTGGAGCGCGGTGTTGCCAGAGTGGGAGCAGCCGGAACACATCCGCACACACACACACACACACATCCCTAAAATATTTGTTTCTTTCTAGTGGAATGTCTTTCCCCTGTATTTGAGAACCGTAGGATAATGTTGTCATGGCAACGTCCGGTGCTGGTGGTATGGCGACGCGTGCGTCAAAGAAGAAGGGTCTTCAGGATGTAGTCCCTACTATTAGTACCAGCACTTCGACTACAGTGACTTATACTTATTCCAGTGCTGTAGCCGATAGTCCCGCGAGTACTTTCGTTGCTTCTTCGCTGGGGGATCTTCCTGCTGAGACCCCGACTGGCACTTCCGCTCGGAAGCGCCAGAGTATAGCGAAGCAACTGTGGGCTTCTGTTGGGTCGCAGAGACCGAAACCTTCTCCTCTCCATGCTTCCCTCGTAAGAGACATGCCCCAGAAGACTTTCCTCATGGGAAAGTCGAGACCCAAGGGACGGGTCAAACGGGTCATCCTCCCGTGTCGGGAGTGGTGAATCCTGCCCAGGACATCGCCTCCGTCCTTATGTTTCTGGAGCGGCAGCGTAGTGAAGAGGTGCTAGGCAGGAAGCTCTGCGTAGGGAAGAGGCTGCTAGGCAGGAGCCCTTCGTAGGGAAGAGGCAACGCTCCGTCGGGAAGAGCTAGATAGGATGGAGGCTCTGCGCAGAGAGGAGACTGACAGACAGGAAATTCTGCGTAGGGAAGAGGCTATTCTGCGTAGGGAAGAGGCTGCCAGGCAGGAAGCTCTCCGTCGGGAAGAGTTGGATCAGCGTAGGGAGGAGGAAACTCGGCGTTGGGAAGAGGCTGCCAGACAGGAGGCTCTGCGCAGGGAGGAGATGGAAAAACTTCTTTCGCGGCCTCCCGCACCTGTAAATCAGGGAGTTGATCGACAGGCAAGCGATAGAGTAGAGGCCCCAAATTAAAGCTTCCAGAGTTCAGACCTAGTGAGGACATTGATATGTTCTTGGAGCATTTCGACAAGGTTGCTAGTTCATACCAATTGTCTGAGGAACAAAAGGCCATGCACCTTTTTTCTGGATTATCTGGTGCTGCAAGGGAGTGTGTGCTCACTCTAAATGAAGGCGCGTCTTATGCAGACATGCAGTTGGCTCTGCGTAAGCGTTTCCACCTTACTCCAGAGACGTACAGGAGGAAATTCAGGTCTATGAAAAAGAATAACGATGAGACCTTCGTGCAGTTTGGAGATAGGCTGCGCAAAACGCTAGGGTACTGGCGTCAGTTGGCTAGCTGGAGCTTGAGGATCTGATTCTCATCGAACAGCTGACCAACACTGTGTCCCCAGAGTTGAGGATCCGTATAGGCAGACAGCACCTCAGGATTTCACGGCTGCGATTCATAACCGCTGAGGTGTTTGCTGAAGCCCGTAGAGCGTATGGGCACCGCCCAGATACGGACAGGAAGACCCCCACGGATTTAGTGCAATAGGGCGCCGACGACTGCTAGCGGGTCGAACAAGGCAGGCAGTTCACCGGGGATTTCAGCACCCCGGTTCTGTTTTCTTTGTGGTCGTCCCGGCCACATTAGGAAAGATTGCCCTAAGCCGCCGGTAGTTATGGGGCTAGTCCTTCCCAGCGTCCTCGTGCCTCGGCTAACGTGGGGTCCATCCCAGCTTCTGGGGTACAGAGTGCCCGTGTTTCTTTCTGTTGTTGGTTCTTCCTTGGTCGACACCATCAGGGATTCGGGAGCATCAACGCTCTTTGTTGATAAGGATTTGGTTTCCCCTGAGGCTCAGCGAGGCGCCAGTTACGATGTGTGCGGGTTGGAGGTTGGTTTTACCTCCACCGTCCTTCTGTACTCATTTCTATCTCCACCCCCCTACTTCTGTGGCGAGGTATGGGCCATCGCGGTGGAGCGACCTCTGTATTCCCTTCTCATAGGGAATACTATCACTTTGCGGACGGACGCAGTCAGTCTGTGTCTACGGATCTGCCCGTACAGGCGTGTGTGGGAGTTACCCCGCGCGCCAAAGCTAAGACGCAGGAGCAGGAATTGCGTCCCGTTCTACAGCCGATCTCTGACGAGGTTCTGGCCAGGGTCGACCCTGCTACCATGGTCCGCCTTCAGACCAGGGACTTGGATGTCCAACGCCTGCGACAACTGGGGGATCGTCCCGCTCAGTCTGCCCGACACGCCAAGGTGAGCTTCAAGCTCCACAAGGGATCCTCTTTAGGGTTTTCACTCGGGCAGATCGGGTAGCCAAGCAACTAGTTGTCCCCCAAAGCTTGAGAGAGTCTGTTCTCCGGCAGGCCCATGATTCACTATGGCAGGTCATATGGGCTCAAAGCGGACCCTCGAGCGAGTAAGACAAGACTCTTTTGGCCAGGGATGAACTCACAGGTTAGGCAGTACTGCCGCAGTTGCGATGTCTGCCAACGGACAACGCCTAAGGGTCGCTTGAAGCGTGTTCCCCTAGGGTCAGTGCCACGGGTTGGGGAGCCATTCAGCAAGGTTGGGGTCGACCTGGTGGGACCCATTAATCCACCATCCGATC
Source organism: Conus ventricosus (assembly GCA_018398815.1). Classification (NCBI taxonomy): domain Eukaryota; kingdom Metazoa; phylum Mollusca; class Gastropoda; order Neogastropoda; family Conidae; genus Conus; species Conus ventricosus. Next base: position 61,627,905 of record CM031619.1, read on the forward strand.
GCTGTCACCGCTACATTTCGGTAGCGGTAGACTCTGCGACTCGATGCCCAGAGGCTGCCCCGCTTAGGACTATCGATACCCCTACTATTGCTGAAGCTCTCCGGCAGATTTGGACGCGCACAGGCGTGCCCAAGAAGAAGTACGGCCGGAAGTTTGTACTGGAGAGCGATCATCATCCTCTCCAGTGCCTGGACCGATCCGGCCAGTCAGTCGTCGACTCATGAGTTAGGCAGTGGAACTGCACGAGTCATGCGTTCACTTTCCGTCATATCAAGGGTTCCAGTAATACGGATGCTGACTATCTTAGCCGAGCTCCGTAGTCAGCACATTGGAAAATCAGTCAGAGGGACACTTCCCCTCAACCAGGGTTATATTCCCTTTTTGTTTCTATATCAGGTGTAGTGATAGTTTTCACTTCAGTGATGTTAACGATAGTGAATCACCAATGGTTCGGATTGTTACTTTCATTGTTGGAAGGTTTGCTTAGTTGTTTGATAAATGTAGTATATGTATTTCCCTGTGTGATTCTATCGTGGAATGTTTGTATTGGATTTATCGTACTCTGTCGATCACAGAGGGTTGGGTTCGGTCCCATTGTTGTGAATTTGCACATGCGCCGAGGTTCAAAGGAGCACTGTATCTCAGAGAAACAGATGCTTTTAGAAGGGGGGTTTGTCACGAGTTTGTCACGAGGCCTACGACGATTGACCCACTGGGGTGGCGGAATTATTCATTTATTTATTGTCGTTGCTGTGGTCGTGTATCCGTCCCTTAATGTGGCTTGTGGTGCGTTTGCACCTTAATGTCGTTCAGCTCAGGTTAGGTTTGCTTTCTCTCTCTCTCTCTCTAATTCCACTGCCCGTGCAATTCATCCTGCAGGTTCACGGGTGGCTGGTACCTTTCTCTCGAACTTGCTGTCTATTGGCCTCTCACCTGTCTTTTCACCTGCCGCACGTGCAAGATTCCTCTTGGGCTTGAGGTATTCACTCTGTGACGTAGCGTGGCATGTTGGCCGCATCGCTAGCTTAGGCAGGTTTTCTCTTCACATCGAGCGGAAGATGTCTCTGGGAGCGCCTGCTCCGGTCCTGGTTCTTCACCATTGCGTCGAAGGTACAGTCGGTACCTTCATTTCCTACAGTCGGCCTGTAGGGAGAGACATCACTTCATCTTTTTCCGCATCTGCGCTGCTGTCCTCTCGACTGGACAGAGGGCAGAGAGAGTCGTTGATCGCCCTCTTCTGGGTCACCCACGGGTAGCTGGTAAGCATCAGTTTCGTGGTTTGTTTGTTTTGTTTTTTGTTGTTAGCCGGCTTATTCTTCTCTTTTGCGCAATTTTCTTTTGTTTTCAAAATTGTAAAAGAAATATTGTTTGAGACCTTTTCTCTGGTTAATTCAATCTTTAACCTGGCCATTCTAAATTATATTCAAAATTCTTTCTCCTGTTTATGCATCTGGTGATGCGGTAGTCGGTGGGGATGGGAGAGAACCTGGTGATTCAGGTTGGTACTTGCTTGGTCCCTCGTCCCGCCCCTGTCACATTCGCCGGACTCTTATTCTTCGGCCACCGTCTGTTTGTGTGTGCAAGGAGAACGAGTTTTATGTTCGCGAGCGTGCGTACGCATGATTAGTCGTTTAGATGTGTGGTTGGAGATTTGTCTATTTTTTTTTGAAATACTGATATAAAATGTGGGGATAATTGTGCCATTGAATTATTATTATTTGCAAATGTGGTGGCAGATGTAAAGCAATTAGTTCAGTTCCTAAGAAAGGAAAATGTTTAAACGCGAGTGAGAAAAGGATGAAGATAATTCATATTGTTTTATAGCCTGTTAACTTAATGCAGTCTCTTACCTGCTTCGTGTGAGAAGACTTTAACGAACATTCCTGATTTGGTTGGTTTGCTGTGTTATGCTCAGGTCTGTGTTGAGCTGGTGTTGGGGTATTTAGTAGACCTCCCTCGCCCATCATGCGAGTGGCTGTTAGGATTTAACAGCATGGGTCAGACTGTACTGACTGCGGGGTTCCAGTCCCTTCCCTCCTCTCTTCTTTCCTCCCAGTTACCTTTTCCCTCCTCCCGGGGGCTTCACCCGGAGCTTGGACTGGTTGGTGTCACGCACTGGTTGGGGCCACGCACTGGTTGGGGCCACGCACTGGTTGGGGCCACGCACTGGTTGGGGCCACGCACTGGTTGGTGCCACGCACTGGTTGGTGCCACGCACTGGTTGGGGCCACGCACTGGTTGGGGCCCCACGCACTGGTTGGTGCCACGCACTGGTTGGTGCCACGCACTGGTTGGGGCCACGCACTGGTTGGGGTCACGCACTGGTTGGGACCACGCACTGGTTGAGGCCACGTACTGTTGGAAAAGCCCGTGGACTTGACTGGCCGGTCCTGATCCCCGTCCAGGACCTCCAGCAACAACGCCACGTCCCCCCCGGGACGCGCTCTCCACCGTCTGTTTATGTGTGTCAAGGGTGTCGGCCTTGAACGACTCTCTTCAAGAACCGACCCGGTTTGGAGCACCTAGTGCGACAGGGTGCTCCCAGTAGACTTGGGAGAGGCAGGGGTGTGGAAAGGGATGGGTGCTGGAAATGGTTATTTATAATTGTGTATATGTCATATGTGATTGAAATGCTTGATTGTGATTGTGTATGTCGTATAGTGAAATGCTTGATTGTGATTAGTGCATGTTGTGTGTGTTGGAAATGCTTGATTGTGATTGTGCATGGTGCGTGTGTTGAAATATTTATTTGCGATTGTGTGTGTTGATGTGAATAAATGGGGTGTTGTATCGTAATCTTTCTTGTGTGGTCTCTTGCGGGGCGTGTGGGGTCAGTCACTCCCTTCACTCCCATCTAGACCGATCCTGTCAGGGCAGACCTCCAGGGGTCGGTCGTGACAGTTTGGGTGGTTGGTTGGTGCGTGGTGGTGGTGGCGATGGTTGTGGTAGAGGTGTTGGTTTTAGTTTGTGGGGGGGCCGGAGGGTCTTTCTTTCTCAAACGATTAATTTCCACCATCTGAACTGCTGTTACAGTCTTGAGGATGGTCAGTCTTCCTTTCTGCAGACATGTTTTGTATGTAGGTATCTTCGTTCGGAAATCAGGCTTTATATACTGGAAATAGGTATATCCGACATTTATCGCCTTGAAACTTGTAGATTTATTCAGCATGACTGAAAAAAAAAATGGAAAGACTACAACGGTATAAGTTTACTGTTCTGTGAAGCGTGAGTCTATAGTCCATCTAATCATGAATATGTTTTTAAGTTTAATTTAAGTTTATGACTATGTCTCCATGTCTTGAGTAAGATAGATACACTTTGTTGTATTTCTAAAAAAAAAAAAAAAAAAAAAATCATATGTTTAAGGAGTCAAAACAAATGACACTGAATATAGGATCTCTCAATATGCGGATGACACAAAGTTTTCATTTGTAGAAGATCAAAAATCTTTTAAAATTTGTATTGAAATTCTTTTTTTTTTTAATTCAACAAAATATCAGATCTTGTTTTTCAAATTCAACAAAGAATCAGATTTTTGTATGAAGTTGGCTAAAACAAATGCAGTCAGGCTTGAACACTGGAAAAAATACTGAAGTTTGTCACACTGAACGCTAATAAATGGACTGGTATCCACTACCATTTCGAATGCTGGATATTTGGGTCTTCAACGATTTGGAAAAGAAACTAACAGAAATTACCTATGCAGAAAGACAGACGTATAGTAATTGTCTGATACAGATAAAACGCCAGATAATTCCCTTTGGTGGAATAGCAATCTTAAAATCTGTTATCCTTCCAAAGTTGATCCACCCTGACTTCTTTTGCCAAATCCTTAAATTATTGATTAGTTTGGACTGAGAAAAAAGACAAAAGCAGTCAAAAACTGTGCATACAAGTGTTGAAAATGGAAGTGTTGACCTTTCTGAAAGAAAAAATCATGTCTTTAAGATTAAAAACTGTCCTTGATCACCCGAAACAAACGATCAGTTCATAATGAAAATGAAGTCTACGTAGTAATTTTCCTCAGTGGTCTTTTATTCGTAAACATTCTTCACAAAGTTTACTAAGTGTAACTGATTCACCATCTCTGGCTGCTTTTGCCAAATCCGCTTAACGTTTTCTTTCAAAGATTATAATTGTTCACGCATTGAAAAAGAAACAAAGTCAGTTTTAGCAAATGCGCATGCAAGTGTAAATAATGATGGTATCGGCCTCTCTGAGATAGAAAAAGTTAAATCTCTCAAACTATCCTGGATCGCCAGAAATCTCAAGGCAGAGGACTTCTTATTTAATGCGACTGCTCAAGGCAAAGGACTTCATACTGGGTGTGACTGCTTGAGTGCGTGAGAGTATGTGAACTGAAGATGTTTTATGCATAGATATGTGTTAATTGAAACAAAGAATAATGAATTCCTTGATGTCATAGACTCTTTTTTTGTTCTTAGTACATGCTACAAATGGAACCTATATTTAATCCTCCTTCAAAAGACCACGTATGTATAGAAAATATGCAGGAGTGCAAGTACATGTGTGCATGTGTATGTGTGCGTGTGCATAGATGTACCCTTGTGCATGTACATGCATGAATAAATTAATCAATTACAGAGCGAGATGACTGGAGATCGGAGCAACGTGTGCACAGCTTTGCTCATTACGTGCAAATCCAAATGGAATGCATTCTTTTTTTTTTTGGTGGGTGGGGGGGGGGGGGGGGGGGATGGGGGCAGGTGGTGGAAGTTACGGAGGGGAAGTGGGGGGGGGGGGGGGGGGGGGGGGTGCGCGAGCTGGATCGATTTCTAAATTTAAAACCATAACCTATAAGTTTGCATGCTCTTTCTAGTTTGCAATATTTCTTTTTATTACGTGCTCACTAGTTTTCAACACTATAATCATACAAATATGACAGCTTCATATTGGATGCTGGGCTATAAGCAACATTATCTTATCTTATCTTCATATTGGATGAAGCATTTTTGTACTACACTGAACTGAATCCAGTAAAGCCAGTCAACTCTCAACACACCAATGAAAGAAGACATCTAGCAGCATAAGGGGAGACTAGTTAAATGATCCTACACATAGGCTTGAAAACTGGAAAGGAAAGTGGAAACCAAATAAAAAACAGTGAAAGAAAAACAAGATTACCTAAACAAAAGAAAGACAGAACCCCACATGCTATGAACTTGTGACCTTTTTCTTTCTTTCAGAGTCTGTTTCACAAGTTGGTACCCGCAGTTTGTTAACGTAAATCTGTGGTGAATCATTCATGGCCTTTTCCTTTCTTTCAGAGTTTGTTTCACAAGTTGGTACCAGCAGTTTGTTAAGGTAAATCTGTGGTGCATCATTCATGGCCTTTACCTTTCTTTCAGAAGTTTGTTTCACAAGTTGGTACCAGCAGTTTGTTAAGGTAAATCTGTGGTGCATCATTCGTGGCCTTTACCTTTCTTTCAGAGTTTGTTTCACAAGTTGGTACCAGCAGTTTGTTAAGGTAAATCTGTGGTGCATCATTCGTGGCCTTTACCTTTCTTTCAGAGTTTGTTTCACAAGCTGTCACTGGCAGTTCATTTGGTTAAATCTGTGGCTAGTTGAAAGTTGTTTTACTCTCATCATATATCATGAAAAATAAAGAAGGCCCTTGACAAGGCAATGCCTCTTTTCTAGCTGCCTTGCTCTTATCAAACTAATGTTTCTAGCATAAAAAGTCCACAGAAAACAAAACAAGATATACAAATCAATCAAGACGAGTTTTCAATGCAGTAAACATAAGAAAGCATCACACGGAAAAACAGAAAACACCAAGTCTGACCCATAGATACAAAATTTATTTTTATTCACAATCTCAATACATTCTCACACACATGTATCATTAAAATGATGGTGCACTCATTAACCACTTCTTTGACTTCAAGTTACGAGAGAGACAGAGAGAGACAGAGAGTGTGTGTGTGTGTGTGTGTGTGTGTGTGTGTGTGTGTGTATTACAATTTACCAAGTATCATTTATCAAATCGTTCAAAGCACTGCACTGTCAATCATTCACATTTTATGCCTTCGCTCTAACCCATGTGACTCACAATGATCCCAATCAGTTCTTTCAATGACACTGGCTTAGTTTTAATCACTACATCCCAGCCGACCACACAGAGCCTGTACAGGACTTCCACATTCACACTGGAAAAAAAAAGGTCACAGCCTGAACAAGTCAGACCATCCAAAGAAAAAACAACCTGAAAAAGAAATAAACAACAAGCCACAATATTGTAGCTGAACTACTGACATCTAGCAGCAAATGAAGTCAGGCTGTGCAGAGGGCTTAAGGCATACTGCTTGATTTTTCTCTCCATAATTTGGGGGGGAAAAAAAGTGTCCAATCCGGACAATGTGTGCAATTTTCTCCACCTTAATTCCCAGAAATAAAAAAGCTGGCATATCATAAATTCCTGAGGACAAAAATGTATGAACATTTCTGGAGAAAAAAAAGAATGGTCTACGAAGGCAAAAAAACAGTAGACAACAGTAAAAAATATTTAAAACAATCCAGAGTCAACTAGACTGATAGACAAGAGGAACTTTCCAGCAAAGCAGTCACAGAAGGCCGGGCAGCTATTTGTTCTGAAAGAGGCCACAGCACCCCTATAAACACTTTCATTAACATGATCTGTTATCGAAACAATGACTGTCTATGCATGACGCCATCAATCAATGAATGCATGCATATCTAGGAAGCACATCCAAGTTCTGTAAAAATTTTCAAAGGTAAAAAAAACATCAAGACAATTACCCGAACAAAACAAAAACCAAACAAACAAAAAACTGCATGATAAAGCGGCAACAAAAGCATTTGCTTTCATTCTCCTGATGAACACACATGTGGGCAGGCTCAAAATAATCATGAAGAACAGCCTACCTATCCTATCGTTTTATCAAAAATTTATCACCAAAAATCTAGAATCTCTTGAGAGCCTGAACAAAGGAGAGTCCAAAAGTTTAAATCGAGAGAAACAAAAATTCCTGTTCTTTTCTTATTTTGGCCAAAACAGTCCTATCTACAGTGTCACTTCTATCCAGTACTATTCACTGGCTTCCCTTTCCAGCTCAACCATCAATGTCTGCCTCAACTTTTACAAGTCACACACACACTCTCTATACGGCACTCTATACCATTGTGCAGTACCTGCAACTAGCAAGCTGCTCATTTCTCGGAGAAGGATTTAAGATCTTTCAGGAAACTCAGGTAACGGCTGTGCTCGTAATTGGTGCTGTACTCCACGAGCTGGTTGATGAACTCTTCATTGATGCCTCGCTCGTCCAACATGTCCATCAACAGATCGTACAGGTTCTGCACAAAAAATCAGAAAACATCCACTTCAGATCCTGCAGTCCCTGTGAACTTTTTGAATGTGTTTCACGTGTTTCCTATCAATATGTATGATTGTGAACAAAGTTGCAATCCCTGTGAACTTTTTTAATGTGTTTCACGTGTTTCCTATCAATATGTATGATTGTGAACAAAGTTGCAATCCCTGTGAACTTTTTGAATGTGTTTCACGTGTTTCCTATCAATATGTATGATTGTGAACAAAGTTGCAATCCCTGTGAACTTTTTTAATGTGTTTCACATGTTTCCTATCAATATGTATGATTGTGAACAAAGCTGCAATCCCTGTGAACTTTTTGAATGTATTTCACGTGTTTCCTATCAATATGTATGATTGTGAACAAAGTTGCAATCCCTGTGAACTTTTTGAATGTATTTCACATGTTTCCTATCAGTATGTATGATTGTGAACAAAGCTGCAATCCCTGTGAACTTTTTGAATGTATTTCACGTGTTTCCTATCAATATGTATGATTGTGAACAAAGCTGCAATCCCTGTGAACTTTTTGAATGTGTTTCACGTGTTTCCTATCAATATGTATGATTGTGAACAAAGTTGCAATCCCTGTGAACTTTTTGAATGTATTTCACGTGTTTCCTATCAATATGTATGATTGTGAACAAAGCTGCAATCCCTGTGAACTTTTTGAATGTATTTCACGTGTTTCCTATCAATATGTATGATTGTGAACAAAGCTGCAATCCCTGTGAACTTTTTGAATGTATTTCACGTGTTTCCTATCAATATGTATGATTGTGAACAAAGCTGCAATCCCTGTGAACTTTTTGAATGTATTTCACATGTTTCCTATCAATATGTATGATTGTGAACAAAGCTGCAATCCCTGTGAACTTTTTGAATGTATTTCACGTGTTTCCTATCAATATGTATGATTGTGAACAAAGTTGCAATCCCTGTGAACTTTTTGAATGTATTTCACGTGTTTCCTATCAATATGTATGATTGTGAACAAAGTTGCAATCCCTGTGAACTTTTTTAATGTGTTTCACGTGTTTCCTATCAATATGTATGATTGTGAACAAAGTTGCAATCCCTGTGAACTTTTTGAATGTATTTCACGTGTTTCCTATCAATATGTATGATTGTGAACAAAGTTGCAATCCCTGTGAACTTTTTGAATGTATTTCACATGTTTCCTATCAATATGTATGATTGTGAACAAAGTTGCAATCCCTGTGAACTTTTTGAATGTATTTCACGTGTTTCCTATCAATATGTATGATTGTGAACAAAGTTGCAATCCCTGTGAACTTTTTGAATGTATTTCACATGTTTCCTATCAATATGTAGGATTGTGAACAAAGTTGCAATCCCTGTGAACTTTTTGAATGTATTTCACGTGTTTCCTATCAATATGTATGATTGTGAACAAAGTGAAAAAAAACAAAAAGAAACAGCATGGCTTTCCACCTTTCAGACATCAACTCCAGAAACTTTATAACAATGTGGTAAGATCAGCCTCCCCTTTCATATGCTCACAACGCAGTGGAGACTGTTACTCCCACTCTGGACCACACAGCCACACCAGATGCTGATCTAATCACACCTTTAGTCAGTCACTGCAATATATCCCTGGTTCTGCCAGACTACGTGGGAAGGATGAAAGGGGGAAAAAAGAAATTATCGAAAAAAAGATTTTGAGATGCTCACCCCAACTAGTTCCAAGACTAAGCCAATTATTGTCATCTCTGTTGTGTCTGGGTGTTTGCAGTGTTAGATCAATACAGACGTCACAATTGTCACCAAAGTGACTCTGCAACAGCAGTGCAGTATCTTCATCGAGTGAGCGTCCTCATTACAACCTGATAGTGGGTATCGGCAGGTCAAAATTTCCACACCTGCTTACCCCTAATTCGTTGTACCTGTAATATATCGGACAAAAACCTGTAATTTGAAAAAAAAAAAGCGTTATCTTCATAATCGCAATACTTTCGCAACTTTTCAAGATTTGGAAGAGCCAGCCGTTGCCAAATAAGACCGCTTCGTCGCCATCTTTGACAAGGTAAAAGACGCAAGGCTCGCTGGGAAATGCCTTTTTACTGATTTTGACCGAAATGGTAGCAGACAAAACTTCGCGTTTAACAATTTTCTTTCTTTGATTTTTTTCCCTGTAATTTTTTTTTTTTTTTTTTTTTTTTTTTTTTTTTTTGAGGGGGGGGGGGGGGGGGGGTAAATCCCGTAATTTTGATTTTTTTTCCATAAAATTACGGCAAAATCGTAATGGTAAACAGGTCTGAATTTCATACTGTTCATATGGAAATTAAACTAACAAATAGAAAGAAGAAACTAAGATAAACGCAGAACAGAAAAAAGTTTTAATTCATAGAAACCAGGCACTAGTGATAGTGAAAACTTTGTGGACTTCTCACCCTGGGCTGCCAGAAAGACATGCTGGATATGGTTGTGTAAAGGGAAGGCAGAAAGAGCATTAAGTGCAACAATGAGAGAGCAGAAAAAAAGGAAATGAAATCTGCTGAATCCTGCCATTGTCTCAACAAATCGGAATTCATACAAAGATCTGCCTGACCCAGATGACGTTTCCTTCCACAGGAAGTGGATTCTATGCCATCTCACTATAGGAAAAAGAAAAAGAAAAAAAAAGAAAAAGAAAAATGGCGGATAAAAAGAAATTGAATAAAATGAAGCAAAACCAGAATCGGAAACTCATGAAACATGATATTTGACCAACACCACAAGACACAGTTTGTAGGGGACATAGCCACTGCAAAGAGGCCCAATCAGCTGAGAACAACGAATACTTCAAAGGTAGGTGTCATAAATTGTGCCCGAATTTCTGGTGGTTTTGTATGTTTATTTGTTGGGAGAGTGAGTTGACAGAAAACACAGATCACTTGTGCAGGATATTGGAAAACAAAAAAAAAGGAAGAATTTTAGATTCTTGTGCCTGCGCTCACCTGCTCAAAAAACCATGCACCAAGCACGCATACTGAGTGAGGGACAGAGAGCTCAGGGAGATTTGTTACCTTGTAAGGTGTGTAGCTGAAGACAGAGAAAGAGAAAAAGATTGGTCGACAGTGTTGTAGTGACAGCGAGGCTCCACTGATACTTTCTCTTTCTCCTCTGATGTTTTTTTTTTTTTCGCCCTGAAATTTGCTTTCTAATGGAATCTCATTTTTCCTCTCCACTGAATTTTCCTCTCCACTGACATCCACAAATCGTGGAGATGAGGGAACCCTGATGGATAAACAAAAAGCAAACAATAGCTCCTTGCACACACACACACACACACACACACACACACCACACACACACAAACGCCCACACACACAGAAGCACAGACAGGTGCACATAGACTCCCCCCCCCCCCTTCCCTTTTTTTTCATTTCAACCATGGAAAATATAAGGTAAACAAAGAGAGTGAAACTGAAAGCTAAAGAAAAGCAAGACAAAGACGACAATGAACGGAACACAGAAGACAGGGACTTCAGACATCTTAGAAACAGATACAACCACAGAAGACAGAAACAAGACTGAGAAACATCCAATCACCCCGTCCATGATGTCGGCTGACACAGAATACATTGTGTCCTTCCATTCCCCGGAATGCAGGGCCACTTCCTGAATCTCAAAACTGTCCACTGCAACAACGCAAAATGACACAAAGATCAAATTATCACAGTCTAAAATAAATGCCACTGTAACAAAACAAAAAACAACACAGCGCTCAATCTTCCATACCCATTACTGTTAGTCATTTCAAAAACAACAAAGTGCAGCAAAACAAAATAACACAAAACTTGAAATACTTCCATGATAATGATTAAGATCCACTGCACAACAAAGTAACACAAAAATACACAAGACTTGGATGAGTTGAATCATAAATACAATACACCGTAAACAAAATATGATACAGAACTAAAATGAGCGCAGTCGTAAACTGGATTCATGTAAGAAGACAACCCCACCCCACCTTCCACAAAACTGATATTGACATAATAATAAATCCAGCCCAACAACGCAAAATCAAAACAACCCTTGTGATATTGAGACAACATTAGCCAGCTTAAAACAAGGTAAAATGAAATGCACGGCCTAAATTAACACCAAAAAAGTATTGAAGAAGAATACAGCAACAGGGCTTCTGCTGGGGTGAAAATCTTTCGGGTCCCAGGAACCCCTTCATCAGATTTTTAAGGGGTCCCAGGCTAACATTAAGGGGTCCCTACACCACAATAAAAACAACAAAATATACGTTAAAAAATTGCATCCCTGCACGCGCACTGCAATTGTCACAAACACATCGTCACAATAAAAACAACAAAATAATCAAAAATTGTATCCGTTCTCGATCTCGCTCCTCTGCTACGCTTTTTCGCTTTTGCGACGATGATTTCGTTAACCGCGCTTCGAGAGACATGTTGGAAACAAAGGCTTCGCGGAAATGCCCCTCTCCTGCCGGGAAAATGAAAAGCGTCATCGTGACATCACATGGCTCAAAGTAGGAAAATTCGGTCAACTCAAAACGATGCTGTGGCCTCAGCAGACGACAAAAGTGACCGACGTATGTTGTTAGGAGGCTGCCTTACTCGCTTTGTCACTGTTCAAACTTGAAAAGGGATGGGTTCGGTCCGAAGTGTAGCAGACCTACGGTGTTACGGCACCCAACTTACGATGTTGAAGGCAGTCTTTTCTCACTTTATGTCTGACTTCACCAAAATTTGAAGGGGTCCCTGGGGACCCCTTACACGGACACCCAGTGCGTCCCGTAGAGTTTTAATGCGTACTGTACGCAATTTTTTGCGTTTTCAGAAGCCCTGAGCAAGATGCATAATAAAAAGAGAAGGAAACACAGAGACACTGTGGAGCATACCGATAGCTTCAGCGTCCTGAGGACCAGCTTGGGAGTCCATCTCCTCTGGCGAAGTGAACGTGCACTGCAGCGATAAGGTGCGGCCATCTCCTTTACTCACTTCCACTGTGAATGGTGGTCGAGATACCATCTGTAAAATTTTGTTAATAAATAAATGAATGAACACATGTACATGACTACTCAGGGCACAATCAAGGCACGTTTATCAGGGGTAAAGTAGCTCACTCGTTGTCTCTCCACTTTGAGAAAAGGTGAAATGTTAGCATGACACACAAGTAGGTTCATACAAATCATAATGTATGGACAATGAAAATCACATGTAGAACAAGCATAGAAAGCTCCACTCATTTACAAATATAAAATCACTAGCAACGCCAAACGTCATGAAAATTAATGTAACACAAGCCATCTAGATCTACATAACTCATTTCAGTCCAAGGGAGATAAACCAGTGTCACAAAAGAAACAAAACACTTTGTTTTCACTAGTCTGCTTCAGTAAAACATCATTCCTCACCTCTCTGTGACTTACAAATTCACAAAGATAGAGAGATCACACTTTCCAATTCTACACACACTACTGACCCGGCCTTTGCTGACACCTTTAGCAAATTTATGGCAAAAACATTACTTCAATGAAACGCAACATAATTTTTCACGTACGAAATTGAAAATAAGCTAAAATCTATCTAGGGGTCAGAAAATCAATAACCTCTGTGGTGTGAAAAACCCCTTTCATTTTAGACATTGGAATAATGGAAAATGTGGAAAATGGGGGTGGGAGGCATGGAATGGAACATGACAGACTTATGCATGGTCTACAGACCGATTCAACAGGTCTGGGACTAGGTTAAGAGTTACCACACTTTATGAAAAATTATAGTGGACCTGAACAGCCAATCACATGGTTGTTTTTGCTTGCATTAGCAGCCTTTCTTCTTGCTTTTTCCCCACTGTGCTCACACATGTTCAGAAATACCACTGGTTTCCTGATACATTTCTTCCTACTTCGGAACAGCTGTCTTATGCAGATGACGACATACACTAACTTGGGATTATCCCATTTTTCACATTTTTTTAAAATTTCATGTCATTTCATTTCATGGTAAACAGCAAAAAAAAAAAAATTCCAATGGAAAGCAGGGAAAGGATGGGCAGATGGGTTGGTGAGAGGAATGGGGGAAAGGGACAACATAAGAAACAGAAAAGGTGCTTACAATATTCTACACTTCCTGTGACAAAGGTAAGGGTGTTCGGAACATTTTACTTTTCCTGTGATAAAGGTCATTGACTGAAGACCTCTTTAATTTGCTGAATTAATGGAAAAACAACTGTTGGTATACGAGTCAAAAACAAACAACAACAAAAAACACAGAGGAGTTCCAATAATCTCAAAAATTCATACCACAAACATCTGGGACTATCTAGGAACACCCTTCATTCAGTTCATACCATGAGTTAGGACCTTTGCCAAGTCAGTAACAGAGTGGTTAGCTTTTCATGTAATACAGCAATTCTGCAACGCTACTGGAAAGTGAAAACGGACCATATTGAAAGGGTCTGGGAAAGGAACTGCCTCGTATCAAATGATAACAGCCATCACAGGTAAATCGAATTGGAATCTGCTATTCATTTAGGAAACCAGTTCTCAAGATGAGCTCTCATTAGGAAATTCTGAGTAATAAAACCAGAGCTTCTTAACTGCAATAACATTTAATCCAACGGATCAAAAGCTGTTACAGAAATTACCACATAGCCGGTGACTACGCAAGAAATTTTGCAAACCGTTCCAAACACTGACTAACCTGCACTGTCACGCAACAGCCAGAGTCAGAACCAGACCAAGAGAAACAAAAACCAGCGACAATATACAGACCACTGAAACAGACATCCAGGATAGACCTACCGTAAAGTTCAGACTATAAGCCGCGACTTTTTTTCCCAGCTTTAAACCCTGCGGCTTAAACAACGACGCGGCTTATTTGCGGATTTTTCTGATTTCAGGAGCATCACACCCTCATCTATTCTTAGCTTCTCTGTAACTCACCATATCGTGTTTACTGTTCATGAATTTTTATGATGCTTTTAACTACGATTTTCTCTGTAATCGTTTAATGGAATCAGTAACCCGTTCAGAAATACAGGAATCGAATACCTTTTTTCATCAGTTTGTCTTCTACAAAAATACGATCGCTTCGAACGGTGCAATGTGTGGGCCGTTTCCGACCTGTTTAATCTTGACTAAACTAGCTGAATTACAAACAAAATAACTAAGCATTGGCACGGTATTAAGCGAAATAAAACACAATCATTTCATTAATGTTCTGGTTTTTGTTATTATATGCGTTATCTTACCAAGTGCGTCTTGCAATTCAAAAACGATTAGCGCATTCGACTCGGTCATTGTCAGACCTTGGCTTCGTTCTGCCATTTTTGAAATCGTGGACAGGGAGTGAAGGTTTGCATTTGATACCTTCGCTTTGACTGGCTTGCGCTTTCGAGTACTCAACCAATCGCTTAGCTTGATACACCAATGAATGCAGGAGAACTAGCGCACAATTAATGTGCTGGGGTTTTTTTCGGTATTTTTTTAAAGCAATGATGTTGGAAAGACAACACTTGTAAGAAGCCTCATAAAAACTTCGATTGTAATTGATTTAAAACACATTGTACTAAAAAAAAAAAAAAAAAAAAAAGACTGAAGTAAAGCTGGAAACATGCTCTTGTATTCTGACCTATTTAAACGCCAATGAATGCAATGAACATATTGTGTGTTGATTTTTGACACTATGTAAACTCAACGCTCGGCCAGCTGCCACCTGCGCCACATCGGACTGTGTTGTATTATCTGCGGCTTATAAACCAGTACGGCTTATCTGTGAAAAAAGTTCAGATTTTAAAAAAATTTAGTGGGTGCGGCTTATATACAGGTGCACTCAATAGACCGAACTTTACAGTACATTTCAATTCTTATTCAGTTTTGTTAAAGTCGACAGGAGACTGCACCTTGGTTCTGCTAGAGTGTAGAAAAAGAAAATACTGATTGTTGCTGGTTTTTCACCATGGTAGCACTAACAGGTTCGAATCTTAGATTACACAAGATTTAATGGCCAATGATTGCAGTGCAGTCTTTTTAAAGAATAAAGAGCTTGCCTCTTTCGACCAGTGTCAGGACCAAGCGAATTATGTGTGATTAACGTCATGAGCATGACACAAAAAAGTTTTGAAATGATGTGAACACAAAATACAGATAAAAAAACAACACCTGTCTCTATACAGAATATGATGGATGTACACTTCAATTTGACTGTGATGCACACATTACCTGGAAATCAATGCACAAATCATTTTTCATTCTGACATAGCCTCTGTTCCAGTTTAAAACTGCCAGACCAGCAAAACAAAACAGGCCCCTGGGACCAGCATTTCACTATTCCACTTTTGCAAATAATGTTTTACCATCAATTTCTGATTAACACCATCACTGCATATGATAAATGATACTCTGAAATGCACATGGTCATAAATAAAAACTTTTTAAAATGTGCACGAGATAATACAATAAATGATGAGCGGGGTGGAGCAAGAGGACAGAGGAAGGAGGGTGGGGATTAACTACTTACTACACACCATTTTCCCAAACAATCACGACTTTCTCCTCAATCCATATACATATGCTGGACATTCTGAACAGCAACTTCTGTTTACAATGTGATCCAACTAAAAGCTTTAACAGTTCGGTGATTAAACATTACCAAATTTGCTATCTTTTTGTTGCTTGTTTTCTTTTTCCCTCTTTTTTCAGTGAATAACTGAATTATAAAGAAAAACCCGGCAGTTAGCAACCACATCATGTAATACAAAAAGCAACAGAACACCTTATTACTGACATACATATACTTGCCCTCACCTCTGGGGCTTGTTCCCCATCTTGTAGGGGCCCTTCTGAATCCACTGAGGCATTGATGCTGAACTTGACCACCACCCTGTAACAAACCACCACTTTTCTTCAGCAGGTCCTGACCATTCATGTTCATGTCAGTAAAACTCTGAAAGGAAGCCGGAAGTCACAAGTCACTGAACTAATACAGTGACAGCTAGCATTTCGTGCTCTACAAGAACCAACTAGCATGCAATCTCTGAATAGCAAGTGCTACTAGGTTCCTGGTTCCACTTTCAAAATACACTGACTAGTTTTACCAAAGAGAACATGCAGTTATATGAAACACTGAACAACATATCAACCTGAGCTTACATACAATATCTGAAGAGACCCAGTGACTCCTTTTTCTTTTCAAACTCTGTGCGTCAAATCTGAAAACTGCATGGCAGACTTGCAGTCTGCATCATCATAGGAAAAGTCCATGTCAAAAGCTGATTATTCATTACAAATTCATACTGAACTATTCTCACGAAACACAAACACATGCCTGTTCAAACCTGTGAACAATTTTTTTTCCTGTTGTTTTCCGCTGTGAAATCTTCCATGCCACCTGAAAAGTATTTCCCAATGCAGGACTGGACAAATTCAGTCGCCCAACACTTGAGGCAAATGCAAATTTATGCTGGTGGGCAAGTCTATTTTCAAACTGACTAGCCCATTATTACAGTGTCACAACTTAATTTGACTGTTATTTTATACTTTAAAAAAACAACAACTGAAAGTGACTGAGTAACTCGATGACAATATGATAGTTTGATGATATCAAACTAATTTACCTCAACGGCTCAAGCCTACCTGAGTACCATCTAATGATCTACTGGGAACAAATGGTGTCAAAAGTGTCTCGGCATAGGGTGGTTCACATCCTGGTTACAAAATCATTACCGAAAAGATTTGGTCCAAACAAACATCAGTCACTAATTTTTTTGTTTTCAAGTGTAAAAATAAAAAGTTCTGCTTACAAAAAAAAAAAAAAAAAAAAAAAAAAAAAAACAAGTAGCAGAAAATCACATACAGCGCATACACAATCCTTATTAGCACAGGACATTGTAACTGTACAAATTTTCTCCTTACATTTTCAGTGTAATACTACTTATGTTCTTAGTTTTCACCTTTATTAATTTGTCTATCCAAAATATAAATCAATCATATTTATGTCATGTAAAAAATAAAGTACTAAGATTCCATATAACATCAACATTCAGAGAAATCAAAACAGATTCCAAAATAAAAAGACTCAATTACAAAACAGGATTCTGTTCCAAAGCAGGACTCCATTCAATTTTCAAAGTTTACTCACGTTTCGTTTCCAGTCTTTCTGGTCAAGGTGACATCAGCATCATTGGTGGTTGTTTCAAAGCCCTCCACACCCTGGGTTTGGGATTTGCTGGCTGACGTCTCTTCATAATTTATCTCTTTCTCCAGAAACTTGGATAATTCCTTGTCCACTATGAAAATAAATAAACACTTAATTAAAATAAATCAAGCAAGCGAAATGAAAAAGAAGAGAGAGAGAGAGAGAGAGAGAGAGGGGGGGGGGGGAGAACATTAATCAAAAAGATGTATTTCCTGCTCAAGAATCAAAAACATGTTTTCTTATTTCCAACATCGCTTGTCGCTCACAAGTTTCAAATTACATTAATAAATCATCAATAGGGCTCAAAGTCCATAGTGGATGGTAACAAGAATGGGGATAGTAAGGTTGGGGTATTAGGTGCAAAATGGAGTCTGTCTCGCCTGAGAACAATACAATCAGTTATTCTAGAGCAATTATACACTGACAAAACCTCCACTGTAAAGAGCAACAGGTGGCGGTAATGGTGGAAAATGGTTGTTGAAGTAGTGGTGATGTAGGTAGTAGTAGTAGTAGTAGTAGTAGTAGTAGTAGTAGTAGTAGTAGTAAATAATAATAATAATAATAATAAATCGAGCTTAAAAAGCTCTTCGATGAGAGAAGAAGACTCATCCTCAGAGCGCTTTACAATACAGGAAAAATAAAAGTTTCCATAAACATTGCACAATATTGGGAAAAAGGCATCAAAACAATAGGTCACAAACCAAGCACTAAAACAGATGCACAAGCCACATCCCCCCCACTCTATCCTCCCCACCCCCCCTCCCCCACACACACACCGCCACCCCACACACACCACACACATGACATTATATGAACAAGTACAACGCTCGACAAGAATTTGGAAATAGAAGAAAAGAACCAACCCCCATCCCCACCCCCACCCGCCTCCAATTTCATGAACACTGCACGGGATACAATATAAAACATGCAGAAGGGAGCACCCACACTCACAGACACACACACACACACAAAGGGCAAACTACCTCACGTGCGGAATGCAGGTCTAGACCTAGGAGTTGTGTCAGATTTTTCTAAGTTTCCGGATCAACCTCCGTGGACCTTCTTCACGCCAGAGATTCATTTCGATCTTGCAGCTTTTCGCAAAGAGTCTACCAGCTCTCTGGCGTACAAGGCTTTGTATGCTGAGCTCTGTTCCAAATTCCCATCCTATCAAAAAGTTTTCACTGACGGTTCCAAGTCTGAAGAGGGAGTGGCCTGTGCAGCCTACTGCCCTGGGGCTCCTTCTCAGATACTGTTAAAAACATATTCATTCAGATGCTTCTGTATATTCTGCTGAACTTACTGCTCTGGTTTTGGCTTTGAAGATAATATCACAATCTTCGAAGAGGGACTTTCTGGTTCTGTCGGATTCGCTGTCAGCTTTGGAGGCTATAGCTGGCCGCAACCTTCAGCATCCAGAACTTTTACTTTTTTTTTAACTTTTTAGCAACTTGAAGGCGGACGGTTACAACATTACTCTGGCTTGGGTTCCTGGTCATGTTGGCATCGGCGGGAACGAAATGGTTGATCGTTTAGCCAAGAACGCCACAAGAGAGAAACTGTCCAACATTTATATCCCCTGCTCAGACGTGAAACCCAAAATTAACGATTATGTGAGAGACCTCTGGCAGGAGGATTGGAACACACAGACGACTAACAAACTCTTTCAGATCCGTCCAAACCTTAAGGATTTCCCTCCCATCCACGTCGGGAGGTCGTAAAGAGGAAACGGTTCTGTGCCGGCTGCACACCGGCCATTCGTATTTTACCCATGCTTACCTTTTAAAGAGTGAAGAAGCTCCGTGGTGCATTCCATGTCATGCGCCACTCACAATGAAACATGTTCTTTTAGAGTGTTGGGACTTGCACGATGTGAGACACAAACATTTTACGGCGGAGTCCATGAAGATCCTGTTCAGGGATGTCCCGCCTGACGTGATCCTTGAGTTTTTGAGAGAGATTAACATTTTTTATCTGATTTAAGATTTTACGGCAGAAAGATTTTTAACAAACTTTCTGGTGCGTTTGTAGACGATGTCATTTAACAAGATGTGTGAAAGTTTTTTTTTTGTTTTTTTTTGTTTTTTTTTAATGACTGGTGAGTTGATTTTAACATGGTGACAGCCCTGATATGGCCCTTTGCGGTCGGCTGGGCTATAAGCAACACTATCTTATCTTATCTTAACTCAACACGAAGCACACAAAAACCCACGCGTGTAAACGCACACACACGAACGCACACACGCAAAAGCACATAAGCATTCAGGCATGGAAGCGCGCGTGCACATACAAGAGGCGAAAGGATGGAGAATGCATGGGAAACACGCATTAACTCATACGCTATGAAGAAAGACAAAAAAAAAGACTTCTGAAAGAGATGCGTTTTGAGACCAGATTTGAACGCAGAGAGAGTCTGTGAAGAGCGGAGCTGGGAGGGGAGGGAGTTCC
Organism: Conus ventricosus; assembly: GCA_018398815.1. Taxonomy (NCBI): domain Eukaryota; kingdom Metazoa; phylum Mollusca; class Gastropoda; order Neogastropoda; family Conidae; genus Conus; species Conus ventricosus. The sequence goes on from CM031619.1 coordinate 61,647,885, forward strand.
AGACAAGGGGGGCTTGATAACTGAAAGAACGTTGGCCAAAGGATATCAGTTTCATGCGGGGAAGCTTGAGAAGTTTGTCACTGCTAGAGCGGAGAGTGCGAGAGGGTTGATAAGTGACAAGTGTGTTGGAAAGATAAGCAGGCAATGTTTCATCAAAGTGTCGGAAGGCAAGTGTTGCAAGTTTATACTGAATGCGCGCATGAATGGGAAGCCAATGTAGTCTAACTAACAGAGGTGTAGTGTGGGTTCTTTTGGACAATGGAAAACAAGTCTGGCTGCGTTGTTTTGTATACGCAGAGCTGCCAACCTGCTCATGCCGCTTACAGTAGCATTTCACAATTTTCACAGTAGCATTTCCAATTTGACAGTAGCAACTTAATTTTGCGCGCGTTCTAAAAAGAAATCAGGCCTATAACCAGTTTTACGGACCACATTAAAGCTACAGTACTCTTAGTATATCTATAAATGTTATTATACAGAGATGAAGCAGAGGAAGAGGGCAAATTGTAAAAAAAAATCTACTCACACACTGTTGCGAACTGAGCAAGACAGAAGTCGCCATTGATTGGTCGAAATGATCACGTGCTACAGTAAAACCGAAAGCGGAAATGCAGTTCCGACAGACCGATAGAGACGTTACTTAGCGCTGTCCAAACAAAACGAAAGTATCTTCGAATTTTTTTGTTTCGCCGTAGCAATTTAATGATCGTAGTAGCGTCGTAGCAAGCATTCTCTTGGCGTAGCAAACTACGGCGATCTCGTAGCAGTTGGCAGCTATGTATACGTTGAAGTCGGTTTATATCGACAGCGGGAAGACGGCAAGAATGCTGTTACAGTAGTCGAGTTTTGACATGATGAGGGAACAGATAAGTTGGGCAGTCCCTTTCTGTGTAAGATATGAGCGAATTGATGCGATCTTTCTCAAAGCCAAATAGGCTGAACGACACAGGTGACCGATCTGGACATTCATAGACAGCGTACTATCCAAATGGACACCCAGATCCCTCACGCTGTCTTCAAAGGGAATTTTGTTGGTTCCAGCTTGAATAGATTTGTCAGAAATGCAATCCAAAACAGAACGAGGTGCTGCCAACAGAGCCTCAGTTTTTTCATCATTCAGCTTGAGCTTATTTTTAAGCATCCACGATTTAACAGATTGGAAACACAGTTCAAATTCCGATACCAAAAGTTGGAATGCAGCAGGCTCAGCAGCACCATGCAGCTGGGTGTCATCGGCAAATTTCTGATGAGGAATCCCGTGTTCCTCAATGACCATAGATAGAGGTTGAATATACAGAGAGAAGAGAAGAGGGCCCAAAACGGAGCCTTGGGGCACACCAAAGTCCAGGGGAAGGGGAGAGGAGACCTTGCCACCAACAGACACAGATTGAGTTCTGCCAGTCAGGTATGACCGAAACCATTCTAATGCAGTGTCTGTGATACCGAAAGACACCGACAGTCTTTTTAAAAGAATACTGTGGTCGATAGTGTCAAATGCGGCACTGAGATCTAGCAAAGTCAGAAGCGATGCCTTTTTGTTGTCAGCGGACCGAAGAAGACTGTCAGTCACACAAAGCAACGCTGTCTCGGTACTGTGATTCTGTCTGTAAGCAGACTGGTTAGTTTCATACAGATTGTGCTGGACAGATGGCGTTCGAGTTGCACAAAGACAACCTTTTCCAGGAGTTTGGAGAGAAAAGGAAGGTGAGAAACAGGTCTAAAGTTTTTAAGTTCATCGGGACATAGGCCATTTTTCTTTAGAAGAGGAACTACCAGAGCATGTTTAAAACATCCAGGAACAGAGCCAGTAGCCAGAGAAACATTTATAATTCTCGTGAGAACTGGGACAAGATCGGCAAGATTCTGTTTGGTGAGGTTGGTAGGGATTGGGTCAAGATGACACAGCACTTTGTAGCAGACTTGGAAATAAGTTCTGAGACGAACGATTTCAGACACTGTGTCAAAACGGCTAAGCTTGGGGCCGTTAAATATTTTGAAATTTGGTGGGCCAGCGTTTTGACAATCCAAATCATGCCTTTTTTTGACACTTTCTCATGAAAAAAAGCGAGAAAACATTTCTGGAAGTTGGCATGGGTCAAGGTTGCTTGGGAGGGGGGAAACTTGAACTGTACCCAAGAGCTGACCAGCCACTGCATACAACTGTTTTGAGGAGGTACAATCGGCAATAAAGCCACTATAGTATTCCACAAGCGAGGCAATACTTCCGACGAGCTCGCCTGTACACATAGCATCCATGCGTTATTACAGCGAAGAGGATACCTGTGCAAGTAGTGCTAAGTACTCTAGACATGTAATGTCAGTTTTCCACATTCACTTGGCTACAAACTTTTATAAGTTTTCTCAGTTCTCTCCATTTTTTCCAAATCAAAGATCAATGTTACATCAATAAGATAAAACAAAATAAATGTTCTGGGCTACATACGCCCATTAAATGCTTAAGTTTGCATTTCAACAGAGTCACCGTCTAACAAGAACTTCCAAGAGGTGTGCCCAATTTCATCATACGACTTCATGAGTATCATCAACCGATCTGACATGAGGTGTGTATGGAGCGGCAAAGCTGGTCTATTTCTCATGATGATTTCATTAGCCAAGTCGTCTCTGGTTTCTTCCTTGCATCCAACCTTAAACTACACTCCGCCGTGCTGCATAAAAAAAAAAAACTTGTGCAAGGGTAAGACACTGACTGACTGACTAACTGACTGACCTTCTGTCTGCAAACCACGATGCTGGGCTTTGAACACAGGCACCACCGCTTTGACCGCAGTCAATGTCGGAGCGAAGTTGCCAAACACACCGGCAAGACAGCATTGCAGATCTGTTTTACTGAGGACTGTTGGTGTCTGTGGCTCAATAACGTGGAGTGGTTTGCCGACTGTAGGCGGCTTTGGCAGCGCACAATTTGGTAGAAGCAGAAAGGGCAATCCTAAGTCGTGCAGCCATGGTCGACATGTGCCGTCTGATACAGGATGAAGGATAATACGCATGCGTAGATGATTAACTCAATACACAAACATAGTGAAAATGACAAAGAGGCGCCTTTTCCCCGGATATAATTACGATATATATGTAAGAGAAATTTGATTTTATAATTAAAAGAATTTCTGAACACAAGATAAAGACACAAAATCATATGTGCTGTTTCAGATGTGCCAGAATCTGGCATAAACACACGAGTAAGCAATTTCTACAATTATTTGACGAGTAACGAGCACGCACACACACATACACACGCACACGCAGACACACACACACACACACACACACACACACACACATGCACACACACACACAAACACACGTACACACGCACACACGCACGCACACACGCACGCACAACACGCGCGCACGCGCGCGCGCGCGCGCGCGCACGCGCAAGCACGTTCGCACGCACGCACGCACACCTGCACACAAAACGATGCGCGCGCGCGTGTGTGCATGCTCCCATGCACCACGCACGCACACACGCACACACGGACGCACATACGCATACACACTCATATATATTTACCAGATGCAACACACACGCGTGCGCACACGCACCTCTCTCTCTCTCTCTCTCTCTCTCTCTCTCTCTCTCTCTCTCTCTCTCTCTCTCTCTCTCTCTCTCTCTCTCATACACACACACACACACACACACACACACACACACACACACACACACACACACACACCACACCGGCTGCTTCAGAGAGAGAGACAATGACGGGGAGGGAGGAAGAAGGGGGGAGGGGGATCACTGAGTGCCAGAGAAATAGGGGCACCGGCACACGAAAGATCTCCTGATAAGACACCATAAAAGTGACATCGAAAAGACAGGTAATCAGAGCAGAAATTCAGCAAACATCTCTCTCTCTCTCTCTCTCTCTCTCTCTCTCTCTCTCTCTCTCTCTCTCTCTCTCAGGTAACTGATCATATCATGAAAGCTTTTTTTTTTCTTTTTTTTTTTCAATATTGCTTTCTGAATTCGCTTTTCCTTGCTCGGCAGAACTTCGTGTATGCTGGACACAGAAACTTCTCGACCCAGACTCGCGTTAGAAACCACTTGCCTCTCTGTAATAACAGTGGTGTAAGTTACGTATTCACAGCACCAGAAAGATCTGTTCGTACTCTCGGACTTTCACTGCACGGCCATTATGCAAGCCGTGTTGGCGGCTAAAGCATAGCAACTGACATGCCAGCGATAGACAAACCCGTCTTTAGTTTCCATCATTTCCCCTTTAGTAGATGCATCAGCGCTGCTTGCCAGTTTCCTCACCTGTCTGCTGGTGCCAACATCTCTCGTAGCCTAACCTCCATCCTCCCTTTCCCCTTGGCTTCCCTCCTTCGCCCCCTTCCCATCCTCCTCCCCCACCACCTACTTCCACTCCCATCCCTCTTTTGCACAGCCGTCTGCCGCGCCACCTCTGCTACTACTACTATATTCCCATCCCTTCTTTGTCCAAGTGCCAGCAGAGAAAGGAACAACAGAGAAATGAACGGGATGTAACGTGAGGGGTGCACACGCGTAATCCTTTCAAGGTGAAGACATGAGCGTACTGCTAAACTTAGAGGCAAAATGTTAATTTACGCTGTTAGAGAGTCTTTTTTTGTCCCCCGCTCTGTCAGCATTCAAAAGGCACTGTGGAAGTTTGTTTTGTTTTCATCCATCAAGCAAAAAAAATTTTTTCTTTCGTTTAGAAATATGCTTCACATAATTAAGATAATCAGTCACATTTTGACCTTTTTTTTTTTAAATGCTCCACATGTGATTTCACAGAAAGTAATTAAGCTAACCAATCACATTTTAAGCAACATTTTGAGTGTTCTGCTTGGGATCCGGTGGGTTCTTAGGATGAATTGATTTTTCGTTTAGTCCACATTCCTAAGCTGCCCCTTCTCTTTCTCATTCTTGTACAAATTCCAGTCCCAAATGATCATAGCAATATGAACAATTCATCATGAGAAAAGTGTACCTGGGTTCAAGACGAATGTTGCTTCTTCCTTGGTAGCATTTTTCTAGGACTGCTTTGAAGGGATAGCTGAAGTGGAAATGCTGAAACTTTCTTTTTTCGGCTCTGTGCTTTGGAGATACACTCTACTCTTTCACAGACATGGTAACACATTTGTGGTGTGTGTGTGTGTGTGTGTGTGTGTTTGTTTTCAGCTCTGGCGATTTGCTTTTACTTTCGCCGGAAGTGAAGCAGGCAGTGCTCTGACCTCAGATTCTGGCATGGGTTGCTGGTTTTCTTCTCTTTTTTTCTTTCCTTTTGTTGTTGTTGTTGTTTTAGTGTGTGTGTGTGTGTGTGTGTTGAGCGGGGAATGTTGTGTCTTTAAGAGGCAACGACCACGTTTCTTGCCATTAACTCATTAGAGTGCTGTGAGCGGTGCCCGAAGCTTTGCTCGGAAATGCGCTAATTGAGCACTGCGCGTTTGTCATGGCAGAAGAAGCACGCTCAACTTCGGTATGAATTTCAGCGCCGACCTAGCGTCATAAAGGAATTAACCGTACGTGTCAACGCTTTGACTTCTTTGATGCATGCGCTTGGTAACGAACACAGTTGTGTCGTGAGATCAACGCTGCCCGTGTTTTCATTACAGGCCGGCTGCACATGCACTTGCATCTTCTTTGATGTATTAGAACTCCTGATCGCGTTTGCTGGATCAATGCACCAGCGTGTTGACAGCGTGGAGACAGTTCTGTTGCCATACCACCGTAGAGACAGTAGGTAGGTAGGCAGGTAGGTTGGTACGTAGACAGGCAGGTAGGTAAGTAGGCTGGTAGATAAATAGAGATATTACGTATATCTGTCAGTGTGTGTGTGTGTGGTGTGTGTGTGTGTGGTGTGTGTCGCGCGCATGAGCGCGCTTGTTTGCGTGTGTGTATGTTTATGCATTCCTAGGAGAAGATTGTAAATACACTATAAGTACACAGCAATGGTTTGGAATTCGAAAGATAGGATGAGTATGTAATGTCAGTTGATGCTGATTACGTGCACCTTAGTGAATGTAGGACCATTCTGGACCAAGTCCCAGTCTTTCATAAATGCATGTGTTTTTCACAGCTGACATTTATTGCCAAAATAGACATTCTCAGGTAAATTAATGAACATGCCACATCTCTCAATGATCATTCCCACTTTTTGTTTTTAATTGTTGTAAACCATGAGTTTATTTCTATCATTTTGGAGGGGTTTTTTCCTCTTCTAAATATAAACAGTAGTTAATAAATGGCATTTTTGAATCACCATGAATATCTCTTGGAATTTTCAAGCAGTCTACCAGGAAACAATGTCATCTTGTGAATACTCATATCCATAACATTCACACATGAAACATGGAATTAATCTATTCAGTAAACCTTCTTAAAGGTCTATTTTCCTCACAAACTTCAAGTTAAGCGTGTAAACACGTGGGCAATATAATGTATACAA
>CM031619.1:61675670-61678170 GCA_018398815.1 Conus ventricosus
TCATTCTTGCTGCTGTTTTTGTTGTTTCTGTTGTTGTTGTTGTTGTTGCGGTGCTGTATGTGTTGTTGCTGTCATTCTTGCTGCTGTTTTGTTGTTTCTGTTGTGTGTTTTGTTGTTGCGCGTGCTGTATGGTTTTGTATCTTGCTGCTGTTTTTGTTTCTGTTGTTGTTGTTGTTGTTGCGGTGCTGTATGTGTTGTTGCTGTCATTCTTGCTGCTGTTTTTGTTGTTTCTGTTGTTGTTGTTGTTGGTTTTCTTCTTCTTCTTCTTCTTCTTCTTCTTCTTCTTCTTCCTCGTTATATTTGTTGATGTTGGATGGTGTGGTGGATTTGTGGTGTTACCGCGATTTGGCTGCTATGTGGAATGCACCAGAGAAAAGTCACACACACACACACACACTTACACACACACACACACACACACACACACACACACACACACCACACACACACACACACAAACACACACATACAGTGGTGTGTGTGAGAGAGAGAGAGAGAGAGGAGAGAGAAGAGAGAGAGAGAGAGAGAGAGAGAGAGAGAGAGAGAGAGAGAGAGAGAGAGTCGGCAGGGCAATAAAGAACACGTATTTTGTGATGACAATTTTTGTAAGCCCCCTTTTCGTCAAGCATTACAGTAAAAGCGAAGAGGTTGACAAGTATGCAATCAAGACCTCTATTCATGGTCATGCTTGCACAAACGTCGAAAAGAAGAGCGACAGTGACCGAGAGAGCCCAAAGGGGGCGTGTGGATATATCGTGTGTTTGTTTGTGTTGTTTACTCGTTGTGGTATCCAACGGTGACGAAATCAGAAGGATGCTGACTATTATACTATAGGAGGGGCGACAGTCTTTTTAGCGGAAAATGAAGATTCGTTGTGGCCTTTACAGTGGCGAACATAGTGCCTTCTTACAATTTTTTTTTTCGCGAAGGAAAATAGAGTTAATCGTTGTATAAGTATCCCTTTCGTAAGGAATGTAAAGAACGCAGACGATTCTCTCAGGCTGGCTGTTGGAGGCTTTAAACATTCGCCTTGACTAAAGTTTGGATATAATCTGCTTGAAGATGTCAGTTGGCTGAAATGATGTGTTGCCAGTTTACCTCATTATGCTCATGGTCAGTGATGATACACTTATATGTTCAGCTGTGTCTTGGATATTGAATATCTTGTTGTGCTCGTAACTTACAAAAGAGAGAAAAGAAACTATGTCAAGCCTGGAAAAAGGAGGACGGGTTTTTTTTTTTTTTGTTTTTGTTTAAATTTTGCACCTACTGTTATGGGGATACAAATATCCAGCTTTACTTTTATGGTCAAACGTTTCAATGCAGATTTTAAAAGGAATTTGTAATAACTCCACCAGTTGAAGAAATAAATGGACAAACAAATTACAAGACAAAACACGACGCGTTTCGACATCATAGGTCTTCTTCTGGCAAGGTAAATAACACTTAGGACAACGGAAAAAAAACCAATGAAGAACGAACAATCACTGATGTTCTCAAATTCGGCGCAAGATGGCCGTTGAATCTACGTTTCAATACCTTTTGACTGGCGTGAAAAATAAACCTGGAAAATGAAGCAGAGCATTAATTTCATTTTTTTTTAAGAAAGGACAAGTATTGTCGCTGAGAAGGCTTTGTTTCTCTCCATAGAAATACTACCTTAATTTCATTTTTAAAGAAAGGACAAGTATTGTCGCTGAGAAGGCTTTGTTTCTCTCCATAGAAATACTACCTTTTCTTGTTGAGGAGGCAACGTATTTCACGAAAAAGACAGAGGCCGAAGACGAGAATGAACGTGACGATTCGAAAGACGTTAAATTGTCACAGGTCCGTGACGCATAGAGCAACGCTTTGCCAACATACGTGACAAGCAAGCTACGTATGTTTAACAGACTTGAAGTGGAATAATTAGAATGGCAACGGTTTTTTTTTTAATACTTCATTTAAAGATTCAAATAAAACACCGTAAGGTTTACTCCATTCTGACATGTGTTGTAATAAGCGTTTGGTCACAGTATTTTTCGTTGAAAAGTTGTGACAACCTTTGTGATAAATTTTGACGATCTGCACTTAAACCAAAATTCCATGAACATTTGAACAAACTTAGTGACAGAGTTATTGTCATCGACGACGTTAGATTAATCCCACCTGTATGATTGTGATCTTTGGCAAGGTCATTGAGGCGTTATTACATTAGAAGAAAAAAATCGATCTTTGTGCAGTATTTCACGAGTATATCATGCGTCGTCAGATCTGTAAAACGTTGCGGAGAGACAAGTGCTGATATAATTACGAGCTTTTAACGTTATGATCCTGGACAAAGTGGCATGGTCCCAAAACAAAATTCTGTTTCAATCCTACCCGTGTTCTTGGACGTGACCATTGTCATGGTAAAACGTTCTGAGGAAACTGCCGTTTGTATTGTCCGTACAGTTAACACTGCTGAGCAACTGTATTTCTTTCTTTCTGTCTTTCTTTCTTTCTTTCACTCATTCTTTCG
>CM031619.1:61680670-61685670 GCA_018398815.1 Conus ventricosus
CTATTCTCTTTCTCTCTCTTCTTCACACGCTTACGTGTAATGGTTGTGTGTGTGTTGTGTGTGTGTGTGTGTGTGTGTGTGTGTGTGTGTGGTGTGTGTGTGTGTGTGTGTGGTGTGTGTGTGTGTATGTTCGTTGTGTGGAGTGTCTGTGTGTTTTTTGCGTGTGTGGTGTGTGGTGGGGTGTGTGTGTGTGTGTGTTGTGTGTGTTGTGTTGTTGTGTGTTGTGTGTAGGTGTTGTGTGTGTGTAGTGTGTTGTGTGTGTGTGTGTGTGTGTGTGTGTGTGTGTGTGTGTGTGTGTGTGTGTGTGTGTGTGTGTGTGTAGTGTAGTGTGGTTGTGTGTGTGTGTGTGTGTGTGTGTGTGTGTGTGTTGTGTGTGTGTGTGTGTGTGTAGTTGTGTGTTGTGTGTTGTGTGTGTGTGTGTGTGTGTGTGTGTTGTGTGTGTATGTGTGTGTGTGTGTGTGTGTGTTGTGTGTTGTTGTGTGTGTGCGCGCGCGAGAGAGAGAGAGAGGGAGAGAGGGGGGGGGGGATTTTTGTCCCCGTTTGTAATGACAGGCCTGAATAGGCTGTTTGTAATTATGGGCTGCATGATGATGAATAACTGAAAGCGCAATGTGTTGTCAGCGAATTTTGTTTGTCTTGTTTCACCTTGTTCTTGCTGGTTTGTTCGCTGGAAGAAGTGGTTTTCGCAGGTGTTGCAGTGCACTGGCTTAGTGGCATGAAATAGCCTGAATCACATCCAGCATATCAGTAAAGAACATTTTGGATATCGGCCATCTTTCTGCTTGACGAAATACATTGGAAGGCCGGTGTACATTGAAGCCTGCCATCAAACGTTTGACTGAAAATGTTTTATTGTTATTTTTCTTTTCTTTGATTTCTTTCTTCAGACATTGGTCAATAGATGTTCCGCTTTCTAACCGTCGCCATCTCTATTTTCATGAGTTCTGCTGAAGTTACTGTTAATATCTACTACCACGACTACTACTACTATTATTCTAAATGTTACTACTACTATTAGTATTGTTACTGCTGCTGTTGCTGCTACTGCTGTTGTTGCTTCTGCTGTCGCTGCTACTATTACTGCTGCTGCTGGCTGCTACTACTGCGCTACGATTACTATTACTACTATTACTATTACCACTACACTACTACTACTACTACTACTACTGCGACTACTACTACTAACTACCGCTACTGCTTCTACCACTACCACACTATACTATACTACTACTACTACTACTACAACGATACAACTGCTACTGTTGCCACGACAACGACGACGACAACGACGACGACCACAGGACGATTACTACTACTACCATTACTACTAGTATAAGTACCACTGCTGCTGGCTGCCGCAGAGACTGCAGCTCCGCGACTGTTGTTCTGTTGAATTAACGTCTAGGAATGTTGTTCTTTTTGCGGGAATGACACGATGGATTGTGTTATTTCGCAGGAATGACATAATGCCGTCAGCCAAACCGTGTACCGCTGCTTGCAGAAGAACACAGACAACAACAAGTGGATGTTGGCAACCGCCCATCATCACCTAAGACTAAGAGAACGATTCTCTGTACTCTGACCAAAAGGACGCGGAGGACTTGGGGTGGAAGTGGCCCACCACCTTCGCCCTCCCCCTCCCTCCCACCCCCCCCCCCCCCCCCCCCAAAACAAAAAAAAACCCTTTGAACGACATTGCAACACACACCCAACTGACGCGGGCTGTGAATGTCACGTGCTCCAATTCTGAGTATGGAGAAGAGCGAGGACGAGGGCGGCCATTGTTGTAAGCAAACATCCACCCAGCCAGGTCGACGACTGAAAGGCAGTTGCAGTACGGAGGCAATGACCAGAGGTGAGCGTCGCTGCAGACTTGTTGGGCGTGTGAACAACGTTAGTATGCACCCTTCAGCCCTCCACCGTTGGTCGGACGCTCTGGTGAGTGTGAAAGAAGGCACTGAGACAGTCGAGTTCCTGACCAGAAAGAACAAGAGTGGCGGTTTTGTTGTAAACATTGTCATCATGCATGGAGCGTGCAAGTCAACAGCAGACTGACCTACAAAATGTAAGCAGGTGCAGATTCTCTCCTGCGGTCAGTAATTCGCTGGAAGGATCAAGTGAAAGGCACAGTGATCGCCCAGGACTAGATTTATCAGGGGCCACAACTCGGAGGTGATGGATTGGGCAAAGGGAGGTCAACACAACGAGGAGAAAAGCGTCAGCAGTGCTGAAGAGAAACTACACGTAGCTAGCTTCTACAGTGAAAGTCACGATGATGTAAACATGAACGACGAAAGTGGAGAAGTTAGTGAAGATGGAAGCGCGCAGGGACAGTCAGCCAGACAGATGAACGGGGGCATTGAAGGCGTTGGTTGTGACCCGGAAGGTGCAGTCTGCGATCCTGAACGTCCTGTAAATGACCCTGTTTGTGAATCTGAACGTGGTGTGTATAAGCCAGGAAATACCGTCTGTGAATCTGGATCTTCTGAATGTGACCCTGGGAGTACTGTCTCTGGGTCTGAGGTCAACGATGATGGAGGAAACAACATCCTGGTCAGTCCTGGTGCCCCCTTTGAACATTCACAGACTGATCGTATTCTCAGCACGTCCCATGGTCACCAGGAGTCACGTCATCCGCTAGAAAGTGATCTTGCTGCTGATCTTTCCAAAGACGTATGTCAGAGTCTACCCTCTGACCACTTTCGCCTGTTTCATCATCGTCAGATCAGCAGGAACCTTTCCCATCCCCCCAATGTGCAGAATTGAATTATCACACATATATTCCACACACGATGCAAACCAGTCTGGTGTTCCGTGTGTTTCTGTCAGCCCTGTTTTACCACGGACTCAAGTCAGGATGTCCTGTCAGCGGGTGTATCAACACCAGTTTCCAGCCACCCTGTCCACCTGCCCTGTCCCCTTGCCACCCAGGGAAGTCCAGACCATGGCGTTGGCCATTCTGATGCAAGTGGTGGCGACGGTCACAATGACACCAACGGGAGACGAGAGGCTAGCGGTGATGTTGTGTGTGATGCAGACGCTGTGCAGGAAGGACACACACCTCTTTCGGAGAGTGAGTGCGGAGACTCTGTGACAGATCTCAGTTCCCAGACTGTCTCTAGGCATCTCCTCCCTAAGGAGCAGAAGACAGTGACTGTCTGTCAGCGACAGCCGAAAAGCAAGAGTCAGGCGGTCTTCTGAAGGACGGACGTTTTGTAGATCGTTGCCCCTGTTCAGGGAAAACGGATGTTGCTGAATGTTCTGCGGTACAACGTCAGAGTGTCACTTCCAGTGATGTGGAGGCGACCTCTGCTATGCCACACACTCAACATACAATACACGATCTTGAAGAAGGTGCAAAAATAGCCGGTGGTGCCAGTGATTCATTGCATCAGTCCATGGTTGGCGTTAGTGGAGGGTCTGGTACGGCAAGTGTCGCTTCATGTACCCAGCAATCTGATGCTGGTCATGACGCAGGGATTTCTACCGGTGATTCCTGCGTTCCGCCTTCGCTCACAGTGCTGTCGCGATTCCTGCGTTCAGGAAACTTCCTCCCATTCTGCTGAGCAGGCTCCGGACAAAGCTGCGGGCGTTCAGGGGTGGACGAATGTCCTGCAACTCTGTCTCAGCCTCTGGCTGATTCATGTCTCCAAGGTAATACTGATTCAGCAGAGCGGACTCCGGCTGGTAAATCACTAGTGCAGGACACTTCCAATCTTGCAGCAGCCTTCGATGACTTAGAGATCTCCTCGGTTTCAACACCATCGCACAAAGCACAGGTCAATCGGATACGACCAAGCCAGTACATGTGCTTAATGAACCCGTTGTTACCCGACCAGTCGACTCTTGTAGCAGTGAGTCGATAATGACAAACACGTCCTCAAAATTGGGGAAGACGAGCGCCGCAAGCATGGCTTCAGAAGAAGATGCTGGAAGCAGCGTAGATCCTGAGATTCCAGTAGACAGGATGTGCAGGATCATCAGAGCCAACAACTCTTGCACCCCGAGACACCATTGTGTGAGGATGTCCAGGGCAAACCGGTTCCACTCTCAGGGGAGGGACACAGCAGCGACAGCAGTGAGAACGAGTTTGAGGACGTGACCTCCACATCGCTAGAGGGCGTGGAGCACGGGGGGCACGGCGGGAAAAAGGAACGCGACGGTGAAGGAGGGAATGTGTCTCGTAGTAAGTTGACGTTGTCTTGTGGTTTTGTGATTGGTTTCCCGTTCCTTTCTTCTCTGGACAGTACTTGTCCCGAGCATAGACATCCGTCATTCTCTCTCTCTCTCTCTCTCTCTCCTCTCTCTCTCTCTCTCTCTCCTCTCTCTCCTTCCCTGCCTCACTTTCTCCTCACCCCCTTTCTCTCCCGATCTCTCTTGACACCCTGTCTTTGTGTGTGGGCATGTGCGTGTATGCAGGTGCTCGTATGTGTGAGTATACATACAAATCAGCTGTGAATGAATTAAGCACAGGTACATGGTCTGTAAGCTGCTTACGACCGACAGCCACAGCCTGTGCAGTCGGATAGCACATTGGTGAACCCCAGATGCAAATCTGTCTTCAAAGGGATCTTGATCAGAGATAAGGGATTATTTAAAGATGTACAGAAAGCAGAAAGATGGGATAGTTCAAGTGGTGGCTTTGGTAGGAGTCTTCGCCAAAGAAGCCAGACATTCCCCCCTCCCCGCGGTGCGATTCTAGCTAAAGTCGATTGCTGTTCTCTGCTGTTTTCTCCCCCCCCCCCCCCCCTCTCTTCCTACCCTCCTTCTACTTTCCTTTCCCCCCCTCTCTTCCCACCCCACCCCCCAGCCCCCTCCTTCCTCTCCTCCTGTTGTTCGCGAAACGTTGTTGGTCTGAATTCTACTGTTGGTTGAGAGAGCTTACTTAGGTCCCCAAAAAACGTTGTTGGTCTGAATTCTACTGTTGGTTGAGAGAGCTTACTTAGGTCCCCAAAGAAACGTTGTTGGTCTGAATTCTACTGTTGGTTGAGAGAGCTTAC
>CM031619.1:61695670-61703170 GCA_018398815.1 Conus ventricosus
TCTCTTCTTCTTCCCTCTCTCTCTATTCCTCTTCCCTTCTCTCTCTCCCTCTCTTCTCTCTCTCTCTCTCTCTCCTCTCTTCTCTCTCTCTCTCTCTCTCTCTCTCTCTCTCTCCCCTCTCTCTCTGTATACTTTCTCTCTTAATATTTCTCTGTATTTTTTTTTGTTTTTTACTGTTGTGGTACACATTGCATATCAACGTCTACGTATTATTTACAGCGCGCACACACACACACACACACACACACACACACACACACACACACACACACACACACACACAGGCGCGGTGCACACGAACGCACTCACGCAAACACGTACACATGCGCAAACAAGGCACACATGCGCACTCAAAGCACGCATGCACTCTCTCTCTCTCTCTCTCTCTCTCTCTCTCTCTCTCTCTCTCTCTCTCTCTCTCTCTCTCTTTCTCTCTTCTGTCTCTCCCCCCCTCTCTCTCTCCACACATACACACATACGCTTGCACACACACTCACACGCACGCGCGTGCGCACACACACACAACACACACACACACACACACACACACACACACACACACACCACACACACAGGCGCGCGCGCGCGCGCCGCGCGCGCGCACAGACGCACGCACGCCTGCACGCATACGCACACGCACACACACACACACACATGCACGTGCGTCCTTAACTTCTTCCTTGCACTTTCTCCTATAACATTTTTGATGGAGTTCAAAATCCCGCACTCTCTTCAGAAAACTCAAAACGCCCGACAAGAAGAACACCCGGGCGCCTCCGAATCCTCCACATCGACGACCGCGACCGCGACCACGACTTCGGGCAGAGCCTCCTACCTGAGATCCAGTGGGATCCCGGGATCCAGGAGAAGACGATCGCACGTGGATCCCGGAGAAGCCTAACATCAGCCTCAGTCTGTGGGGCGTGCTGAAGAACTGCATCGGCAAGGAGCTGTCCAAGATCCCCATGCCCGTCAGTGGACCCTACTGACAAGAGGGTGGTGTGGTGGGGACAGGATGAGTTTGGTGGGAGGGGGGGGGGGGGAGGGGGAGGTGGAAGGGGGCTTGGAGACGGTGTTTCCAATGTGTGGGACTCTGTTTACGTTGTGGCGTTCTTTTGAGTCTCTCGGTACATATTCGTGTGTGTTTGTCTCTGTGTCTAAGTAAATGTGTACACGCGAGTGGGAATGTGTGTACGATGAGATGATGGTATAGGGTGGATGTGTGTGTGTGTGTGTGGGGTGTGGTGTGCGTGTGTGTGTGGTGTGCGTGTGTGTGTGTGTGTGTGTGTGTGTGTGTGTGTGTGTGAAAAGAGAGAGAGAGACAGACAGACAGACAGACAGACAGACAGACAGAGAGATTCTGGTGTTGTTGTGTGGATGGCAGTAGTTTGAACACTTTCATTAACATTGTATTCGTTGTGTGGCCCTTCATGCCCAGCTCTCATAGTGACCCCTGTGTCGATTTCATCTTCATATCTATGTCTATGATGAGTTCATGTTAGACAAGTCGCATTCGCAAGGTCATTAGGGTTGTCGAAGAATAGACATGGTGGCGCCTACCAGAGGATGGGGGGGGGGGGGGGGGGGGCGGGCATTCACCCACGAAGGCTCCACAACCAGGCAGTTGATATTGTCAGTAGGGGCCTTAGTTGATGGCGTCCTGCGTACATTTGTGGGAACGGGCGCCACTGAACGCCACCGAAGTGATCCAGCAGCAGTGCAGTGTCTCCTCTGGTGGGTTGCCTCATGACGACATGATGTTGGTCGCTCCATGCGGACTGCCATTGCTGGCTGGGGCTGCGACAGGACGACCAGGGTGGTGGCTGTGAAGGGGCAGTGGAAACATGCAGCATTGGAATGACGCCTGTGAGAGAAAGCTTGGGAGACAGGGCATGAAAATCCCCACTGAAATATTTTGTGAATGTAGTGTTGTTGTTGTTTTTCAACACCTCTCTGAACTCTACGACTCCCTACTATTACATTAATTGAAATATTTTTAGAAAGTTTATGACCTCATTTTTTTAATTTCATTGTTTTCAACACCTCTATGAGCTCTCTACGACTCAAAATCATTTTATTGATTTAGCTGTTATTAATTAAGACCTCAATGAGCTCTACGATTCACAATTGTTTTATCAATTTAGTCGGGTTTTTTTACACTTCTGCGAGCTCAACAATCATACCTTAGAAAGTCACGAACAATGTTTGTACACCCATCCATCCATCCATCCCATCCATCGTATCCACCCACTCTCCTCTCCCTCATTCCAGGTGAACTTCAGCGAGCCTCTGTCCATGCTGCAACGACTGTCGAAGAACTGGAGTACTCAGAGATCCTGGACCAGGCGGCGCAGTGTGAGGACCCGCGCGAGCAGCTGGCCCACGTGGCAGCCTTCACTGTGTCCGCCTACGCCACCACCCAGTTCCGCACCGCCAAGCCCTTTAACCCTTTGCTGGGAGAGACCTTCGAGTTTGACCGGACGGAGGATTTAGGATGGAGGTCTTTGGCGGAGCAGGTCAGTGACAGATGGGGGCTTTTTTTTCGCCCAGTATGATAAAAAAAAAAACCACAACAAAATGACCCCAGAGCGTTTTTTTTTCTTTCTGAAAAATACAGAAAGCCTGCCTGTGTAAGAAGAGAGCACAGAAAGCCTTCTTCAGTCTCAGAATACAAAAAAAACTCTGTCCTGGAAAACAGGTTGTCTGTGTTGGAAGATGGGGGGGGGGGGGGGGGAGTCTCTAAATGCAAGAACTCTGTCTCGGATTCATAAAATATGACTCAGAATGAAAAAAAGTCTGTCTCAGAGTATATGTCTGTTTCAAAATTCAGATAGCCAAACGAAATATGGAAGATCTGTCTCAGAATGATAAAAAAACATTGTTCTGAGTATATAAGATCAGTCTTAGAACATAGAAAATCTTGTCTTGGAGTCTTCAGGGTGGGGGTGGGAGGGAGGTGATGATGATGATGACGATGATGACGATGGTGATGATGACGATGATGATGATGATGGTGGTGGTTCATGATGATGATGATGATGATGATGATGACGATGATGATGATGATGGTGTGGTGGTTCATGATGACGATGATGATGATGACGATGACGATGATGATGATGACGATGATGATGATGACGACGAAACCGAACGATGACGATGATCTAACCGTGTTCCAGGTGTCACACCATCCCCGGCACTGGCTACCCACGCGGAGGGGAGGGCTGGACTCTGTGGCAGGACTTTACCATGACCATCCGCTTCAGAGGGCGTTACGTCCAGATCATCCCCATGGGTCAGCTTCTGCTGCATGTCACGTTTGGTTTGGTTTTTTTACTTTTTTTTTCTTTTTTCTTTTTTGTCTTCGTTAGTCACTCCCATATTTTGTTAACCATTATGAAAATCTTTTTTTTTTTTTCCAATTCTATTTCATTTTCATAATTTATTAGTTACCTGTTCTCTCTTTGCTATTCATTGTCTTTCTTTATTCGGAAATGAAATGAAATGAGGCAGGGAACAGTAAACAATAAACAGTAAATTCAAGTATAAAAAAGGCTCTGCCAGTCTTGAATAAAAGTTACTCTGTGTTAGGTTTTCTTATGGGAGCAAACGTTACCCCACTTATTTACTGGGTTTTTTTTTCTTTATTCGGTTTTGCTCGGCTGCTTCTGCCGTAATATGTTGTATGCGTTGAATATCTAGAGTGAACTAATTCAACTTGCATATTTTCACGGTGATCGTGCATACATACTAACGACGCCACCACTGTTATCATGGATGGTGATGTTTTCATCCTGTGTTCGCCCGTCCGCAAAATAAATAATAACTATTATGTTAAATTGATTTTAAAGAAAAGAAAGAAACACGACTTTTTGGCTGTAGTAATGTCGTCTGCTGACATGCATTAAGACCCAGTAGCAATATACTGACCTTTTCAAGGGCTGTTTTTAGCGAACAATTTGTCAGAGTTTTAAAAACTTTTGAGCCAGTAAACGTTGAAGTGAAATTGATTTTCTAAGATTTTAGTAAACGTGATATATATTTAGACGAAAGGTAAGTTGTGTTTCCTTCCCTTTTTAGCATGGTAAGTTGAGCGGATTTGTCTTCAAATTGTCGGTTGTTTGCAGAGTCGGTTTTGATAGGTGATTAAATCTTTAGGACTCTGTTTGCAAAACTGGCGATAGCCCCCTCACCCCCCACCCCCCTCCCCTTAAAAGAAGCGGGAAAAAGTTCATTAGTAGATTAGTTTGTAACATGTATGACCATATTTCTGAACGTTTAGATTAGTTTGTAACATGTATGACCATATTTCTGAACGTTTAAATAACTATGTGTTGATTTTGTTTCGATATCAGAATGGGATAGGGGTTCAAGAATGTGACGTCCTTCTCACTTATGCAAGGAGTGTAGTAAATGTGAAGGCTTAATAAGTCCCTTTCTCAACTGTCGTGTGTATTGAGTATCAGATTTTCATATGTACCCCCCTTCCCCCAACGCCGACCCCCTCTCTCACCATCCTCACCCAACCCTCCTCCACCCCCCCACCCCCCACCATTGAACAGGAATGGCTCACCTGAAGTTCAGCCGCTCTGGCCACCACTACACGTGGCGCAAAGTGACCACCACAGTGCACAACGTCATCGTGGGCCGTCTGTGGTGGACAACGAGGGCCTGATGACATCCACAACCACACCACGGGGACGTTGCCACCAACTCACCACGCCTGACAGCACTTTTAGTACAGCCCCACCAAAGTACCTCCAATGTGAAACGTCATCGTGGGGCGTCGGGGGGGGACACGAGGGCGGATGGACTCACAACACACGGGGGAGTTGCGCACATCTCTAACACAGGCTACAGCTACTTTCTCCAGACAGCCCCACAGGAAGGTAGCTCCGAGAGAAGAAAGAGAAAGAAGAGGGGGGAGGGAGATCAGAAAGAGAAAGAAAAGAAAGAAGAGGAAATAGGCAGACAATTTGCCTAAAACAAAAGAAAGGTATTCAAGTAAGAGGTTCAGCATAGAGAAGGCCAAAGAAAGAAAATAAAACAAAAGAAAGCAGGAAATAAAGAAAGAAGGAAAGAAAGAAAAGAAGAAAAGAAGGCAAAGAAAGAAAGAAAGAAAGAAAAACTGAAATCAACACTGACAACGTCTCGCACTATCACGTAAATCCGGCTCATCAAGATGGTCTGTTTGCAGTACCCAAACAAGATAGAAAACGTATGCTTTGTCTTTTGGATCAAGCAGGTGATGAGTTTCATTAACATAGGTGATGAATGTCATTACATGTGTAATTGTTTATTTTCCGTCATTAAAAAAATTGTAGGTCGCTGTTATTAACTATTTTCAACACAATCATGAAGTCCCAGCGAAAGCATAAACTTATTGAACTCGCAAAATGTATCTGTTATATTAGATTTATTTCCCAGAACATACAGCCATGCTGATTAATAAATTGCTTTGCGAAATGATGAGTATACCGTAATGTCTGTGGTATGTTTACTAGGAAATTGGTTGTAATTGTTGATTCGCTTATTTATGTGTTTGTGCTTTGCACTGCACTGGCCTCTGTCATTTATATAGGTTTCTAAAAGTTGTGCATCTTTTCTTTAAAGCCTTCCCCCCTCCCTATCCCGCCATTACTATAGAAGTTGATATAAGTTGTGCATCTTTTCTTGAAAGCCCCCCCCCCCCCTCCCGTCCCCCCACTTTACCCCATTTACTTACTATATAAGGTGCTTGAAGTTGTGCATTTTCACTTAAAAGCCTCTTCCCCCTTACCCCACCTACTTAATATATACTGACTTCCATAAAAACCGCGAAAATTTGAAAGGCTATTTTTCGGGTGAAAAGGGGTGAATATACAATATTGAACCATTGTGGCAAGTTGTTTGGGTCCAAGACTCACGTGCAGTGAAAAAATTGTGTGAGCAACACATCATTCCCGGCATTGGAGGGTCAACAAAAATGGCAAACTGGTTGCTGCATGTGAGGCACGTGCACACCATGCAGAGCAAAGTTAACCAGCGACAAGTACGCAGGCATGCAGCCTTTATGAACCCGCGCTACAAGGTTCAGGTAACGACTTGCCGTCTGAGCGCTACAGAGATGCCAAGACTACGAGCAGAGGAACGCAATCGTGCCCTAGGCCATCTGGAGGCTGGTGTGGATGCCAGGCAGGTCGTCAACATCTTTAACGTCCACATCTCAACCATCTATCGTCTGCAGCTCCGCATGCGAGTCACTGTTACCACTGATGATCGTCCCCGGCCAGGCGTCCTTGGGTCACCACACAAAGAGAGGATCGCCATCTTGTTCGAACCCATCTGCGGGACAGGCGGCAAACAGCCGCTAACACTGCTCGACAGATGCCTGGGAATCTCCAGCAACGAATCGGCCTCAACACTGTGCAGCGGCATCTTCAGGAGAACGGGCTGGCATGTAGGCGTCCTCACAGAGGTCCGGTACTGACACCAAAACACCGGCAGGACAGGCTGCAGTGGGCACAAGCCCGAATCAACTGGCGCAGGCAGCAGCGGGGACGGATACTGTTCTCAGATGAGAGCCGTTTTTGTATTGACATGGCTGACGGTCGTGTCAGAATATGGCGTCGACCTGGTGAACGCTATGCTGACTCCTGTGTGGTAGAGCAGAACCCCTGGGAGGCCCGAACGTTATGATATGGGGTGCAATTGGCATTAACCACGCCTTAGGACCAGTCATCTTTCAGAACATTGGTCCTGGTCACGGACAGAGTGTCAATGCACAGCGCTACATCAACCAGGTGCTCAGACCCCATGTCGATCCTTTTTTTGCACAACACCCAAACTGGACATTCCAACAGGACAATGCAAGACCACACACCGCCAGGGCCACCCAGCAATTTCTTCAGCATAACAACGTCAATGTGCTGCCCTGGCCAGCCCTCAGTCCCGATTTAAACCCAACAGAACATTTTTGGGATGAACTTGGCAGACGGTTGGACCTCCTGCGTCCACGACCAGCAACAGCGGCTCAACTTCACCAGGCCATCGTCCATGTGTGGGCTGTGTGCCAAGGGGACGCATCAACCACCTGGTCCACTCAATGAGCCGCAGGTGTCAAGCAGTTGTCAACGCAAATGGTGGCCACACACGGTATTAGGACTTCAAGCTGGTTTGTCACGTGACCTGGATTTTCCACACAAAAGACATATTGCTGATGACATTTTCACACATTATCGGTGTAATGAATCAAATCACGTTGAATCTCGCTTCCACTCTGTACAATTGTGACCAATAAAATTCACCCCCAACCTTCAGCTTGTTTTGTTTTCGCGTTTTTTATGGAAGTCAGTATATATTTTTAAAAAAGTTGCCACAAGTTTGCATCTTTTCTTAAAAGCCTTTCCCTCTCCTTACCTCGCCTACTTACAATACAAGGTGCTAGAAGTTGTGCATCTTCACTTAAAGCCTTTCCCTCCCTTACCCCGCCTTCTTGATGTATATGTTGTCATAAGTTGT
>CM031619.1:61705670-61708170 GCA_018398815.1 Conus ventricosus
TGTGTGTGTGTGTGTGTGTGTGTGTGTGTGTGTGTGTGCATGTAAGCGCTTTGTGTGTGTGTGTGCGTGTGCGTGTGCGTGTGTATGTAAGCGCTGTGTGTGTGTGTGTGCGTGTGCGTGTGCGTGTGTGTGTGTGTGTGTTGTCGGTGTGTTACTTTGGTAACACAAAACACGTGTGTACTGGGTTTTTTTTTTTATTGTTGTTGTTGTTGTAACGAAAATACGCCTTCACATTAGCGAAGTTGCCATGGAGCTGTATTGGTAATGTTGTAAGCATAACTGGTTTTCATTGGCAAGGTTAGAAGTTCCAGGTGTCTTTAATGATGATGATGATGATGATGATGATGATGATGAATAATAGAAACATTACTGCTGCTGCTGCTCTTAATTCTGCTGTTATTACTATTGCCTCTACTAAAACGACAGCAAGCTACTGCTGCTGCTACGACTACTACTACTACTACTGCTACTACTTCTACTACTACCACTACTACTACTACTACAACCACCACCACAACAACTACTACTACTACTGCTGCTGCTACTACTACTTCTACTTCTGCTGCTGTTGCTGTTAGAGCACCAGCAATAACAATGATGGTGATGGTGACATGCAGGGAGGGAGGTTCCAGAGTATCAGCCTGTGTGGTTCAGAAAGGAGATTGACCCGATCACCGGGAACCCTCTACAACGTCTTCACCGGAGACTACTGGAAGTGCAAGGAGGCACGGCAGTGGGACAGGTGTCCTGACATCTTCTTGTGATGGCCGGACATCCTGGGAATTCCTGACGTTATGTGAAGTGAAAGACGAAGAGCAGAGGGACTGATGACCTAACATCTGATGAATATATGAATGTCAAGTGAAAGACATATGGCAATGGGTGTTATGTCCTAACATTTTATGAATGTATGACATTATGTCCTGTGAAAGATCTACGGCAGAGGGACTGGTGTCCTAACATCCTGTGAATTCCTGACGTTATGTGAAGTGAAAGACGAACAGCAGAGGGATTGATATCGGAACATCTTATGAATATTCTGACGTCGTGTCAAATGAAAGACATATGGCAATGCCACAGACGTCCTAACATCTTGTGAATTCCTGACATTAGGTCAAGTGAAAGACATATGATAGTGGGACTAATATCCTGTGAATTCCTGACATTAGGTCAAGTGAAAGACATATGATAGTGGGACTGATATCCTAATATCCTGTGAATTCCTGACATTAGGTCAAGTGAAAGACATATGATAGTGGGACTGATATCCTAACGTCATCTTCTTTCGATGTCCTGGCATCGTGTAGTCCAGGTTTCATGATATCCTATGTAGTGCACAGGCATACAGCGGTGGGGCTTCAAGCCATACAGCGGTGGGGCTTCAAGCCATACAGCGGTGGGGCGTCAAGCCGTACAGCGGTGGGGCTTCAAGCCATACAGCGGTGGGGCTTCAAGCCATACAGCGGTGGGGCGTCAAGCCATACAGCGGTGGGGCGTCAAGCCATACAGCGGTGGGGCTTCAAGCCATACAGCGGTGGGGCTTCAAGCCATACAGCGGTGGGGCTTCACAGCGGTGGGGCTTCAAGCCATACAGCGGTGGGGCTTCAAGCCTGGCGTCTTCTGGGGATGAAGAGGACATGTCTCTTTCTGGTGTTCCAGTATCTTGGCATCTTTTGATGTCCCGACATTTTCTGTACCTCAGAGATCCTGACTTTTTCCGGAAGTGCACGTCCACAACAGGAGAACCGATGTCCTGATATCTCACTGGTCTTGTGGTCCTGGCGTATTGAGATGTACTGATGTCTTCTTGCGATTCTCAGATGTCCCAGCATCTTCTTGTGAAGGACATTAGTGGGACAGATGTCCTGAGATCTTCTTGTCGTCCTCCTTCTTTGTTTTCTTCATCATCTTCTTTGTGATTTTTTCTGCTTCGTTTTTTTTCTCCCTTTTCTTCTCTCTTCTTCTTCTTTTTTTCTTCGTTTTCTGCTCGTTTTCTCCAGTTTCATTTTCTTCCTCTTCTTATAATTTTCTTCTTCTTCTTTTTCAATCTCTTCTTCATCTTCTTCTCCACAGTTTTCCTGTTCGTTTTCTTCTGCTTTTTTTTCTTCTTCATCCTCATACCTTTTTCTACTGGATCATTTTTTTCATCGTTGGTTTTTCTTCTTTAGAGCATTTTCTTCTTGTTCACTTCCTTCTCTGAGTTACCTGTCGTAGGCTTTTGTCTTTTCATATTCTTCCTCATTGTCTAACCTCTCTTTTTCTCTATATTACTGTCTCTATCCCTCTTTCTCTGTTGTGTGTGTGTGTGTATGTATTATATATATATATATATATATATATATATATATATATATATATATATATTGTGTGTGCGTGTTGTGTGTGTGTGTGTGTGTGTGTGTCTCTGTCTGTCTGTCTGTCTGTCTGTGTTTATATGTGTGTGGACATCCTGTGATGCTGACTTAGGATCTTTGTTTTGGTTGTATGTATGTGTGTTTAA
>CM031619.1:61723170-61788170 GCA_018398815.1 Conus ventricosus
AAAATTAACAGATATACAAGCATAGGCGTATTGGCGGTATGAAATTCTCATTCTCTCTCCCCTCTCTCTCTCTCTCTCTCTCTCTCTCTCTCTCTCTCTCTCTCTCTCTCTCTCTTGTGTGTGTGTGCGTGTGTGTGTGTGTGTGTGTGTGTGTGTGTGTGTGTGTGTGATGGCATGGCATCAGAATAACGAACACACAGCCCATCCACCATTTACCCCGACAGAAGGATCAGCCTACCTGAGATTTTCGTTTTCAACCATGTATTCTTGCAGCATTTCATACAGTCCACTCTCTGAAACACATCAATATCAGTTCTAGGAATGGACTGGAAAATGGGCGGGGACAGGGGATGGGGTGTGGCGTGCAATCTGGGTACCTGACCCTGGAAGCGGAGCAGTCGTTTGTTTTAGAGCGTGTTTGTGTCAAGTCTGTACTCGGTTCATTAACCTTGTGAATATGGTTCATTAGATAAAAGCGTGTTGTGTTAGCAGAGACATGACCTCAATTGTTTCAGCAAGTTCTGCAATAGTAAATGTCATGTATAAATGACATTTTGTTAGAACATGGTGTGAACACTTTTCCATGACACAATGCCAGATGTTATCACACTGCCACCATATCAAACATCTAATGACAATTCAGTCAACCCCAAACACAGGCATGGCAGCTCGTTGTCTGTTTCGTCGTAAAAAAAAAAAAAAAAAAAAAAAAAAAAAAAACGTCACGCGAACTCTGACCTAGTTTGATCTTATCTCCCTTGGTTCGATCTTACCTTTAGGGCTGGTTTTAACTGGTCTGATTATTCATAAAAGAAATCCGTACTTTCCATGTGATCTAAGATAGGAGAAAGATATAAAAGATTCTTTTGGATGAAAAAATCTAAAGCAAACGTTGCATTTTTTATTTTTTAATCTCGTGTCTTGAGTTCAACTGAGTAAGGAGCTGACTTCGACGAGATGAAAGACCTGATGTGGCCTCTCTGCATTGCTTGCTTGGGATGTCAACCAACATGAATTAATAAACTGGTTTGGTGAGTGAAGCTACCTGCAAACTATGGAGAAACAAGGTCTGAGAACACTAAATGGATGTCCAGCACGGATCGGCGAGGGAAGAAAATGGGCGGAGAAGGTGGCGGACAGCAGGCTGGAAAGGCAGTGGTAGGGGAGCAGAGGATGGGCGGGGGGGGGGGGGTGGAAGAAGGAGGGGGGGGGGAACAACAACAGATATTTTCATGGCCTAAACCTCGAGAAAAATTTTGAATGCTAGAAAAAGCGCACCCCCAAAAAAAATAAATAAAAAAAAAAAAAACAAGTAGACAAACGAATCACAAAAAAAAATTTGTCTAGGGTTTTTGGTTGTTGATTTTTTTTTTTTGTTTTTTTTTTTTTTGGTGCCTGTCACTACCTTTTGAAACGTTGTAGTTCCACCTGCGTCCGTCATTTCGCGGGTTTTAAAAGAAAGCAAACGCTGCGTTTGCGAGTTACATTAAAACGCGAAAAATATAAAAGAAAATCACGGAAAAGAGATTCCCCGGAACGAATATTCAAAAAAACGAATGAGGCAGAAAAGATAAATAATCAATAAACCAACGAAGGTTATTTTTGCTCCCATGCCAACATCGTAATACATTAAAAAAAATAAAGGTACTTTTGAAAAAACAAAAAGGCAAAATTTTTGTTCTTGGAAAAACAACGTGAATAAAGGGAAAAAAAGGGGGGTAATTCTGCTCTCCCAAAAAACACTTGTAACCGAAATACAAACAGGACGGCACCTTCGATTCTCGTAAATAATTCGAAAATGAATAGCAAAAAAGGAAAAACATTTTTTATAGTGAAACTTTTCGAACACAAATGAAAACCGGGGTGGCACCTTGGGCTCTTCGTGAAAAACGGTGCAAGGAATGGAAACAAGGGAGGTAACCTGCTCTATTATAAAACAATTTGAACCTGAATGACAGACAAAGTGTGGTCCCGGGGCTATTGGTGAAACAATTATAAAACAATGCACACAAAGTAGGTAACATTCTAAACGGAAAAACAATTATGAAAATGAACGAAAAAAAAAGGGAAAGGGCAACTTTTCTGCATAGTGAATTAATCGTAAATTTAAGCCGATAAAAGGGGAAAGCAAACTTTTTTTCATACTGCATTTTTAAAAAAACCAACGAAGACTTCTTTTGTCTCTGCTGAAACAATCTTTAGTCCCCCGGGGGAACTGTAGGGGTTTCCTTTTTGTTTGTATGAAACAAAAATCAAATAATCGATCAACATGTAATCCCTTTAAGAGAGTGGCACTTCTCTCTCCCCATGTTCCCGTACAACTCCATACCTACCCAAACACCACACGCGCGCACTACACACACACCACCACAACACACCACACGACACACACACACCACACACACACACCGACCTACGCCCTTCACGTTTCCTCTCTCTCTCTCCTCTCCTCTCTCTCTCTCTCCTCTTCGTACCGTAGAAGAAACCTGGGACTGGCAGCAAGAGTCCTCAGAGAGAACCCCCTTAAAGCAAGTGTTTCGGCCCTTATCTCCTGACATCTGGGGGGGTTGGGGCCACCCCGGTTCTGACCCCGGGGCCCTCTGCTCCCCCCCCTTTTTTTCCCCCCCCTCGGGGACACCCAGGGGGGGATTCGAACCCATGACCCCTACGTTTTTTTTTACTTAAGACCGCGTTTTAACCCAATGAGCCACAGGGACCCCTGACATTGTAGGAAATTAAGTTTTATGAATTCATTTTTTTCCGCCTTGACCGTCGCTTGAACACCCTCTCCGCTTCGCCATTGCTTTCGGGCTGGGGTTTTTTCCTCCTGCAATGAGAGCTGTTTCTTTATGTATGCAGAGTTCCTAAAAACCCCCAGCTCCAATTTCTCAGTGGGGACTTTGACCTGAAGCCTTCTTCCTCAGGCTTTTGCCAGATCCAATTTTCATTTTGGGTTTTTTTAGCTGCCCCCATTCTGTTTCATATGGCAGGGGAGCTCGATCTGTTCACTGCTTGGTTACTTAGGGGGATACTATTTTGGGTCTCATCCACTCTTGCGGTGTTCGGGGGAAATCTTCCTTTCTGGGGGGTCTGGTCACTCCAGTCTTCCCCCCCTCCGCAACTCTGCCTGCATTTTTCCCGAGGGGCACTGTTTTTCTTGGCCAGATTTCTGCCTCCTGCCGTGAAGAATGTTGGGGGTGCTTTTGGATCCGATCTCCCTTTTGGTTTTGGTACTCCCCAGACTATTTGTACAATCTCTTAGCAGGGGTTTCCCTCCTTTGTCCCTTTCCCTTGAGCGGGGGTACTTTACATGACTTAGAACATGCTCCATGTTTGCTTTTCATGCGGGGGGGCTGGGTCGTCTGTTTCCCCCACTTCACCAGGTTTGCATTTGGGGGCAAAGGTCATATGAGATCGGGAAAGAACTGTCCTGAGGGGGCATGTCCCCAAATGTCATTAAAGTTAGACTTTTTTTGGAGTGCTTCTCCCACTTGCCCATTCCCCTTGGGCTCTGCGGGGACTGTTTTTGGAGTTTTTTTTTGGTCTTCTTCTTTTTCTTCCTAAATTACATGTCTTTTTGGGCTTTTTTTTGGGCCTTTGACCCCTTCATTTTGGTAACCCCCATCCTTTGTCTTTGGTCTGTGTGTGTCCGTTATTTCTTGATTTTGAACTTTTTTTTGCAATTTCCTCGCCCTTGAACTTTCCATTTTCCTGTTTCAGGGGCTTGATTGTTCTACCCCTTTGTCCCCGAGTCCCCACTTGCTTTGAATTTGACTTCCCTTTTTTGATTCCCCGGAGGTTTTCATTTTAGTTTGAGCTTTGCTTGGCGACATTTACCGCGATTCAGTCAACGGGTGGGACCCAGCCATTTCCTGGGGAATTGTGTTTTTTGGTTCTTGCCCCACTTGGGCGGGTGCAATGTCGTTTATCATCAGAGGCCATGGGGCTTGGTTTCAGCATAAAACTGCGAACCGACCTTTTTTTCCCGGGGAGCCCACACGGTCAAGGTCTCCAAGCTTTTTCGCCAGCTTGGTTTCTTTTGCTCTTTGTGTGTCTTTGCGTTCATTTCCCATTTTCCAAAGGGCTTTGATGGTTTTCGTGATTTTGGGAAGGGCTGGTTGGAAACACTAAAAACCACGTTGGGCCATTTTTCCTTTCCCTCATGAGCGACTCGGATTCTTTGGCTTAATTCATTCTGGATGAGGCCTATTCGCCACCCTCTCCAGAATGACTGTCTCGTTTTCTGGGGGAAATCACGTGGGTCACCCTGAAGGCCTTGAGAGGAGGCATCTTGTACCCATCCCCAAGGTCTGTTTGCCCGGGTTGTTTGTTGGCTTTAAAGATATTCCATGCCACGAAAAGGTTGGGGAAATTGCCCCCATTGCAATGCCCTTCCAAATTTGGGTCCAACATTTTTGACTCCGGTAGGAACCCCTTTGGAAGCCCTTTTAAGACTTTTGAGCATGTCGCGGATTTTTTTGCCAAAGGTACATCTCAAGACCAACTGTATCATCTCATGGGGGACAGACCATTTGCTTTGCCCAAACAACCCCACACGTCCAGGGCTCTCTTTTTTGTTTTTCTTTTTGGATTGCTCCCAATCTTGTGGCTGTTTACACAGCCCGCCACCCTGGGGTGCCACCTTTCTGGGCTGACACATCCAAATACTTGTTTTCCATATTTCTTGGTCAGCCTTGTGCCATGACAGAGAAAGAAAATTTTCCCTTCGAGTTCATAGTGAATTGGCCTGAAATCTGATGTCACTTATTTTTGCTCTTTGGGGGTTACCACCACTCCCCATCCCCTCCCCTGATCTTTTGGTTTCTCCAAGCCGACGCGCACCCTTGGGGCCACCCACACCTTGGGGAATTTTTTTTAACTGTAAGGTATCCGTTTGCCCTGGGGATGTTTTTGGGTCTGGGTTTGTCGACCACCCTTGTTTTCCCCCTTGGGGCTTCCATTAACTGTTCCTCTTGGGTTTTGGCCACACCAGACCTTTATTGAGGGTGCTTTTCTTGTAGTCAAGGGATGTTTTCCTCAGAGTGTCAAAAACCCTTTTCCCACTTTGGGGCCAATTTTGGCTGCCAAACATGTTTGGGAACTGGGAAGGGGGCCCCAAAACCCCTTTTTTCTTCTTCTTTTTTTCTCTTTTCCCCTTCCGCAGATTTTCCCCTTTGCTGAGGGCGCTTGTTTTTCTTTTAGGGTTTTCCCAAGTTTTTCCAAACCTTTTTTTCTGGCTGCGTCTTTTATCTTTGAGGTTTCTTTTTTCTCATCTTTCCACTTTTCTTGGCTCTGATTTTTTGGAGGGGTTTTTTTCTTTGGGGAGTTTTTCTCCATAGGGGTCTCTACAGTGGCTACCAATGTCCCCATATGTGGTAGTTTGTGTTCCAGGGGCTTTTCCCTTTCGTGCATCGGTCTTTGGACGATTTTTTTCATCCATTTCCCCAATCTTTTTTCGTTTGCTCGTGGGAGTTGGGTTTCAGGGGCCTGCATCGGGGGCCCTTTTTCAAATTTCCCCTCCGAACCAACCGGGGGATTCCTTGGGGACTGTGGTTTTAAAACCGGGCCTTGGTCTTCCCACTCTTTTTCGCTGTTTCGTGCGCTGCTGTCATTAGTGATCTTCACTCCTCTTTGTCCTGGGATCTTATCCCGGGGGGTGCGAAAAGCTTTCCACAACACGGTATCCATTTGGTCCATGTATAGCCTTTGGGTTTTTCAGTCGTGATTGATTTAGCACCGAGGATTTATTTTTCCCCCCCTTTTGGTATCCCGGGACTTTTTCCTTTTATTCTTTGTAGCCCCTTTTAAGGGAAAGTGGGGACCAGCCACAAGCCCTTTTTTTCTGGGCTTTCCATGTCCCCCGGTTTCTAAACCCCCCTAACAAGAGAGAAGAGAGGGGGAGGAAGAGGAAAAGGGGGGAAAGGGGAAGGGGAGAGGGGGGAAGAGAGAAGAGAAGGGAAAACTTATGCCAAAATAAACCTTTTTCGTTTACTGCAACCCTTCCACGAAATATAGATGTTAGAGACAGATTGGGGGGGACAGACAGACACAGACAGAAGCAGACGCAGAAAAGACGAAAGAGCATCAAAAACATAACCTTTCTCTTTCTGTTCTTTCATGAATTTCATGAACTTTTCGTATTCCTTTTGAGGGTGTCCTTTGGTTTTGCTGGGGAATCCCCGCTGTGCCACAGGAATGGACATGAATATTTTTTTTTAACCCCCTTTATAAAAATACAAATGAAAGTTTTCTGATAGAACAAAAAAAACGAGTTTCTGACTGAACAAAAATTTGTCTTCGCCCCCCCTTGGCCCCCCTCCCCGCCCCCCTCTAACATTTTTGCCCGTTCTTGTACTACATTTCCGACAAATGGCAATGTAATCATGCGTTTTAAACACACACACACACACCAACACACACACAACACAACACACACTTAACACACACCAAACACCACACCACACACACACACACACACCAACTCGAACACACCCCCCCAACACACACACACACACACACACACACACACACACACACACACATCACACACACACACACACACACACACACACAACACACACACACACACACCAAGGATAATTTCCAAAAAGGCGGAAATCCCCTCGCAATTTCAAAAAACAGCAACTGAGCTATTTCTAAACAAACTAAAACATAAAAACAGAAGATTTTAAAAAGGTTCAGTCAACAGCCTTGGAATATTTGACCATTGCGCGGGCCAGTAGGCCTCGGTTTTAGGGCTTGTTTTTTTCTTGTTCCAATTTAATGCCCCTTCAAACAAGCCTTCTACGAATCACCAGGGAGTATTGTTTTGGCGTTTTCCCGACGTTTGAAAAATTGGAAACCCCAAATTTGTGGAAAAAATTTTCTTTTCTCTTTTCATAATGCAATACATTTGGGGGTTCATTTTCACTCTTTTTGTGTGCCTTTGTATTTTGGTGTGTTTCAAAGCGCGGCCTTCAGGGTAAAAAAGGTGTTGACGACCAAATGCACCAAGTTTCAAGAAATCCAGGCAAACGACGCTTAACGAAGACGCGCACGCCATACGATTATTAGCAGGGGAAAAAAAGACATTGTTTTCGACGAAAGAAAATTTGCAGAATTAGAAGAAGCGACGACGTTTTAACACACGTTGACGAAAGGGGGGTTCTCGTTCCCCACACCCTTTATTTCACGCTTTAGTCTGACACCCCCCTGGGGGCCCCAGGGGAAAAAAAAAAAAACAACAACAACTCAACGGCCACCCCTTTTATTAGCCCAATTATTAATTCTCAATCCTAGTGGGGAGGGGTTTCCCAATTTTATGGGGTACACCGGGAACCCACTGAAAATCGAAACAAAAATAGCGCAGGACAATAGCACGCACAGCATTTTCAACATCACGACAGCAGCAGCTGAAAAAAGTTTTTGTAGAGCGATACCAGCATAAAAATCTAAAAAATTTTGCCGTTCCCCATTTTATGCCCAGTCACACAATAATGAGAAAATCCATGATTAAGATAATATTGCACCACATGAAAAAATATTTTCTTTTTCCTGATTGTGGAAAAAAAAAACCCTTTTAAAAAAAAACGAAAATGTGCACTTTTACACCGGATTCCCCACAAATTTTCAACACATTCCGACTCAAAATTTAATCCTTTCTCGGAAAACGCATTTGTTTTTAACAACAATGATTTCCCCCCAAACCCAAAAAGATGCTCCACTCACCCTTTTGACCCTGGGGTTGCTGCTCTTTTTCTTTTTGGCGGGCTGGCTCCGTAGAGTGTTCGGGTCCCCCGTGATGTTGCTGATAAGGGGTAAGCAGGGAATCGATCACAACAACCCAAAACAAAAAGAACAGCCTCTTCAATATCATAACCCCAGCTTTCACTACAGCAAAATTACCTGAGTAATTTTGTCCCCTGGTAAGAAGTACAAATTCTCTTCGAAAAAAACAACAAAATAAGAAATAACAAAAAAAAACACTCCCCAACATCATCTCTCATCACCACAATAACAACATCCGACCATTAAAAGCACCCCACAAAGATTTCAACAAAAATTAAACATTCTTGGGCCCTGCAACCCAAAATCTTCGACAATAGCAGCAAAGTCTTCGACAAACCATCCTTTAAAATCTCAGCAGTGCCATCGCCACCACAACACCCCCCATAAAAGAAAATATTTCGGAACACCCTTAAAACGCCTCTTTAACACTATACCCTTCTCGCTACAATAATTTAGCATCTTTCACCATCCCCTTTAAAAACAGCATCCATTGTAACAACAAAATCCTCTAAAAAAAAGTGTCGTCAAGTGTGCCTTCAACAAACCCTCGCTGCCCCCTTTTTTTTCCCCCATCTTGGGACGAGCCATGGCTGGGATTCGAACCTTTGACCCTCTGGACATGCTCATTTTCTACTTAATGACTCGCGCTTAACCACTGAGCCACAGGGACACCTGACATTTGTAGGGAAATTAAGCCTTATGAAGTTCACTTTTGTTCCGCCTTGACCAGATCCAGCTTGAACACCTCTCTGCCGCTTCTTCCATTGCTTTCGGGGCTCTGGTTTTTTTCCTTTCCCCTGCAACTGAGAGCTGTTTTCATGAGGCTTTTATGCAGACGTTCTACAAATCCCTAGCTCCAATTTCTGCAGTGAGGATTTTGACCTGATAGCCTTCTCTCCTCAGGCTGTTTGCCAGATCAGCATACTTTTCAGTCTTGTAGATTTGAGCTGCCTCCATTCTGTTCTCATAAGGCACCGTGAGCTCGATCATGATCAGCTGCTTGGTTGACTTAGAGTGGACTACTATGTCTGGTCTCATGCCACTTTTGCTGATGATCTCTGGGTGACTCTTCCATTCTGGGGGTCTGCAGTGCACCCCCCGTCATCTGCCCCATCCAGCGGGACTCTGCCTGCATGTTTCGAGTGAAACTGTTGTTCTTGGCCATGATTTGCTGCCTCCTGCCGTGAAGAATGTTGGGGGTGCTTTTGGGGAGTCCTGATGCTCCCTTTTGTGGTGTTGGTACTAGCCCAGACTACTTGTACAATCTCTTTGAGCACTTGGTTGTGCCTCCAGTGTACCTTCCTTGAGCCGGGGCTACTTACATGACTTAGAACATGCTCCACTGTTTGCTTTTCATGCAGAGGGGGCATGCAGGATCGTCTGTTTTCCCCCACTTCACCAGGTTTGCATTTGAGGGCAGAAGGTCTAATGCAGATCTGAGAATGAAGCTGATCCTGAGAGGGGCCATGTGCCAAATGTCATCCAAGTTAGACTTCTTTGGAGTGCATTCTCCCACGTTGTCCATTGCCCTTGTTTGGCTCTGCTGGACTGCTTTTTGGAGTCTTTTTTGGTCTTCTTCTTTTCCCCATCTCCTGAATTATCATGTCTCTTTTGGCTTTTCCTTTGGCCTTTGACCACCATTCAGTTTTGGTCACCCCAGTCCTTGTCCTGTTGGTCTGTGTGTGTCCTGTTATTTCTCTGATCTTGAGACTTTCTTTTGCAGAATCCATCCCCTCTTGAACTTTCCATTTTCTGCCTGTCTTCAGCGGGGGTTTGATTGCTTCACCACCTTGTTCCTGAGTCCCCAGCATGTTTTTGAAGTCTGATCTTCCCGATTTTGTATTCCTCCAGAGGGTTTTCAGTGGTAGTTTGAGTTTTGCTTGGCGACAGACAGCGCGATGTCCAGACAGGGTGGGAAAACCAAAGCCATTTCCGTGAACTTGTTGATTTGGGCTTCCTTTTGCCTCCACTGTGCTGGTGCGATGTCGTATATCACAAAGGCCATGGGGTTTGGTTCAGATGACTGCAGACACCAAACTTGTATTTGCCGGGGGAGCCCACACGGTCAAGGGGTCCCAACCCTTTTCCGCCATCTGCTTGGTTTCTTTTGCTCTTTGGGTTTCTTTCAGCGTTCACATCCCATCTTCCAAAGGCTCTTGAGGGGTTTCTTCTTGACGTTGGAAGGGCCTGGTTGGAAACACGAAACCACAGTTTCGGCCATTTTTTTCCCTTTCCCTCAGTGAGCGCCCTCCGTTTTTCTTTGGCTGAACTTCTTTCGGATGGGGCAACTATGTGTCCAGCCTCTCCACACAGACTTTTTGTCTGTCTTCCGGATAAAAACACTGTAGTGTCACCGAAGGCCCTTGAAGGAGGATCTTGTAATCCATCCCCAAAGGGTCTTTTTGTCTCGCGTTGTTTGTTGTGCTTTCAAGATGATTCCATTGCCAGAAAAACAGTTTTGGGGAAATTGCACCCCCATTGCAATGCCCACTTCCAAGGATCCAATAGTTGGTTTTCCTTTGGAAAAAAACCCGCATTTGAGAACCATTAAAAGTACTTCTTAGCAGTCGCGGATGTTTTTTTGGCACAGGGACATCTCAAAGAAAAGTTCATCTCGGGGGGCACAGATCCATATGTTTTTTTCCCAGATCACGCCACACTACGTCCAGGTCTCTCTTTTCTTTTTTTCTTTTTGGATTGGGGCCCCATTCATTGTGCGTGTTCACACAGCCAGCCCGCCGGGTGCCCCTTTGGGGACTGAAATCCAAGTACTTTTTTTCCCCATCGGGTATTTGGGTCACCTTTGCCCATGCAGGAAAAGATTTCCCTTCGACGTTCAGTAGTATTTTGGCCCTGAACCTGTTTCCTTGGTTTTGCTTTTTGGGGGATGTACCACCATCGCCGTCATCCCTGGCCCTGATCTTCTGGTTTCTCCAAGCCGATCGCACACTGTGGACCACTCCAGCCCCTTTTGGGACTTTCTTGAAAAGTGGTAGGTTTTCCGTTTGGGCCCGGTGATGTTTTTGGTCGGGCTTTGTCGACCCCCTTCTTGATTTCCCCCCAACTTGGGGGGCTTGCCTTTGAACTTTTCCCTCAGGGGGGTTTGGGCCCCCCAAACCCTTAATGTCGAGTGTCTTTGCTCTGGAGTCAGATATGTTTTCCTCAATGCTGCTCAAGAATCCTTTGTCCACACTTAGGGCCCCAAATTTTGGGCGCTCAAACAGTTTCGGGCAAATGGAAGGGTCTCAAAAGAACGCCTTGTGTCTTTTTCTTTTTGCTCTTCCTCTTCCTCGCTTTTCCGCTTTGCTGACGCTGTGTTTTTTTTTCAGGTCTTCCCACGTTTTTTCCAACCCTTGTTTTTCAGTGGCAGTGCGGTCTTCTATGCTTTTTTGAGGTTGTTTTTTGGACTCTGATTTTGTCCATCTTTTTTTGGGCGTTTGGATTTCTTTGGGGTTTTTTCTCTTTGGGTTTGTTTTACTCCCAAAGGGGGGGTACATGTGGCAAACACATGTCCCCATATGTGGCAGTTTGTGTTTCCCGGGTGCTTTCCCCCATCATGCATCGAGTCTTTGGACATTTTTGCTCCGTTTTCCCAATCTTTTAGTTTCGTTTGCCGGGCAGGTTGGTTTTTAGGGCCTGGCATCGAGGGCCCGTGCAAATTTCCCCACCAACCAACACGTGGATTCCTTGGCACTGTGGGTTTAAAACCGGCCTTGGGCTTCCGAGTCTTTTCTGCGACGTGCCGCTGCCATTTAGATTATCTCACCACCCTCTTTGCTGTGGATCTTATGCCCCGGGGGTAGCGAAACGCTTTCCACAGACACATGGGTATTCCATTTGGTCCTGTTCATAGTCCGTTTTGGGGTTTGCGTGGATGATTGACACCATGGATTCTCTTCTCTTCCCCCTTTTTGGTGAATCCGGGAGCATCTTTTCCTTTTATTCTTATAGCCACATGTTTTAAAAAAGGAAGGGGGAGCCCGGGCCCCCAGAGCCCTTGGGTTTTGTCTTTCCCCGTTCCCCTCTTCTACACCAATACAGAGAGAGAAGAGAGAGAGAGAGAGAGAGAGAGAGAGAGAGAGAGAGAGAGAGAGAGGAAAAGCTTTGCAAGAAAACCTTTGCGTTTACTGACAACATTCTCCAGAAAAAAGATAGATTTGGACAGAAGGGAGACAGAAGACAGACAACAACAGAGAGCACAAATCATAAACCTTTCTCTTTCTTTTTTTTTCATAATTTCATAACTTTTCGCATTTTCTTTCTGCAGCTGTCCTTTGGGTTTTGCGGGAAGCCCGCGTGCCACGTGTAATTGGGGCAGTAAATTTTTGTAACCCTCTTCATAAAATATACAAATGAAGTTTTCGTATATGACACAAAACAAAAAGACTTTCGACTGAACAAGTTTTTTCTTTCGCCCCCTCCGGCCCCCCGCCCCGCCCCAGTCAACATTTTTGCCTTTTTAGTACATACATTCCAACAAAATGGCAAGTAAACAGGGGTTTTAAAAACAACACACACCACACACACACACACACACACACACAACACCACAAGCACCACACACACACACCAACCAACATGAAAACACACACACACACACACACACACAACAGACACAGACACA
The DNA here is from genome assembly GCA_018398815.1 of Conus ventricosus. Taxonomy (NCBI): domain Eukaryota; kingdom Metazoa; phylum Mollusca; class Gastropoda; order Neogastropoda; family Conidae; genus Conus; species Conus ventricosus. The sequence continues at coordinate 61,735,583 of CM031619.1, forward strand.
CACACACACACAAACCCCACACACACACACACACAGACAACACCCCAACCCCACACACACACACACACACAACACACACACACAACACACCACCCCCACCCACACCACACCACACACAACCCCCACCACACACACACACAACACAACACACACACCAACGGAGTAATTTCACAACAGGGCAGGGAAAACCAGCCGCAGGATTTCAAATGCGCAAATGAGCTACGTTTTTAAACAAAAGCTAAAAAAAAAAAAACAGAAGATTAAAAAGGATCAAGCTCAAAAGCTCTTGGGGATTTTAACCATTTGGCGGACCCGTAGGGGGCTCGGGTTTCAGGGCTTGTTTTTTTCTTGTTCCAATGTTTAATGCCATTCAAACATAGCCCAACTGACGCATCCCGGAGATTGTTCTGCGCGTTTTCCCCCGGGCATGTTTGTAACCTCTGGAAACCACACATTTGTGGAAAATTCTCTTTGCTCTTTACATAATGCAATACATAGGCGTTGCATTTGCACTCTGTTTCGTGTGCACATTTGTATTTTGGTGTGTTTCAACGCTGCGGCCTTCAGGGTAAAATAGGTGTTGACAGACCAAATGCACGCAACGTTTCAAGACACCAGGCAAACGACAGCTTAACGAAGCTACGCGCACGCCATTACGATTATTAGCAGGCAAAACCAGACATTGTTTGTCGACGAAAGCAACGTTTGCAGAATTAGAAGAAAGCAGACAGACGTTTCAACACACCTGTTGACGAAGGTAGTGGTTCTCGTTCCTCAGCACCTTGATTTCACGCTTCAGGTTCATGATCAGCTTCTCCCTCGGGTCCTAGGGGAAAAAAAAACAACAACAACAACTCAACGGTCCACCCCTTTGCCACTTAGCCAATTCAGTTAATTCATCAAGTCCTAGATGGGAGAGGGGTTCCAAGATTTATATGGTTGTACACCGGCAACCCACTGACAAAATCGAAACAAAAACTAGCAGCAGCGACAATAGCAGCAGACAGCAGCATTATCAACATCAGCGACAGCAGCAGCTGAAACAGTTTTTGTATGAGCGATACCAGCATCAACATCTAAAATTCTGCCGTTGCCGATTTCATGCCCATAGTCATCACAATAATGATGAAAATGCCATTGATTAAGATAATCATTGACACCACATGAAAAAGTATTATTCTTTTTCACTGATTGTGGGAAAAAAAATCCCTTATAAAGAAAACGAAAATGTGCACTTTTTCACACCAGTGATCTCCCACACTAATTACAACACATTCCGACTCAAAATTTTGAATCCTTTCTACGAGAACACAGCATTTGTTTTTTAACAACAATGATCTCCCAAGCAACAGATAGCTCCGACTCACCATTTTGACCGTGGGCTTGCTGCTCTTTATCTTCTTGGCGCGGCTGGCGTACCGTAGAGTGTTCATGGTCTCCGTGATGTTGGCTGATGAAGGGGTAATGCAGGCAATCTGATCACAACAACAACAACAACAGTAACAGCCTCTTCAGATATCATAACCGCAGCTTTCACTACAGCAATTACCATGAGTATATCGTCCTCTGTGTACAGAAGTCACAACATTCTCTTCGATAAGAAACAACAAAATAAGAAGTAACAAAAACAACAGCTACCGCAACATCATCTACATCATCACCAACAATAACAACATCCGATCCATTAATAGCATCCTACGACAATGATTTCAACAAAAATGATAACATTCTTGACCAGTGCAACAGCAACATCTTCGACAATAGCAGCAATGTCTTCGACAACACCATCCTTTAGAAATCTACAGCAGTGCCATCGTCCACCACAACACCCTCCATAACAAGAACATCATTTACGAGAACACCCTCTAAAACGACCTCTTCAACGACTATACCGTCATCGTCGCTACAATATCTTCAGCATCTTTACACCATCCCTTCAAACAACAGCATCCATTGTAACAACAACATCCTCTAAAACAAAAGTGTCGTCTACAAGTGTGCCATCAACATCACGACAATCTTTTTAATATCTATTACAATCGCCTAAAACAGCATCCTCTATAACAGCAACATTCTCCCAACAACATCATCTACGACAATGCCGTCATCATCACGACATTCTCTTCATTAACATCTCTTACAACATCTTTAAACGACGATATCGTCTGTAAATACGACATTCTGTATAATAGCAACACGTTCAAAAAGCAACAGCATCTTCTCCAACAACAACATCCCGAGCAACAACCACATTGTCGAAAACATCATCATCAACAACATCCTTCCCTAGTACAACAACATCCTCTGTATCTATCCACAACAATATCCTCTACAACGACAACATCAGGTTCAATTTTTTCTACGATTACAATATTTTTACAACATCCTCTACAATAACAATATTGTCCATAACATCCAGTACAACATTTTTTTTTACTACAATAACAACATCGTCTTCGACAACATCCTGTACAACAACCACACCCTCTACAACATCCTCCTCCCCAATAACATCACCTACGATGTTATCCTTTACAGCAACACCAACAATATAGCCTACAAAAACTAGCAGCAGCAGCAGCGACATCCTGCACAAAAACAATATTCTCTACATACACACATTCTACAAGATCACACACACACGCACACGCATGCACACACACACGCACACACACACACACACACACACACACACACACACACCACACACACACACAACACACACACACACACACACACACACGCACGCACGCACGCACGCACGCACGCACGCACGCACGCACACACACACACACACACACACCACACACACTCACTCACACACGCACACACACACACACACACACACACACACACACACACACACAACACACACACTGACCATAAGGGTGATGCCATGTCCACCAAGGCTGTCAGACAGCAGTTTGGTCAGTTTGCTGTCCCTATACGGGATATGACCATGACGCCGTTTAGCATCGCCCAGGTGAGAGATACAGTTACCTGCAACACCATTCAATCCCAATCAATCAGTCTGTCAAACAATCAACCAACCAGATCAATCAAATAATTGATAAGTCAATTGATCAATCAATCCCCCAGTCAATCAATGGTTTCATGAAACTTAGATGTCCGTTGGAAGGGCCTGCGGGCTAATGCTTAGAGCGTTCTGCTATGGAGCTGAGAGTCGTGAGTTCGAACCTCTTGTGGGGTTAAATCTTCACGGCTTGAAAACCCTTTCTGTTCAAGCAAAAATGGCTACGTGATTCAGTTCAGGAATGCTTAAGGCGGCAGAGGAGAGAGCTGAGTTTCGCCTTACATATAATGCGGTGCCCAGGACACACTTAAACTAAAACACCTCACTGCCCTACAGCTGTCAGTCTATGGGACTTCGGCCGTTGGTACCTTCGTTTCCCGTACTTAAAGTAAACTGGACAGAACAGCAGCAAATGAAACATACCCACTGCTTTTGCATGGAACATAACGTTTACAGCTGCAATGACAGCAACGGCAGCAGCAGAACATGTGTACAAATGCTCAAAAATATTTGACTAAAAAAACGAAGTTCTAATTGAGTCATAGCGTATAGTTTAATGCTCTCGAAATTCTGAAGAAAGCTTAGTGGAAAAAAAAAAAAACCGAGTCCTTCACAATAATGTGCATCAATACTCCCTCCCTCTATCCCCCCCCCCTTCCACGCACGCACGCCACACACCACACACACACACACACACACACACACACACACACACACCACCACGCGCGCGCGCGCACGCGCGCGCGCGCGCGCACGCACGCACGCACGCACACGCACGCACACGCAAGCACGCGAAAGCGCATGTATGAACATGCAGAGACAGGCAAGAAACAGTAAGCGACCTACAGAAACTGACATAATAAAAACAGACAGCAAACAGACAGGCGTTAAAATATGCGGACATTGGAACGGACAAACAGATAATGCATACCGAGCACCAATAGACTTTTGTTGATACTGTTGGACTCCAAAATTCCCGGTCCCCCCAAGCCGCTACTGGCGTCCTTCACCTTCTCGCTTCCTGTGTGCCACCACACATCTCATCTAAGCATCACCAAACTCACCATCATGGGTGGTGGTGGTCATGATGGTGGTATAGTAGTAGTAGTAGTAGTTTGTTAGTAGTAGGAGGAGGAGAGGAGGAGGGAGGAGGAGGAGGAGTAGTGTTGTTGTTTGCTGCTGTGTGTTGTTGTTGTTGTCATGTTGATGTTGTTGATGATGATGATGATGATGATGATGATGATGATGATGATGATGATGATGATGATGATGATGATGATGTTGTCGTTGATGTTGTTGTTGTATGTTGTTGTTGCTGTAGAAGTGGTTGATAGCCTTAAACAGTTTTCATAGCACACACTACGACGTCCTTCACATGATTTGATATCAAGATCACACCACACATGAGGAAGTCAGCAACAGAATCAGATCAGCCACCCAACCATCACGGCGACCCGCTCTCCATCGTCCAAGGGGAGAAATATGAGAGTACGGGGACGTTTCAAGATCAACTGCCCTATTAAGAACCCATCCTGCAGGGCACAATTCAAAGAAGAGGCGGACAGGGTAAAAATAAGAGGTGGGAGGATAACATCAGCGAGAGGACAGGCCTGTCTTCACCAGCTCAAAAGGGCCACAAACAACGACGAAAAATAGGGAGATATTGTCATAAAGTCATCAGTATGGGGGCCGGAATAGCTAGCTCAGTGGCAGAGCGCCGGACTCGTAATCTTGGTGATCCTGGGGTTGCGGGTTCGAATCTCCGCCGGGCTGTTTCGGTACAGGGGATTTTCCCCTCGGAGTTAACGTTGGTTCTGACTCCATTTCCTATACAGTCCCTCGAATGAGACTATAAACCGAGGTTACGTGCGTGTGAACGCACGCATAACATCTTGCACACACGTAAAATCGCATCACCAACTTCACACATAGCGTGCAGCTTCCCGAAGTTGGAGTATGGCTGCCCTAATGGCGGGATAAAAAAAAAACGGTCATACACACAAAACTCCACTCCCTTTGTTGGGTAGATGGGATTAATTCTTGCCTGTCTATACAGGGAGTGTCCGCAGGAGTATCAGCCTGCGTACGCAGAAAATAAAGTCATCAGTGGTGTTTTAACAACTCACACCCGGAGTTGCGACACAGGCAAGAGACAAACCAACCCAAACCAACATGCAACGAAAACGGAATGGACTGGGTGGCCAGTGCCTCGCACATGTACTGGATTCAAAGCAGTTTGACTAGATCTGATCTCACTGAGCTCAGAAACTTGACTTAAACTACTGGATTCGAAACAAAAACGAACAGAGGTCGCTTAGGATGGTTTGCGTTGGTTTAGGTTGACTTGAGTAGGGTTGGATGTTCAGATTGTTTTGGGGTTGATTACTTCTGGTTGGATAGGGTTCAGTTGGTTTGCTTTGCTTTGAGCGGGTTATCCTTGTTTTGCTTTGGATTAGTGTGCATTGCTTTTGGAATGGTTTGCTTGAATAGTTGTGCTTTTCTTTTCTTAAAATAGTTGTGCTTTGTTTTGCTTTCTGTTGGACTGGTTGGCACTGCTTTGGCCAGGTTTGCGCTGCTTTGGGTTGGTTACCTTTATTTCGCTTTGGATGAATTCGCTTTCTTTTGCGTTACATGGGTTTCCTTGTCTTGTTTTGGATGGGTCTGGTTTGTTTCCTTTAGGCAAATTTCTTTTTGTTTTGCTTCGATTTCGTTTGCTGTTTTGCATGAGTGTGTTTTGATTTGGATACGTTTCGTTTGATTTGGATTGCTTCGGTTTGATTTGCTTTAGACTGGTTTGGTTTGCAGTGCTTTGGCTTCGTTGATTTCGGTTTGGTTTGGATAGGTTCACCGTTCTTTGGATGGTTTGGTTTTCTTCGGATTGGTTTGCCTTGCTCTGCATGAGTTTGCTTTTTATTGGATAGTTTTGCTTTATGTTATTGCTTTTGTTTTGCTCTGCTTTGTTTGAATGGATTCACTTTGTTTTGAATGATCACTTGGGTTTTGAATGGATTCACTTTGTTTTGAATGGGTATGCCTCGTTCGGTGAGCATGTTTTGTTTTGGATTGTTTGCTTTGCTTTGTTGTATGTGACTGTGTATTTGATTATTTATTTTATTTGTTTGTCTCCAGGTGAATTCGTTTTCCTCTGGGTATGGTATGGCTTCTGGGAGTTGTGCTGGTTTGGTTTAGACTGGAATTAGTTGGAATAGATTCGATTTGATACTTCGTTTGTTGGTTTGATCTGTGTGTGTGTGTTTGTGTGTGTGTGTGTGTGTGTGTGTGTGTGTAGAGGGGAATGAGGAGGTAGAAACGAAGAGGTGGTTTTTCATGGTGTTTGGTCTCGGTGAATGATTCTGTTTGGCTAGACCGTTACTCCACCTAACTCCACTGGAAGTACCAGACTGAAATCAACTATCACTGAACCCCAACACACAAGCAAAGTCAGTCACCCGCCCTACCGTAAACCCACTCGTCTATCCTACCACACTTAACAAAGGAAAGTTAATTCTTACCGGCCAGATCGACGAAGGAGAGTTTTCCCCTCTTGGTAACGTAGAGACTGTCGTCCTCGACATCGGCCCGGGTCTCGGAGTCTATGGTGACGGTCAGTACGCTGTGGCTCCGACTGGAGAACTCGTTGAGGCCGTGAGACCCTGTCTGCCGGTTCTTTAACCCTGTGCGTATGTAGAGTGTGTGTGTCATTAGTGTGATGATGATGATGATGATGATGATGATGATGATGATGATGATGATGATGATGACGACGACGACGACGACAACGACGACGACGACGATGACAGGAGCACTCGTTTAAACTGTAGAACCCTGTATGCCGGTTTCTTTTTTCTTTTTTTCCCTCTGTGTGTGTATACCGTGTGTCATTAGTGTTTTGATGATGATGATTCAGATGATTACGACGACGACAAGGATGACAGCAGATTTCGTTCACCGTGGGATCCCGTCTTTCTGTACTTTAAACGTGTGTGTACGTACAGCGTGTGTCATCAATGTCATCATGATGATGACGACGACGATGACGAAGGAGGAGGAGGATGACTGGAGTATTCGTTCAAATCGTTAGATCCGTCTGTCTGTTCTTAAACCCTGTGTCAAGATAGATGATGATGATGATGATGAGGGGGAGGGAGAGGGAGGAAAGAAGAAAGATGAAGAGGAGAAGGGAGGGAGGATGAGGAGAAAGATGACGAGGAGTCGGAGAGAAAGAGAAAGAGGAAGAGGACAAGTAGGAGGAGGAGAAGAAAGAGGAGGGGGTGGAAGAGGAAGAGAGAAGGAGGAGGAGGAAGAGGAGAAGGAGGAGGAGGCTAAGGAAGAAGAGGAGAAGAAAGAGGAGGGGGTGGAAGAGGAAGAGAGAGGAGGAGGAGGAGAGGAGAAGGAGAGGAGGCTAAGGAGGAGGAGGAGAAGAAAGAGGAGGGGGTGGAAGAGGAAGGGAGTAGAGCGAGGAAGAGGATCAGGAGAGAGAGAAAGATGGAGGGTGAAGAGGAAGGAGGAGAGGAGAAACGAAGGAGGTAGAGAAGATTGTCGAGGATGTCAATGAGAAGAGAAGAGGACTAGGATGAAGGAAGAGGAGAAGGAGGAGGTGAAGAGAGGAGGAGAGAAGAGGAAAGAGAAGAGGAGAGGGAGGAAAAGAAGGATGAGGAGAAGGATGACGAGGAGTCGAGGAGGAGAAAGAGGAAGAGGACTAGGAGAGGAAGAGGAGAAGAGAGGAGGAGGTGAAGAGGAGGAGGAGGAGAAGAGGAAGAGAGAGAGGAGGAGGAGGAGAAAAGAAGGAGGAGGAGAAGGATGACGAGGAGTCAGAGGAGAAAGAGGAAGAGGACTAGGAGAAGGAAGAGGAGAAGAAGGAGGAGGTGAAGAGGAGGAGGAGGAGGAGGAGGAAGAGGAAGAGAGAGAGGAGGAGGAGGAGGAAAAGAAGGAGGAGGAGAAGGATGACGAGGAGAAAGAGGAAGAAGACAAGAATGAAGAGGAGAAGGAGAAGAAAAGAGGAGGAGGAGGAGGAGGGGAGGAGGAGAAGGACGATGACGACATTTTGAATATATCATTCATTCAGCGCTGACGATGCCTTACACCGTACCAGTGCTTCCCTCGGCAGGGTCGGACTGTAGACCAAGAACTGACCTTCTTCCAGCACGGCCATGAGATCATCCAGCTTCTCGCACTCCACCGTGAAGAGATTCTCCACGTAAAACCCTTTGTTCTTCGACCACCTCACCGACAGGTACCGCCGGTGGCTGTGGTTCAGTAGATCGATCACCTGGCGGTCAGTGTGGTCAAGTAATCAATCAGTCGAAGCTTGGATCATCAAGGCAGAATCATCAAGTAAAGGTCCACTGCCTCTACGAGTCAACGAAACCGAAAGATAACAAGATCGAGCAAAAACGAGGTTTTAAGGCATTAATCAATCAATAAATCAACCGACTGGAAGTAGATGGGAATTAAGAAATATGCATCTCTCTCTCTCTCTCTCTCTCTCTCTCTCTCTCTCTCTCTCTCTCTCTCTCTGAGTGGTGAAAAGGAATCGACTGAAAAAATATTTTAACATCTCTCTCTCTCTCTCTCTCTCTCCCTCCTCTCTCTCTCTCTCTCTCTCTCTCTGTCAATGCCGATCAGAGGAGACAAGGCAAGGAAGATCACCTGCTCGTTGTAGATTTCCAGGTAAGATGCTCGAATGATCCTCCCTCCCCCTTGTTCTTTGATCTGGTGGTACATGTATTTGAACGACCTCTGGATGATGCCATACATTTTGGGGTCTAGATTCGCTCCCGGCTGGTAAAACTGAAATAATCAAATCATAATGAAATTACAGTAATGATAATAATAATAATAATTAATAATAATAATAATGATGATGATGATGATGATGATGATGATGATATGATATGTGATGGTGATGGTGATGATGATGACGACGACGACGACGACGACGATCATGATCATCATGATCATCATGATGATGATAACAATATTAATATCAATAGAATTAATGATGATAATAACAATAATAATATGATGATGATGATGATGATGATGATGATGATGAAAATAATGATGATAATGATAATAACGACAACAGTAAAAATGAGAATGATAATAAAAAGGATGATGATGATGATAACAGTGATAAAATCAATGACAGTAGTAGTAGTAGTAGTAGTAGTAGTAGTACTAGTAGTAGTAGTAGTAGCAGCAGTAGTAGTTGTTGTTGTTGTACTAGTAATAATGAATACAAGAAAATTGTCAATAGTAAAAAAACAAAAAAAATAGCAACAACACACACACACACACACACACACACACACACACACACGCATGCACGCACGCGCGCGCGCGCGCGCGCACATTCACACACACACACACGCACACACACGCACACACACACACACGCTCTTACGCACGCAATATTCAACAACACCCCACCCCATCCTAACACACACCACACACACACACACACAACACACACACACACACACACTCAGGACCAATACACTCACTACCCTACCCCTTAAATCCATATAAGATGTGCGTAAGTCCCACCAAGGAATTGCGCGTATTGTGTTTGCCTTTCCTACCAACACTTCACACGTACTTAACACGATCTATCGGAAAGGTTTACACCGACCGAAGTGGGGTCATTCTGAGGTCGAGCGCTACCTGGCCCAAGAATCGTGTTAACTTGCAGCGGGTGTGGCCAGCCATCCGTTGATAATCGCCAGCAGGACATTAACTGCAGTGCCTGACCAAGTTCACTTCAATTCGAACCATTGCCAGAGAGTCCACTATCTCGGTTAGGGCGTATTATTCCGTGAGACTGGTTGACAGGCCCCGAACTTCTCTCCACCCCCGTCCCTTTCCCACCCCCCACGCTCGTTTCACACACACAACACACATACACCACACCACACACACACACCACACATGCCCGCTCGCGCTCGCGCGCGCACACACACACACACACACACACACACACACACACACACACACGCACGCACACACTTTCATTTCGTCTATTTTCACATAATTTTGAGAAGAGAGAGAGAAACAGACAGACAGATAGACAGACAGAGCAAACACACACACACACACACACACACACACACACACACACACACACACACGCACACACACACACATACATACATATATATATATATATTATAGAGAGAGAGAGAGAGAGAGAGAGAGAGATACTCCCTCCACACTACTTATACCACCAAACACCAGTAAATTAGATTAACTCAAACTCAACTCAAACAAATAAAAACACACAGTTAATCGCTGTGCACGTGCTGCATCAACCAAAACGTCCCCACACAATTCCGTCATGATTAAACTTGTTACGGTGTTGTAGTAACTGCATCTTGATAAGTGTTCTACCAGTTAGCTGAAGGAACAGAAACACACGCGACACATAGCTGTGGAGCAAACTGTGATGGTGAGGTTGCACACCCAGTCAGACAGAGAAGAAGCAGACAATCGACAGTTCGTAAGCAAGGATGCCAACAGAAGTTGACACAACCTAAAAAGAACAACTGCACAATGAGACTCTGAGCAACAACAACAACAAAATCAGAAGACTGTGATTATCAACACGCGAAAACGAAAAAGAAAGAGAAAAAGAGGAACATGCGAACACGAAGATGAATAGGAAGAATACAATGAGCGTCAGGACAACAGGACCAACAAGAAGAAAATCATGAAAAGGTAAACAAGAAAAACGTGTTGAAAGACCGTATGTAACCACAAAATGATTGTGAACAAAGAGAAGATTATAATGAACAACAGGACCGTGAAGTTGAAGAAGAGGACATGGGGACAAGATGCTGAACAAAAATATAACTGGTTAAGAACCGGGACAAGAAACTGAACAACCATAAAAAAGGGAAGGGGAGGGGGAGAAAAAATGAAGAGAAAACAATAGAAAAGTGGAACAACAAAATGAACTTTGAAAAGATGAACATGCTCTCAAGAAGATGAACAAAACGAATATGCTAAGCAATCGAAACAACATAAGAAACGTACAAGAAGGGGGTAATAAACAAGTGGACCAGGAAGATAATATACAAGAAGATAAAGAACAAAGCGGAACATCCGATGAAGAGCAAGAAGACGATGAATAAGCAGAACAAACAGATGAAGACGACGAAGATAATGAACAAGTGCGATGAAAAGGTGAAGAGCGAGATAACGAACACGCGGATTTTTTAAACAAAAAATGAAGAACAAGAAAGTGATGATCAATTGGATTTAAAAAAAAAATGAAGTACAAGAAGACGATGGTGAGCTGGTGGAGCAGCACAAAATGCAGAACAAGAAGATCAGAAGACAGCAGAACAGAACAATGAAGACTCAGGAGAGGAGTGAACTGAACTAAACGATGAAGAACGGATGACTCCTCGTTTGTTCTGTGTGCTCTGTGCTGTCATTTCTGCTAGGCGATTCGGTGTCGTAAGCAGCATAATTTGGAGTTATATGGAGGGTATTTACTTCATCATAGGAGCGAGAGTAACCCTGCTTGTCCGTTATTTACCGTTTACTATTCCCCGCCTCATTTAAGATTTTCCTTAGAGAAAATAGTGTGTGAGCAGAACAAAATAACAACAGTGATAATTATAATAATGATGATAATGTTGATGATGATGACGATGATGATGATACAAACAAGAAGATGATGAACAAACAGAACAAAAAGATGAGGAATAAGAAGGGTGATGAATAAACGGAACAAGAAAATGAAAAACCGGAAGTAGATGAAGAACTAGTGTGATAAGAAGCGGAACGAGCGGAAGACGAGAAGAAGCGGAACGAGCGGAAGACGAGAAGAAGCGGAACAAGACGAAGAACAAGAACCCGATGGACAAATAAACAGACAGGAAAGAAGAAGCAGAAGAAAGCCATTACCTCCACTTTGTCCTCATCCTTTCAAAACAAAATCAGATCTGGTCATTACGACTGCTTGTATATCGTTTAAATAATTCGATAATAGAAATATTGATTATAATGATTGAACCATTCTACCAGTAATAATGATAATTATAACGGATCACTTTTTAACGGACCGACAGTCTGCGTAGGCAGCTCAAAGATGGCGCAGTCAGACTAACCAGGCGAAAACGGTTGGAAACACTAACACCGTATGAACTTACGTGCAAAAACCAACACATGAGAAATGAATGCTTCCTTGCACTGGCGTGAGAATCTCTCTCTCTCTCTCTCTCTCTCTCTCTCTCTCTCTGTGCTTTTTTCCCCCCAGGGCTTGGGTGGAAAAAAACGCATGCTCAATGTGCTTATCCATTACCCTGGTAAAATAAATTTCGTTCGTTCGTTCGTTCGTTCTCTCTCTCTCTCTCTCTCTCTCTCTCTCTCTCTCTCTCTCTCTCTCTCTCTCTCTCATCCTCACACTCACTCACACTCACACACACACACACACACACACACAAGGGTATATATATATATATATTGAATTATAAACAAAGCTTGCTCTTATGTCTTAGATTGACGAAATAGGGGGAAATAAGCATTCATATCTGCAGTGGTAGATGATTCTGCCTAACTAACAGTATGTGCTTGAGTGGGTGAATGGAGAAAAATAAAATAAATGCTTCTCAAAATGAGCCTTCAGCAAGCTTATAGTCTCCAAGGGGGAGACATCCTCCAATAGGGAGGGAAACTCACTAACATATAACTCCTGGTCATATACCGATATTTCGAAACCTTGTTGTTTCTCCTCAGTGACCGCTGGAACGGTGCGCGGTACTTATCCTTGGAATTTATTAGTTTGTTGTATGTTAGTCCCTTGCGGATTTATTCCAAGAACTGACCCTCAGCACTTGTGTCTTAAGAGGATATCTTTTTATATTTTTTACTTTTCACAAGAAAATGTAGCTTGTTTTGCTCTTTCATGATTTTCTTTTGCTTCTTAGGTGGCACCTTTGGTTGGTTTTTTGAAAACTCAACAAATATACTACGGTATTGCACACCAGCCTTTCTGGGATTGCATTCTTCTTGGGACTGAAAAGGCAGAGTAGTCAAATTACCACTTTCCGCGGTCACTGAGGAGAAACAACCAGGTTTCGAAATATCGGTATATGACCAGGAGTTATATGTTAGTGAGTTTCCCTCCCTATTGGAGGATGTCTCCCCCCTTGGAGACTATAAGCTTGCTGAAGGCTCATTTTGAGAAGCATTTATTTATTTTTCCCCATTCACCTACTCAAGCACATACTGTTAGTTAGGCAGAATCATCTACCACTGCAGATATGAATGCTTATTTCCCCCTATTTCGTCAATCTAAGACATAAGAGCAAGCTTTGTTTATAATTCAATATTTCTTGCAGTCATTGCAACACCAAGCTGCTCTGTAAGTTGCTGGAACGGTGCGCGGTACTTATCCTTGGAATTTATTAGTTTGTTGTATATATATATATATATATATATATATATATATATATATATATATATATACACATTCCTTTTCAATATTCATGTATAGTTGAGGGAAGGGTGTACAATGTCCAGAGTTTTCAAGGATCACCCTCGCAAACGGAGTGCGGCTGCCTACTAAACAGGGTCAAGTAGAGAAGCAAAAAAAAAAAAAACTGCCACAGAGGGGAAAAGGAGGAAATAAGAGAAACAGGGAAATGAAAGACAGAAAGAAAGAAAGGAAAAAAGCAAAATGTGAAAGTTGACAGACAGACAGAATGAAAAAGAAAATAATTGAGGAAAAAAAAACAAGAAATGAAAGAAAAAGAAAGAACAGAAAGAAAAGTATAAATAAAGGAAAATAAAAAAAAATATGGAAAGGATGAAAGGAAAGAGCAGAGGGCAAGAAAAAAAATGGATAAAAAGAAATGAAGAAAGAATGAGAGAGGGGGTAAGAAGAATGAAAAGAAAAGACAGAAGGAAAGGAACAAAGAAAGAATGGAAAGAACAGACAGAACAACAACAACAAAAAATAGAAAACAAGAAACAAAACTAGCAATGAAAGAAATATAAAAGAAAGGCAGGGAGGACAGCTGAAAAGAGAAAGCGAGACAGAAACAACAGGCTAGAAAGACGGACGGAGAGAATAGAACGAAAGAGGTAACGGAAGGCAATGTTGCTTACAGCCCAGCCGACTGCAAAGGGCCATATTAGGGCTGTCACCCCGTTCAAATCAGCTCACAAGTCATTATTAAAAAACACACACACACACAAAAACTTTCACATATCTCTTTAAAATACATCTTCTAAAAACGCACCAGAAACTTCGTTAAAACTCTTTCTTCCGTAAAATCTTAAATCAGATGAAAAATGTTAATCTCAATCAGAAACTTAAAGATCACGTCAGATGGGACATCTCTGAACAGGGTTTTCATGGACTCGGCTGTTAAGTGTTTATGTCCCACATCGTGCAAGTAACAACAATCTAAAAGAATATGTTTCACTGTGAGTGGAACATGACATGGAATATACCACGGAGCTTCTTCATCTTTTAAAAGATAAGAATGGGTGTAAAACGAGTGGCCTGTGTGTAAGCGGCACAGGACTGTTTCTTCTTTACGGCCGCCTCTGGAACTGGTAAAACTCGTTGAGGTTTGGGCGGATTTTATACAGTTTGTTATCCGTCTGCAAGGTCCATTCCTCTTGCCAGAGGTCTTTGACATAGAACGAAAGAACTGCAGACAAAAAAATACAACAGTACAAAAAAGAAAGAAAAAAGAAACGAAGCGATCCATCTACACGTGACCTAAACCAAGTGCACAAACACCTTTTCCCATTATTGGGCGACATACCACAAATCAATAGAAACAACTCCACGAACAGTCTACGCCAACACTGCTGGCCAGCATACTTCCTGTTGATTGTCATTTCATGTCCTACGTCAGGGATTAAGCTACTCTCAGGGGCTCACGATCTGGGGCACGGCATGACAGAAGGCGGAGCCCATCCCTCTCCTTCCGCCGCCTTTAACCTTCCTGGACTGAAAAAGGGCCCAGTTAGTCGTGGTAGGACAGAGAGGGTTTTCATGCTGAACAAATCCGACCACAGATGTAGTTAGAAGTCATGGCCTCAGCTCCACAGGCAAAGAATCTAACCGCTTGACCACGGGCCCCTCAGTTACTGTATATAACACAGGCGCGGAAGCAGGGGGGGCGGGGAGCCATGCCCCCCTCCAGAAAAATATTGGGGGGGGGGGCAGCCTTATATACTGCCCCCCCCCCCCCCCCCCCTAATATTGAGCACCTCCAAAAAATCAGAGGAGAGAGAGAGAAGGAGAGAGAGAGAGAGAGAGAGAGAGAGAGAGAGAGAGAGAGAGAGAGAGAGAGAGAGAAGGAGAGAGAGAGAGAGAGTGTCACGGACAAAAAAATGAAACAACCCAACTTGGGGAGTCGCCAGCCAATTTGTTCGGACATAAGTCCAAACTCAAACATTCTAGGCGCCACGTAGACCGGGCCCATGGTTCGGATCCGGCCAATTAAGCTTAGTGGAGAGGCTTCACAGAGACGGTACGATCCACCCAGACTGACTAAGCCGTTTTGACCGACGCCTCGATGTCTAGCGAGACGAGTCGTAGCGCCGGGCTCAGGCTCATCTAGCCACTTTGTGGAACCAGCGTCATTGTTAATCAGACGTCGTGGCGCCCACCCAGACTCAGCTAGCCACTTTAGATTGACCAGTGTCCACGACTTAAGCCACACGGCGCCAGTTAAGTAGGAAAGGGGGGAAGGTAGTGTGTGGTGGGGGTGAAATCTAGCTAATCAATTAAATGACCAATTGACCACCACAGAGAGTAAGGCGTGTCGGTGTGACTGTCATGATTTGAATATCCAATGGAATTAGAGGGAGATAACTTCGGGTGTCAGGGCGGTAAAAATACTGACCAATGGTACTCGCCCTTTTTGGACAGATCGGAACGAATAAAGAGGATGTGAGAGTGAGAGAACGGGAGAACGAGGGGAAACGAACAGAGAGACAGAGAGAGAGAGGTCTGAGTGTAATCTCTGAGGAGAGAAAAGCAGAGAGATGAGGGGAGGAGAGAAGAGAACCAAGTTGAGAGATTAGCATGAGATAGTCTGCAGAGGAAGGACTGAGGAGAGATGTGGAGAGAGAGAGAGAATTGCTAACTAATGAAGAAGAAAAGAAAGAAAAGAAAAAAAAAGAAAAGAAAAGCAACCATGTCCATTTGATAAGAGCAGACTAGAAGAGAGAGAGAGAGAGTGCAATGCGTTAATGCAGGAAGAAAGAAAGGAGAACAGATCGATGTTGATAGTCACTGTTCTATCCTCACTGGGGTTCGACCTCATACTTGGCCAGCGCCACTTTCATCAGCAGTCCAGCCTGACCGGTGCCAGCAGTCCAGCTTGACCGGTGCAAGTAGACCAACACCAGTGCCAGCAGTTGTGTCGTGTTGTGAAAGTGACAGTGAAAAGAAAAAGAAAGGAAAAGACAGTGATTCGTGAATAGTTAAGATCACCTGGCCAGGTAAAGTAGAAATCTATTTATACCCGGGTTAGTTAATGATGTTTTAGATAAATGATTTTGTGAAGTTCAGGAAAGAGAGAATGTTTTATTTCATTTGAGTCCATATGCATTGATGTTTCGTCCTATGAACATGTGTAGTAAAGTTATAGACTTTACTAGTGGTTTGATGTGACGAATGCATGATATATGAATGAGATCGTAAGCAAGCTGTGAGTGTGTTTGGGCTGTGCGCTAGTCCTTCCTCCACTGACATTACACCGAGGTTGACAATTTATTGGCGAGCCTGCCAGGATATTCTGGCCCATTTATTATAATTGTTCAACTTCTCAGAGAGGAAGCTGGGTGGGATTCAAGTATTGTAATCCTAAGACAAGGGGTTGTCTTACTGTATGTTTCCAAGATAGTTAAATACTAGGCTTGGCATTGCTTCCAAGATAGTTAATACTAGGCTTGGCATTTCAGCCCCAGAGTACTTATTTCGCACAGATTGCCTATAATTCGCTCTCATAGTTGGGTCAGGCGCTGGGCGTCTTATAAAAACTAACTACGTTGTCCCAAGCTAATATTATTCATTCATAGGATTGTGCTATTACATCACTCGTGTCGGTAACCACCAGTTTGGCCGTCGTAGTAATAAAATCTTGTTCAAAAAAAAAGGATATAATGGCGGAAGAAAAGAACACCCCTATTGAGCAACTTGTGAGCGTCGCTCGTGATTTAGGTTACTCAGGAGATGAGTTGCGAGCATTCGTTGAAAACCAACAAAAGATGGAAAGGGATGAACGCGCGGAAAGACGACGTGTCGCATTGGAAATAGCAGAGCAGGAAAGGACTAAAGCTAGCGCAGAGCAGGAAACAGAAAGATTAAGGATTCAGGCTAATGATAATCAGGCAACGCAGGAGACAGAAAGAATAAGGGAAGCGCAGGAAACAGAAAGACTAAGGGAAGCGCAGGAAACAGAAAGACTAAGGGAAGCGCAGGAGACAGAAAGAATGAAGCAGGAAACAGAAAGATTAAAGGTTCAATTAGAGTTGGAGAAAGTGAGAATACAAAGGGAGACCACCGAGGATGGGAGTTCAGTTTCCAGTGACTCTGTGCGCAGCTATGCTCCCCGACCCAAGTTGCCAAAATTCTCTGAAGGAACCGATTCGATTGATGCATACATCAGTCGTTTCGAAACGTTTGCGACCAGTCAGGGTTGGCCTCCAGAAGAGTGGGCAGTCATTTTGTCTGCGTTATTGACGGGTAAGGCATTACAGATTTTCACTGCATTGCCAGCAGACACCCAATCTGATTTCGGTGCTGTGAAGGAATCGTTAATGAAGGGATTTGACCTCACAGAGGAAGGATTCAGAAAGAAATTTCGTTCAGCTAAATTGCAAGCAGGGGAAACGTACACTCAGTTTGGTGCACGTCTAGATCACTATTTTGAGAAGTGGTTAGAGTTGAGTGGTACAAAGAAGGAGTTCACTGAATTGAAAGAGCTAGTTATGAAGGAACAGATTTTGTCAGGTTGCAGCCCTGAGTTAACCATACATTTGAAAGAGAGGCAGCCAGAGACAGCAGGGGAGTTGTTGAAGTTCGCAGAGGTGTATAGAGAGGCACGTCTGGGCACTAAGGTGCAGGAGAAACAGGTGCTAGGCACAGGTGAGAAGAGTGCAAGGAGACTAGGAGAGTTTTCTGCAAAGTCTGCAAACCCAGTGGTGGGGCAGAAGGAAGGGCAAAGAGACATTAGGTGTTTCATTTGTCACAAGAAGGGACATGTGGCGAGGGATTGTCGCATGAGGTTCCAGAAGGCAGCAGCCTTGCAAGAGGTGGATAAGGGTCGTCAAGGGAAACGACCAGCAGTGGAACCAAAAGGGATTCAGTCTGAAGAGGGTGGAGTGCAGCCTATGGCTAGCACTGGACAGCAGTCAGTGTCAGGGATGGAGGGCACTAGGCTGAGTGGTTCGTTACCAGTGGAAGAAGGGTGGATTGGCCAGCAGAGGGTGAAAGTGTTACGAGACACGGGTTGTTCATGCGGTGTAGTACGAACAACGCTGGTCGATAAAGGGGATTTGACAGGGCAAATCCAGACCTGTACTCTAATCGATGGCACTGTGAGGGAGTTTCCAGTTGCTAAGGTAGAAGTACGTACCCCTTACTTCTCAGGCGAGTTGTCTGCGTTGGTGATGGAGAAACCCCTTCATGATTTGATCATTGGAAATATTCCAGGTGCAAGGGATCCAGGGGATCCTGAGTTGTTGACTGCTACAGGGCAGCAGTTCAAACACGGAGCAAGAAGGAGGGAAAGGTTGATAAACCGTTAGTCGTTCCGGCAAGGAAGTCAGGCATAGATGTGTCGCCTGATGAGTTTAGGGCAGTGCAGGAACAAGACCCTTCGCTCGTGAAGTCTTGGGAGTTGGCAAGAGGTGGAGAGAAACAGGAGGTTAGAGGAGGTGAGACGGAATTTCTTGTGAAAGGCGGGCTGTTGTACCGAGTGTTCACCAAGGGGAAGACAGGTAAGGTGACCACTCAGTTAGAGGTACCAGCAGGTTATCGTGACACTGTCATGTCAGTGGGTCACGAGTCGCTCATGGCGGGTCATCTCGGCACCAGCAAAACCGCTGACCGAATCTTTGATGACTTTCATTGGCCAGGAGCAATGGCAGACATCAAGCGTTTCTGCATGTCATGTGACGTGTGTCAAAGGTCAGCCACAAGAGGGGTGAAGAGGAAGGCGCCTCTTAAACAGCCTCCTTTAATTGACACACCATTCAGGGGTGGCTGTTGATCTGATTGGCCCAATCGCGCCCTGTTCCAAAGGTGGGCACAGGTATGTGTTGACACTTGTGGACTACGCGACCAGATACCCAGAAGCGGTTGCATTGAAAGGCGTAGATACGCAACAGGTCGCTGAAGGGCTGGTAGACATCTTCTCTCGCGTGGGTGTGCCAGCACAAATTCTCAGTGACAGGGGGTCACAGTTCACCTCAGGCGTGATGAGGGAGGTCAACAGGCTGCTAGGGATCACACAGCTGCTCACTACCCCATACCATCCACAATGCAATGGCTTGGTGGAAAGATTCAACGGTGTGCTGAAGGGCATCTTAAAGAAGCTCTGTGAGGAAAGGCCAGCAGATTGGGACCGCTACATTCCAGCGGCACTGTTTGCCTACAGGGAAGCCCCTCAGGAAAGCACAGGCTTTTCGCCATTTGAGCTGCTGTATGGGCGGACAGTTCGGGGACCGGTGTGCATTCTCAAAGAGCTGTGGTCCGAGAACAGGAGTCCGAAGAAGTCAAAACCACATATCAGTATGTGGTAGACTTACGCAATAGGCTCGAGGAGACATGTAAGGTCGCAAGGGAGAGTTTGCAGGAGGCTAGGGTCGTCCAGAAGAAGCAGTATGACAGGAAGGTGAGGAAGCAATTCCTCAAGGTGGGAGATCAAGTCCTGTTACTGCTTCCCACGGATCACAACAAGCTGCTGATGCATTGGAAGGGACCATTCACCATCATTGAAAAGGTAGATCAGGACTACCGAATCGATGTGAATGGGAAATCAAAACTTTTCCATGCAAATTTGCTCCGCAAATATATTCAGCGTGAGACTCAGCACATAGGCGCAGCAGCAATCATTGATGGAGGTGAAGGAGACCCAGCAGAAGAAGGGGAGATTTTGTTGCCTGAGTTTCCAGGAGAAGAGTCATACAGGGATGTGTCACTGTATGAAGGGCTAGACAGTAGGAGACAGGAGGAAGTTAGTGGGCTCCTAGAACAGTATAGGGCGTCCCTGACTGATAAACCAGGCAGGACAACTCTAGAGACATGTACGGTGGAGTTGACATCACAGAAACCCGTACATGTGAAAGCCTACCCGATCCCATATGCCACCAAGCAAGTGATCGAGGAGGAGGTAGAAAAGATGTTGGACCTTGGGGTGATTGAACCGTCCAAATCATCATATAGTGCACCCGTCGTCTTAGTGAGGAAAAAGTCAGGTGAGCATCGATTCTGTGTCGACTATAGACGTCTGAACAGTGTCACCAAGGTCGATGCAGAGGTCATACCCAACATGGAAGACCTGTTCGCTCAGATCGCCACAAGCAAGAGTCAGTATTTCACCAGGATAGATCTGAGCAAGGGTTACTGGCAAATAGCCCTGAGTGAGGACTCAAAGGAAGTCACAGCATTCTCCACTCCTATGGGGCTATACCAGTGGCGAGTACTCCCTTTTGGGATGGTCAACGCACCTGCAGTCTTCTCTCGGATGATGAGGAAGTTATTGACGGGATTGGAAGGCGTTGTGAATTTCATGGATGACATTCTGATAGCGTCCGAGACATGGGAGGAGCATATGAGGCAGCTAGGAGCAGTTTTAGAGAGGTTGAGGCAAGCCAATCTCACAGCCAGACCAACAAAGTGCCAGGTTGGTTTTCCAAGCCTGGAGTTCCTAGGTTTTGTTGTCGGAGGCGACACAAAGCAGCCGGAAAGAGGAAAGGTGGAGAAGATGATGAATTCAGAGAGACCAAAGACCAAAACAGAAGTCAGGAGTCTGCTAGGCTTTATTGGGTTCTATAGGGAGTTTGTCCCAAATTTTGCTGCAATCACGAGTCCTCTCAGTGATTTGATCAAGGCAGGGAAACCGGCAGTGGTCGAGTGGTCAGACGCTGCAGAGCAAGCACTGCAGACAGTGTTGGAAAGACTAGGTTCCCGTCCCATCTTGAAGCTACCAGATATGTCCAAACCATTTTTGTTGCGGACAGATGCATCAGGCGGTGGGATAGGTGCAGTATTGTTACAGGAGCATGAAGGAGTCGAGTTCCCTGTGAGGTATGCTAGCAGGAAGTTGACAAAGTGTGAACAAGGGTACGCAACGGTGGAGAAGGAGTGTTTAGCTGTCGTGTGGGCCGTGCAGAAGTTCCACAAATACTTGTATGGGAAAGAGTTCGTGATAGAGACAGATCACCAACCACTCAAATTCCTGCAGGAGGCACAGCTGAAAAACAGCAGGGTTCTGCGTTGGGCAATGGCACTGCAGCCCTACAGGTACCGAGTGCAGTACATTCCCGGTCGACAGAATGTCGGAGCTGACTATTTAAGCCGTGTAGTCTAGCAAGCTGCAACTCAGAGGAAGTCAGTCATATCCGGGGTGCTTTGTTGATAATATGTGTTGATGACAGTTATGTTGATTGGATATGGGTTCATTCCCAGTTGGCTATGGTTCATATTTTTTTTGTGTGTGAGACTTGTTCATATTTTCTTTGTGAGACTTGTTCATGTGAATGTAGTTATGCTTGGAGCATACAGTCGCTTGTGTAGTGATGCATTATTTGCAATAAGTGAGGATGGAGATTCCTCAGTGAAGTGTCATGGATCGTGATCATATTATATTGTGCTTTTCATAAGAATTGTGAAGAGAAGATATGGCAAATCCGCAGGTAGGGGAATCGCATAAGTGCGCACAGAGGTCGTTATAAAATGAGTTGAAATAACGCAAGAGCGCACGTCAATGATAACTCATTGGAGTGGTATTCACTAATGATGTATTTTATAACTTATAAACCGTTGGTTGTAAAGTATTTAAAAACTTTGCACGTGTAGCTGTGTGTCAGCAAATTCGGTTGTTGTTTTTTTTGTACCGTTGTTTTGAGACAATGCGGAGCATGGTCTTTTGCAAGGGGGAAATTGTCACGGACAAAAAAATGAAACAACCCAACTTGGGGAGTCGCCAGCCAATTTGTTCGGACATAAGTCCAAACTCAAACATTCTAGGCGCCACGTAGACCGGGCCCATGGTTCGGATCCGGCCAATTAAGCTTAGTGGAGAGGCTTCACAGAGACGGTACGATCCACCCAGACTGACTAAGCCGTTTTGACCGACGCCTCGATGTCTAGCGAGACGAGTCGTAGCGCCGGGCTCAGGCTCATCTAGCCACTTTGTGGAACCAGCGTCATTGTTAATCAGACGTCGTGGCGCCCACCCAGACTCAGCTAGCCACTTTAGATTGACCAGTGTCCACGACTTAAGCCACACGGCGCCAGTTAAGTAGGAAAGGGGGGAAGGTAGTGTGTGGTGGGGGTGAAATCTAGCTAATCAATTAAATGACCAATTGACCACCACAGAGAGTAAGGCGTGTCGGTGTGACTGTCATGATTTGAATATCCAATGGAATTAGAGGGAGATAACTTCGGGTGTCAGGGCGGTAAAAATACTGACCAATGGTACTCGCCCTTTTTGGACAGATCGGAACGAATAAAGAGGATGTGAGAGTGAGAGAACGGGAGAACGAGGGGAGAACGAACAGAGAGACAGAGAGAGAGAGGTCTGAGTGTAATCTCTGAGGAGAGAAAAGCAGAGAGATGAGGGGAGGAGAGAAGAGAACCAAGTTGAGAGATTAGCATGAGATAGTCTGCAGAGGAAGGACTGAGGAGAGATGTGGAGAGAGAGAGAGAATTGCTAACTAATGAAGAAGAAAAGAAAGAAAAGAAAAAAAAAGAAAAGAAAAGCAACCATGTCCATTTGATAAGAGCAGACTAGAAGAGAGAGAGAGAGAGTGCAATGCGTTAATGCAGGAAGAAAGAAAGGAGAACAGATCGATGTTGATAGTCACTGTTCTATCCTCACTGGGGTTCGACCTCATACTTGGCCAGTGCCACTTTCATCAGCAGTCCAGCCTGACCGGTGCCAGCAGTCCAGCTTGACCGGTGCAAGTAGACCAACACCAGTGCCAGCAGTTGTGTCGTGTTGTGAAAGTGACAGTGAAAAGAAAAAGAAAGGAAAAGACAGTGATTCGTGAATAGTTAAGATCACCTGGCCAGGTAAAGTAGAAATCTATTTATACCCGGGTTAGTTAATGATGTTTTAGATAAATGATTTTGTGAAGTTCAGGAAAGAGAGAATGTTTTATTTCATTTGAGTCCATATGCATTGATGTTTCGTCCTATGAACATGTGTAGTAAAGTTATAGACTTTACTAGTGGTTTGATGTGACGAATGCATGATATATGAATGAGATCGTAAGCAAGCTGTGAGTGTTTGGGCTGTGCGCTAGTCCTTCCTCCACTGACATTACACCGAGGTTGACAGAGAGAGAGATGTTTGATGGTGCATCACCTTGTCATACTTCCTGTCAAACTCGCTCAGGAAAGATGTCAACACATTTCTCGGCAACCTCTCTGCAGCTGACCCACTTTGGGCACACATTACTGACCAGTACCTGACCAACATTGCCAAGAATGGCATATATGCTGATGCTGCTGTAGTGCAAGCTATGGCGAGAATGATTTGTAGGGACATACACATCGTAACAAGTCAGCAAGAGAGCTCCAGGATATGCTACCTGATGAATAAGATCTTGGCAGGAGACTGAATCATCACTTCCACCTGTCCTTTTAGGGCAAATAAGCGAGGAACATTTTGTGAGCCTAACACTTCATCAAACCAGGGACAGTGAAAATAATGAAGAAAAGGATGTAAGTGATTTCTCATCTCCTACAGAAGGTGCATCAATCGTACAGTCTCCTCGTGACGACGCCAACCGACCTGCGCAGTCTCCTCGTGATGACACTGACCGACCTGTGACTGTAAGAAAACCAAAATGTCAGTCTACTGTGTGCTGCAAGGACGCAGTCAACCCCTTTCAGCCACAGAGCGACACAGTCCTCTCCAAACTGACCAGGGTAAGTTCAGGAAGGCCCCACTATTTCCAAAGATCTTGGTTCCAGCAATACCCTTGGCTTCACCTATGCACAACAGACACAGTATGTTGTTTCTTCTGCATGGGGGCTAATCATCAAGGCTGCAAACCTGACGCAGCGTTTGTATGTAGCGGTTTTGACAACTGGAAGAAAGCACTGGAAAAGTTCTCAAGCCACGAAAAATCTTCACATGGAGCAGCCGTGTATGACGTAAACTGTAGGCAGTCTACAACGTCAGTGTATGCTCCAGTGACGTGTCAGCATGAAACAGAAAAAAAGAAACGCCTGCAAAGCCTGATGAACGAACTAAAGAGCCTTCAGTTTCTCCTGCGACAGAGTCTGCCTCTCCGTGGACATGACGAGCAGGAAGGCAACCTTCAACAGCTGCTCAAGTTCTGCTTTGGAGAGGGCTGCAAGGAAAATACAAACACAGGTTCAAAATATCTGTCACATGATATTGTCAACGAGATCCTCAGGATTATGGCACATAAAGTCTTGCGATCTGTTGTACGTGAAATCAGAGAAGCGAATTGGTTTTCGATATCAGCTGACGAAACCCGTGATGTTGCAAACAGGGAGCAGGTTGTAATTTGCATAAGATGGGTAACTTAGCAGTTTGAAGTCATAGAGGAGCCTGTGGGACTGGTGCATGTTGACAATACCTGTGCTGAGATATTTTTTTAATGCGCTAAAGGATTGCTTGATCAAGCTGGACTTGCCAGCGCAGAAGTGTAGGGGTCAGGCCTACGACGGGCCAGTAATTTTCAGGGTCACGTTTCAGGAGTTGCAAAACGGTTCAAAGAAGAGGTCCCGTCAGCAGTGTCCGTATACTGTTTGGCACACTCAGTCAATATTGTGTTACAAGAGGCTTCCAGAAAGGTCAAAGTAATAAGAGATGCCCTTGACTTTGCCAGAGAGGTCATTCAGTTGATCAAATTATCACCAAAACGACAGATCCTTTTTGAAACAATCCAACATGAAACATCAACTTCGTGCAGCCCGTCCATTAAACCACTGTGTCCACACAGGTGGACTGTTCGATTAAACCCGTCCATTAAACCACTGTGTCCACACAAGGTGGACTGTTCGAACAAGAGCTTTTGAATCTCTCATAGAGAACTATGAGGCTTTGCAAGAAACACTTGAACTAGTCTCACAAAGACATGATGAGTATGCCAGGAGGGCATCCGGCCTTCTAGCACTTATGCTGCAGTTTTCCACCTGTCTTGGGCTCTCACTTTCACGGGATGTCTTTGCTGTGACTGAAGAGCTGGCGAC
Source organism: Conus ventricosus (assembly GCA_018398815.1). Lineage (NCBI taxonomy): Eukaryota > Metazoa > Mollusca > Gastropoda > Neogastropoda > Conidae > Conus > Conus ventricosus. Next base: position 61,761,052 of record CM031619.1, read on the forward strand.
TGCTGTTCAAAGGAAACAAACGTCCTGTGTGGATGCAACAAACACTGCAAACCTCTGTCTGAGAACGCTTGAAAGTATGCGCCAGGATAACAGTTTCCAGACGTTTTTTGCCGACGTCTCAGCCACGGCTGCAAACGTGTGTGATGAGCCCCGCATTCCGAGACAGACACAGCCTCCACGGAGACCTGATGAGGGCTCCCAGGGTCACAGCTACTCTGACCCTTCTGCTTATTACAGACAGCAGTACTATGAGGCCATAGACAACGTCAAAGAGCATATAAAGCACAGGTTTGACCAACATAGTCTTCAGTTGCCAAGGAAGATTGAAATTCTCTTGGGTGACGGAGCTGCAGGAAAGAATCCATAAATTCCTCAAGAGATCAAAGACACATATGCTGCGGACATTGACATGGACAGACTCAAAACACAGTTGCCCATCCTTCCACATGCTGTGGGGGACAAGAAGAAGTCCATCTTTGAGGCACTGCTAGAAGAACTGACAGCTTCTGACACTGTTAAAAGAATGTTGAGTGAGGTAGACAAACTTATCAGGCTGTACTTGACCATTCCAGTTACAACTGCAACAGCTGAACGCAGTTTTTCTGCCTTGAAGCAGGTCAAAACATACCTCCGAAGCACTATGACTCAGGAGCGCCTAAACAACTGTCTCATTATGCATGTGTTCAAAGACAAGGTTGATCAGCTCAATCTCGCTGAAATTTTTTTCCGAGTTAATTTGCAGAAACGAACGACGTCAAAGTTACTTCGGAAAATTAAATGTGTAAAGGTGTAACCTCCCAGCTGTTGGTGTAACCTGCTAATGTACAGACTGTGACAATCGTGACTTAGTAACAGCATTTTACGGTGCCTAATGTCCAGCTATACAAAGTGTATTTCAAGTATATAATATATATATGTGTGTGTGTGTGTGTGTGTGTGTGTGTGTGTGTGTGTGTGTGTGTGTGTGTGTGTGTGTGTGTGCGCATGTGAACTGAATATTGCATGCTGGAATTCTTTTAATTTTTTTTTATCGAACATTGCCATATTGTGATTGTCGGAGTTCAATGATTTGAAACATCCATTTCCCTCCCTAATCTGGACAGCTTCCGCCGCCACTGTATAAGGCCGCAAAAAAAAAATCAGTCATGATTTTTGTAACACACACCGGGCTGTTTCTCCACACAGCTGGCCCGGTATAACTCACCTGAGCAGGTGGGCCTGTCATGGTGTGTGTTTTCCCGGATCCCGTCTGACCGAATGCGAAGGCTGTACACGTATACCTGCAATCAAAATTAATGACATAAGCATAAGAATAGAAAAGGATGATGATGATGATGATGATGATGATATGAAGAAGAGAAGAAGAAGAAGAAGAAGAAGAAGAAGAAGATGAAGATAATGATGATGATGATGATGATGATGATGATGATGAGAGACGACGACGACGACGACGACGCGAGAGAGCTGATGATGATGATGATGATGATGATGATGATAACAACGACAACAACAATCGTAACATCTTCATCGTCCTCTTACTGATGCATGAAAATTAATGGTCGGAATTTCACTTTGAAGCATCCGAAGAGGGTCGGTGATGGGAGTAAGGCGGGAAGGGGGAAGGGGACAACAAGGGGAGAAAGGAGAGGGAGGTCAATAATATGGAAACTACACTTACACCACCAGAATGACAACCCCGTTAATTGCACAGGAAATGAATCATCATGATAAGGGCTTGAACTGGCAAACCTTCGCAATGCGAGATCTGTACCCCTACCAGCTGACTTCTTCAGCAGCACAACAGAAGTGACGGACTCAACCACATAAAACAACACACGCTTGCCTTCACCTCACGTCCCACTAGCAATGCCCCCTGTGATCGTGCACTGTTACCAAGGCAGACTGACAGAAGAACCAAGGACATCAACAATAAGGCGCGCGCGACCTGTCAACCTTCTCCCTCTCTTCCCTTTATCCATGTGTTCTCAATGCAGTTCATGCCAGAGATGTTCGTTTCCTAGCGTGGACTTGAGCGTATCGTCATTCTTTTAAACTGCCCACTTCTGAAGCCATGTTTCGGCCTCTTTGTGTGGCCACACGCCACACTTGGGATTTTGAACTAAAACACCATACAATCCTGCAAGCGTTTTGAGGCCTACCATGAGTGTGAGCCAGCATTTAATGTTAAACTCATTATTGATCAAAAGAACAACGCCCCCCCCCCCCCCCCCCCCCCCAATTATTTCCCTTGTTCGGGGAGATTTTCACCTATGAAATCACAATCTTCAAATACATGACCTTGCCCTTAGTTGACGTCACATTTCAGGCCTTTGCACTCACCCATGAACCTATCTTTGCGCCAGCTGGAAACTCCCAAGTAGTCCCGTTCCTTTGATTTTATTAGGTCTCGCTTGATCCTTGATGGTCATAATTATGAAAGCTACTGAAGAGAATCACCTTTCAGACACCACAGAAATTCTCAAAACAATCTACTTGCGCCAGTCTAGAAAATTATACTCGACTCCTTAAGCAAGCCCTAGGCGCATCATGTTTGGTGTGCAGCCTATCAAAACTCAACGCCGTATCGTCCCACTCACCCGGACACAGCGCTGTCCACCAGTTTCTTGATGCCGCAGTTCTCGAAGACGTCCTCCTGCGTCGAGTCCGGTTCAAAGACCACGTTGAACTGGAAACCCCTCTGACCGCCGCTGTTGCTGTCCACCTGCATGGAACCAACCATTACACACACACACACACACACACACACACACACACACACACCGCACACACGCACGCACGCACGCACGCACATACACATAGACGTGCGCGCACGCACATACACCACACACACACACACACACCACGCACCACGCATGTACGCACGCGCGCACGCACGCACACGCTACGCACGCCGCACACACACCACACACACACACACACACACACACACACACACACACACACACACACACACAAATTCTTGGCATGCAAAGTACACGCACGAACACACGCATGCGCATGCATACATTTTCATACACGCAAGCATGTATGCATGAACACGCACGCACATACACACATACACGTACACACATGCAGGCACACACACATATACACACATTCACAAAACTGCGCTTGTATACACGTAGGCATAAATGCAAAGAGAGCGAGCGAGCGAGAGAGAGAGAGAGAGAGAGAGAGAGAGAGAGAGAGAGAGAGAGAGAGAGAGAGAGAGAGAGAAAAAGATATGAAATGGTTTATTCATATAATGGGCCATAGCCCTAATATAAAGGGGGGAGGGGAGGGTGACATATTCAAACAATCCAAGACATGAAAATGCACTAAATGGTACCGTAAGCAACCATAAAAAAAATCAAACTGTGCTATGAATACAATACTTCTCTAATCTTAAAGGCATGATAAACAAAAGATTAACCTATTTTTGTTAATATATTCTCATAAGCTGAACGAGCTTATGCCATTATGCCTGGCAGCCACGCACCATAAATAGTAATTTCATTGACTGGTACACATACTGACAGGAATTCTCATTCCCATTTGGCTCACCTCACACTGGCCAGCGCCAGGGAAAGTGACGGCGAATTTATCGCGTCTGTGTTTCTCCTGGCTACTCAGTGGCCGCACCCTGCAAGTCACACACACACACGCCACACACACACACACACACACACACACACTTGCGCTGACTGGTTGGTTATGCGCATTTTTTTAATACGGCAACTATACGAAGTGTCTCTGTTAATTAGTTATGATTGGCATGTTTGTCAGGTAGTGAGTCACAGTTAGTTTGTTAGATGAAGAGCTGATAAGTACACAGAAATGAGTGCTGCGGGGAATAATTAGTTATGATTGGCATGTTTGTCAGGTAGTGAGTCACAGTCAGTTTGTTAGATGAAGAGCTGACAAGTGCACAGAAATGAGTATTGCGGGAATAATTTTTTTTTTCAGTCTGGGACAACAACCTGAACGAAAAGAAAAAGAAGAAAAAAAAAGAAGAAAAAAATAGAAAGAGGGAACACGAGGAAACAAAATTTCAAATGAAAAACAGATTTAATTCTTTAAAAAAAAACTGTGCTCGTCCTATTGGGTTACAATAAATGTCCATACATGTTTTGTTGTTTTCTTTCGCATATTTTCTCTCTAAATAATTATGAAGAAAACAATAGTGTCTACGATCGAGGGTTTTTCTTAAAATCATTTGTGGTTTTCTAAATTGTTGGGAAAAGTCGATTTAACAGGTTTTCATGCTCCCCAGAAAGAAAGGGGGAAATAGGAGTAAGGAAAGGAAAAGGGGGCACAAACGGGGGAGAGGGGGGGAAAAGGTTAGGGAGGAGAGGTGCACACACAGCCTTCCAACCGTCTTATCCTAAGGAAACCTTTTTTTTAAAAGGGCCGGGTACAATACATTGTGCACATGAATATTTAATTTATTTGATCAGTGAAAAAACTGGTTGTTTCACTGAAAATTACATAAAAAAATGCATTATTTTTGATATTGGAGTTTCTGCTAAAACGTAACGTATACGCAGTTTTACGGTGCAAACCGGGATGACATTTTCAGCGGGAAAAGGAAAGAGATATCCTTTTCATCATTCTGTTTTTTTTTGTATTCGGCGCCTGTACTTGCTAAAAAATCCTAAAGTCAATATTTAACCACACATACACACTACAGAGAGAGAGAGAGAGAGAGAAGGGAGAGGAGAGAAGAGAAGAGAGACAAGAAAAACAAGACAAACAAAATTCTTTTTTTACGAGGAAAATAAAAACAAAAACGGTTTTTTTACATCCAGTCCTCGAGAAGAGGGGAGAGAGAAAAGGAGAGAGAGAGAGAAAAGGGGAGAGAGAGAGAGAGAGAGAGAGGAGAGAGACAGACAGACAGACAGACAGACAGACAGACAGACAGACAACAGAGGGGCGAAACAGGGAAATTTAAAGCAGATTTGTTTTGTTTATTTATCGAGAAAAACAACCGGGGCCCACCGCATTTCCTATCTCACTTTTTTAAACCTGAATCAGTGTTTCATTTCCTTGGGTTCCGTCATAAAAAGCTGGGCGGATAAACACACTAAACGAATTTCCTTTTATCGAACAATATCACAATAGCACTGAAAGAAACGACACTAACCAAACTTTTCTTTTTTTTATCAGCAACACCAGTAAGATAACACTAATTTAAAAAATATTTCCTTTCCCCCCTTTTAACCCCCCACAACATTGATAAAACATTAAACCGAAAAAATCAAACCGATTTTCCCAATCTTATCCAACAATGCTAATACTCACTACCGGGTTTTGACAACCATATAAACGACCTCTCCAGATTCTTTTAAAATTTTAAAAAATCAAAAAAAACCTGTACGAATTCACCTTCTTTTGTAAAAAAAAAAAAAGAGAGAGAGAGGGGGGGGAGAGAGAGAGAGGAGAGAGAGAGAGAGAGAGAGAGAGAGGAAGAGAGAGAGAGAGAGGAAAAGGGGAGAAGAGAGGACGCAAAAACAGTGACAAAGACACTACCCTAAAAAAAAAAAAAAAAGGCAAAAGAGAACCGCCACAAACAACGGTAACGACAACGACAAGAACAACAATAATGAAAGCGACAAAGACGCCAACACCACCAAGCACAATAACAACACTGACACCGCCTAGAGCAACATGGACAACTGTCACCACGTCATTTACATGACAAGACACCACCTCCAACAGTCCGCAGAGCCCTGACGTCAGAACGACACTGATGTGACCTTACCTGGTTTTAACTCAACAGCAATCATGATAAAGACAACAACAACATCATCACCAAGAGTTCTCATGGCACTGACCTGAGGACGACATTGAAGTGCCCATCGCCACTGTCCTCGGAAGTCTCGGTGGCTGAGGACAGGGTGGTGGTGCTTCTGAAACACGTCAACAACACAAGAAACACTTCAATGAGAACACGTCAAACACATCAACAACACGTAAAATACGCCAGCAACAAAAGAAACATGTCGACAAGAACATGTCAAATATATCAACAACACAAAAACACGTCAACGAGAACACGTAAAACACGTCACAACACGTAAAACACGTCAACAACTCAAGAAACACGTCAACGAGAATACGTGGAAAAAGTCAACAACACAAAAAAACGCGTCAACGAGAACACGTAAAACACGTCAACAACACAAGAAACACGTCAGAACACAAAAACGCATCGACGAGAACACGTAGCACACCTCAACAACACAAGAAATACGTCAACGAGAACACGTAAAACGAGTCAACAACACAGAACGTCCGGGAGCCCAAAAAAAGGAAACCAAAGAAAATTTTCCCCAAAAACCAAAAAACTCCGGGGCACCACCAACAACCAAAAGTAGCGTAACAAAAGGGGGAAAAAAAACCCAATTGGGAAAAAATTTCCCAAAAGCACTTTTAAAACCTGCTAAACCCATCCACAATAGGAAAAAATCCACAGGACAAAACCGCAGCATCAAAAATTAAGGCATAACTGTCCTGAAAACAGTAAAAAAGCAAACAAACACACAAAACATTTAACAACGTAAAAAAACTCAACAACAAAACCCACACCCACCCACACACCACAAAAAACCATGCACGGGAATTACACCCAACACCAACCCCAAGATGGCCAGGATCAAAGTAAAGCTCTCCCACTTAACATTTCTGGGCTTGTTTTTAAAAGCCAAAAACGGCCCCCTTTTTTTCTCCCCAAAGAAAGAAGAAAAAAAAAACCAAACCAAGCGGGAGGCCCGAGAATTTTCAAACTAAGCACCGGTAAAACGACTCCCCGTTCCCGGCGGGGAACGGCAGCACCATAAATCCCAAACTAACCCCCCTACTTCTTATCCAAAAGGCTAAAAAGAAAGGAGTTAGGGGTAATCAAAACATTATGCAAAAAAAAACCCCAAGTGCCAGCAAACAACACATTCCCCTCACTAAAACCATAAAAGAATTTGAACCCCGGTTCAAAATTTTTCAAGAAAAGAACAAAAATGGAAAAGGAACGCAAAAAAGACCTTCCCGTCAGGGCTCCCGCCCGGTTTTCCTTTAAACGGAAAGAAAAAAAGAAAAAAAAAAAAAACCGAACCCCCAAACAAGAAGCAACTTTTTCATCTAAATTTTCCCAAAGGGAGCGTTTTTACGTACAGACGCCGGGAACACAAAAAAAGACAAAACTTGGAAAGGAAATGAAAAAGGGGAATAAGAAATCCCCATGGGTTCCTTTTCAGTTCAGGAAGGGAAAACCCCCCCCCGTTTTTTGGCAAACCCCAAAAAACCCCCACACAAAGGACAGCCCCCGCAGGCCAAACCTTGTCCTAAAGAAAGAATCAAATTTTTTATTCTTTGGGTCCAGATTTCCGCTTTGCCCTCAGCAAACCTTTCCCACCCGTTAAAAAAAGAAAAGAAACACCCAATTTGGGGGAAACAAAAGGGGCCCTGTTTCAACCCAATAAACATCCCGAAAGCCGCGGTTAATAAACCGAACTATTAAGTTCCCCAAGGGCCGCCCTACCAGAGAATTTTGCCAGGGGACACTAAAGAAAGGAGCCACCCCCAGGGAGCCGTATTGCTGGACAGGCAAAACACCACCAGTTTTCCGGAAAGAAACCCCCCGGGCAGCAAAAACCAGGCCCCGGCAACCCCCAACCGTTCTTAGGGAGAACAGTACCCCCCCCCCATTTTTTCCCGTCACCCAGATTCCATCCCCTTTTTTCCTCCTGTACCAGGCCCTGGCGGAACTTCTATGATTTTCTACAAGACTGGTAATGACTTCAAAAACTTAACAACACCCCCCCGTCAAGAAAGTCAGTATTGTGCTATAATGTCTAGCGCTAAAAATATAAACTGATCGCCTTTTGTGATATATATTTCCCTGGTTTCCCTTTTTGTTTTTGTTTTTTTTTTTTCTGCCTGCTACACCGCATATTTTCCTAAACCCCCCCCCCCCCCCCCCCCCCCCCCCCCCCCCCTTTTTTTTGTTATGTGCGTTAACATTACCATCTTTCCTTTCTAGGCCTTGCCTTTTGTAAAATGTTCTCTATTGCGTTACTTTTCCATTGATTAGTTCATTGGGGGGAATTGTTTTTTTATCTTTCTTTTGAATCATCTTCTTTTGCAATTGTGCCCCCCTTTGAATGCATGTAAAAATTTGTGGCAAAGAAGACGACTTAAATAACTACAAGGGGAACTCCCGGTCGTTTAAAAAGAATTTGTAAATCTTCAACAACACTTAAACCCAGCCCCCCAGGGCCCCTTTTTCTTCAATCACTAAATGTGTCAAAAACGACTTGCCACGGCTGATCGTTTCTTTTACCCGCCTGGGGGTACAAAAACTGGTGACAATGAAAAGTCTCTGCACCCATTTATATAAATGACCAGTTATTTTACCATCCCCTTCAGTCACCATACCTCGGCACCCAGACTTGTATCTTGTGCAGCTTCCGTTCACTTTGACAATTCTCTAGTCTTAAACAGTCTCTGTGTATTTTCCCAAAGGAGTCATTGATACAATTCAGACTGGCTACAAATATAAATTTCAAATTTAAAAAGGTTAATTGCAGGCGACTTAATAACTTTCCCCCCTTTCGGGACAGAACTGCACGAAAGTCAGCTCAAACCGTTTAGTGGGAACATACAGACTCCCCACTCGTCCGTTAAATGATGGAAGTATCACGGACTGCCTGATACCCTAGTCACGATCATCTGAAATGATTTGTCTTTAATCCGCCATCAAGGGCCCCGAGCTGTAAGGCAAACGTATTAAAACATTAAAAGGGAGTGATCATACCCATAGTTATTTCTCTGAGGGTTTTGTAGTGACCAAGAACATAAGGAAAAAATCCCAAAATTTTGAAAAACAAGCGGCTGACTGGGCCAAATTTAATCGTGCTTCTTCATATGTGTCAATTCTTTTGATAAATCTGATATAGAATCTATGTCATCTTTACATCCAACTGCATGCGCTGGTGAGGCAATTCCGTTTTCTTAGTCAATAAAAATCTCCCAAACAAGGGGAAAAGTGTGGTGGACAGAACTTGCAAAACCTTTTGAAAAAAATAAAAGCACGTTTAAACTGACCAAAAGAAAAAAAGGTTAAAGGGGAGCATACCATTTAAAAAAAGCCAAGAAAAAAGGAAAAAAAGTAATTGAAAATGCAAACGCGAGTACGGGTCCCATTTTGTTTTAATAAAAATAAGTGAACAAAAAGATATCATAAATTTGGGAAAAAGACCCATGAAATGAAAAACGGAATCCATTTACCTCATATCCAATCAAAATAGGTGCGAAAAATTTCCTTCGGCAACCAAAAAGCGAATCATTTGCTGACTTTTTTAAAAAAACAGCCCCTTTCTGTAGTTTATCAGACAAATGCAGAGCTTGAGAAAAACCCAAATCTAACAAAAAAATTTTCGCTGTCCTACAAAAAATGATCAATTTAAATGCTGAATTATTTTTCAGGAATTACTCTTGCTATTTTTCATTGTCTAATAAAAAAACGTCTGTTGGTTTGATGCCCTTTCTAATGAAATGTTTTAAAAAAAAACCACAAAATTTTGTTTTTTTCTACAGAAATTTTTAATAAATCTTGGATTGAAGGGAACATACCCTTTCCCTATGGGGAGCTCAAATTTTTGTTCCCCTTTTAAAGAATGGAAAAACAATGACAAAACAAAAACTATCGACCTATAGCTCTTACTCTCATTCGTAAACTAATGGGGATAATTGTTCAAACAGATTGACTACTATTTGAAAAAAATGGCATTTCCCGCAAACCAGGGGGGTTTTAGAAAGGGCAGGGCTACGTTGTCATCTTGTAAAGCTCATACGGGAAATTAAACACCGTTGCTAAAGCAAAAAAGTTTTTTCCCCCACATTTTCATATCAAAAAGGGGATTTTTTCAATTTGGCAGATAGGCTTTTTATAAATTAAAAATAAAGGGCTCTTGGTCATATTTTTAAATTTTTTAAAACATTCCTGACCCAAAAAAGATTCAGACAAGAATGGTCATACTATTTACCAAAAGATTACTAATATGGGGGATCCCCAAGGCTCGTGATCGCCCCTCTTCTCTTTAAAAATTTTAACTAATGATTTACCTAAATTCATTTCAAAAAAATTTAAAAATTATTCAATATCGGATGACACTGCTTATGGTTTAAACGCCCATTGAAAAAGAACACTCAAAAAGACTGTTAATTACTTAGAAGAATATATCAAAAAGAGTTAGACAACATTTCGAATTCTTTCTGTAATGGCTTATTCTGCGGCGAAAAATCCCGTATAATGTTATTTTAGCGGGGGGTCGCTCACAAAACTCCTAACTTCAAATACATAAAACCCCATTACACACTTCTGGATTTAAAATTCCTTGGTGTGCATCTTTTGTCAAATCTTTCTTGGAATTTTTTACTTGGAACCCAAAATAAATCAGCGGAAAAACCTTAATTGCTCAATATAAGCAAACAAAATTGGGGCCAGGAAACAAAAGTTTAATACATCTTTCCGCTTTTTGAGTTTCCCAAATTTCAATGCACAAGAGGTCTTTTTAGTGCTCCAATATTATTAAAAAAAGCTTCAAAGAAAATCTAAGCATTCAGTTAGCCCTTGGGGTTTCCCTTTCCTTCACTTTAGGAACATACCTGAAGCGGTTGTCTTACCCTTGATGACCCTCGTGAACTAGCCCCGCGCTAAACATCTTCGCTGCTCAACTATTCAAAAGGGTAACCCAAAAGGGAAAGGTATGAGGTTGAGTAGACTTTCCTAAACGTGCTAAAAAAAATTTGGCCCCCTAAAAGAACCACATATTCTTCCACTTTTGACAAACAGGTATCTCAAAAAGGCTTTTTGTCTTTTCCCCTAAGTCCCGTTCCAAAATGGGAGCCTTCAAACCAAAATTTGATTATAAAATACTCTAACAAAAACGATAACATTAAATTCTAGCTTGCGAACAAAATCACATATAAGGATTGTTATTTAAATTTGTAAAAATCCCTAACCGAGGTCCTATTAAACAATAAAGCTGGTTTTTTTGGGGTTTGTCATTCCCTTTTTTAAAAAAATTTAGAAATCCTTTATCTTTGGGGGAAATCGTCTATTTTTACAGCCGAACTTATAGCATATTAAAGGCCGAAAAGTACAAAAATGATTATCATTGGACTGTTGGGATTCTCTTTTGGAGATTCAAGTCAGTTTTTTCAAGCTTTAGAAACTACAAATTAAAAAACCGTGCTGAAACATATCGAAATAAAAAACTTATTCACAACCTTATTCAAGAGGGATAATAGTTTAATTTTTTGGGTTCCTTCTCATTGCTCAATCCGGGAAAAGGTGGGCGGGCAGGATTGCCGAGCAGGTGCAAACAAATTTGACAATACGGCTATATTTTTATTCCCTTATTACATGAAGGATATTCTCTCTTACAAAAAGCCTCTTTTGAAAAATTTGAGGGAAAACACAAAAAAGTGTTCTCCCCGAATACACAAACCCGACACTTCTATACTTTTTGTACGGGCCCCGAGCAAGTAACTTTAAAAAAGGGGTTCCCCAGAAACCATAAACTGTAAAAAAAACATAGGGTTATATCCAAGCACAGTAAACAACTTGTCTCCTTTTTTTTCGGTTAAAAAAAAAATTTTCATTCAGAACAAAATAGTCAAAATTTCATGGCTTGCGGCGGGGCCCTTGAAATTTACAACAACACACGTTCTATACTTTTTCCCCCATTTGATTCCGATTGTCAAATTTAGAAGGATGCTTCAAAGTGATTTCCAGGATACCATATCTCTCTTAAATTTTGTACAATTCTTTTGTTAAGCCCTTGGCTCAATCCGTAAATTTCTGTTCATGATCTTATTTTTTACAGTTTTTTTTGTTTTTACTTTTGATGTCTTTCTTTCTTTTTTTTTTTTTTTTTTTTTTTATAGTTTAATTCTTACTTGAGTTTCTCTCTCCCCCACAAAACACGCACACACGCACACGCACGCACGCGGGCGCGACTCACGTCGCACGCTCACGCACACACTAGCACCTGCACCACACACTCAAACACCACACACACAGACACACACCGGGCACACACACCCACACACACACACACACACACACACACACTCACACAACACCACACGCACACACACACACACACCACACACCTTGTCTAATATCACATCTAGTGAAAAGACGTTAAAAGAAAACAACAACAACAACACACACACAACACACACACACACACCACCACACACAACCCAACAAAAGAACGCACGCACGCGCAATTTCCACACACACACCAACACACACACACAACACACACACACAACCACCCACACACAACCCCTTTTTGTAGTCCTTTGTACTAAATGCTAAAAGTCAACGTCAAGAACTTTCGTGGTTCTAGATGTTTGCGTTGGCTTGCTGGCCCTTATGGTGTGCTGTGTGGCGCTGCAGTGTGTCAGTTTTTTTGCTGTTGTTCCGTGCTGTTTGTGCTGTCTGTGCGTGCTGTGCTGGTTGTGTTGTGTTTTTTGTGTTGTGCTGTGCTGCCTTGCGTTTCTGTGTTTGTTGACTGGTTTTACTGTGCTGTTGTTTTTAAAAGCTGTGCGTGCTGTGCTGGCGTGCTGTGCTGTTGTGTTTTGTTTTAAGCTTTGCTTTGCGTGTTTGTTGTTTTATGCGTGCGTGTTGCTATGCTGTCTGGCTGTCGTGCTGTGTTGTGTTTTATGCTTGCTTTGGCTGTGTTGTGTTATTTTATGCTGTGCTTGCTTTGTGCTGTGCTGTGTGTGCTGTGTTGTGTTTATGCTGTGCTTTCTAGTTGCATTGCGTGCAGCAGTGCTACTTGCGTGCTGTGCTGTCATTGTGTGTTGTTGTGTTTTTGCTTGTGTTTGTGAATGTGTGTTATTTTATGTGCTGTGCTGTTGTGTTTTATGCTTCTGTGCTGTGTTGGTTATTTTATGCTGTCTGTGTTGTGCTGTGTTATTTAGTGTGTGTTCTATGTGCATGGTCACTCATAGTGTACATACATAGTGTCACTCACATAGTGTCACATCACTAGTGTCAAATCACATTGCAGGGCTTGCATTGTGATGTTGTTGCGTATTTGCATTGTGTATTGCTTGATATGTGATTGCAATGCGTTGCATTGTATGTTATTGATTGTATTGCATGTTGCATTGTAATGTTGATATTGCATTGCATTGTATCGTGTTGCACTGTAATGTTGATATTGCATTGCATTGTATCGTGTTGCACTGTACGTTATCGTAACGGGCAGTAATCGTTTTTACTGTGCGAGTTAGTGGTCATGAACCAGCGTTCCAAATTTTTTAAAAAAATGATTCGTCTTTGATCAGCTTTTTTAAGTCTATTTACTTAGTTATTCATGTATACAACTATCATTTACATGTCTATTTACTTACTTACTCTCACTTACTCATATACTACTTACTCACTCACTCAACTCATCACTCACTCACTCACGTACTTACTTACTTACTTACTTACTTACTTACTTACTTACTTACTTACTTACTTATCTTCTTCTTCTTCTTATGTATTCATTTATTTATTTATTCATTATTATTATTCATTTATTCATTGATTCATTCATTGATGTGGTGCAGCAAGTATGGGGTACGAAGTACACCCTCAAGACAACTGACATTGTATTGCATCGAACAGAACTGTATCCTACTGCACTGCATTGTTTTGAATTGAGTGAGTGTAGTGTAGTGTAGTGTAGTGTAGTGTAGTGTAGTGTAGTGTAGTGTATGTGCGGTGACGTGTGCGTGTGCGGTGCGGTGCGGTGCGTGCGGTGCGGTGCGGTGTGGTGTGGTGTAGTGTAGTGCAGTGCAGTGCAGTGTAGTGCAGTGTAGTGTATCATAATGTATAAGTCTCTGATCACAACAGTTCCCTGTATGGAACTCTCTGGCTGCTGTGCCAGGGATGAGGGTTTTGCCGAAGACTGGCACCACTCAGTTCATACAAAACCAGGCCACAGATGAGCTGTGTGCAAAGCAGCCTTCTTTTCACTACTTCCTCTAGATGGTCAGCACATGAACGTGAACACGGACAGCGTCAATAGTTGTATACATGGACATCAATAAGACGATGGGCGTTATTAATACGAGGAAAGATAAAAGGGCATCAATGTGAACAATGTAATGAACATCCACACGAGCATAACGAACATCAATACAATAGCGAACATCAACACGAACGATATCAACATGGAGACATATCAGGTAGGTAATCCAGAAAGCTTTGCCAGCAGATTGAACCATTTCGAAATGATCGAATGTCCTATGTTTACCTTGCACAGAAATATATTTTACGATGAGTCTGTTCGTCAACATCCGACATGCAATGGAGGACCCCGTCCTAAGAGCAGACCGAGGAAATCGTAGATAAACAACTTGAAGGATTGGGATGACAACGACACCTCGGTTCTGTTGCCCGTGACCGACAAAACGAAGTCGGAATATCCCTGATTGCTCCAGCATTCTTCACGGCAGACCGGTGAATCGCTTTCCCTGGACGGAGATTATGACGATTATTCAGGCCTTCACTGGCTGCAGGTCTGGAAAGTTACCATTGTGCGTGGTTTCATTGAAGGCTGGCTCTAACAGTATTAGGGGGGTGTGGTGTGTGTGTGTGTGTGTGTGTGTGTGTGTGTGTGTGAGGTGTGTGTGGTGTGTGTGTGTGTGTGTTTGTGTGTGAGTGAGTGTGTGATGTGTGTGTGTGTGTGTGTGCGTGCGTGCGTGCGTGCGTGCGTGCGTGCGTGCTGCGTGTGAGTGAGTGTTGTGTGTGTGTGTGTGTGTGTGTGTTGTGTGTGTGTGTGTGTGGGTGTGTGTGTGTGTGTGTGTGTGTGTGACACAGAATGAGAGAGAGAGAGTGGAGGGAGGGGGGGGGGACGGGGATGCCTAAGTAACCTTACAGAACGTTTCACAGACCACACAGCTGAAAGAAATAAAAACGAAAACCAGAGACGGTAAATAATATCTGACGCTCAAGTCGACCCGAACACACAACTACAGACAACAATACCAGCCACAATGACAACTGCAAAATGACATCGACCCCTCGTCGATCGTCTCCACAAAAGAGGTAAGGGGGAGGAGGAGGAGAGGGGGGGGTACATGGCATAGAGGCAGAACGGAGCTGGAAGTGCTGAATAGCTTACTGATTACTCACCCAAATGATAAATCTCAGAATCAGAGTCTGACTCCATCCTGGTGAATTTTCGTGGCATCCTCACGGTGTATTATTGTCATATGTGTGACGAAATCGACGAAAAAGAAGTTCACGGAATCAATGCAGATCTTCGATCGCGTTCCTCACTGTCAGAACGTAGTTAAAACCAGGATCTAAGTCTCTTTATTTGCTGGCTTTTCCCGTCGTGTCATCATATGGCTGAATCCGTTGACAATGCTTTGCTTAGTCAGAGTTGTAAAGGGTAAGCTGTACTACCCAAAATCATCGTACTTCAGTTGTTTTACAGCAGACACCCCGGATGACGGCCGCGGCAAGAGGGCTCTCCAGCAGCTGAAAGGTTTACTGTGCTAGACGAATCACGTTACACGTTTAGTTAAAAGGAGAGAGAGAGAGAGAGAGAGAGAGAGCAGAGAGACAGACAGACAGACAGAGAGACCGAGACAGAGACAGAGAGAATAAATATCCAAATCAGACTCAGCTTCTCTTCGCTTATGATTCATTAAATTTATGATGCAGACAATATGAGTTTCCTTCAAGGATCAGAGTTCACAGAAAATCTTTTGGCTGTTCATGAACTGCTCTTGTTTCATTCCAGCACACTTTGAAACAGAAACATCTTCTGACCCGTAGATATTCTTCACATGATATTCACACTTCTCAAACAATGTTGAACATTTTTCTGTGGTCGCTGTTTCATTTGTAATTTATTTTCAGTAGTGTCTGTCGCTGGGTAGACATGTCATAGATGACGGTTTACAGTCCCTCAACTTGAAATGTAGTCTATGATTTGTACTCACTGCAGCAGCACGTTTGTTTTTTGTTGGCTTTTTTTTCTTTTTTTTTAAATTTGTTTTTGTTTTTGTTTCCTCGCTCTCTTTCTCTCCCTGATAATGATATATTAAAGTTGCACACTGACTCAATCATCGTTCATTTATTATCGTAGATTCATGACTGTTAATATCCAAAAAGCCAGGTTTTTTCTTTCTCTGCCGAGTTCATAACTCCTCTTGAACACTTTGAGTCTTAAATCCAAAAGCACGATTAACCTCACATCTTTGTTTCTTTTGAGAGATGCATTCACTGCAAAACATGTAGAACTGACCGTCTTTCCGTTCTGTGTTTTAACACTCGCTGACTTAAATGCAGTGTTAACAGTCGATCGTTACAGGCATTCACATTGACCTCCCAAAGAACTCAGGTATTAGTAGACCTTGGGGGATGTTCAATATGCCCCCTATTCTATACGACCTGGGATAGCTATTATCTCGGGCGTCTCATGTCTCATCAATCTCAGATCACGTTAGGTGACAAAGCCTGTAACAAAACGGTTCGTCGACGTTAAAAAGAATCCTGCTCTGGTCGGTACAGACTCTGCACAAAAGAATGTCGTCTGCTTTCCCGTTTCAAGCAGGGGGACGTTTAGTTGTTCGCAAAGGGAGAGCATTATAAATGGACTGCCACCACCATCCCCCCACCCCACTCCCTTCTTTTCCTTTCTTTCTTTTTCTTTCTGTCTTTTCTTTTCTTTCTTTTTTTTTTTCTTTTTTTTTTTTCAGACGACGATTTCTATTGAACGTTTGCCCACCTTGCCAAGTTCTGAAACAAAAAACGTTTAGTACCGTTTTTATGTCCTTCGACACTGCTGAAAACCGAGTAGGGCGGTAAGAAGCGTACATGCAAGGGAGAGTGTGTGATTGTGTGTGTGTGTGTGTGGGGGGGGGGGGGGTTGCTATTATTGTTGTTCCGGCCTCGCCGGGTTGTGTGTGTGTGTGTGTGTGGTGTTTTGTGTGTCCGATTTCAAACCAAGGGCTGTGTATGTATGAGGAAATGCTCTCTCTCTCCTCTCTCTCTCCTCTCTCCTCTCTCTCTCACTCTCTCTCTCCTCTCTCTCTCTGCTTTAGTTTTAAAACATTGTTTTAAAAATCATTGCTCAAATGCTTGTCGGGTTGAACATTTTCCATGTTCACACACACACACACACACACACACACACACACACACACACACACACACACATACAGAAAGAGAGAGAGAGAGAGAGAGAGAGAGAGAGAGAGAAGAGAGAGAGAGAGAGAGAATTCCCATCCATTTCACAAATCGAATGTCAAACCATTGCGCCTCTCTTCATGCCCAAGACGGCTTGTCAGTGCTAATCAAGCGGCAGAGTGTATATATTTGACTTTGAATTGTCTCCGCAGCTGATACGCTTGTCCCCCTCCTGCCCACCCTTTCAACAACGGTACCCCCCAGCAGGTTTAACACACAAGTAACCCGGCCCTCGCCTGCACCGTGCTATAAACGGACCCCTTTGTGTACACACTGTCACACCCCGTCTTTTTGGGAAACGGCGCTAGCGGTGCATTGTGGTACAGGATACAGGAAGTTAACGTCCCGCATGTGAGAAGATTACGCTTGTTTGTAGAAACCAAAGTGTGTGTGATGCAGAGCTTCATTTCGACCCTCTGCCCGCCAGTTCTGTAACGGCTGTGAACTCACTGCCGGTGCCATCAAGATCGCCACAATGCATCTCATTCAAGGACAAATGACTCGACAGTTTTGAGATCTGCATTGATAAATTTTCATTTTTATTTCCCCAGATATTTAATCACCGGCCTAAATTTGGCCTTGTTTTAAATCGAGTGCGACCCCCTTGTTGCCAAATTTGCTCCAGGGCCAACAGCAGAACGCACTGTTTTATGTATTTTTTTTTATTTTTTATAGCCCGGGTACCACCGTTTTTGAGTGAACCATATTTTAGGAAAAGAGAAAAGCCCCCCCCCCCCTCTTCTCTTCTTTTTCCTGCCTGCCTTTCTCCGCCTGTCATAAATGTTATCACAGAGGCAAAATGCTCTTTGTAAACCACGCGTGTTCAGTATAGGGTCTAACGCGCCAGAATGGCTCTGTGCAGGAAACACTACTGCCCAATTTCCCCTTCAGACATGTTTTCCTGCTTTGTGTTTTCCTCCCGCAAGGATCAAAGTGAACATCTTGATGTAATACAATACAAAAAGCTTACAACACAGTACAATACGATGCCGATACGATACGATACAACACAACACAACACAACACAACACAACGCAACCAACGCAACGCAACGCAACGCAATAAAACCACAACACAATACAATACAATACAATACAATACAGCAACCCGTTTAAAAGGAGATCAATAACCACGTGGGTTTACTAAATAGATGCTAGAAAAAGCTCCCCCTTAAATGTGGAATGCAAAAAAAGAACGTGGAAAGGAACATATTATAAACGCAGAAGGGTTTTGTTTGTTATGTGTGTTTGTTGGTTTTGTGTTGTTTGTTGTTATTCACGGGAATGTCTCGAAATAGATATTATCTTTGAAATGAAAAACGTACATTGAATTCTGGTGCAAGGAAATGTGTGTTGTTGAGGAATACTTCTGCACCTTTTCCCATGGGGGAACAAAAAACAAAGCACAAACAAACCAAAAAAACGTTAATAAACATTGTAATAAGGAGTACTAAAATTCAATCATGTTTACGACGAAGTCATCACACAAATCAATCAGTAACGTGTAAACTGACTTTGAATTTCGCAGTTTTATGGGGCTGCTAGACTACTCTTTTTTTTAGAAATTACAGCATTCAAGAAGTTTTGGGGGTTTTACACGAAAAAATACCTGATTTTCTTAAATGTTAGGCAAGTCATTGAATCGGGGACATGCAAGAAAAGTGAGAAGTTGGCATCACCACGCCTCCATTACCAAATTAAACTGCGGTGGTCCGCTGACTATGTGTTACACGGGGGAAGTCGGGCAGCAATGCAGTATGATCAGGGCTCAACACTGGAAAGAAACGGTTACAACTACACGTTACGAGCGTACAGCGTTTCATTGGTTGGTTTGATCAAAGGCGACCAAACTTTGGTTTGATACACTGATCGGCTTTTGGAGCGGTGGCCTCCCAGGAAAAAGACTCGCTTTAAGGGGAAGCGAATAGGTCTCAGGTCTTCGGGTTTGTGTCTCGTAAGTATGCAACATGTTGTTGGCCCATGCTGTGTGGTGTTTTGTGGTGTGTGTGGTGGGGTGTGTGTTGTGTGTGTGTAATGTGTTGTGTGTGTGTGAGTGTTGTGTGTGTGTTGTGTGTTTTGTGTGTGTTAATGTGGTTGCGTGTGTGAGTGGGGTGTGTGTGTGTGGTGGTGTGTGTGTGTGTGTTGTGGGGTGTGCGTGTGCTGTGTGTTTGTGAATGTGGGTGTGTGTGAGTGAGTGGGGAGTGTGTGTGTGTGTGTGTTGGGGTGTGTTGTGTGTGTGTGTGGTGTGTGTGGGGTGTGAATGTGGTGTGTGTGTGGGGTGGTGTGTGTGTGTGTGTGTGTGTGTTGTGTTGTGTGTGTGTGAGTGAAGAGAGACAAGACAAACAATGTTTTATTGTCATAGCATTACATTTCCTTAAGACAAGGGGTGAACATGAACAATTGAAAGCACATTTCAATATTTTTTACGAGTGAGAGAGAGAAGAGAGAAAAGAGAAAAGGAGGAGAGAGAGAGAGAGAGAGAGACAGAAAAGAGACAGAGACACAGAGACAGAGAGAGGGAAGAGAGAGAGAGACTGCATGTGTGTTGTGGTGTGTGTGGTGTGTGTGTGTTTTGTGGTGTGTGTGTGTGTGTGTGTGTGGATCGCGCGCGGGGCGCGCGCGCGTGCTTTCCATGTCTTATATATGTGCTTAAGAATGTTGTATATATGTTGTATGGAGAAACAACCGACATGAGCTCGCTACCTTCACCACCAACACCCCCTACCCCCCCCCCCTTCCTACACCCCCCTCTCCCCCCCCCCCTCCCCGCCCCACCTCCTATCCATCAGATTTTTCCTAAACAGCAGAGACCTAGAACTGGAATTCCCTTAGAGGAACCGATAGAGGACTTGTAGAGAGGCTAATGACGACCCTGAGCAGATAGCGAAACATATAATAAGCGCATAGTGTCACTATGTGCTCATGGGAAGACAGGTTAAGCTGTAAATCAGTTAATGTCTTGACAGGAATCTCGACTTAAAAGAAACAGACAAACAAATAAACAACAAAACAAACATCCATGAGGGTAAACAAAGGCTGTTCACACAGTCTGTGTGTAGCCTACTGGTGATAACTTTGCTGGTGAGGTCAGACAGAGATATTTAAAAATGTCATATTTTGTGTGAATCAAGAATCTGGATCTCAGTAATAGCTTGTACGTCACACACACACACACACACACACACACACACACACACACACACACACACACACACACATACAACACACACACACTCTAGCATGTGCACGCGCGCGCGCCCGCACGCGCACACACATACACACACACACACACACACACACACACACACACACACACACACACACACACACACAGGACGCCATCAAAAGTTACAACACACACACACACACACACACACACTCGCACGCACGCACGCACGCACGCACGCACGCACGCACGCACGCACGCACGCATACACACACACAGAACGCCATCAAAAGTTACACACAACACACACACACACACACACACACACACACACACGCACGCACGCAACGCACGCACCAAATCACTATACTCACTGCAACCCTTCCCCCGAACCAGTTCCAGACTCGTCAGTCATGAAGCTACTCCGGCGCCTGCCTTTCCTCCCCACAGCCGAGTACCTCAAGCCCAGGGACGTGGGACTGGGACTCCAGAAGGCTCCGGGACTCTGACAGGGCCCCTGACCAGTCAGCGGCTCGTGGTGAGACAGGCGGGAATCCCCTCCGTTCGCTATCACACTCCTCCGCCGCGGCTGCGGAGGAGCCCGGGTGAAGGTCGGCGCGCGGGAATTCGGGGCGGAGACCTCGCTGTGCCCGTTCACCGACCTTGACCCGAATCCAGGACGGTGGCAGACACAAGGTTTCGTGGTTCATGTCCCGACTTTGACCTTGAAGGGTCAAGGCCGGTGCTTGACCTTGATAACAAGGGTTCCTGGGTGGTGAGTGATGTGGTGGGGTCATAGCCCGAGACGGGGGTGGCCCTCGCGGTGGGGAGGATCGAGGTGTGTTCGACGGTCAGGCGTCCTTCCGTGTCTTCGTTCATACTGGGGAATGTCGTGGTGACGTGTTGAAGGGATTACGTCACGATCATCATGATGTCAGCGGAGCGGCATTGTTTTGTTTACCAAACACAACGTCCACAGATCATGGAATACCAGTTCAGCGCTTACTGTACTATCCAAACACATCCATATGTGAAGAATCGTGGAAGAGCAAAATATCTAGTCTCTGAGGATCATAATTGTTTCACAGTTTACAGTTACTGGCGCAACAGCATAAGGTCATGGAGCGAGGCATCTGAAGTCTCTGAAAAATCAACCTGTTGTCATTTATAAATCGATCCATCCGTTTGACATTTCCGATCAGTGCAGCAAACCGAAGTTCAGTTAAACTGCCATTACGATCACAAAACCATGTGTACAGCTGTGTTTTGCACGAAAAAACCGACTTACAGCTGAAACACAAAGAAATGAAATAAATGGATTTGAGAGACAGAGCGAGAGACTTATTGGAGAAGGGGTGGAAATACAGTCAATATGCTCTCTCTCTCTCTCTCTCTCTCTCTCTAACAAAATATTTCTTTCCGGAGTCGTGCTTTAACGACACACTGGGTGTTCACCTGTACGTGATTTTCTTCAATGCCGCTTAATTACTATAGCGCGTGTGTGGTGCAAACACGCACGCACGCACACACGCACGCACGCACGCACGCACGCACGCACACACACGCGCGCGCGCGCGCGCCAACTAAATGAAATTAACAATGCGAAC
Source organism: Conus ventricosus (assembly GCA_018398815.1). Lineage (NCBI taxonomy): Eukaryota > Metazoa > Mollusca > Gastropoda > Neogastropoda > Conidae > Conus > Conus ventricosus. The sequence goes on from CM031619.1 coordinate 61,783,093, forward strand.
ATTTATCATTTTTTAAATAACAATTCACCACACGAGACACAATTACCACACAAATTCAGTCAACAAATAAATTACTATTTCAACCGGGTATAAAAAGTTTTAGAAAACTTGATCAGTCAGTTAATCGGAATATAGGTAGAAAGATTTTCTACATTACACAAAACACACACACACACACGCACACACACACACACACACACACACACACACACACACACACACACACACACATCTCAAGTACTTCTCTAGGCTTTGTTCATCGGGAAAACTTACAGGGTTAAGGCGCCTGTGGTTTCTTCCCAATATTATTTTCAAGAGTGAAGACACCGCTGAGAATGTATTAAACTCAAAGGCCTAACACCCTGAATTTGCTGAAAGTGAAACAGAAAATTTTAATGAGAAACAAACATGAGGTTTGCGCACTGACCGTTCGTGTATACTGACCATCTCCGAATCACAATCCCCCAGTACAGGAACCGACCCAAAAAAAAATCATCGCCACCCTTCACAGCTCGACGGCAGTCTCTGGAACTGGCAGACTATGACAGTGCCAACACACAATATAGGGCCCACCGGCAGTGTCTAAGAGTAGGCCTACCTTGTTTCCGTGGCCGTAATAACAGACAGGGACATACAATTACGGCTGTTGATACCAGGTGTGCTGGTGAATTTGAGAAGGGTTATTCTGAAACAGAGGTGACAAGCGTTGGAAACTGGCTGATTCTGAGAATGCCAAGGTTATAAAAAGTACCGCAGCTTTGTTGTCATAGGAGCCGTGAAATGCTAGAAAATCACCGTGTCTAGGCACAGTCTTACGGAAGACGGAGCCTAGTCCCTCCCTTCGCAGCCTTAACCTTCCCTGGACTGAAGCAGGTACCCGTTGATTGCTAGGTGGATAGAGAGCGCTTTTCAAGCAGTGAAAATCCACCCCTCATAATGGTCCGAGCTCACGACCCTCTGCTCCATAGCCGTGGCTCTAACTCTTCGACCACGGGCCACTTTTTTAAGAACACAGTTTGAATAAATCAGACTTAGTAGTGAAGGTATCCAAACACAAGATATTTTTTGTCACTACCGCCCTCTTCATTCGTCCTATCTTCCTCTTTCCTCTTTTCATTTACTTCAAGCCTTGCTTTCGTTTCCTGTGTTCTTCATTCATACCTTGCTATACACTTCTTCTTCCATCCGTCTTTTTTCCCCCTCTCTATCCTACACACATTTGCACACTCTTTTCCAGACATCTTCATAGCTCCTTTCACATACACAAAAACGAACGCTGAACCTGGGAAATGTGTTGTAGTCTAGTATCCATTCGCTGCTCTCCCACACAACTGAATACAGGCGAAAGAGCTGTGCCGTTGCAGCCAAAAATATTGCCACTTGTAATGCTAATCCGGAGTTAGCCTACTTAAGCTTGGCGGATTATCCACTGCTGTCAACTGTTTTGATTCGGGTGTGAATTGTGTGTGCTGGCTGGAGGATCCTGGCTCATGGCGGGCCAGTCAGAAATTAACGTCTATTGTGTGATTGTAGTGTCCCAGCTCATGAATGATGCCTACGTGTTTCGTTGTGGTCTGGTGTGATGTGTTGTATGGGGTGATTATTATATCATAGTAATCTGTACATCGTTGTATATCATAGAGTGCAGACTTATTCCGACGCAGTATAGTGTTGCATTTAATTCCATATGTTCGTGTAATGTGTAATAGGTGTAGTGTGGTGTTATTTACAGCAGTGTCATGCCAGCGGATGCCTGAAATGAAGATTCGTGTTGTGTGGTGTGTTTACTCAGGGCCGCACGAGAATTATTTATATTGCTAAATTCTGCATTGTGCAACACTATCGTCTTGAAACCACCACAATGAATTGTAGGCACTATACAAACGATTTCTCTTACAATGAACTTGTTTATAGTGAATTCCACTTTCCTCAACGCTGTTGCTTAAGAAAGCGTAAACTACGCACACACAAAAAGAAAAAGGTTTTATCAAATTGTGTAAACTCGGTTATAGTAAATAAACGCTTGCTTATATCAATAACTACACTATGACTCAAAAAAAATAACGTTCAATTTAATGATTTATAACCGTCACACTTTTTAGCTTCATTAAAATCACTCTGTAGCCCAAATTAAAAAATTTTATAGAATAAAAAGGCAAAACCGAATGAAACCGAACGGGTTTTTCAAGGCCCAAACTGAAAACAGATCCAAAGTCAACCCGAACAACCCCAAAAAATTAATGACAACCAAAATCCTTCTAAAACCCGGGGGGAAAAAATTTTTAATAAATCAAACTTTTTCTTCAACCAAAATGTGATGCCTGACTTCTTCCTTCGAAATATGTCAATTTCCCCTCGCCCTCGGGTTTTTTGAACCCCCCAGTTTTTAAAGAACGGGGATTTACTTTAAAGGGGAACAAAGAAATGCTGGGTGGTTGTGGGGGTGTCGTTTTGTGTGTGTCGTGTGTGTCGGTGGGGGCCCTGTGCTTTTTTCCCCGGGGGTCAAAATGTGTTCCACTCGCTCCAGAAAAAACCACTGGGGGGCCGATTTTTCCCTAAAAATTTGGGAGGTAGGTTCACTAGGGTAAAGGGATGATCCCCGGTTTTTTAAAGTTTTACCCGTTAAAAAGGCCGTTACTAACGGCTGAAAGGGCCCTTTATTTTTAACGATTTTTCCTTTTATAAAAAATCTAAAAAAAAACTTGGCCGATTTTTCCCTTAAAAATTTGTAGACTTTTAGAAGGGCTGTTAAACGGCCTGAACGTTTTTTCCTTCTTTATAAATATTTTCCCAAAAAGCAGGGTGGCCGATCATTCTGAAAATTTGTGGGTATTTTCTTTAAAGGGTCAGGGATGATGCCCAAATTTTTAGTTTACCGTTACAAAAGCCGTTACTAAGGGCTGAAACGGCCTGAAAACGCCTTTTCTTCCCAGGAATTTTCTCAGAAAGTATTTTGGGGCCAAACTTTGTGAAAAAAGCGGGTAGGGTTCATTTTTGGGTCCCGGATATGTCCAAATTTTTTTAATTTTCCCCCCCCCCTTTGTTATAGCCTTTAAACTAACGGTTTGTAACAACCTGTAAGGGTTTTTTTTTTCTTTTTTAAAATAGAATATCTGAAAAAGTACGGCCAAAATCTTTCCTAAAAATTTTGGTAGGTATTTTTTAAACAAATGGGTCAGGGAAAATAAATGCCCGATGTTTTAATTTTTTACCGTTAAAACCTTTCAAAGGGCCCCGGGGTAAGGGTTTTCTTTCTTTTTTGGAAAAAATCTCAGAAAGTTCTTGTCCATTTTTCTAAAAAATTTGGGTAAATTTATGTTCTTTTTAGGTCACGGGCCGTTTGGCCGATGTTTCCCAAAATTAAGCCTTTACTAACGGTTACCCCACCCAAGAAGGGTTTTCCCCCCCCCCCCTTTTTTTATGGAATATCCCCCACGCGCGTATTCGGGAAAAAACCCTGGGAGTCCTTTTATATGTTTTTTTTTGCATTTTGTTTTTCTTTAAAAGTTGCATTCAGTGCGAAGCAAATGTGTCTGGGGGATAATAATGTGTGGTCAATAATCTGATAAATTTCCAAAGTTTTGATCAATTTGATGTGGGGTTTTTTTTTAAAAAACTTTTTTTTTTTTCCTTTTTTTTTTTTTTTATTTTGGGGGTTTTTTTTTTTTTTTTTTTTTGGTTTTTTGTTTTTGTTTTGCCCTAGATTGCTTTAAGAAAAAACAAACGAAAAATCAAAATTGAAAAGAAAGGGCCCAAAGTTTATTGCATAATTCTGCAAGAATTTGGTACCACGTGCCTTCCTCCGCTAAATCCAAAAAAATTTTATAAAAAAAACTTTTGGCATACATCAGTTGAAAACAGACACTGCAGGCGGAAATCTAAACAAATCTAAAAAAAATTTTAGCAAAACCGCCCGGGAGAACTTTGGGAAAAAACGAGGGTTAAAAAGACAAATCACGACGCGTTTTTGAATAAGTTGAATTTTCTTTATTTTTTTCCCCTTTTATTTATCACCAGACGAAAAACCTAAGAGGGCGAAACGCGTCGGATTTTGTCTTGAAACCCTTTTTTTTTTCCCCGTTTTTCTGGCGGGTTCCCCCTAACATTTTTTTTAAGATTTGGGTTGGGATACCGTTCTTTTTCCCAAAAAAATCAAAAAGGGGATTTCCCCAAAAATTCAGTCATGAAAAAATAACGGTTTTGAACAAGCTTTTCCCAAAATTGCTTATTTTGATGTAATTTAAACAAATTTGCTATCAAAGTCATCAAGAAATTTTTTTTTTCCTCCTCAATTAAGGTTTTTCCAAAATTGGGGGGGGTCTGGGGGGGGGGGGGGGGGGGGGGGGTGGGGGGGGGGGGGGGGTTTAAACCCCCTTTGTTTTAAAAGCGGAAAACCCGCCGTTTGGGGGCGGATGTTTCCGTCTTTAATATTTTTTCTTTTGACCCCGCAGTAAAGCACTACCGATTCAAAACCAGGGGAAACTAAAGCGGAGGGAAAAAGGGGGGATGACCCCCCCCCCAATCTTCCGTCATATCGTGCCCCCCGATACGGGGAAACCCCTGGGCTTTTTTTGCTACCCCACGGGGGCCCAAAAAGATTTATGAGGCCTTTAAAAAACCCTTTTAAACCCTTTAAACCCAAATCTTTTTGAAACGGGGTATGTTTTCCTCCACCTTAAAGGGCAGGTTTTTATTCACGCTTTTTGGTTTGTTTTTCGTTTTGAAAAGGGAAAACCAAAAAAACCGATTTGTCACAAAAAATTGGTGGGAAGATGGAACAAAGCCAAAAATAAAAAATTTTCACATTTTAAAAAGGGCTCGGGTCCCCAAAAGGCCCAATCCATGGGATTTCTCGCTTTCTTCAGCATTTGCAAAACATGGGGATTTTTTTTTGGGCATTTTCCCTACATTTTCGAAGAAATAAACGAAGACCCTCGATGACAAAAAAAGGGGGGAGGGGAGGGGGTGGAGAAGGAAGGGGAAAGGGGGCCCTTTGGGGAGGGGGGGGGGGGGAAATTGGGCGAAAGAAACTTGTAAAAGTGGTTTAGAAACTGCACCGGGGAAAAAGCTCGGAACTG
>CM031619.1:61798170-61883170 GCA_018398815.1 Conus ventricosus
GGCAGGAGGTAATGGGAAACACACACACACACACACACACACACACACACGCACTCACACACACTCACTATGGACACACTTACTAAAGAGAATAAATTAGAGAGAGAGACAGACAGACTTAGGCACACACACACACACACACACACACACACACACACACACACACATTATAGTAGGAACTAATACAAGCAATTTGAAACCTTACTAGAATGTATAATGAATGTGCTGACCAGACAGCTGCGAAGAAAGAAATCCATGACGCCTCCTCATCTTTAATGATTTAGGTCTTAATTTACTCGGCTGTAACCCCTGCACATTTTGGGCCGACAGCTCAGCAGATTTGGTGAAGAGTATATGAGTTATGCATAGTTACTCAGTAACGCTATCTTGAAAGGGAAACGCAGTTCTGGAGCGGAGAAAAAGACAAAGTACACACAGAACAAACCAGGAAATTAGTATTGTATCATTTACACCGATGTGTCAGTTATGTCTAGTTGATGTCGGGGCTGTAAAAACTCTTGAGGATGGATTCAGCGGTTGGCCAGGTCCACGTGCTCACAGATGTATGTCAGGGCTGCTTTCTTTCGCCGATCTTTTTCGTTGTGGCAATTGAATTGGGTTAAAAAAAATAAATAAAAAAAAAGAAGAAGAAGAAAAAGAAAAAGAGGGGCTACTCCCAAGAACAAAGACATTTTTATAATAAACGAAACTAGCTGTCAGACCGTAACTACGATGACATTGCAACGCCAGTTATCACGCTTCTTTCAAACCACCCTAAAGTGTGCTTCTTCAGAGACCCCTACTGAGCAGCAGCGGAACGAAACGCCCGAAAGCTGCCCACGAGAAGCTGAATGCATTTTACTCCGGCTGCCTTAGAAAGATCCCGGGCATAAAGTGAACATCGTCATCACCAGTGATGCCGACGCAGACGTAGACGGTTCTCAAAGATTCGCCATGCTCGGCAAAACCCGCTCCGGACCAGCATGAACGTGGGGTGTCGACCTGAAGTCCATGCCCGCCAGAAGCAGAAGCAGCCAGTAGTTCCAGTGTATTCCACCTGGTCACGTCGACTGACGACGGTAACTTCTTTACCCCGCTGCCACTCGTGACTGGAATTTCATGCCCTCAAGCAATTCAAAACCTGACTGGCATGTATAATGAATGTGCTGGCCACACAGCTGCGAAGAAAGAAAAAAAAATCCATGACACGCTTTTGGGAGCCGGAATAGCTCAGTTGGTACAGCGCCGGACTCGTAATCTTGGGGTTGCGGGTTCGAATCTCCGCCGGGCCGTTTCGGTACAGGGGGATTTTTCCTTCGGAGTTAACATCGGTTCTGACTCCATTTGCCATACAGTCCTTCGAATGAGACTATAACCCGAGGTTCCGTGTGTGAGCGCACGCGTAACATCTTGCTCACAGGTAAAATTCCATCACCAACTTTCGGAAAAGAAGGCCGGTTTGGCCGTTAGTATGGATGACACGTTACACATTAGCATGCACCTTCCCCGAAGTTGGAGTATGGCTGCCTTAATGGCGGGATTTTTTTTTTAAACGGTCATACACACAAAAGTGTCAGAATAATCAGCTTGATGATTGTGGACACTCTATGGACAGAAGAAAAGAAAGCAAAGGACTGGCATGTCCTCTTCCTCAGCTCTTTCCGCTTGCGTGTGCTGAGTAAAGCCCAACTGGCAAGCATATCTCTTACTGTTTTTCATTCAAAGCTGCTGCCCCCATTTCATTCCGAACCTCATACATGGCATACAGTGTGGACATGGTTGTTTCAAGGCGGTTGGTGGTGGTGGGTGGGTGTGCTAGAGCGTGTTTTAGTGATAGGACCCCCCCCCCCCCCCACCCACCCCCAACACACACACACCTCCACCAATGCAGTAATAGCTCTATAAAGTCCCAGTGTAACTGTATTCTTTTTCTTCTTCTTCTGCGTACGCAGGCTGATACTCCTGCGGACACTCCCTGTATAATTCCATCTGCTCAACAAAGGGAGTGGAGTTGTGTGTGTACGACCGTTTTTTTAGCCCGCCATTAAGGCAGCCATACTCCATCTTCGGGGAAGGTGCATGCTATGTGTAACGTGTCATCCATACCAACGGCCAAACTGACCTTCTCTTCCGAAAGTTGGTGATGCGATTTTACGTGTGTGTAAGATGTTATGCGTCCGTTCACACACGGAACCTCGGTTTATAGTCTCATTCGAAGGACTGTGTAACCATATTACATTCTTGGTTTTCAGATTGCTTCTGAGAAAACAGTTCACTGCCGCCTCTTTCGTGACATCATTGATGTCCTTTCCATCTCAGTTCGGATGACACTGGGCCACCGAGGTACCAAGCCATGTTACTGGCTCTGGCGCACGATCTTTTGTGCTCCATTTTCCCCTTCCAGAGACTACGTACATTATCTTTCACAACATACCCCCAGTTTAGAGATAAAAAAACCGCCACGGTTGGAAGATGGGACCCACGTTCACAGTCAGTTGTTTTTTTTCTCCCCTAGGCCTAAACATTCCTTCTCAAATACACATTTCTAAAACTGAAGATAATGTCTGGATGAAAATTAATGTTGAGTGACTGTATGCACCATGGAATATGATCTTTGAAATGGTACGAGAGAGAGTGGAATGTGTGACCCGTGTGAAACCTGCACTTTACTGTCTTTTCATTGTGGACCCCAAGAACCGATTTGAGGGGCTGTTCTTTAGGGCAGGGCAAATTTGGAAGTTAGTTAGTGTTTATAGGGTCCAGCGGTAGTTTGGAAGTTTGTCTCGTTTGGTTGGACCAACACTCCTGCTAGGTTTTTCACAAGTTTGTACCCTAGGATTCAAATTTCTGTAAGGAATTGAGGATTGTAACTATCGTTTGGGCTGTGGAATTTTTGGAGAGGCTATTTCATTGCCTGGAATGCATCGCGAGCAGGAACCTAGTCGGGGACAAGAGTACGAGGGCGACTGTTATTGCAGAGTGAGATGAGAAAGTCTGTCTTTGGATTTGGACATTTCTGGTACATAAACCAGATCATGGCACTGGTATATACTGTCAGATGGAAACTTTTTTTTTATAATGCCCCATTAAGGGGTAGCAAAACAGAGGGTACACGCCGCTGTGCCTTCATCGATCTTAGTTACATCAGTCAAATGAAACTTTTGACAAAATTCTGTCTAGAACTTGCATGCCAGTGAAATGGTGGTATCTTCACGAAAGGAAGCAAGCGCGAAAAAGACATTGGGCGTTTTGAAGGCCCATGGCCGATTGTCTGGACATCTGAAATAAGATTTAGTCAGCAATTTAGCAAGTGAAGTTGAATTTGTTCAAATTTGTTTCAAAGTTAGGGGCTGAAGACAGTCTTCAGCAGATTTTTAGGCTCACGGAGCATGTATAGACAGATTCATGTTTCTTCTTTGGTTTGTGCGCCTTTGAATACAGACCACGTACAGGAAAGGTACAATGTGGAATACCCCCAAAACCACCATCAAACATTCGCGCAGTTGAAATGGTGCTCATAAGTCCTAGAGGTCAACTTTTTCAAGTGAAAAAGTTCGAGTGAAGAAGAACCCAAAGAGATTTGTTTTGTGGATGTGACAGGGTGCCCTCAAGAGTTAGAAACATCTTAATGGTTATTTTTGGCTAAGAACTGCATTCAATCTTCCTATCTCCCATTCGCCTACACACTATGGCACTGTAGCAGCCAAATACACAAAATTCAAATTAAAGTGGGGTATGGAGTAGAGTCCCATGCCCTTTGCCGAGGACAGTCACGATCGTAAGTTCTGAAGAAAAGTGGCGAGCACCCGCAGAACTATCAGAAAGTCTCTTCCGACTATTACAACTATTCACTCACACACATACATGCAAACTTGCCCATGCAAGTCTTTCCAAAAAGGACACAGACAGCTTACATTGCAAGCTTTTAATTCGTCAATGACACAAACTTGTCAAAACTTCACATAGGCGAGAACCCAAATTTTGCCAATCAAATGTGCACAAGATGATGATACGATCAGCTATGGAATTTGAGTCAGGAAACAAAATCATTTTTCTCCCTCACATGGAAATCAGTATATTTTATGGAAGAATATATCACCAATGTCGTCACCAAATGGCATTTGAACAATACACAAGTCTGCGATATGCAGACGCCCCCCAGTTGGTTAACTCTCGTTCAACAATTTGATAACTATGACAGGAATTTACATCTCAACATCAGTTCTCTGCAAAAGGACACTGGGAAACAGAGAATCTAACTTCAGCGCACACCACCTTCACGGAGCTCATTGCAAAACAATGACGCAGCCCATAGTTAGGCAAGGAAGAAAATCACATTGTTTTCATACATGGACAGTCTACTATTTCATGTTCTTATATGGTTCAAGACGTGTTGTTGCATAATCAAAACATTGCGTGCCTGTTTATGTTTATGAACGGAGGTACATTTTCTGGGTGTGTTTGTGTACGTGCATGCCTCGTGTTACAAGTAGATAGTCCCATTTAACTGTTGATTAATTCTGACCCCATTTGTACAGATCACCATTTTGTAATTTGAAATAAATCTGTTAGAACCCATTTCATCCCAAAACAGAACAGTTCAGTACTTAAGAAAAATCAACAAACAAACCTACCAATTCTTCAGACACATGTACACATAAATGGGCATTATATCAAATTTAAAAAAAAAAAAAAAAAAAAAAAAAAAAAAACAGAAACAAGAAAGAAAAAATATACGGATCTCAAACAAGATTACAAAAGTAAAAAAAAAAAAAAAAAGTATTGCTCGACTGAATAAAGGACATTATAGAGACAGTTTTGAAACCAGACAGATGTCATTTTAAGCAAAACTCACTCTTCCACATGCAGTATCCAAAATGAACTACAAAAGTTTTCATTCTTAATTTTTTTACAATTACAAAAAAAACAAAAAATACATGGGTCATTTGCAAATATAAGTCACTGAAGAGAAGAAAATCTATTCTGATCACACTTGTGAGTTGATTTTAACGTGGTGACAGCCCTGATGTGGCCCTTTGCAGTTGGCTGGGCTCTAAGTAACATTATCTTATCTTATTCTGATTACAATACAGGTTTATAATTTTTAAAGACACTTATTTGAAACCTATTTTATGTTTGAAACACCACTTAATTTAACGAAGATTCAGAGCAGCATTTGGCCTTCTCATTCAACGAGATAAAAGTTGTTTTTAAGGGTTTAATCGTGAAGTTGTTACCTCACAGAATTTCAGTCAGAGATGAGTTATTAAAAAAAAAAAAAAAAAAAATTAAAAAGAAAAAAAAAGTAATTTCAATGCAAGCAACATTATGTTAAAATAAGTTTTCTCCTACCAAAGTAATATTCTATGCCAGTCAAGTCTGTGCTCCTAAGGCCACAAAACTTGCAAGAGCTACAATGATGTTAAAAGAGAAAAAGAAGAAAAAAGTATAAAACAGAAATGCTGCCACACTTACACCTCAACTGTATGAAAAGGGAGGAAAAAACAGGGATGCTGGTAACAGGAATCAAGTCAAATGTGAAGCTACCCACGCTTTCTTTCCTTTCATACCATGGTAAAATTTGGGATCAGTTTACATTTTCAAATCAGAAAATCAATTATTCCATTTCATCAGCCAGCATTTCCGACCAACGTGGAGTTGTCCACTAAATATTTCACACATGCCTATGAACAGTCCATAGACTAGTGCACAGAAGTTTGAACTTGTCCCAAAACATTAAGGCTTAATAAGTTCATTCATTCATTTCCAATACATTTTCCACATTAAATTATTAAAATGTTTTCACTGGAAAATGCAATTACGTATCGATGCAGAATAAGCAGCTACAGGTAATTTAGATGAAAATTATTGGTAACAAAAAATTAACAAAATACGATTCACATAATCAACAAAACGAATACATAATTGCATGCACATTCTTGGAACGCTAGACACATACATGTACACAAAATAGAGGTTCATCAGTTTGAATCTGTCTTATTTCATAAACTGATTTCACAAATCTTTTTTATTTTTTATTTTCTTTGTTTTCAGTATGGGGTGTGTATGCAAGTTCAGAAAGTCAGCACAAACTCAAAGCTGGTTGTACCAGTCTGTTGAACCAAAGCATCTTTTTTTTGTGGTGCAAATGTTCATGCTGAAACCCTTCTATGTCACACATTTGGGTTTTATAAAAGTGATTATATCAATTGATTCATCTGTCTCCTCACATTTGCTGCAGTGGGCCCACACCATTTTCTGTCCATCAAGACATGAATTGATTCTTGATGGGTTTTTTCACATCGTTTACCAGCATGAACCAGCAGACATATTTGCAACAACAGTTGCAGCAGAACAAAGATAGCTTAGGCTACATGAAGGGTGATTGAGGGAGTTGTAAGTCAGTTCATCTGTATGCAGATCTGTGTTCATGCATTTCACTTAGTGTTAAGTGCTTTGAGGTGTTGAAATGCGCTCAAGAAATACCTGTTATGACTGAACATCAGTCTGTGTAACGACGAGCACCTTCAAATTTAATATAATCTCATTCGAAAAACACTTAAGCTTGATTCACAAAATGCATTTAAACTGCTGGAAGACGAGTTATTTCTTAGTTTTCAGTTAACAAATTTGTGTACGGTTGACAAAAAGGGAAACGGGGGGGAGGGGGGGGGGGGGGGGGGGGGGGAAGAAAGGAAGTGGGCAACAAATTAATTACTGCTGTTGCCATCTAGTTTTGTTTAGTTTGTATATCAATTGATTGGTCATAATATTTTATGTGTCTTTTTTTCCACTTTAAAATCTGGTATCATTGAAATTTAACTGTGAAATCAGATTCTAAAGTTGCCTGAAATTTAACAAGTTTTATTTGAATACTACAATTTTCACTGCATGTTTCTCTCTCACACAGCTAGTGTAACACAAGTTTGGAATGACATTAAAAGATACAATTTAAGTCCACATAGACTACACATCTTAGCCAAAATGTCTTTCTGAAAAATCACACCAATCAATTTTTATAAGTGTAAACAGTGAAAACACTTGCCTCATTTGAGGTCACATATTTGAAATCAGAACATTTTCTTACAGAGTTGGTTCGATGTACTATCCCATTCTCCACAAAAGTTAAAACAAGATTCATGTCAATCAAAGAGAACAGTTCTGGTGTTTTGTGTGTGTGTGTGCGTGTGTGTGTGCGTGTGTGTATGTGCAAGTGTGTGTGTTTGCAAAGCGTGTGTGTGTGTGAGCAAGTGTGTGTGTGTGCAAGTGTGTGTGTGTGTTCTAATATGGCAAAAATTCAAAGAAAAATACATTGTGCACATTACTGAATTGTTTTGGCATAACCTGTTCATTTTCAAAGAAAAAAGATGCGTATTTGATATATATGGTGTTTCACTGTTTGTGTGAGCAAGCATATGCGCAAGTGCGTGCATGCGTCTGTGTGCATTGGTTTTAATACATACGCATGTACATATATATAATTAACAAAACTTCAATTTGCCTCTTCATGTATGTACACCTGCCTGCATGTAGGTGTGGATGCATGCAGATATGTGCACACAACAGAACATGTATCAATTGTTGTATGTGCATGGACAAGTTACAATTTGTATGGAGAAAACAAACCTCTGTAAGTATACTATGTGAATGTGTATCCTTCAAACATTCAGAAACTTTTTCTTCTTAAGCAGAAAAGTAGTTTAAGGTTCTGTCAAATCATTAGCCTTTGTGACAACTACATGATATCATTATAACACAGAATTTCATCTTCAAAGGAATAAAATCTACTATCTCAATATTCCTTAATCACATATATTTTGTTTCCAGAATTAAAAAAAATGCGGAGCCCCTTTCTTTAATAAATGACGGTGGGGAAGGAGGATGCGTTTAAAAAAAAAAAATGCAAACACAAACTCGCACAATAAGGAAAAGAAGAAAAAGACCAACCAACCAACCAGCCAAGGTCAGAATTCCCTTTATACAAAAACATCTAACCAAACATCCTCAGGAATTTATTGAATGACCAAGGAGGAGGTTACTCCCTCTGGTCTCAGAGAGCCAACAATAATACCCCATCTCCCTCCGCCTAACACCACCCTAAAAACAAATTTTAAAATGCATACAACTAAAAAGAGAAAACAAATAAAAGTACAAAATACATGTGAATAAATGTATGACATAAAATAACACGATAACCATAACTTTTCTCCTTTTCAAATATGAATTAAACTTGGTTTTCAAGGGAGAGAAATTTCTGATTAAACTGCATACTGTCTCTCTTCAGTAAGTGAAGTTTCCCCCGCCCTCCCCCTTTTGCCTCCCTCACCCCCCCCCCCTCTTTTTTTTTTGCTTGGATAGATACACTGAAAACACTGAAAGTACCCAACAGTAAGATTGTTTTAACATGTAACATTAAATTTGTACAGAGCCAAGAAAACTCCGTAAGATGTGTAGCTCCTGAAATAAATTGGTGGGTGCACTGGGCAACCAAGAAGCCACCCAGATGACTACAGAGAGAGAGATAAAAGAGCACATCTATAAACTGGTCACGATTGAGCAACTTCATTACTATTACCGGTATATTGTTCGACTGGGGGAGGGACCACCCAAAATTGGGTTATTACATTAGAAGTGCATTTCACTGGGAATCGGTCATTCTTTGGAGAAAAACAATGACAGCACTGATAAATAAAGACTCGCCCACGTCTCCAAATTCTTGCACAGGCTAGAAAGAATTAATTTTCTCTCTCACACATATATATGTTACATGTATACACACACCACCAGGACATTCCAGTCATCCATGCAGCATGTCATTCGGGCTCAAGTTCAAAACACCATTTTGTCTTCCAGAATTATGCATGAAGCATTTCATACAATCAAGTACAAAACTTCAAACCCAATGTCACAAAGAAAAGATACCGATACAAATCAGACAGGAGTCGAACTGCAATCATGTAAACATAATAAAATGTCCATAGAGGTCCCAGTCACCCCCTCTCCACCCCACCCCACATTTCACACCTCCACCCCTTTTCCCTCCTTCCTTAGACCAAGCTGTCGGAGGGGAAACATGCTGTAGGACAGGGGAGTGAATCTGGGTAGATACGTGACCGAAATGAGGGGAATGGGAAAGGGTGGGGTGGAGTGGAGTGAAGGCGGAGATAAAATAAAAAGGGAACACATCTAGGAAAAGGGCCAAGGTACATGATGAGCTGATTTTGGACTCAGACCTGACAAATCCTCATGAGCACATAGTGGCACTATGGGCTATTGACCATCTGCCGGTACAAAACCTTCAAGCTCTAAATCTGCAACAGACTCAACATGACTCTTGGCCATGGATAACTTTACACATAAAGCAAGAGACTTCAGAACAGACAACAGAAAAAGAATCAATACCACATTAATGACATAAAACATATGAATAATCAATCCATGAATTCAGAACTACACGCGCGCAAAACAAACTGAAACTGACTATGATGACAAATTAAACCGGTACAAAAGCATCTGAACAGCTTACAGAACATTTATGCATGTCAACTAAAACCTGTCGAGACAAATAAATATCGATATATACTTCCTGCAAAAATGCCCCATCAACCCAAGCAAGTGTCAAACATTCATTTAAAACACAAGATTTATCATTATCAAACTCATTTCAGTAGGATACAATTACAAAGCACAAATCAATAGGTCACCTATGCAAATATAAATTGGTATCTATTACCAGATGAAATATTATTGTTCTTTTCAAAGAAACCAAAATGTGTATCGAACATTGTAATGCTCAACCCCAACATCAAAACGTGGAATTCAACACACAGACAAGTGGATGACATCTTACAGCCTCATTTTAAGAATAACTTTAGTTTTAAATAAAATGACCAAACAGACATCAGATTTACTATCCATGACCACACATATGTATAAACTTTTAATCAAACTTTGTCTTCCACTGCATACCGGCAAGCTGAGTAACAGGGGAAAACAAAATCAAAAGAAAACAATGGGAGGGGCAGACCCCCACCCCCCACTCCCACCCCCCAAAAAAAAGGGGAAAAAAAGTTACTTTCAACTTTTCGAACAGACGATTCATCGAACACTAGATGAAAAGTCACATGTGGAAAGGATGAATTTTTCTGGCTGCTCCATTCCAGAGTGCAATGACTATCATGAAAAAAATACAATATACCTTCCCTTGCTTTCTCATCTCTGCTTCAATATTCCACAGGGATAAAATGTTTCATTCATGAGACGGAATTTTCTGTCTAAAAATGCGGCTTCTGGCAAAATGAACGTTTGAAACAAGACTAGCCACAGTAGGAAACAGGAAAAAAAAAAACACCAAAAGAAAACAGAATTCACAAAGCAAAAGCATATCACTCAAGCATATGCACAAATGTAGAATAATCGCTTGCTAAGCATCACACTCATAACAAGCAGAAGTGCGAAATGCAAAATAATTGCTTACCCTAAAACAAACAAACCACATACACCAACAAAAATCATGCACACACGATTTCAAAACAGCACAAGCGCATCAAGAAAAGTTGATAAAGCATTTAGTACATCCTTCAACAATACTGATAATGCTCAAATCCATTTTTTTTGCAATCGGTGCATTCCAAATCCCAATGACTACTGATATTCAATGAAAAAATGGGATGGTTGTAATCCAATGCAATTCAATGAAAGTTAACTAAGCAGTCTTCTCTTAATTTCAACCCTTTGTTTTGTTAAAACACTGATAAAACTGGAACAGGAGGATCAAAAGACTAGTAGAATCCTCAATTGCTCAACTACAAAAAAAACAAAACAAAAAAAAACTACCCTTACATGATCTCTTTCACACCATAAAGCTTTTAAAAATTGAAAAAAAATATTGGGGGAAGGGGCAGGGTTTTAGCTTTGATAGTCTATCCCAAGTGAGGCCAAGCTTTAGCAAATGCGTGTTCTTATCATAAAAGCGCAGTGTAATAGCACTACAAACATACAGAATGGCGTAGCAACAGAGTTCAAACCTCATTTTGTAAGACTGCTTAAAAAAAAAAACAACCCAGTAATATTCACAAAGTCTAGTCTCTCAACGACACTCAATACTGGGTCATTCCCCTCGAAACGTATACCATTTCTGTGACGTATCAAGTCAAAAATGAAAATGATTTTCTGATGAAAAAAGCATTCTGCTATAAAAGGCATACATTTCCTGTATACATTATCATAAAAAATAAAAACAGTCAAAACTCTTGTTTGTGTGAAATTGATGATAAAGTAACATGGGTCAGCACCGTCCCGCGTGTATCAAGGACACCATATGGTGTAATTTATTAAGTCATTATTTAAAGATTTTTGCATTATTTTTTAGTATTTTTGAGCTAAAGATGTACTGATACAACCAATATACAGGAATCAGTGTTATGTTTCATTTTATGCATTGTTACTGCATTCTTCATTTGGACGTTTGGAGATGACTGGAAATCTGTTCTTAATTTATTTGTTTTCACACAGGATGGCAGAGCTTGTAAATACTGGTTGTATGTGATCAGTAGCTTTTATTGCAAGATCAAATAGAGTTTTAGAACTTACCGCCAATGACATTGACAAACAAAGCACAAGACAAGACACGATGCATTTCAACCACTTGGGTCTTCATCAGGCGAAAAAATAAATCACATTTAACATGTGGGACCATACAAAATACGAAAACAAAAAAAGGGAATGAAAAATTATTAATCCGTAATTCTCCATGAAGCGGAAATGACATGAGGCCAGGGGGATTATGGGAGAGGAAACGGGGGGGGGGGGGGGGGGGGGGGGGGGGGGGGGGGGGGTGGTGGGGGGGGGGTGGGGGGGGGGGGGGGGGGGGGGGGGGGGGGGGGGGGGGGGGGGGGGGGGGGGGGGGGGGGGGGGGGGGGGGGGTTCGTCGGGGGAGGTGTGTGTGTGTGATATGATAGGGTGTGTGTCTAGTTTATTAGGATGGTATGATATCTTTGTGATGGTTGTGGAATGGTGGATTTTTTTTTTTTTTTTTTTTATCTATCCACCATTACCACAACCATCACAAAGATATCATACCATCCTAATAAACTAGACACACAACCCTATCATATCACACACACACACCTCCCCTAGACCCCCCAACCCCCCCCCCCCCCCCCCCCCCCCTTGTTTCCTCTCCCATAATCCCCTGGCCTCATGTCATTTCTGCCTTCATGGAGAATTACGGATAAGTCATTTTTCATTCCCTTTTTTTGTTTTTCGTAGTTTGTACTGTCCCCACATGTTAAATGTGATTTATTTTTTCGCCTGATGAAGACCCAAGTGGTTGAAATGCATCGTGTCTTGTCTTGTGCTTTGTTTGTCATGTCATTGGCGGTAAGTTCTAAAACTCAAATTCCCTGATCTTGCTTCGTTCGCCGCCTTCAGTCACTCCATTTTGAAATTTTAATTGCAAGGTTTGAAATGAAGGGATATTTATTCATTCCAACTGATATTGTGTTTGAATATTACAGTTACTAAATCGTGGTCTTCGCGTGTAACATGGACACCACCCCCGCATGTAACAAGGACACCACCACTCATCCAACAATACTTCAAGAAAAAGCACCACAGCAATACAGTTTCCAACAATGTTTTATTTCCTCCATGTTCCAGCAGTTTTCAGAATTCACTGAACCCTTCGACTTTCCAGTCTCTGAAAGAATTCGAACGGAACAAGTTCAATTCCTGTCTTGATGATCATGTTTGTAGTCCCTGTTTGAACATCACTGGATCCGGATAGTAGAAGATCTTTTGTCTTCCAGACGAGGCCACAAGAAATTGACATCAGTGGATCTGTGCTTGTGACCACACCTGAGGAGAGAGGAAAAAATTAGACTTGCTGAGCAATTGGAGTTCTTTTCTTTCTTTTTTGTGTGTGTTTAAGTTATCAATACTGTATGTATTACCTACAAAGCATGTATTTCATTTTTATAATGCCATACAAAACTGGATAGAACTTTCCCCTTGAAAAGCTGGTATTTTAGCTAATACAGTCACAACTGATTGCTGCACTGCAAAAAAATTTTCCGACATAGAACTTATCATGGTCACATCTGTCATAACAAACAATGGATTAAAGTTTAAATTGCTACATTTATTCCAGCACTAATTACCATTGAACGTCACTTTATATTTTTAAGCACATAACAGAAAATTTAATACATTACTTATGTACCGCACTATATAAATAATTTCATTTCATCCAAGTCTTTGAAACTAGTAGACAATCTCATGTGTAACGGAGACGCCATCTCACATGGTGTCTCTCGTTTCGTGTGGGATGTAGAAACACTTTCACATCATTTCTGAACAATCACACAGAATGAAATAACATTTTACGTCATTTTTTTTACGTAAACACTGCTAGAACGCTTTATATAAATAAGTTATTTAGAGTTTTTTTGATTTCAAAGTAAGACACTGATCATCAAGCAATTAAAACTTTTCACGAACGTATCGATGACGGGCGCCCAAAAAGGTGTCTCCAATACGCGCCAGTGCCCATTCACAAGGTTTCTTTCAAATCTATCATAATCAAAACAACATTCGGGCAAACATTGAATGACTTTATCAAAGACATTACTATATTAGTGCTACAAACAGTTATTGTATGGTAAACATCAATTAAATCGAACATAATATGGTAAGAAATGCCGAACAAAAACGTAATGCCGTGTGTGAAAGCGTTTTCCCTGTTCGCATGTGTCAGGCACATTTAGCTGGACAAAGCAGCAAAATTTGTGACAAATCCACACAATTCAGATCTAATTTAATATATATGCAAAACAATACCCACTGATTAAAAACTATGGTAATCGAGTGCAAAATAAAGAAACTTACCTTCAGATCTTTGGAATGGCACTGTCGATCACGAACGTAAAAATGGCGACTTCGTCGGACACCACAAAACACTTTTTTCGGATTCTCCGCGCCGTGCTCGTCCGAATGGGGTCACGAGTGGGAACACAGTACGCATTTAACCCTCCGCCATCATAGTTACTGTCCTAAAAACGGTTTTCTTGCGTGAAAGTAGTCCCCCATACAAGTATTTGCGGGATCCATACGTATCGCGAAAGTGGACACCATGTCACCGATCGGTAAATAATACGTTTTTTGTGCGATTATCAGATAAATGGCGATACACAAACAAGAGAATATTTCGCTGCAAAAGAATTAAACTCCTAAACCATTTGGTTTGGTAGCTAAAGACATTTGCATAAATCGCTACCGCCAGTTTGTTTTTGCCTGAATGGAATCGGACCACCATGCGATACGCTCGAGACCGGTTCACATTTTGGTCGTTTCCCCCTCCTAAGTACAAAAAGGGGATGAGGCCCGATATCTTTTCAAATGCAAATATACTATGCTTTTAATCCATTAACATAGTTTTATACCGTCTTACTTTCGCTGGCCAGATTGATATTATGTTGTTTGTGAGATCGGGTTTTTCGATGTCACAAAATGGCTGCTTACGAACCCCCCAAATTTGACACAAAATGATCGGGAAAAAAACAAACGAGGACAGATAAAAGCCAAACACTGATCATGCAGGTTATACAATGCAGTTGCTAATTGGAATGCATTAGGTGCAATTTAAACATTGTTTAATTTAAATTTGTACAGGCTTGACTCGGCACCCCCCATGGTATACGTTTCGATGAGAATGACCTCTACTACATTTGCATTCCCTACATTTTGGCATTTGGCCACTACACGAGTTCAACGATTCCGGAATATTTCGATTTCTCGTGCAGAACAAAACTCATACATCTCAATTGTTCTGTTGCAAATGAAGCGTGAAATAACACAATCCAACTTTCCCACTCTCTCATTTTTAACACATCAAATTGCACACAACAATACATTTTTTCCACTATAGTCTCACTCCTCTTTGTTTCTCATATCCTGAATTACACAATCCTACGCGCCTATTCCCCCCCCCCCCCCCCCCCCCCCCCCCCCCCCCCCACCCCCCCCCCCCCATAAAAAAAAACCTCCTGAAGTCTTCAGTCCAATTTCCTAAACTGGTTCTATGCACTCCTAACTTCAACTCACAAAAATTTCCTGACGCTGCAAAACTTGGCCAACAGCAGTGTTAACAACTGGGTGAACATTCCTGCTAAAGTTTAGAAAACCAAAATTCAAGTGTCTATTC
Organism: Conus ventricosus; assembly: GCA_018398815.1. Lineage (NCBI taxonomy): Eukaryota > Metazoa > Mollusca > Gastropoda > Neogastropoda > Conidae > Conus > Conus ventricosus. The sequence goes on from CM031619.1 coordinate 61,813,373, forward strand.
CCCACGTTTTATTTCAGTCTCATTCCCTTAGTTTCATTCCTGCAGCTTCCTGCTACGCTGCTTGGTACTCAACTGACCAAAATTCTATGAAGAAATGTCATGTGTTTGTGGATGTAGGAATCGATAGCATTTAAGCATTCAACCAGGGAACCTTTACTGGATAAAAAAAACAATTGTACAAAGCAAACACTCAAAACCAAACATCAAAGAAACTTCCATTGAAATACATGTTATGGGAAGACTTCACACAAATTGAACTACGTGCAGATCTCTCCTCCACTGTGGCTGGGAAAGATTCTTACTGGCATCCAGTGCATGCACCAGTGGGGATGCCAAGTCACCGAGATAAACAACAAAAGAAAAACCACAACAAAAATGGAGAGAGAGAGGGAGGGAGGGAGAGAGGGCATATAAACATTAACGGGGAGAAAGTAAGGGAGGAATGGCTCATTTTTACGGACAATCGATAGGGAATGTATTTTTCACCCTCATCCCCTCCACCCCCAATCCCTTATTGGCATATGCTCTTGATCTTCCTGCTGCAATCAAGGTACATCATTATATTACAATCCAATTCCAAAGCTACATTTCCTTCTCTTCTTTTTTTAAGTAGCAGAGACTGCAACCTTCCCAAATTATAAGTGTTGGCTAGCTGATCACACACCCCCCCCCCCCCCCCACTCCTTTTTTCCCAGTAGCATCTGCATAAACATGGGAAATTGTTTTCTTCACAAATCAGTGAGGGGGGGGGGGGGGGGGGGGGGGGGGGGGGGGGGGGGGGGGGGGGGGAAAGCAAGCGCAAACTCACTGAAAAACTGATAGTTGGCGTACTTGATGATTTGAAGGTCATCTCCGATTATTTATAGTTCAGATCATTTTGGGTACCTTCCCTATGGGGCAGGAGGATGTACATCGTACATGCTAATTCTTAGCACTTACAAGTGTACATGATTTCCAACCTAACGACCGTCAGTGAATCTTCCCCTTACTACTCTCACCCCCCCCCCCCCCCCCCCCCCAGCCAAAACTCATGTATGCATGCCTGTGTGTGAATATATAATTTATGCACATGTTTTGAGTGAAATTAGAACAGCATTTTTCTTCCCTACTGGCTGCAGCTTTTATTCATTTGTAAAGTGGGTAGGAAGGATCAAAATACGAATAAGAAGAAGTCCAATTCATACATATACACATCTCCCCTGGCCTACTTTTCAACACAGGTTTTCAACAACAGCATTCTACCTGAGTTTCTCAATCCCACCATCTCATCAAAGCATATGTGGCCTTGCACACAAAAGAAAATCTGCATTACAACCAAAAGATGACGTAACCACAGTATAAAAAAAAAATCCTTTGTATCAATATCATACGCAAAATTAAATAATGAAACAGAAAAGAAAGAAATATGTCCACGCAGCGGAACATTAGGAAAATGCTGTGAAGCACTTACTTCACTACACGCAAACATTAAAGATTCTTTCTTTTATGGGAAAAAAGATGGGAGCTGGTAATTTTGACAATGATTCTGGTAGTGAGGCACACACACAGGACCTAAAATGAAAACAAAAACAAAACAACAATGTTATGTTGGTGAAGCACAAATACATTGTAAACCGAAAACAAACTGTCATTACTTGTGATAAATTGAAAAATAAACCAACACAAAAAACCTTTTCAATTACCGTAACTATAAACACATACCACTCTATAATTCAAGAAACTAGCACATCCATATTATCATAACTTTAGCAAATATGTTTCTCTGTCTTCTTGGTTTCTTATCCCATTATCTTGTTTTTTGGGGGGTTTTTTTGAACCTCAGAAGCATGCACACAAGGAACACACACATATATATACCGCAGACAAAAAACAAAACAAAAAGAAAATTTACCCTGCCATGGACATATACTGCCACTGTTGCTTGTCATACTTACTCTGCAGCTAATGTATAAATTCACTGAACAACATGTTTTTGTTGATTAGACAAACGGTAAAATGGCTGAAGATTTCACGATGCTTTACACCAAAGACAAGTATGAAAAAGTTTTGACATTACATGTACACTAGTTTTTCTTTTGTGTAATAAACATATCATGTTTGCCCTGCACCTATATACTATCATTCCAAATCTGAAGGTCCTGCATTCCTGCTGAAGGCACAAGTCTTAAGACATATCCTTTGGCAGACAATGCAATGGATGCACGTAGGGTCCAAAACCAATAACGATACCTTCAAATATGTAAAACAGTCTGACTTCTCTTGTTGATCATATTCACTATCAAATTACCTGCAACTGTATACTATAAATTTAGCAGTGTTATCAGTTGAATAAAGTCTAAGACTAGCCACTAAGGCTTTTCCCCGCTCTAATGGCTGCAAATTTCCTCCGGCACACCACCACTCTTTCCACCGACATGTTATGCCAGAGTCCAAGATCGCCTTTGACTGTCTTCTTTTCCATCTATTCACAGAATTGTATCCGACACTTTTGTTTTATCTGGTATTTCTTTATGCCCAATTTTCCAATCTGACGACCACTTGTCGTTTGAGAAATTCCTTGCCTGATCCACTTTTTGTCTGTTTCTGCCATGTTGAGAAAAAAAAAACAAAAAACCCCCCACCAAATTCATAACGTAAAGCTTGCAAAGCAGTTACTCCAGGCGACTTCGTCTCTTCTGTCACAATCATGGTGTTTGGGTCCAAATACCAGTAGCTGACAGGCCAACTGGTGAGAATTTAACATGTACAATAATTAAAAATAAAAACAAACAAACAAAAAAAAACCCAAACCCAGAATGAAAACAGACCTCTATCAAAGCTTGATCCTGGTGCTATGGAAAACCATTCTGAACAACAGTATTTTCTTCTGGCAGATGCTTGCCATAACACACCCAGAATGAAAACAGACCTCTATCAAAGCTTGATCCTGGTGCTATGGAAAACCATTCTGAACAATAGTATTTTCTTCTGGCAGATGCTTGCCATAACACACACAGAATGAAAACAGACCTCTATCAAAGCTTGATCCTGGTGCCATGGAAAACCAGTCTGAAGAACAGTATTTTCTTCTGGCAGATGCTTGCCATAAACACACACAGAAAAGTTGTAGCTCTGAATTCTCACATACTCGCCTGCACACATGCAACTCCCACTAAAGGCAACATCGACAGGCACTCATTAGCATCATCTGTGTGTTCCTGCATGCATTTTTGTTGTACTTCAATGTTTAACATCTGACAAAGCATTTACTTCAATACACACACCAGTTTAATACACAATAACAAAATGACGTTAATATTATTCAGAATTATCTCTCACACACACACACACGTAACACTCCTCCTCTTTTCTTTTTTTTTGGTCTGTTTTTGTGCACATGCCATGATTCCACATTGCCACGTTCTCTTTTATCATCAGTTTATGATTCTAATCAGTAGTCACCTGTCAACCTGTCTAAAACCCTTGCAAAGAGATCCTGATTTCTAGTAGTGACAGCAGAGAGTGAACAGACCACATCCACCATCTCAATATGATATTTCAGTACATTCTCTTTTTTATAAAGAGTGAAAACAACCTAGTAGCTTTGCAGTTTTGAAACTTTTGAACTTGCACATACCTCCAACACCCCCATGCCCCTCACTCCCACGAACACACAAAACTTGTAAAGACAAGCATATCAGCCGAACGCCTCTTCTTCCATTGTCCTTCACTTAGAATGGAATTCATCCTGAAAATGTATGCTGTGCACGCATGCCAGCTCAACAACAAACAGCATAAATACTGGTTTCAGATCAGCGCTAGACTGAATGCACAGGCATAGCTGCCAACCTCCCAGAGTCAAAAAGAGTAACACCTCACGGGGGGTGGGTTTCGGAGGGGGCTAGCCCCCCCCCCCCCCCCCCCCCCCTGATTAGCGGGGTCAGGGGCTGTGCCCCCTGAAGCTGAAGCCTTTTTTACACTCTGACAGGCATATTTTTCATCTCCTGATAGGAAAACTAATCAAAAGCAAGCCTATTATTAAACCATATCAAAGCATGCATATTAGTATGTTGCATACAATGCAATATTTTGTGTAAAAAAAGCCTCTTATGTAGGTAGCCACCATATTTTTTTCTATAGATTAATATACAAAACACACAAAATAAGACTTACCCAAACAGCTTTTTTATCTTCCATATTGATGTAGGATGAACATAAAAGATGCTCTGCCCTCCCAATCAACAGCACTCACAGTCCTGGGCTTCCATCAGCTACACCCACATTCTTCAGTTCAAGTTCCATCAACTTCACCCTTCTGCCCTTATGATCTCACAACTACACCCCATAGGACTTAGGATCCATCAACTATACCCCACAGTCATGTTTCATCAACTATACCCCACAGTCATATTTCATCAACTATACCCCACAGTCATCTTTCATCAACTACACCCCCACAGTCATGTTTCATTAACAACACAACACAGTTATGTTTCATCAACTGTACCCCACAATCTTGCTCAAACAACTTCATCCCCAGTCCTCCGGCTCCATTTAATTACCATCGCCCCCCACCCCAGTTCTAAGGCTCCATCAAGCTACTCCCCACTCCCCAGTCGTCATGATCCAACCACTGCTCCCACACCCTGAGTTGACAGCCTGTGTTCAAAGATCTAGGGGTTTTTTTTTTTCACTATTTGTGCAGTCGAGGACTTGGCCTTCTTTAGAAACTCCTGGCTGAACTTTGCTCATAGCAAGAGCCATGAAGATTGGCCTTTGCCACCATCATGTTTTTTTTACGGCTGCCGATTCCTCAGCTTCGTTGTTTTTTTGTGCTTCGTGGTCTTCTCGTGATCGGCGAGATCATTTCTTCCCCCATGTGAAATATTCACCGGACATCGACACATGGTGCAGAAAGCAAACTTTTCACCCTTTGAAGGGCAAGAAGTGACCCATGGAAACGTGTCTTTATAAGCTGGCAGATACCGCTGGAATCGTTTAGGTTTTGTGGTTTTCTCCGTGCTACCACTTGAAGACGCCATGTTGACTATTTGAACAGCAGCTATGCGCATGCGCGGAATGGGCCTAGTTATGCCCCTTTCATGCTGACTCCGAGTTTAACGATTTCTGTTCAGTCGGACCAGTTGCCAAACGTTCTTTTATTTAATTTTAGGCTTTTTTTTTTTGTTTTTTGTGGAAAACTCGTAAACCGAATTTTTTCAGCAAACAACGAAAATAGGGACAAATTAAAAAAAAACGATATGTCCCGGTTTTCCCGTAACAGTTGGCAGCTATGCACAGGCAATACATGCCAAACCTAGACTGAGCATCTTGTGCTACTAGTCTGAACTGTTCCCGCACTTTACCTAGACCGAGCATCTTGTGCTAGTCTGAATTGTTCTCATACTCAATCTTCATGGTCATGACTGCGTGTCCACTGTCCATTGCTGATGATTTTCAAACACATACACATGCATGTACAGCACACTTTCCGTTACACATCAGAACCTCATACAATATGACACATGCAGCCTCTGTTATGACTCAATCCATCTTCAATGAAAAAGCATTGCTCTACTGCCCTCGGGGGCAGCAAGAACAGCGTGTCCAGTGTTTTCACTTTTCAAAACTTTTACACCTCCACTTACATCACTATGCACACCATGTAAGTTTCAACCACATTTGAGACATTGTCACCATAGTGTCACAATATTAGTAGCCAGAGGAACATATGCATGTGAAATGTCAATAATTATCACCGTTCACTGAAAAAGTGAAATCCAAAGACATGACAAACTGTTCATTCACAGACATTCCAAATGTCACCCCCGCAAACCATTCCGAAATTCATTTTGCAACACACTCCAGCATAAGACAAAACAACATGCACAAATTTTTTCAACTTGAATTCCTGAAGTTTGCAGAGAATTTGGTTTTGATCATATCACGTGCATGAATTGTTAAAAAAAAAAAAGAAAAAAAAAGTGTTCATCTGCACTTGCAGCTGCACCGATGCTGGATTCTCTTTCTCATGCAGCCTCGTCACACTCATGAAAGAAGGGCTTATGTAAGACCCCCTCCTACAGCTGACCGTCCACAACAATCATTGTGACATGTGGTTTTCTCATCGACGCATCTTCAAACCTGGATATATGACACGACAGAATTGAACAGCACACCTACCCCGCATATCCTCCCACATCCAGCCTGAAAAAAAAGCTGTGACAACTCATTAAATGATCAGTATTGCCTGCATCTTGGGGAAAAATATCCACTCTTTCTCTTTCCCTGAAAGCCTATCAGGTGCTTTGGGCATGAAGCACAACAGCGCTGGCAATGGAATTACAAGTGAATGAAGCTTGTTTTATGAATAGTTAAGCGTTTTGTTTATGCACCAGAAAAATTCCAGACTGATCAATCACTGACTGAACCAATGATACGACTGCCTTCTGCATTCCATTTACATGATGTATGCCTCAGACAGACAGAGCCAACACTGCAAAACATCTCTGATGCAAGTTGTGAAACTTGATACCAATGCAGACTCTCTGATTCTTGTGACTAAAAAATAACAAAGAGAAGACAGGCAGACTCACAGAGAGAGGGAGAGAAAGAGAGAAAAGTGAAGTGAGATGACAGAATATGCACTTATACCTTTGTGCATGCTACTTAACTCTTATTCAAATCAATATCTACCAACATTTGGCGCTTTTTTTAATACCAAACACTGGATGCTACCAAATTAATTTTTTCTCCTTTGAGAAAAATAGGATGAAAGGATGGTTGAGGGGGTCAGGTGAGTGCAGGAAGGAAAATAAAAAGCAGAAGTATGCTGGCTGGCTGTACAAAACAAGTGGCTGGGGCATGCAAACGTCTAGTCACAGGCAGTTAGACACACAAAACACGGCCATCCAGCACCATGTAGTATTGGCTGCATGCACGCACGTGCACACACAGACAAACATGCGCGCAGAACCAACTGTCGCAGGAGGCAAAGAAACCAAACACAGGCAATTCAAGACAGCCTCAGACTAAGCTGCATAACAATAGCCCCTAACAACTTAACAAGACAGCCTCAGACTGAGCTGCATAACAATAGCCCCTAACAACTTGAGACATTTTCTCTTGAATTTTTTTTTTTTTTTCAAACTGAGAAGTCTGACAAGGCCATGCACTGGGACATCAGGCAGAAACAATTGTAACAGGAGTCTTTCCACAGGAGTCACATCTGACATCAACTGAAGAAGATGGATGGACAAGGACTGCAGCAACTTACCAGGATAATCATCATAAATACAAAACAGAAGTCACATGACTCGATTCAAAGAACAGGCGTGGGGCAGAAGCAGAACAGAGCGCCATGTGCTCCGTTGCAACAACTGTAAGGATCACACAAAGCTAACGCACAGGACGGGCTAGCAAAAAAAGGCCTAAAAAAAACAAAACCATGAGGTCATTATACAACAGCAACAGATGCCAGTCTCTTCCCTCAGGTGCCAGCAACTCCCACATCTGATGCTCTGATTCAGAAAGAACACACGGATCTTTCGGTCTACCACTGCGACAGGAGTGTATCTGGTTTAGATCTTGAAGCAATGTCAAGTGTTGGGTTGAATGAATGTAATGGATCAAGGTCAGGCCATGGTTTTCCACTGACAGCTGAAGTTCCTGATGCTGCAGAAGTGGCAAGTCTGCCTGCGACGTACAGACCAGGGCAGAAATGGGGGTGGAGGAGGCACGTCACTCTTCAAGCTGTCAGTCTTCATCATGCAGTTTGTCACTCGAGCACCGGAGAACCTTGTCTGGATCTGAAACAAGACAAACATGTGCAACGTGTCATAACACATAAGCTGAATCACGGAAGCATCTTGTCACCCAAGTTATCTAATTCCACATCATTTACTGTCATGAGGGACAATAAGGTGCTCTGGCATAAGAGGTGCACCCATTACAAACTTAAGGCACTTTGGTGAGCAAGGCACACCAGTACTGCTGCATGCAAGACCAAATCTAATCCCAGCCCAGCTACGCAAATGCGCTGGTTCTGAAGGTCTAACCAAGAGAGCCAAACATTATAAATCATACCAATACATTTGAACCCTGGGCAAGTTTCTGAACTGTTAACCAGTAACTGGCTCCCCGCTGGTACAGAGGCTAAGATAAGCCCAACTTGGGGGTGAATGTACATATGGGTAGAACAGAATGAGTACCATGGAATAAAACAATGAGGCATGGAATGGAATGGAAGGTTGCCCCCCCCCCCCCCCCCCCCCCCACTACATATGGGTAGAACAGAATGATACCATGGGAATAAAACAATGAGGCATGGAAGGTTGCCCCCCCCCCCCCCCCCCCACTACATATGGGTAGAACAGAATGATACCATGGGAATAAAACAATGAGGCATGGAAGGTTGCCCTCCCCCCTCATCCCCCCCCCCCCCCCCCCCCCCCCCACTACATATGGGTAGAACAGAATGAGTACCATGGGAATAAAACAATGAGGCATGGAAGGTTGCACCCCCCCCCTCACTACATATGGGTAGAACAGAATGAGTACCATGGGAATAAAACAATGAGGCATGGAAGGTTGCCCCCCCCCCCCTCATCCCCCCCCCCCCCCCACTACATATGGGTAGAACAGAATGAGTACCATGGGAATAAAACAATGAGGCATGGAAGGTTTGCCCCCCCCCCCCCCCCCCCCACTACATATGGGTAGAACAGAATGAGTACCATGGGAATAAAACAATGAGGCATGGAAGGTTGCCCCCCCCCCCCCCCCCCCCCTCACTACATAGGGTAGAACAGAATGAGTACCATGGAATAAAACAATGAGACATGGAAGGTTGCCCCCCCCCCCCCCCCCCCCTCACTACATATGGGTAGAACAGAATGAGTACCATGGGAATAAAACAATGAGACATGAAGGTTGCCCCCCCCCCCTCATCCCCCACCCCCCCCCCCCCCCCCCACTACATATGGGTAGAACAGAATGAGTACCATGGGAATAAAACAATGAGGCATGGAAGGTTGCCCCCCCCCCCCCCCCCCACTACATATGGGTAGAACAGAATGAGTACCATGGAATAAAACAATGAGGCATGGAAGGTTGCCCTCCCCCTCCCCCCCCCCCCCCCCACTACATATGGGTAGAACAAATGAGTACCATGGGAATAAAACAATGAGGCATGGAAGGTTGCCCTCCCCCCCCCCTCATCCCCCCCCCCCCCACTACAAATGGGTAGAACAGAATGAGTACCATGGGAATAAAACAATGAGGCATGGAAGGTTGCCCCCCCCCCCCCCCCCCCCCACTACATATGGGTAGAACAGAATGAGTACCATGGGAATAAAACAATGAGGCATGGAAGGTTGCCCCCCCCCCCCCCTCATCCCCCCCCCCCCCCCCACTACATATGGTAGAACAGAATGAGTACCATGGGAATAAAACAATGAGGCATGGAAGGTTGCCCCCCCCCCCCCCCCCCCCCCCCCACCATACATATGGGTAGAACAGAATGAGTACCATGGAATAAAACAATGAGGCATGGAAGGTTGCCCTCCCCCCCCCCCCCCCCCCCACTACATATGGGTAAACAGAATGAGTACCATGGGAATAAAACAATGAGGCATGGAAGGTTGCCCCCCCCCCCCCCCCCCCCACTACATATGGGTAGAACAGAATGAGTACCATGGGAATAAAACAATGAGGCATGGAAGGTTGCCCCCCCCCCCTCATCCCCCCCCCCCCCCCCACTACATATGGGTAGAACAGAATGAGTACCATGGGAATAAAACAATGAGGCATGGAAGGTGCCCCCCCCCCCCCCCCCCACTACATATGGGTAGAACAGAATGAGTACCATGGGAATAAAACAATGAGGCATGGAAGGTTGCCCCCCCCCCCCCCCCCCCACTACATATGGGTAGAACAGAATGAGTACCATGGGAATAAAACAATGAGCATGGAAGGTTGCCCTCCCCCCCCCCCCCCCCCCCCCCCCCCCTACATATGGGTAGAACAGAATGAGTACCATGGGAATAAAACAATGAGGCATGGAAGGTTGCCCCCCCCCCCCTCATCCCCCCCCCCACACATATGGTAGAACAGAATGAGTACCATGGGAATAAAACAATGAGGCATGGAAGGTTGCCCTCCCCCCCCCTCATCCCCCCCCCCCCCCCCCCCCCCCCCCACTACATATGGGTAGAACAGAATGAGTACCATGGGAATAAAACAATGAGGCATGGAAGGTTGCCCCCCCCCCCTCATCCCCCCCCCCCCCCCCCCCACTACATATGGGTAGAACAGAATGAGTACCATGGGAATAAAACAATGAGGCATGGAAGGTTACCCCCCCCCCCCCCACTACATATGGGTAGAACAGAATGAGTACCATGGGAATAAAACAATGAGGCATGGAAGGTTGCCCCCCCCCCCCCACTACATATGGGTAGAACAAATGAGTAACCATGGGAATAAAACAATGAGGCATGGAAGGTTGCGCCCCCCCCCCACTACATATGGGTAGAACAGAATGAGTACCATGGGAATAAAACAATGAGGCATGGAAGGTTGCCCCCCCCCCCCTCATCCCCCCCCCCCCCCCCCCCACTACATATGGGTAGAACAGAATGAGTTACCATGGAAAAAACAATGAGGCATGGAAGGTTGCCCTCCCCCCCCCCCCCCCCCCCCCCCCAACACACACAGAAAAGTTGAAAATACATGTGTACTCCGAAAAAAAAAAGGTAATCAACTCCATGAAATAAACATTCTTCCCTGCAGAATCTGAAAGTGAACATAAATGACCACCCGTCTCCAAAACCAGGGGCCAAAAGAGAAAAGATGGACGTCAAATTCACCGAGACACATTCAGGTGTTCACAAATTTTTTGCTCTCCCTTCAAGTTCATTCAAATAAATATTTAAATACCAATGTGCAGTCTACATATTCAGCATGTTTTTGATTCAATAGTAACACCTAAAAGTAAAACCTTACAAATGATGTGGCCTGCTTTGGTGCATGTTAAGTTCAACTAGCCTTTTGTTTTGTTCACACTGTGTAAGGTAGTGACCACCACTAATACCTCGTACAACAATGTAAACTCATTAAAAAAAAAAAGTTATATTTTATTCATTTGCTTGAACAAATTAAAGTGTCTCATAATAAAAACGCATGCATCTCATGCCTAGAGCAGCTGGACTTACAATTTAAAACATGCTGGATTTCAAATCGTTGATAATGTAAGGACCCCAGTTTACATTTTGGGAGTTTTTCATACCACCAACATAAAAAATAAGAATTACAAAAAAAAATTTCAGGTCTTCACATGCCAAGAAATCTACCATGCTTCAATAATACAAAAGTGACATTTCATAGGTAAGATTAATCATAACTGTGTATAAATTGCAAGTACCAATCACAATTTTGTTTATGAAAAACTAGCTAGATGAAAAATAGCCTTCGTTGATTCACTAGCTTACTGATAAATGAAAATACTTCGGTAAGCTTGCACTCCTTAAATAACGTGCGTTCTACTCCTGGTCCCAGCTAACACAAGACCAGACATTTCAGTTTTCAGTACACGATTATACCCTTTTTTTTTTTCATGTGTTGATGAATACCCTTTGCCATTTTCCTGTACATGATTTTCAATCTCTGTTGGCGATTTATCCTGTTTGTAGGTAATACAGTGATGTAGATTTTTTAATCACCCTATAGGACACTGTGTCCTAGAGATTAAATGTCAATAGGACACAGTGTCCTGGAGTAACCAAAATAATAGGACACCAGACTCGGAACAGGATTCATTGTGATAAATGTATTTTATTAACTCAAGGTCCGCTGACTAGAACTGGAGAAAAGTATTAAAAATACAAAAACAAATAAAATCAACACAATTATGTTGATGACTAGAATCAGGGCAAAGCTTAGTGAAAGTTGTAAAATAAATGGAAATGTTCATGACTAAATGTTAATGTTCATTGTTGCGAGCTGCAAACGACAACAGAAATTACTCATTCAGCATCATTGTTGCAAAACAACTGTCTCTTTTTCTTGCTTGCCCACTTGCTGACAATGGTGTGCAGATATGACTCTTCCCTTTCCTTCTGGCCTTCGAGCTTTGTCTTCAGAATCATGTCTTGCATCTTCACTGACAGCCTGTTCCGCCTTGCAGTGCACACCAAATTCTGTGAGCTGAAGCCTCTTTCCACATCAGCAGTGTGCACAGGTAGAACAAGGCATATCTGTGCCAGCTTCATCAGATTGGGGAAATCTGCCTTGTGAAACTGACTGATCAGTTTCCACAAAGAAGCAGTGCTGTCCCTTGGATAAAGCTGTGTGAAGACTGATGGCGTGATGCACACGTTTTTACCACTGTCGGATGTGAAGGAAAACAAACCGCGCACAGGCCGGAAATTCAACAAGAGTTACTCGTTCTTGCTGAATTCTAAGTCTGTGCTCCTCTCGCCTAGGCCTATCGCATCGCGCTTCAGTCGGTGCGTCAGCCTCAGAGCTGTGCAAATTTTCCCGAACACGCGATGCGCTTGGCTCTGCCTTTCAACGCTACTCAGTCTCGCACGCCTCCGCACAATAAAACGGCTGTAGGCTTGTCCGCGACCACGCGAAAACGATAGGACATGCGACCGCTTCGCTTGTATTAGGATCGGACATTTGACCGGATGGAGGTCGAGCCGATCGGTCATTTTACATTTTTATCGGTCAATGACCGGAGACCGATGGAAATCTACATCACTGGTAATATTAAACTGAAATTGAGAACATGAACATTGGTGTAAGTAGCCTTCTTTAACCGAGTGACTTGTTTAGTCTGGTAGCCATTATGAACATGAGAAGTGTGAAAATAGTGAATGTGGTCATATGCCAAGCACATACACATGGACAGAATTCTCTTGAAATTAAAAAGAGGAAAGCAAACATACATTTATAAAAACAATAAAATTGATATCTTAAAAAGGTGGAACTGGCATCACCAGGTACACACAGTTTTGAAAAGACTAAAGAGTTTGCCATGCGGAGAAAACTTCCTACAACTACTAATCACAATCTTTAAACTATCGGATATCTTGTACTTTCTACAACCACAATTTTTAAACTATCAGATACCTAGCTAACCGACAAAGTAAGAAAGAAGGGGATCAGGGTTTTCCAAAATGGTGGGTCAGCATCTTAACTCCAGCTTTAATCAAACCTTGTTTCATTAAAAATGACATCCAGAATGGTAAAAAAAAAAAAATTACAAAAACAAACAAACCCCCCAAAACAACCAGAATATTTAACTAAAAGAAGTACAGGAAAATTATTCCTAGGCAATCGCTTAATATTCATTCATTTTCTGTTTGTCAGCGATGGATTTAAACTCTGTGGCCGATGCTGTACTGATAGTGATACTGACAGCCAAAAGTTTTCTTAAACCTGCACACAGAAGGCCTACTTTGCACATAATTCTTTTGTGACTGTGTGACTCTGTGAGTAGCAATAGGTACCAATTCTTCAAAATGTAAAAATTATTTGATTTTCCTATCAATCGCCTAGCTGTTTGTAATCTAAACCAACAGCGACATGTTCATACAGCAAGGCTACCGACATGAAGGGACTGCAAAGCAACAAAAAGTGGATTAAATTAAATGCAGTGCAAACATTTCACAAGTTTCTAGGAATCATTCAGCGAGCAGTATCTGAATTGTAATATAAATTCTTAGAATTTAAGATCCATAGCTGAATACATACTTTCCCTTAAGTTGTCCAAAGCAGCGCTCCACCCTGTAACAGAATAACAAATAATAAATTACTACACACAACATTACAGACCTGCCCCCCCCCCCCCCCCCCCCCCCCCCAAATCCTGTTCACGTTGTTTTGTTTCATTTAAAGAACAAGTCAACATCCCTTACATTTCCTAAGTTTGAAAGGTTGAATACCTTATGCTGGGCTGGGGAAAGTCTTGTCAAATGTCCTGCTAATTCACACACACACACATATACACACAGCGACATACATACACACAGAGCATAAAATATGCATACTTTCACCACAGTTTTGGAGGTTTACCAGATGATATAAATTTTCCAGACAACTGCAACTTCCGCACACTTTCACAATACATTATGAAACTTTGTTTTAAGTCTATTACATTCTACAAAGACCATCTGAAACTGTAGTGAAGGCTAACATTTTAATTAATCATGCATTTTATATATATTATATATATATAATATAAAATTTACATACACACACATGCATATATATGTACGTGTGCGTGTGCGTGTGTGTATGTGTGCATGTGTTTACGTGTGTCAGGAAGGAGACACGAGTGAAGACCTCGAGCTCCTACGTCATACAAAAAGTGAAAAAGCTAGTTTATGTGCTGACTATTCTGGATGCCCTATTTAATTTTCTTCCCCACTTTATTTAAGAAAAGAAAAAAAAGGCTTAAAAAAGTTTGTCCCCCTTTTAGGAAAAAAAGAACGAAAAGCATTAACCTGTGACAAAAAACACACAGGAATACAACGAAACTAGTGTCCATTCTTAGACAGCAAAAGAATGTTGTCCCCCGACCTTGTTGGCAGATTACAATACACTCTTGGCCTACATAGTATCATTGTGAAACAAAGAAACCGTAAGACCCTCAAGAACAATGTGAGGAAACTTTGCCACAACAGCAAAAGAGCAGCGTTCGACTTCAAGTGACATCAAAGAGCCAATTTCGGGGGGAACAAGAAAAAGTCCCAAACATCCCAACAAGGGGGTAACACTAAAAGATCTTACATATAACTTAAGTAACTTTGAATAAGACATTCACAGTTTTTACTATAGATCTTAGTTCTCTCTTTTTCTTCTCCCAAACAAAAAGCCTTGTCCTGGCAAGTCCAGAAGAATGCTAATCTTAAGGACAGAAACTTGTGCTATCACTGCACACAGTAAAGTTTGCCTCCCCTCTTTGTTACTTCATTTTTTTTCTGGAGCTGTTACAATGTTGATTATAAACCCACTCGGCTTTAGTCAACAGTCATAGGATTGCTCATTCAGCATGACAAGTGGAACATTACTTAAATGAGAAAACACCTTATTTGCTGATGGAAATCCGAACATTGCAAAATTTTATTTCCAGGATAACATAAACAAATATGCAGTAAACACTTTTTGTTTGGTTAAATTAGAATTAAGAGACATAAACAGTTTCTTCTACGTAGAATTTACAAGTAGCAATCATAAAATATTGATTTGGTCATTTTAGTTCCAAGTAAACATAGGAAAAAAAGGAAATAAACAGAAAACAAACCAAAAAAAGTACAATGACGCATTGCTTGTTTTAGTTTATGTTATGTGCTTTCCTTTAGTCACCATGTAAAGTCTTTTGAATCTATAATTGTAAAATATGGCCAAAATACAGAGTCATGAGATGAGTCTGATTTTAGATTCAGTACATCCCCAATGCATTAGTAAGTCAAGCCAGCAAGTAGAGGATTGCAAAGAGCAAATTTGAATAAAAACACCTGTAGACGAATCTAGACCAACAAACAGAAAAACATGCACATATATCACCATTAGACATTAATGCAAAATAAAATACAACTGTTTAGTGATGTTTAGCTTAAATTGGGTATACAATATTAGATACATCTACAAGCATCTGGATTCAAATTGCCATGGGGAAAACAAATTCATGAAGCATACGTCTTATACATGTATGTACCTATGACCGACAGAGAAAGCTGTGGAAATCTGATGGCCCAAGAATCTATCATGGCTCCCCGATAACCTACTCAGTACTATGATGATGAGATTCACCTACAGTTGCAGGCAGATCTATGGTACTATACACTGCTGCTCCATATACATGTCTGAACAGAATTATCAATACACACATGTACACACACACACAGTGACACAGTATAAACACACACACACACACATACTGAAGATTACCGGAGTAAAGGCAAAAATCTGACTTCTTGCTCTCAAAAAAATAAAGACTTCTCACCTATATCTATGAGCCTTGGGGGGGGGGTTGGGTTTTTTTTCTTCCTAACACATCACATTGGTCTTATTCAAGGATTTAAGATTTTGTCACATCCAATTTTCATGCAATTATTAATTTTATCAATTAATTCAGTAAATGTCGCATACATTCTAAGGACTTTGTCAACAACTGACAATGAAAGTATTCAACAAAATTCAAGTAGGTTTCACTGACCTTTAGTTAAAAACTTCAAGTTGTCGTCCTGTATCTGCTGACGCTGCTGATCAAATGCCTCTTGCACAGGAAGATAGACAAAGCAGGGGGACTTGTCAGGAAAAAGAATGTGCCCTCCACTTCTCTGACTGTTGTTCTCCATTGACCCTGATGAAGCCGTTTCCGTCCCCTGCTCAATCTTCGTAGACTGAACCAACGATGGAAGGCTTTCTGACTCTGGCCCAGTCATGGCACCTGCACTTGTCTTTTTCAACTCATCAGTTTGCGCATGAAAGCTGTCGCTACTATTTGGTGGAATGGATGCTGATGTGGAAACGACTGGGGTGTGCGAGGTTGCTGGAACACATGTTGCAACTGTCACAGTTGCTCGACTTACCACCAAGCCCTGTACCGGAATGACCCCGTTTAACCCTGCTATGTGGACACCTTTACTTTGTTTGCCAAGAGTAATATCACAAGACTTCACTGAAAGATTGATATCAGAAGTGGCGCTGGAGGCTAAGGCGGCTGTTCCAAAGTTGACAGTATTCACATCACATTCTGATTTGGAATCACTAGCAGTGGGCTGGTCTCTGAGACTGGCAGAGCCAGAAGTACCTTTGATTAGATGAGAATTATTTTGACTAGAAACTGGTGGCATATCTATCCTCACTACCTGAATTACCGGAAGGCATTTCAAGGCTGACATTACCCGAGACAGTGTGCGAGGAGGATGCATGAGAGAGACCACACGGATTAGCAGCAGCAGCAGTATCGATTGTAGGGCACCTGGGGGGAGAAACGAGTTCAACTGTCACAGTCTCTTTGCTGGCACTCTCAGCTATGCTCACACTCTCACTCCCTGAAGGCATAACAAGGGATCCTCCACTTGTCCAGTATACAGGCAAGTCCCAAAGCTGTAGTCACAGCCTCTGCTCTCCTCTTCGGAGTCATCACAGAAAATAACAATCTTTTTCTTGTTTCCGTTATTGACTGGTTTAACAAGTTTTGCTTTATTCTGTGTAATACCTGGCACTGACTGAGATCTTGAGCTAGAACTAGGCTGTGTCCCCCTTGTTCTACAAGGTTCGTGAGAAGGCTGATGTGAACTACTAGGACCAGAAGCCACACTGGTAACAGTCACAGTCCCACCGCAAGTATACGGGCTAGTGTGTGTGGTTGGAATGCTGTCTGTGGCACTTCCAGACACAACTGCCTGGGTCTGCACCTCTGTGGTAGGCACTGTCTGTATGCTGTCTGAAAGTGCGCTTGCGGTGGGATATGCGATGGCAGACTCCCATGTCTCTTGACTAGCACCACAGCCCACAGGACTATCAACGCCATTTCCTGCAGGCACATTCACTGGGCTAGCTAATGTTTTACTACTCTTATCAGGGCTGTCCTTATCACGAGGCAGCATCTCCTGGCTGCCTGTCCTTTGTAAGTTGCTACCACTGACAACCTTGGACAAGTCCTCTGGAGCAGAACCTATGGAGTGTCTTCGTTCCCGAGGAGAGCCTTTCCACTTAATAGCAGTGGTGGGCGTTACCGCCATTTCCTCACCGTTGCTGCCACCCATACTTGAACTGATGCTGGCTGCTTGGGAAGAGTCCACACTCTGTCGGGGAGTGTTGGCGGAAGCCATGGAAGCATAAGACACAGGATAATTAACTCTGCTTTTGTTTCCTTTTCCCTGGATGGCAGGCAGAGACTTGCTGGATGCCTTGTCACTATCTTTGTCAAAAGAAAGCTGGCCAACACCGCATGGCAAATCTTCCAAAGATCGAGCTTCCTGGCCCAGAAGCTGAAACAGACCACAGCTACGATCGGAGGGGTTCAAAGCAGGAAATGCAGACTGGCTCAGATCCTGTTCCATTTCTGGTCTTTCAACCCTGTGACTTTTTCTAGTGAAGAGGATGGTGGTGGTGGTTGTGGTGGTGGGGAAGAAGTGTGATACTGGGACTGAGGGTTCTGGCGCCGACTGTATGTTTCCCAATGACCACGTCTGTTATAGCTGAAAGAGTCAGGGGAAAACTGTGAGGAGGGGTAAGAGAAATCAGAATCCTTATGCAAGTAAGGATGACTAGATGACTGTGCAGTGATGTTCTGTACTCGACTCTGTACAGCACGTTTCTTCTTCTTAGTGGACACAACAGTGAATTCTTCATCATGAGCACTGAGAAGACCATTGGAGAACACAGAGTCATTGTATATGGCATTATGCATGGCTGATGAGTCTGAGACGATGTGAAATGCAGCCGCTTTCTCAGAATCATAAGAAAGACCAGCATCTTCACTAGCAGAACCTTTTTCCTCTTGGGCACCAGCAAATGGCACTTTCTCAGATAAAGTTTCTGCCTTGCCAACAGGTTTCAGTGACTTACTTTTAGTTTTTTTGTTCAGATGGTTGTTATCTATGTGATGTGCACCGTCTTTCTTGTGATTATTAGTCCCCCCATTCCTTGATTTCCCTTTGTCTTTCCCTTCTGCAACTAGTCCTTTCTTGCCAACAGTTTCAGACTTGAAAGTGGAAAGCATGTTGTTGGGCTGGCTTTCAGGGTCCGTTATTTTCGTTTCAAGAGAAGAACTTGTCGAGGTAATGTCTGAGATGTGGTTTTCCACCACCTTTACGCTGTCTGGTAAAGCAATTTCTGCAGTGTCCAACTGCTTTTCTGCAGCTGCTATGTTCCCCATGTCCACAGGAACTTTTTGTGCTATCTCAGAATTTGCCTCTTGTTCTTCTGTGTGGCTCTGCCCACTAGGTGTATTCCTGCAGGCAGCCAAAAGAGATGAGTGGTCATTTACACTAGAGTATGTTGTGAAAGAGGTGGTGGATCTCAACAACTGTGTTGTCTCAGATGCCGGTGCGAGACCATCCTCCGAGTTCTCTCCAACTCCCGTAGTCAACAACTGTTTTGAGCTGGGTCTGGATTTCTCATTTTTGTGAGAAGTGTTGTTGACTACAGAAGTTCCATGATCACTGCTGTCTGCTGAAGAATTTCCACTCTTTTTAAGCTCCTTTTTACTGATGTCATTGTTTATGAACTTCACTAGTCTGTCAACGTCTTTGCAATCCCCTACATAATTAGGGTAATACTGAGCCTGAACAGATTTAGACTGTATGCCATTTCTTCGACGTTTGCGTTTATCTGAGGAGCTGCTGGCAGCAAGCGGTTGGCAGGAGTTTTGAGGGTCATCCGACTTGTTGCCCATACCGTGATGGTCCACCTTTTGAGTCGCAAGCTCATTGTTTATGATGGCCAAAGAGCTGGAATCTGTTGACGCCTTTTGCTGGGAACTGGATGACTGTCTCAAGCGAAGGTACTGCTTACGACTGACAGGTGGCAATGGGTTGCCGTTTTCATCAAATGACTTGATCAGGCTCCCTTCCTCGTGTGTGGTTTCATCTGCACAACATACAAGAAACAAAGTCAGTTCAGCAGACATCAACAAGAAAGAGTGGAGTGGAACTGTTCAAATTTTTCAACACGAAAGAATGGAACTTTTTACAGGATTATGACAGTCACAGCTGAAGAATGGAAAGAACACGTGTATTCTGCATTTATAGCTGGAAAGTAAAGTTAGTAATTCAGCAGGCAGGCAGGTTCCAATTAAAAATACCTCCTATCAGATCATGGTGATGGTCAGCATTCTGCAAATGATTAGAGAATACAACACATTTGAATCTGGAATAAACATCACACACACACACTCTCTCTCTCTCTCTCTTTTTCCTTTTTTTTCTAAATTACACCAATCAAAATACTGAATAAGCAGAATTTCATAATAAGGCTTGAAAATAACAAAAACATCAACAAACCAACCCTAAAAATCAGAAATGGTTAGCAGCTATGATTCTGCCATCTGAATACATAATACACTGATACTATTGTAAAATCTACAGAACCAGTAGGTACTGACTTAACCTGTCAAATTTTTATTTTGAAGAGAGACCCAAAAGTTAAATCCGACTTTCGGAACTCAGTACAAACACAGTCGGTTTCAGACTGTTCACACTCAACCATCATAAATACCATTTCTTATGAAAGCAGTTACACATTACTTAAAGCTTGGACTTCGGTCAATTCTCTCTCTCTCTCTTACACACACACAGCAACTGGTTAAGTTAAAAGCCTCAAACAGTCACAGTGGTAACAACGACGCCTGCAGGTAAAGAGGATTCAGATCAAGAAAAAATATTCAAGTCATGGAAGTTGGATCAAAACCATGTGGGCAGGTCAATGCAAGAATGGCGCAATATCAAAGAGGACACATTCTGCAAGACCTTGCGTTACTACTGGTGTTAATCATTTACTGACATGGTAAACTGAATAAACATGACCTTACATTACAAGCACTTAGGCTTGAAATTTGGGGAAATACTTCCACTTGAGAACCTCAGATTTTCAGCTGACAACCACTTACACATCATTATCTTGTGTTTAAAGACAACTGTGCATTTAACGAAGTGGCAAAGAGTAACGGCGGCTGGCGGCCATTTTTTTCTGACCACATGGACAGATAACTTTCTGATAAGTCACTCTTTGTTCTTTGTTTGTACTGTCCTAAATGTTAAATGTGATGTGTTCTTTTGCCTGAAGAAGACTCAAGAGGTCGAAATGCATTGTGTCTTGTCCTGTGCTTTGTTAGTCAATGTCCTTGGCGGTCACTAACCCCCTCTCTCTCTAGATTTTAATTCTTCTTCTTCCTAAAATACTGGTTCACTCAAAAACGAGTAGGTCACCAGCGCATTCACACAAACAAGAGAAAATGGGAAATCATCAAAACCTAAACCTCTGAATTTGTTTACTTGGGGAGAAAGGTGGGGAGAAGAAATGCAATGAGAGATACACACTAATATTTTTATGGCAGTTACTTTTATGTGGCTGCTCTGTATAATTTTTCATGGTCAACTATGTCATCTTTCACAGTTTTTCCAGTTTTTGTCACAAGCACTCATTTCAATGATTAATTTATGCTGAAGTTAATATTTTCATTGCACTCAGAAAATACTGATGATTTGCTGTACAAGTCGACAACAAACTGTAAAAAAAAAAATATCTAAAATGTTAACTTTTACAAAACAAAACAAAAAAAGAAAAAGAGAAAGAAAACCCCCCACCCTATCCCGTCCTCAAACCAAAGAAAAAAATCACTAATACATATTAACACTGAACCAATAATATAAATCCAAACGTTGCAAAAAGATACGAAAAGCATGGCGACCACACTTTTTACACAGGTGTTACTCCTGAGCACAGGGTGCGATGTTGACCGTCAGTGTGTCCATGCGTTGTCTGACCACACCACCACCACCGTCAACACACAAAACAAAAAAACAACGCACCAGCACGCTAATTAACTATATTGTTGCCATATAGTCACCTGCCTTTTTTCCCACTGTTCTTTCACCAAAGAGGGGAAAAAAAAGAAGATAGGAAGAAAAAAAAAAAAGTGTACACCAAAGCTGTAGAGTCCACATTATCACGACCTACCCCAAAACCGGTCAGACACAGGCCCACGAGCCAGATGACTGAGCACCACGAGACTAAGACGACGCAGCAACTCTGCTCCCCCACAACACACAATCGGTTAGGCTAAGAGCTTCGTTTTTGTCTTCTTCTCTCCGATTGGTTTACAAAAACTGCCAAGGGTCGTAAAAAGAATGACAATTGGCCCAATCTGCCAACATGGCTGATCCGTGTCTTGCCTTCGATCCCCCTGACTTTAAAGGTCGGATGTTTTCTCGTTCTGTCGTCATTACTGAATTCACAAAGTTTCAAAACGACATCCCAAAGAACGTTAGTACAATACAACAGTTTCTGCTGGGTTACGCATCAAATGTCCGACAGGCTGAGCAATCGCTGAATCACGCTTCACATCGACACGAGGTTGTTACGGGTGTGTCGCTTGATCGCCGAGCAGCATGTCACCGTATGTAATGTGTATAGGCGCGCGCTGTGTTGATGGAGTGAGTTGGAAAACTGGGGGCGATGTAGGATCAGCACCTGTCAAGGTCGTTGATGGGTCAAAGGCCTCTTTATTCCCTAAACCATGTTGCATTTTAAAACATTTTACTAGCATTTTAACCCGAAGCCTCCCCCACTCCCCAGCTCATTGCTTCTCCTTCCCCTTCTGTCTCTTTCAGTCTGCCGACATTCCCAACAGAAAGGTAAGAGGAGATGGAGGCGTGGGCGATGAAGTGACTGGTCGTAGAGTGTACTAGAAGTTGTGAGTGGCTGTGCATTAGCTTGGCATCTTGTTTCACATGCGTACCTCCACTCTCTCAACCCTGATCAACGTGAGGGTGGTACTGTACAGGGCTTAGAACAGCTGCCCGAAAGTACTGACGTCACCGTCAATCTTAATGACTTGTGAAGCTGGAAAACTGCTGTTGGACAATTTTGTTGTTCCTTCAGGATCAGGATCAGGATCAGTATCAGGGGCGTTGTATCAATACAACTTAGCCTATTTAGGCTTTTTACGCCCCTTCTGTATGTATATATCCTTTTTTTTTTTCATAACCGTTGGTCCAGTCATTGGCTAGCTCATTGGCTAGCTCAGACTTATTATCCATCAAATTCATATCTAATTTTTGTTAATAATTCATGTTTATCTATGAGGTTCTTGAACACATTAATACTAGGTGCACGTTTGATGTTAAGTGTTAGTTTATTCCAAAAGTTGGTTACTCTATTAGTAAAAGTAAATTTTCTTAATTCGTTCTAGAATATTGTTTAAATATATTATCTTCACTGTTCCTTGTAACATTCTTCTGCGGAGTACAAAAAAAGCGTGCTTTATCAACATCATCAATTTCATTAAATATCTTGTATGCCTGAATCAAGTCACCTCTTATTCTTCTTGCCTTAAGTGTTGAAGTTGCAGATATTTTAATCTTTCCTGATATGAGTAATCTTTTATATTATGAATCATTTTGGTTGCTCTTCTTTGTACCTGTTCTAGAGCTTCTGATTGTCTCTTTAGCATTGGATACCATACAGTGTTGCCATATTCAAGAACAGGTCTAACTATGTCTTATATAATTGCAAAAAAGTGTCCTTTTCCATAAATGTAAAGGTTCTTTTTATTATTCCAATCATTCTGTTAGCTTTATTAATACTATTTACAATATGATTGTCAAATAATAAGTTTTGTCAAAAGTCACACCTAGGTCTTTCTCTTCTTCACATTTAGATACTTTTATTTCCTTGCCCCCAATTTTCATTATATACTCCTTTTGTGGGTTTGTTTTACCAATATGAAGTACTTTACATTTTTCTGCATTAAAATATAGGTTCCAAGTATCAGACCACTGTACTAATGTTTCAATATCCTTTTGTAATTCCTTATGTAATTTTTGGAGAGTTATACAGTTTTGTGTCATCTGCAAAGACTTTGCATGTACTCTTTAATTCTACAGGGAGATCATTAATAAACACCGTAAATAATATTGGTCCCAAAATACTACCTTGTGGTATCCCACTAATAACATCAGCACTATGAGAGAAGGAGCTACCAATCCTTACCTTCTGAGTTCTTTTTGATAAAAAGTCTCTAACCCAACCAAGTATATTTCCTATTATTCCATAAGACTAATTTCTTTAAAAGTACTTTCATGTGGTACTGAATCAAATGCTTTTCTAAAGTCTAAATACAAAACATCTATATTCTCTCCTTTATCTATCTCCTTTGTGAAGTCTTCCATCACTTCTAAAAGTTGAGTCACACAAGATCTTTTTGCACAAATCCATGCTGACACTCAGCATATAATTATTTTCTGTCATATGTTTAACATAGACCTCTCTAATAAATGATTCTAAAATTTTGCATATAATGCATGTTAAACTCACTGGTCTATAATTTCCTGGATCTGTTCTTGTACCTTTTTTGAATACTGGAATGACTGTAGCTGTTTTTCCAATCTGAAGGTACTATCATTAACATTTCTTTAACAGATTTAGAAAAGAGTATGTAAAGTGGGAAGGCCATTTCCTCGTTTAGCTCTTTTAGTATTCTCGATGGGATAGCATCCGGACCACATGCCTTATTAGGGTTTAAAGATTGAAGTTTCTTTTTTATTGCATCCACTGAAATATCTACATTTCCAACATTATGCCTTTTGACCTTGAGGCTGGACCTAGAACAGGCATATTATTAGTATCTTCCCTTGTGAATACACTAGAAAAAAATGTATTCAAAATATCTGCCTTACCTCTATCTGTCTCCACTGTGTCACCATCCTTAGTCTCTAAAGGGCTCACTCCAGTATTCATCTTTGTTTTCGATTGTACATATCTCCAAAAGGCTTTTGGATTTTGTTTACATACCTTTGATAACTTCTTTTCAAATTCCTTTTTTGCTTTTCTTATTTTTTTGTTACAAGTATTACGTGCTTTATAATTTTGATAATCTTTCCCCTGCTTTGTGACTAAGAATCTCCGATACATATTATATTTCTTTTTTACAAATTTCATTGTCTTTACATTCATCCACTTTGGTTTCTGTTTTTTATTTTTCTTAATAATTTGTTTTGGAACGTTGTTTTCTATTAAAGAATTTAAAATACTTTTAATTTCCACCCAGCATTGTTCTACACTAAGATCATTGAGTTTATTCCAGTCGATCTGTATAAAATTTCCTCTCTTAAAATTATATGACTGCTTTGATTCTTCTTTTCCTTGCTCCTCTCCTAGGTACAAGAGAACATTAAAACCTCATGATCACTTTTGCCTATAGGAGCTAAGTGCTTAATGTCTGATATCATATTTTCATCATTAATAAGTACTAAATCTAGTATATTTGATTTTGTCCCTCCCTGTGTCTTGTTGGTTGTTTCACCATTTGGTTCAGAAATGCATCCTGTAGGTAGTTTATGAACTTTTGACCTTTCTCCAGAGCCAGTACCATGCCAGTCAATATCTGGGAAATTAAAATCTCCAGTTATACAAACATATTTGAATCTTTCTAATCTAATTTGTTTCAGCAACTCAAACATTTTTTTCTTCATTTTCAGTTGTTGAGTTTGGACTTTTGTAAATAGTTCCAATCAGTATTTTCTGTCTATCCTTATTTAAAAAGGTAATCCACAAGTTTTCATCAAAGTCATTTCCTTTTGTAAACTTGTATACTTTTGCATTTATAGACTCCTTCAAATATACAGTTATACCTCTTTTGGGATTTTCATTGAAAATAGTTCATAACCTGGCATTGAATATTCGACAGAATTTACCCCTTTTTGGTTTTTTGCTATAGATTCTGTTACTATAATGTGAGGTTTATTTTCTTCAGCTAATAGAAGTAACTCATCTTTTTTGTTCAACAGTCCATCTGCATTTGTGTACAAGAACGTGTATGACAGTTCCTGCACAGATTTTCTATCTACATACCTTTTAAAACTATTCACATGTTCTTTGTTCTTGTATTTTGATTGTCAGTTTTCTTCTTTATCATCTTGGCCAGGCCTAGGTTTCCACTGTACTTTCACTATTTTCCCACCTCTGATTCCAGTCTTTCTCCCCTTTCTCAGTCCTTTTTCGAAGCTCTTCTCTTAGTTCTTTGTTCTTTTGTCTTTCAATTGGTGTGTAGTCTGGGTTTATATATATCCTCTTTTTTTGCTCTGTCACCCCTGCATTTATTTTGTGGGCATTTCTCAATATTTCTTTTTTTACCTCCTGTTTTGTACACTTACTCTAAGCAGTCTCAGTTTTGTTCCGATATTGTATTTGCCCAGTCTCACTGGATTCTGGACAGTCTCGTCTTTCAATTGAGGACAAATCTTTCCGACCATCTTCTGTATACTCTCCCTCTCCATTTTCATTCTTTCTTCCCTGTTTTCACTCCCACACTCTGGAATATTTGTAAATACAGATTCAGCTCTCTTTTTTTCCTTGTCAACCTTCTCTTCCCATAGTTCTGACACCTTTTTCTCAACAACCTCCTCAATCTTCTCTTCGAGAGCCTTTCCACTGCACCTTTTTTCCAGTCTCTCCAGCCTTTCCTCCACCCTTTTCAGACAATCCAATCAGTCTGTCTAATTTCACTTCCATTCCGCTTTTTCTTTTCCCCCTCCCCTGCATAACATCTTCGGCAGATCCATTCTATTCCTTCTGTCTCAGAGTTCTGAAGGTAGCTGAAGTCTCTTTCTGTCAGTGTCGTGCATTCTTTATGGCACCACTGTTTACAGTCATGGCATTGGATACTTGTTTGGTCTTCCTCCACGCCCACCTCGCATTCCAGGCAAATAAAAAATTTCGCCCTTTCCTCCATTGCCCTTCGACTTTCAGTTGTTTTTTCTCCTCTCTTTGAGAGTTTTTTCTATCTTTCTCATTCCCCCCAGTTGATCCCCTTGTACTAGTCTTCCCCCCTCCTCTAGAATTTTGTTTTGACATATTCTGCTATGGACACTTTCTTTATTGATTGATTATGAGCTGATACTAATATTTAACAACTTACCTTACCTGTTCTCACAAGGAATGTACACAAACTGCTTGGTTAGTAGTGAAAGTAAAACAGAGCCGCCATTAGTAGTGAAAGTAAAACAGAGCCGCCATTTTTTTTCAATCAGTACAGTTAGTAAATTGAAAAGAACCTTTGTTCCTTACGTGATAACCGGTTTATTGCAGTAATTTTCTGTGACAATAGTGCTGCATGTTTAAGAAAAAGTTGCATCGATCAGACTCAGAGAAAGAGAGGCAGACAGATTAAGCCCAGGCTGCAAATGTGGCATGGCCCAGTGTAAGTCTGAATGAACTAAACACAGAACAGTGTGGGAATGGCCCCGCTATGTCCTGTGTTTGATATCGTTTAAGGCTAATGACTCTCACTTGGAGAATATTTGCACCTGGAAAGTTCAAGTCTGATCTCACCTTATTTCAGGCCCTTTTCACTAACAACATACTGTCACAAAAATGCCCTGTGTAAACACTAAAATAAACCACACAAAAAAAAACAGCACTGATGTATACGTTACTAGACTGGATGAACTACTGACTGAAAAAGTTGAAGGTGAAGATGCAAGTTCACAAAAGAGAGCCTAGCTGTCTAACAGGATCAAAAACTTTGCTCAGCTTTTTCACCCTGTTAACTTGGGAACTGACTTTCCACTTCTGACCTATTTTTTTTGTAACCAGAATGGAGTTGCATTGCATCATATTCATTGTTTTCATTCTCAATTATCATCACTTGAGAAAAAAAAGTCTGTGATCCTTCATGTCCTGTTCTCATGGGGGTTAAGTTTTGTGAAGTCATCATAATTATCACTGTCAATGTCCATGGAGAGTTCATTAAAATCACGATGATATGATGTATTATTGAGTCACTGGTCATAGAAGACCCTGGAAGCACGGTAAAGGTTAAAGTACACTGTCAAAATAATTCTCCAATATATGTTTTTCCCAAAAAAAAGGTAAGAAATTCTGCACAAAAATCTGTTCTCTTTCACAACCCATCGCAATTTATTCTGCAGTAGGTGGTCATGACCACCACAGATATATTTGTCTTCTATGGAACCGGAGGGGGGGGGGGGGGTTGACCACCTCCATTTAGAAGATTTTGAGTCCTACAAACAGAAGAGCCGAACGCCAGAACAAACCGTGAGGTCTGGAGCTTTGCATCACACATTCAGACTTAACCTGTCCTCACTGCCTGACATTACTCAAAGTTGGTGGAAAGACCCTCCCCTCCATATTTCCCCCAACAAACTGGTGACAGAAAACCTCAATCTGGCTCAAACTACCACTTCAAACTGGCTGGGTCGCCCTTTCACTAAAGTAATAAAACAAAGAACTTTATGAACCTGTAGGCCTAAATACACTGATGATTCACTGCTCACAACTTAGTATTGGTCATTTTTCTTATCCTGATTAAAGACATACATTTCTTTGTTAATTACTACCCACACTTACATCCACGTGTGTAAACGTGGTTCCACTCCGCTGAAGTTAAAGAGGAAAAATGAAATGGGAAAAGCAACGCAATAATTTCCCCTGTGCCCTAGCTTGTGCAGAACACAGGAATCAAAACTGAATCTCTCTCTCTCTCTCTCTCTCTCTCACACACACACACACGGTCCCATGGCTCTCACCTGGTGGCTGGAAAGGAAAGCATACAGGGGAAATAAAATCATGGAAACGGGCATACTGCACCAAGGAGGGGCCAGACAACGATTTCTGTCGTCGCCACATGCTCCTCCCTCCCTCACACGACACCACCACAGCAGACTTAGCTCTCTCCTTGACACAGATAACGCTGAAGCTACAACGTAGGTCACTCACATACACAGCACCACACCCACAACTATCACTTGTGACATGCACCCCGCGCGCACTGCAAACAGGATGATGACCGCATAAAACGATATGGTGTGAAGCGTGCGTGGGCCACAACCGGCTCAAGGTGACTGACGACGAAATTTTGAAGCCTGCAACGATAGCCTCCACACCGCCACGCTGATTCAAGTTGGGTATGGATTTGGATTTTTTTGGATTGATTTAATTTAGAGTCTGTTCACAACGATGGTGATATTAGACTTAAAAAAAAAATAATAATAATAAAAAAAATAAATAAATAAATAAATAAAAACCCACCTTATATACATGTGTGTTTGTGTGTAAGTGCGTTATATGAGAGGTGTGAGCGCGAGTGTGCGTGTGCGTGCGTGCATGCATGCGCGCACCCGTGTGTATGTGAGAGTGAGAGAGAGAGAGACACAAATACATGAAAGTTTGCCTATTAACGACCAAACAATAATTATAAACTGATAAATCAATTACAGCAAATGAATAATAACAGAACTCGATATAGCCTTTGCTATATCAATCATTTTGGGGCTGTAAAGAATTTCATGTAAAGCCCCTAATGAAGCAATATCTATCTTTAGAATATTATATAAAGATGTTAGAACTGGACATTCAAAAAGAATATGTTGAATAGATAATGGGAGACCACAAGCGCAATCTACATCCTTAGAAAATTTGGTTTTCCATGAGTTTAAAACGCATTTTATAAATTATACTGGACAACGATCTTTGACATAATAACGCTTTCGTTTTTGCAGGAAGTTTTTCATTGTTCATACAATTTTCTAATAGAGAACTGATTTCATGTTTATCCAATTTAATTTACTATCTGGATTTTTTCTAAGAGCACCCTCTTTTGCTAATTTATCAGCTATTTCATTTCCATAGATACCACAATGGGATGGGATCCAGCAAAACTCTACAAAAGTTCCTTTCGCCATAACGGAATGTATCATAAACACGTGCGCTAAGAAGAGTCGTCTGTCCCCCTTCAAACAACTGTCTGGTCGTTATTCCACTTGGGCCGGCTTCTTGATGGGGGCTTCCACATTTACGTGAAATACGGATGTTGTCCAAGCGAGTCTTTCATTCAAACAATGGCCAATGTTTCAAAGCCTAAGTTACAACCGCCGGATCTGTGTGAACGTGGTTACACTGCACAATAACCAGTACCGTGCCTACACGACTGTGAACCGGTCCGTGTCGTTCACCGTCCTCACTTTGATCCGTGTCTTTTCAGGCTGTTTATCTTATCTCGATCCCGTCCGACCCCGCCAGTTCAAGGTAGGCCTGCCTACCTGTCCCACTGCAAAGTTTTTAAGGTGCCTGGCTGAAAAGCTGACAGCCCCGGTTGTGTGTTCTCCGACACCAATCATTAAGAAAACATGACACTCGCGTCCAACAGGCTGCCGTGTTGAAACGCGTTACAGTTTGGAATAGAGTCCATCCCGATCAACAAAGTATGCAGCTGTTCACGATATTAACAGCTCAACTAATTACAGATCAACATTGACAACCACGTATAGGCAATTCACTACAAAGACGGGAAGTTAATAAGGTTCCATGTAGCCGAAAAACCTGGCGCTGACACACTGAAATATGTTGTAACGTTTGTTGTTAGGCCGTCACACACACGACTTTTGAAGTTAAATAGGCATTAGAGCTATAACATTCACAATTCTCCATTACAGGCATATGATATACATATCTCCAAACTTGACTATTTGTGATGACTGCATGAGAATTTCTGTCTAACCCTTACCAAAAATAAGTCAACACAATTCCCATCTTTTCCATTAATTAAAGGATCATAAAATGAAAAATAAGCACTTCAAATTTCAAAGGTAAAAAAAAAAAAAAAAAGGCTATCAAGAGAGAGAGAAAGAGAGATTGAGAATTCTTTGATTCAATATTTTAAAGTTCAATACCCGCATGACATATAAACATTATCGGCCATCAAAATGATAATTCAGTATGATCATCACTGAAAGTCAAAGGCATGTTTGTGCAAACAATACTAAGGAGATGGGGAAGAAAGAAAGCAAAATGAAGAGAATAAGTAGCTAAGACAACGCAGGAGGAGAAGGGAGGAAGGATAAAGATACTCACACATGTATGTATTCCAAACATTATCCCCAAAACACATCATAAACCCTCAAAATTAAACATCCAATCAATCTAACCAACTACGTTTCACACCTTCCTAAGAAATATATACTGACAAACTTCCTACTTCCTGAAACGGTGACCAACAAAAACCAGCCAAAATATTGATTCAGTGACAGACTAGAAAGTAACCAGATACCCTGAACCACTAACCAGTTGGCAATCTAACAAACTGAAAAGCAAACTTATCAAACAAATCAGTGAAGTTAACTAATTAACTGACTAAAACAAAAAGTTACCATCAAACTAAGGAAGCAAACAATAAATACAAAAACAAAAAAAACAAAAAATCAAATCAAAAGCACCAGTTTTGGAGATGGCTCTTCAGATTATTTTGATATAGCATGTCTGTTCTTGAAAGAAACAAGACATAAGAAAAACCAGATATATATTACTCGAGGCAGCCAGCAGCCTGCTGAAAAGAAACAGTGTGCTAGCAATTATAGGGCTACACAGAAAAGATAAAGAGAAGGGATTAACAGGAAAATTGATAGGGGACACACGAAAGGACCATTAGCGCTATAATGCATGCCTTTTCATTTTCAGGAAACTACCTGAAAGTGTTTCAGTGCGTCAATCATGCTCGGATATCTCTGTGTTTTATGTTGTGGCGGACGAGTGAGACATTCAAGCAAGAATGGGTACTGTACTTCACAATCACACTTAACAAACAAACAAACAAACAAAAAAACCACCAAAAAACCCAAGAAAGAAAGAAAAGCCCTCACGGGAATGAACTGCATGACAGTACCATGTCAGGGAGAACCTAGGTAGGTAAAAATGTGTCAACAGTCGTCAGCGTGTGTACAAGGCTACAAAGAAGAAAAAAAAAAGATCAGCTTTTTCATAGTTTCAGTCTGAGCCCCTCCCTGAACTGACTGCTGTTTCAGCTTTTTTGAAAACAAACTGAATTTGCTCTACGTAGCACAGGCTGTTCGGACTGCTGTGGACCCCAACTTTTTGACTGCACATACTGATAGGAAGGATATACACTAATAGCGGAGACTTGCTGGCCTATCTATTTGTAATGCATGGGAAACATTTGAAAAAGCCAGTAACACACAAGGAAGCAATCAAAGTCCAACACATCTGAAATGCCCAAGCTAAGTTACTATTCTAACATCTACTGATCTCAAAAAGAAAAAGAAAAAAGTTTTAAGCTGAGGAGAGCGGGGAAGTTAGTAAAATAATGTAAAAAAAAGGTTTATGCAACGCTGTCCTGGCAGTCACATAGTCACAACTAACACAAGTAAACATCTAAGTAATAATGCGAAATTCCATATCCCACTGACTACTAAACTAACAGACTACCTCACACACTAACCAACAAACCAGTCAACTGGCTGGAAAGAAGACAGATGCCCTGATAACAAATCAACTACTAAACTTCAATCAAGCTAAGTTGCAAACTAGCTACCTGACTACTTCACATTTTTTTAGAGAGATCTTCACATAATGTACACAGCAACACTGAAAAAAATTAAAAGACTAGAAGAGAACCAACCATTACGCAAGCAGCCAGCATCCTGCCACTTCAACCTTTAGACACTGAAGAGTGTCAGTTTAGGTTTAGATAATGGAAAGTCACACACACACACACACAGTGTGTATGTGTTTATGTGTGTGTGTGCAAGTGTAAATGTTTGTGCAAGGCATGTGGTGGGCATGCGTAACACCAACAGTATCAGATCTACCTTTAGTTCTAATAAAATAGCACCATGATGACAAAGCTAGTAAGTGAGAGAAAAAAACACCACCAATAATAACAACAGCACCACTGAAAACAATGTCATTTTTATCTGTACTCCCAGCAGACAACTATTACCAGTTACTCTATTCATTGACACAAAAGTACAGTGGAACTCGATGATAACTTCCCCAAATCCATCAATACTGACTCTGAATATGAGAGGGCGTCTTTTGGGAGGTAAATGTAGTACCTGAGACCAAGATATTTCTTATGGGCACATGATGAGATTCATATATCCAATCAGCCCATAGACAAGTTGTTTCCAGACTGAAGAAAAGTCTTCCACAGAAACAGATCTTTAAAAAAGGGAGTGGAGTTTTAAATGTAAGGCTCTTTTTACAGTTTTACATGGGAGGTTCTTCACTCAAACCCATTACTCGTTAGAACTGACTCCAACACACACACGCACACCATTCTTTTCCACTGTACCACATCATCTTTGCCACCCCTTCATCTCATTCCACTCTTCTTAGTGGCAGATAATGCAATCAGCACCGCAAACTTAAAAGTCACCGCAATTTGACACCTATAATTTCAAGGTCATCACCAATCATGTGGGCTCATGGCAAGCACAGTCAGCCTCACAACTCGTCTACTGTTGAGATTAAACAATCAGAATGGAGGTAAAGCTCTCCAAAGGTGAAAAACAAATGAAACAAGACATGAAATGGTCTAGATGGATGTATACATATGGATGTGTGCAGAGGAAGGTTGGAAGTTGACGGACATCAAAATTCTGCTCATGTCTCTCACACAAGCCGAGCATGTCCTGAATCAGTTCAGCAAATTAGCGAGAATGGAAAACTCAAACTATGAACAAGAAAATTCAGGTTTGCCTCAGTGTCATGTTCCTTTTCCCTACACCTAACTCCTCTGGGAATACTTTACCCCTAACACCCCCCACCCCCCACTTCCTCCACCATCTACCCCCCCCCCCCCCCCCCCCCCCCCCCACCATCCTCCCAAGAGAGTGACTTAGCTTGTCACAAACTGATTCAGTCAGTCAGTTTCTTGCTATCTTATCAGCCTGCATAGGAAATCTGTCACCTTGCTATGGGTACACATACCCTTGACTTGGTTGCAACATCATTATCTCCATTCACCAAGCTAATCCTCTTTCCTAGCCTTATAATTCTCAAAGCCCCCCCCCCCCCCCCCCCCCCCCTTCTTTCCCCACCTCTACCAGCCTCCTGTACTCAACATTCCCCCTCCACTTCTCTCCCCATCCCTTCTCCCTTTAGTTTTCAGAGAATGTGAGCACAATTTGCATGAAGTTTGACTGTAGGATTGTGTTATCAGCATGACACTTGTTTGATTGATCATGTATGTATGCATAATCCTAGGAAAATGAGTCTCAAGTGCTTGTTTTATGTTGTTTTATTATGATAATGTGCACACTATGTATCTGAGGAGACTGAGCCTAAAAAATATGTCTTTTTCACATCAGTTTTAAATATTAATCAAGATATTACACAGACCTGATAGTCATGAATAAAGGTAAAAGCAGTACACATTTCGGTATCTGGAGGTTTAATCATTTACTTATTCATTCATTCCACTGTCTGAAAATTAAAACAGGATTTACCAATCCATTAACTATATATTTTGTGATGAGGAATTGCATTTTTATTTTTTTTTAAACCCAAAACAGCACACACAAAAATCTTACCAAAATGTGTGTGTGTGTGTGTGTGTGTGTGTGTGTGTGTGTGTGTGTGTGTGTGTGTGTGTGACTGTTATTGACATTTGTTAATCAAGTCATGTACAAGGCTGTGTAAGTTATGTGAGCACATATAATCACAAATTCTACACTGTTTTCATTTGTAAAGTAACACCCACCCCCACCTATTGTTCCCCCTCACCATCCTTCTTTCACTCCCCCCCCCCCCCCCCCCCCCCCAGTTTCTTTGGAGCCACATTCAGTCAGGTCAAATCAAACCAGCTATACCATCCACCCAACCTCCCACACAACATCTTTTCACACAAGTTCACAGGGATAAAATAAAAAGCAGAAAAAAACAAGCTGTGCCGGGCCAGACACTGACATTAGGAATCAATAGCTAATCAATAACCAGAACCCCCACCCCCCCTCCCCGCCTCTCTTCCCCAGTGCCTCATTCCAATCTTCTCCACACTGACATCTCTGAATGGGGAAAGCCTGACTGAAGAACAACAGATTGTATGCATTGCCAACTTGTGCAAGTCAGCAGTTTCGATTGGTTGTGCACCACAATGTTGGAGCTGGGAAAAGACAGTCGTCATCATCAACCTGCACACGAGTTCTAGCCAGAATTTCAGCTATTGTATCCCTGTTCTGGTGTGCGGCGCAAGCACTGCAGTGACACGGAAATGTGCACAGCACATGTGTAACACTAATAGCCACTGAGTGATAGGCATGTGCACTAAAACAATAAACAACAGTGCGCTTGCACACACACACACACACACATTAATACACAAAAAATATATATATGGAACAAAAGCCTTGTACACACACACACACATTTATACACATACACAGAGTCAGTCACACACACACACACACACACACACACACACACACACACACACACACACACACACACACAAAACCACAGTCTCCACAGAATGATACATGATAACATACAAACGGACAAAATAAAAAGGTACAGTGTGTCTCGAGGCCTGTGTAACCTAAATTTTTTTGTTGGGCCTGTATTTCTGATTTTCTCATCTAATACTTGAACAACAGAGCCTTCATTTCATACAGCCTGGTGTGTTTTGGACATTTCTTTGCTCTCAACAATTTCCTGACAGTGCATTTGAATTCAGAGCGGATGATGCAGTCTACCTTTTTTTTTCTTTTTAAACATGAGCATAGCAGTGCTGTTCAAGCATTTGCCATTTAACTGAACTGGACAAAAATTCAAATGTTCTAAACTGATTTACAATACTGTTTATTACCCAGTGAAGTCAATGCTGATTCAGTGACTGGCTGTTATATCAGAACCTACAGTACAACAGCTGATCAGAACAATGCACTGCATTTCCACTGGAAAGGTCGCTAATTTTATACAGACGTGGCCTCCAATCATATTACAGGCAAGTGAGAACTCATCACAAAGGTCTGTCATCAGCCGATCAATGTGTCCCTTGGCACATCTGGTCAAAGTTTTGTGTACTATTTCAAACCATTTTGTGCTAACTGCACTGGCACTCCAGCAAGCTGAAGTATGGAAAGTATCTTCAAGTTTAAGACACACGTTTACGAGTACTTCGGCAAGTCACTAGCCTGACCCATTCGTATATCTAATAAAACATGAGACAGACAGCGAAAAGCAAAGGAAAAATAGACCAGTCTCTTATCTGAATTTCTTTCCAGAAATCATCTTTGGCCTAGTCTTCCATACAAACCAAAGTCATTGCATATAGTCAGAACGACCATCATTTCTCGTGTCAAATGCTGCTCCTGTTTTCACTAACACACCTTCAATCAAAAAGATTATTATTAAAAAAAAAAAAAATCACTCCATTGTCTCTTGTCTACGGTATCTGTGAACTGTCCTTTGAAATGGTATGCATTGAATCTTTTTGTTGTAGTTCTGCTGTAAAAACATGCGACGGATCAAAACAGAACAGATAGACCTGACCATGCCCTATGCTGCATACCAATATATATTATACTCTGAGCAGTCAGTCTCGGCACAGACTCATCTTGCTTCCCATCTTCTCTTTTCACTTCACTTGGACACCTCCACCACCCCTGAGTTTTTTCTCAGAGGGAACCTTAGCAGAGGCAGTCAGTCTCATCAGACGAAGTAAGTTCTATAAATAGGACATGTTTTTTGTTTGTTTGTTGTCCTTTTCGAACAGAGGACAGAACAGGGAAGACAACAAAAAGAAAAACAGCAACCACACCACTCTACAACCATCCCCCCCCCCCCCCCCCCCCCCCCCCCAAAAAAAAAAAAAAAAATACTGAGTTTTGAATACTGAGCAGGGTTAAAAATTCCTGGAAAATTATGAGTTGTCCTGGGACAAAGAGACAATTTAAAAAAAAATCTATTTGTCTCCCCAAATTTGACTGGCCTTTACCAAACTTGTAACATGAAGTGAAATAACTACCAGCTACCAGTAGTGCAATGGCCAGTACAGAGCTATAATTCACCCATGGCACACTCTGTACATGTGTGATGGAACAGCTGTGGGGGCAGCTGAGTAAGACCGAGGAAACTTTATTCATCCACCTCAGTATAAATGGGGAAAAATGTTTTCTACAGCATTTATGATGTTTAACTTAGTTTAAGAGTGTAAAACAACAAGAAAAGAACATGCATGTCAATAAAACTGCCATGCTTCCACCATGAACACATACCTGGACTGCAATTAAAATTGCAAAATTCTCTCTCTCTCTCTCTCTCTCTGTTTCTCTCTCTCTCTCTCTCTTTGCACCCTATACACACACTGGCAACTTCATGTCTATATTATAATGAGAGTAGATGTACTGTTTCTGCCATGACAAGCACAGGGCTTGCATGCTCCCCTCTGAGAAAAAAAACTTTGGCTGGTGGAGGTGTGAAAGTAAAAAGAGAAGATCGGAAGTAAGATGAGCACGTGCTGAGGCTGACAGCCTTTTTAAGTCAAAAACTGGATGCCCAACGGACAAGTGGTGAATTCACTTCCACTTGTCTGTTGAAGGGTTTAGTCGCCCTGTACATTCTGACAGGTAGGTATTCTAACTCCTGCCAAGTGACAAACATACGGTAGGAATAAAAAGACTCAAACTCTCCTTTGTTGTAGAAAAGAAATTGGCAAAAGAAGAAGTATGCAATTAACTATTACTCAACCAGGAAAAACATCAAATCTCCTTTGCTGCAGTCTTTGCTACCAGCAAATATGACACAGGTCAAACACCAAATCTCCTTTGCTGCAGTCTTTGCTACTATGTTTAAATATGACACAGGTCAAACACTGAATCTCCTTTGCTGCAGTCTTTGATACTATATAAATATGATACCTGTAGGTCAAACACCAAATCTCCTTTGCTGCAGTCTTTGCTACTATATAAATATGACACAAGACAAACACCAAATCTCTTCTGCTGTGCACAGTAGTTCAGTACCGCTAGACACTGAACAGATTACAGTATACCAGATACCAAAGCTCTTTTGCTATGGATAGCACTGCTACATAACAACCGGAACAGAAATCAAATCTCTTTCCATGCAATGCTGTCATGCTCATGCACACAACAAACTGAACTCAGAACAGATGCACTCTTTTGTTGCACTTACTGCTACACACAGGCTACACCGAACTGACTCTGGATTTCCTTTGATGTAGGCCTGCTATGCTCATGATAAACAACACAAACGCCAAACCTCCTCAGCTGCACTACTGCTATGCACAGAACAAACAGGACAGCAGAATTTTGTTCCTGCAATACCGTAACACACACAGAAAAAACATCTAATCTGCTGTGGGACCACTATTAGCTGGAGGCCAACTTAAGACAAAGCAAGCACAAACAGGACAGCACACAGCTGACAAAGGAAAGCCCAAGTCACAAAAATAATGTTACTTCACACCAACACCACTGCCATACAGGGGGCCATGTGGACACTGACCTAAAGAAGGTCAGTCTCCAAATCATGGCAGATCTGTCCTCCCCAGCGTTTTCTTCTCTGGTAAGCACATCCACCATCGGCTGTAGAGACATTCAAATCCTCTCCCAAACATCTCCCACCTATTGCAGAGCACACAGCAAGATCCCGAGTCCAGACGAGCTGAAGACAAACCACTCCACAGTACCTGTTCCGGATGACCGTCTTGTAGATGTGTTTAGACGCTGGTGACACTGACAGTCAAAATCCCCAGACACACGCAGGAACGGTCCATCCTAAAAATTCATTAAAACTGCCAAAGGCCAGTGAGCTGCTTACTTCAACATTCCCTCCACGACTGGTTGATATGTGGTAAAGTTCATTCTTCTCATGGATGTTCCAAAGAAGTATGACAGATTCTTATTCTAGCATGCTTTACACAACCATATGCAAAGAGCAAACTGTAACACAAGACCTGCATATCCTAATCCTTAGCTGCCAAAACGCGCACATGTCTGTCACAAACAATCCAAAGCACCGGTTTGGTAATTAATGTAAGTGTCCAACACGATAGCTAAATTATGCAGCAACCGCCAACAATGGGGAAAGCAAACTGCCAACTCAGCTATTTTCCTGCCCATGCCTGAGTAGGGCCAAACAACCAAGACTCGATGTGCAGCAGCGACAGATTCACAGTGTGCCCATTCTCAAATCTTGATAAGCTGAACACAACAACCAGACGTAATGCACACTGCAGCATACAGAACCATCCCATTGTCTGAAAACTAGCCCCCCACCCTCACCAACGCTCCAGCTCTCTCACACACCACTCCAAACCAAACTGTTGCGCCAGCCGCCAAAGCGAAGTTAAAAACCCGGCCTGAAATAGGCTGATGCAACCACCAGCCTGGTGCCCTCCCCATGCCATTAGCTCCCAGACAGGAGGAGGGCAGATCAATACGTTTCCATTTCCATCCTTGCCCCAGGCACAACCCACAAAACAGCCGCCACAACAGGACCAACAGGACAGGTCACCACTTCTGGTTGCCATGGACACCCTGGCTTTTGGGAGGGGGAGCCAATGGGGGCGAGGAACAGGAGAGAGATGGACACGCCCTTGGGACAGGGAAGGAGAAAGGGGATGGGAGACAGAAGTGGATTACTTCCTGCATCAGGAAACAGTCTACACTCTAATACAACGCTTTTTTTTTTTTCTTTTAAACAAACGTCTTATTTCTTACACAACATATATGCACTTTTTTCTGTGTTTTTCATTTTTTTTAACAGAAGAATAACCATGTTTTTAATCACCCGCTTGACTATGAGGGCTAGTTTGAAAGGATTTTCTTTCTTTACATTTCTAGAAGAAGAAA
The DNA here is from genome assembly GCA_018398815.1 of Conus ventricosus. Taxonomy (NCBI): domain Eukaryota; kingdom Metazoa; phylum Mollusca; class Gastropoda; order Neogastropoda; family Conidae; genus Conus; species Conus ventricosus. The sequence continues at coordinate 61,852,726 of CM031619.1, forward strand.
AAAATGTAACATTATTATCATTATAACAATGCTTGTTGCATACTTTTTCTTTTAAAGTGTTAATAAAATAGGTGCCATTACACTTCCTTGGAGCCTTACTGTAAAACAGGATTTGTATGATAAAAGTTGAACATATACATATGAACTGCATGACAAATTCTTCATCAATACAAATGTATGCTGCAGTACAATTCCCCCATCCCTTACCTCCCACCCCCAAAAAGAACCTAACAAACAAACAAACAAAAATCGTTAGTTGAAAAATAATTTTTTTTTTTCTGCCAAGGACGTTCATAACCACACCGGAAGTGTCGGTTTGAGAACATTCTGAAGCTTCTAGTAATGAGATGTTTGGTTGTTGTTGTTTTTTAATTCTGCAATGATGTGTTTCCATAAATGAACTGTGAAAACCATTACCACATAGATTTTCCTTTAGTACTAGACTATTTCTGTTTGCTTTTTGACACTTAATATTCATGACCAACAATAGTACCAACATCCATCATTACTTTGTAACAAGAATTAATTTGATATCTATACAACCGTGAATTATTTAAATAATAATGATGATAAATATGCAAAAAAAATGATAATAATCATAAAAATTCTTGACAGTTCGAAGGTTTATAACTCTTGTTTAATTCTACCCATCCCCTCAAAACTGGATTATCTCCCTTTGTCCAGGCAATACTAACCAACAGATGTTGCATTGAAAAAAATGTGGTGTGTGTGTGTGTGTGTGTGTGTGTGTGTGTGTGTGGTGTGTGCGTGCGCGCGCGCATGCGCCCACTCATGCTAGAGTATGTATGCAATCTAAAGGATTCATGATGAACCCTGAAAAGTGCTTTATGATCATTTATCAGAAAGAAAAAAAAGAAAAAGAAAAAAAATGTACTCCATTCAGAAGTAAGTTTCAATTCAAAAGTTCTACCCACACTCACCTCTTTCTTTATCCCATGCCCTCCTCTTTCTCATCATTATTTCCTATTCCCCACAACGCAGCAGCTGGAAGGTGGTCATGAAAAATCTATACAGCTGGCATGGTAGGGTCACCAAAAAGAACAAGGAAACACCTTTTTCCTCAGTGCAACAGACACTTTTTAAACATCTCTGTTTATCTCTCATTCTTTAGCTACTGTTTATATAGCACTTGTTACTGAAAAATATGTCTGTCTGATTCTGTCAGTACCTTTTTTTTTTCACGTAATTTTACCATAAAATATCAACTGTCTGGGCTCAAACACCAGCAACAGCTGCTGCCTTCGTCATTTGTCTATTTGGGGCAGGTAGGGTATTTTCCATAATCAAGCTTATCAGTAATAATTATGTTCAGGATTAGAAAAGAGGCCAGAAAAAGTGCTAATGCAGCATATCGTTTTTTTTTTGGGTTTTTTTTTTGTTGATGTATTGCCTACTGAATAGGAAGAGTAAAAAAGTGATAAATACTGTGCACCCTACCTTCAGTTCTTCCAATCCTCTAATTCATGGTAATCCACATCTCCATTTATTTCAACTGCAATAATCCATTATAACTCCCAAAATTCTATGGAGGTCTGGAAGGCATGTACCTTGTGAGACTTGCTTTCAAAATGACACAGTCTGAGTGTGCAGTGGTGTATCGTCCACTTTTCAGTCCAACCACAATCATGGCAATCTGTTCGGACAGCTTTTGTCAATCACTTTCATTTTTGCAGCATGTTATTGACAATGGCATGTACGACACTAATTTGCCTTTAATTAGGGCTTTAATTAGGGGGAGGGGGGGGGGGAATCGCAAGTACCTGCTCTCTATAGATTTCATGACATCAGTGTCATCTGTTAGTGTGATCTAACTGCAACAAATTCCATGGATTCTACTGCCACTAACCCCCCCCCCCCCCCCCCCCCCCCCCATAATTTCTTTAACTGAAATTTTTCTCTTTGATTTTATTTTCTTTTTGTATTTTTTCATTCAAGCATTTCATTGAAACAGTGAAAGAATGGATTTGACAATAGGAAGCCCTGCATTTAACATGCACAGATACCGAGTGAGTCAACATGCGCAACAAGACATAACAACGACAAATGTTTTACTGTCTATTGTCTCCGAGATATATCAGCAATTAAGCCATTCAGACAGGAGCGGCACAACGGGCATGTATAAACATAAGGATGTATACATATTCTCTCTGTAAACTCAATTGCTCATGTCAGCCCTCCCCTCTTCCTTTACCCCGCCCCCAAATCTCCAACTCATCCTGACAAATTCACCACACCCTCCACCCTCTCCTCTCCCCTCACACACATGCACAAACAAAATACAAAGGCACACAACAGCTGATCATCTGACGATTTCATCAGTTAAACAATATCACTAGTTCAGTAGCTGCTTCTTTCCTTTTTTTTTCCCTGCTACTCTTGTATTACAACTTGCACAAAATCTGTTACATGTTTCTATTGCATAACAAAAGATGGTTGCGATATGATGGTCAGGAACAAAGGAAGCCCCGTCAAGTACAGTGCTCTTCTTCCAGACATCATTGTACACTGTGCAGAAAAATAAAAAGAATTACCTTGATTTTTTTCGGTTTCTTTTTCACATGATCAACGATCATTATAAAGACCAATATCCTGATCAGCCTGTGTCTGATCCAGAAACTGCTTGCACAAGCCCACTTACCCAGAATTGAAGTTATGCCTGTGCCATTTACTTGTAATTAAAGACAAGTAATGCACCTTTCCGGCTGGAAAACACTATGACTTTCTGCAGATTGGTTACTAAGCTCCTATGCTTAGATTCATGCAGAACAAGAGGCATCTCATATATGCTAATCAACACAGTTACGACATGGGTAATTTGGGACCTTTAGTCAGTGTCCTGCATTTTATTGATCTAATACAATAGTAATACTAAGAGAATATCAACCTGTTTCTCCTTAGACCAGTTTGCTTGCGGCATGCATGTGAACGTACCCAGTTTTTAAGCTAAATGCATACATGTGCAGTTTCCATTATTTCACAGTCTTTCTCAAGGCTCCAAAGTCAAGATGCAAGTCAGAATCGGCTGAACTTGTGTATCAAACAGCTTGAGAAATAGGTACAACTCCACTGTATTTAGCCATTAGTGATTTCAACGTATATTCTGTGACTCTCCTTTTACCTTTCATAATGCACAGAGAGAGAGAGAGAGACAGACAGTGACAGAGAGAGACAGACAGAGAGGGAGAGACTGAGAGACAGAGAGAGAGAGAGACAGAGAGAGAGAGAGAGACAGAGAGAGAGAACTAAACTACAAAAATCAAAATTTCTAATTGATGATAAATTTGTTATTTTGTGGATAAATTAATACTTGCGACCGCAAGCATGGATCTAAACATTACAACTCTGTGTCTGTGTGCGCGCATGTGTGTGTGTGTGTGTGTGTGTGTGTGTGTGTGTGTGTGTGTGTGTGTGTGTGTGTGTGCGTGTGTGTGTGTGTGTGCGCGTGTGTGTGTGTGTGTGTGTGTGATGTGTGCGTGCATGTATACGTATGTATGTGTCATTGTGCGTGTTTTGTGTTGGTTCTTCAATGTAAAGTCAAGTCTCTCCATGTTAACTTATGTGGTACAAGTCAAAACTGTAAAACCAGCAAAACAGTAAGTGTACGGACCCATAGCAGTAAATTCTAACTGATAACAAAATGTACAACAGAAATGAAATGAAGACAACAACAAAAAAAAAAAAAAAAAAAAAAAACAACTTAGTAACGCTATCAGTTCTAAAAAACCCAAAAAATAGGACTCTGTAGTGGGGGAAAAACACAAAAAACACTGCAATTTTACGAACAGTGGTAAATTTGTGAAAAGCTTTTCCAGATAACACAAGGTAGCATTGGTGGATAAGGTTCTAACTGTTTACATTAAAAACGAAGATGAACAGCTGTAATTTTGTTTCACCCCAAATCAGGCATGTTACAAACTATTTACTCAAGTGTACACAGAAAAAGCATTCCATGATTCCCTTTCATCCTATTATTGATTAAAAAAAAATTAGACTAACTAAGACAATTCATAAGCTACACTGACAAAATGAATTAATTACATTCAGAATAAGTAGATGATTCAAGCAAATATCTAGAATGCATCCAGGATTTTGCAATTCATTCATGAAATTTTACGAATTTCCTGTCTGCATTTTTTAACTTTTTTTTACTGAGAATTTCTTTAAAAAGAAAGAAAGCATTACTTTCTATCTGAAGTGGGTGTTTTAACTGGCTGTGAATGACTGATGTGATAGTGATACAGCTGAGCCAGAGTAAGGCAATTCCTACTGGCCTGTAATACTCAGTTGCTGTGTTATCGTCCTTTTTTCACTTTGCAACCGAGGTTTTAACCCCAAATAACAACAAACATCTCTAAAATCAACTAAGACTAAAAAAATATCATTGACAAACAGTGCAACTACAAGCAAAAGCTGGGATGTGGACGCTGGGGTAAACCACGAGAAACAGGCCTAGAGTGCTGGTGTCTGCACTGAAAAGTTTTACAGGATTCCGCTGTTATTCTAACAACAGCACTGAAAAAAATACGTGTGGGTGGTTGGGGGTTACTGCTAATCTTGCTTTCAATTTTGATGCCTGCTACCCGTTTCAAAAATTATAAAAATAAAGTAATATCCTTAAAATCTAAGACCTGCGATAACTTTGACAAGCCAGTGGAATCTTTGACACACTAGCCTGTTTGATCTTGAAGATTATTCATATTTTTACAAGTCAAAAAAAAAGGTAATGAATAACTTATAAGGTTTTTTAAAATGGGGCAGGGGGGGGGGGGGGGGGGGGTTGGGTTGGGACTGAGGGCGATGGATATGTTAAAAGGACGAGTGACATGTTTATGTCAACAGGTGTCACAATAAATTCATGTATAAATAATGGAACTGACACCGATATCTAGATTCCTGTAGTTTAACTGTAAGTAACACAGAAAATGCATGTAGGAGGTAGCAGGGTGGATGCAGCGTAATTCAATATTTGCCTTAAAAATTTTAATGATATCTAATGTCAGATATAATAAAAAAAAATAATTAAAAAAAAACAAACACTCCCCAGTTTTTCTTTTACAGGGATTTGGGGAAAAGGGGGAGGGGGGTGGGGGTGGGGCTGGTTTGCAATTTTGAGTAGCTTCAAATCCATCAGTCAAGACATTTTAACATGGATTCGAAAAAAAAAAAACACATAAAAATGCACACTTGATCGCACTATTAGTTGAAAAGGCCAATTACTGTTCGTTAGCGAGTAAAGCCAGCACCCACTGGTGAACAGAACTTAAAACAGACTTTGTTTTTTGTCTGCACCCTCTTACTGCACAGGTCTACTAAACGCTAGTGACAGTGACAGTGATTTATCACAATCATTTGACATTGACATTGACCGCAGTATCAGTCAAATTCATTGCCTGGTCAAATTCATTGCCACTACTGATTTGGCACAATGACCAACAATATTCTACTACTAGTACTAGTAGTAGTAGTAGTGGTAGTAGTAGTTGTAACAGTAGTAGCAGCAGGAGTGGTCAGGATATTGCACGGCAACGAATTTAACCGGAGCAACGAATTTGACCGCGACCGTCGCGGTCAAATTCGTTGCTCCAGTCAAATTCGTTGCCGTGCAATATTATGACCACTCCTGATCCGGCACAATGACCAACAATATTTCTGGTAGTAGTAGTAGTAGTAGTAGTAACAGTAGTAGCAGCAGGAGTGGTGAGGATATTGCACGGCAACGAATTTGACTGGAACAACGAATTTGACCGCAGTATCAGTCAATTTCATTGCCTGGTCAAATTCATTGCCACTACTGATTTGGCACAATGACCAACAATATTCTAGTAGTAGTAGTAGTAGTAGTAGTAGTAGTAGTAGTAGTAGTAGTAACAGTAGTAGCAGCAGGAGTGGTCAGGATATTACACGGCAACGAATTTGACCGGAGCAACGAATTTGACCGCGAGCGTCGCGGTCAAATTCGTTGCTCCAGTCAAATTCGTTGCCGTGCAATATTATGACCACTCCTGATCTGGCAAAATGACCAACATTTCTGGTAGTAGTAGTAGTAGTAGTAGTAGTAGTAGTGGTAGTAACAGTAGTAGCAGCAGGAGTGGTCAGGATATTGCACGGCAACAAATTTGACCGGAGCAACGAATTTGACCGCGACCATCGCGGTCAAATTCGTTGCTCCAGTCAAATTCGTTGCCGTGCAATATTATGACCACTCCTGATCCGGCAAAATGACCAACAATATTTCTGGTAGTAGTAGTAGTAGTAGTAGTAGTAGTAACAGTAGTAGCAGCAGGAGTGGTGAGGATATTGCACGGCAACGAATTTGACTGGAACAACGAATTTGACCGCAGTATCAGTCAAATTCATTGCCACTACTAATTTGGCACAATGACCAACAATATTCTAGTACTAGTAGTAGTAGTAGTAGTAGTAGTAGTAGTAGTAGTGGTCGTAGTAGTAGTAACAGTAGTAGAAGCAGGAGTGGTCAGAATATTGCACGGCAACGAATTTGACCGGAACAACGAATTTGACCGCGACCGTCGCGGTCAAATTCGTTGCTCCAGTCAAATTCGTTGCCGTGCAATATTATGACCACTCCTGATCCGGCAAAATGACCAACAATATTTCTGGTAGTAGTAGTAGTAGTAGTAGTAGTAACAGTAGTAGCAGCAGGAGTGGTGAGGATATTGCACGGCAATGAATTTGACTGGAACAACGAATTTGACCGCAGTATCAGTCAAATTCATTGCCTGGTCAAATTCATTGCCACTACTGATTTGGCACAATGACCAACAATATTCTAGTAGTAGTAGTAGTAGTAGTAGTAGTAACAGTAGTAGCAGCATGAGTGGTCAGGATATTGCACGGCAACGAATTTGACTGGAGCAACGAATTTGACCGCGACTGTCGCGGTCAAATTCGTTGCTCCAGTCAAATTCGTTGCCGTGCAATATTATGACCACTTCTGATCCGACACAATGACCAACAATATTTCTGGTAGTAGTAGTAGTAGTAGCAGTAGTACCAGTAGTAGCAGCAGGAGTGGTCAGGATATTGCACGGCAACGAATTTGACTGGAGCAACGAATTTGACCGTATCAGTCAAATTCATTGCCTGGTCAAATTCAATGCCAATACTGTCAAAAAATCGAGTAGTAGTAGTGGTTGTCTTAAACTGTGGAGTTTTGCCGTTGCCAATAGCAACTACATGTTATGACGTCATTCTTGGCTAAGGTCGTATACCAGCAACCTAAGCTGGTATACCAGCAACGAATCTGACTGAGCAACGAATTTGACCGCGACAATGCCTCCTTGAGGTTGACTGGGCTATAAATAAACATGAACTGAAATGAATTCAGACCCTGTCTTCTATAATTTTTTTCCCTCTGACCACTGTCCCTCTGACCACTGTCTCACCCTTATCCTTTTATTCTGTCCATCAGTCCACAATATCATTATCAATCAGTGGCCGAAAGTTCTCATCTTTTCATCAATGACCTGACATGGATATTATTCACCTTGCACAGGGCAAGAGCTAAACAAACCAAACAAGTCTGTGGTCATGATCATCCGAGAAATTATTATTATTTTTTTTGGTCCCCTTAACCCTTCCCCCTACCCCTACCCACCCACACTGCACAGTGTTGGTTGTCATGTCAACCATCACAAAACATTTATACTGTCTACGTAGCCCATTTTTTGGCCATGGATGTCAACCACGGGTATTTATTTCTGTTGACCCAATCATTCATTGAAGCATGTGACACGTGTATTTGATCTATGTGCACTAATCATGTGCCTGAAATGTGCTATCAACACCTTAACTCTAAGCACATGTGCATGCATGTGTGCGTGTGTAAGTGTCGTGTGTGTCACTGTGTGCCTCAGCGCATACTGAGTGTGTGTGTGTGTGTGTGTGTGTGTGTGTGTGTGTGTGTGTGTGTGTGTGTGTGTTCATGCATGCATTGTTTTACTGCAAACGTTTGACTGCAATATCAAAATGAGACCATTAAACTTACCTACCTCCCATGTAAAAACACTCTGACAAAGACTGCTGAAACACTCTGAACATGCATGATTATATGCATCTGCTTCATGCTGTGACGGGTGCGTGTATGTGTGTGTGTGTGATGTGTGTGTGTGTGTGTGTGTGTGTGTGTGTGTGTGTGTGTGTGTGTGTGTGTGTGTGTGTGTGTGTGTATGTGTGTGTGCGTGCGTGTGTGTGCACGTGTGTGTGTGGCCACGCATAAAAATGATAAATAAGAACATGAAAAAAATGTGATGTCTTTTTCTTTTCTTTTTTAACATCCCTATAACCTGCACAGTCACACCATCACCCAGCTGTGACACCTACAGCTGGAAAGGAGCCAGCTTGCACAGCAGTATCCCAAAAATTCCCATCACTTACCTTTGGCTTCTTTCTTCTTCTTCTTTTTCTTCTTTCCTTCCCCTGCAGCCGCAGCACTGGAAGCCACACTTTTGTTGCTGAGGTTGTAGGATGAGTTCTGCGCCAGATGGCTGAGGATGCCTGGCGACAGCGGCACATCAGCCAAGGCAGAGAGGTAGTCTGGCGAATGTCTAGACTGGCCTGAAGAACCCGCCAAAGAGGTGAAGCAAGTGTTGGAGTCATGTCCAACAGATGAGCCTGAAGCGCTGGAGGACAGTCCTTTGCCAAGAGAGGGGGGACGAAAGGGGGACGTGCTGGAGGCACGGCCAAAGTTTTTCCTGGCATACAATTTCTTGTGGATGTTATGGTCCTGCTGTTCAGGGTCACAGAATGTTGATCCAGACACAGCTTTTCTGTCCCGGCCTACTCTTTCCTCCACTCTGCCCAGCACAGAACTTGGGGGCTGGTTCTCACCAGAATCACTCCGGGCTGACTCTATTGAATCACTGTCGTTCTCCACTGACATGGCTTCATCATAATGATTAGCATCATACATGTCACCCACTGACACTGGCGTACCTACATGGCATTTAACTTTTGTGTCACTGGGCACCTCAACCTGATCTTCTTTCGGGCTTATCTGTGAGGAAGGGGTCGGCTGTGGAAAATAGTCGTGAGCACCTCTCTCCTCCATGTCCAAAACCTCATCTGAAGACACACTGGTGAGCCCTGGGCCAAAACTGGTCGAAGAAGGCAAGCCTGAATCATCATCTCTTACTCCAACAGCCTGGCAGGGCGAGGGAAAGGCAGGGCTGTGAAGGGGAAGCTTCGGAACGTCGGAACAGGGGTGTTCACCCTGGCCTTCTTTCTTCTCCGCCACATGATTGGTTACAGCCTGCCCACTACTAGTCCACATGGCAGCAACTGGGGAAGGCGGAGGCTGGCCGTGGGCCAAACTATAATCACGGGCCTTCACTACCAGGTGGTTGAAGTCGTCTTCTGGCAGCTCAGCAATCTCCCGTGCTCTCTCTTTGATCTTCTCTACCTGTTCACAAAACAAGAAAAATCTCCACACCTTTACTACGAATACTCTTTGATACAATCTCCTCATGAAGCAACAAGCTCTTAAACTCTGCCAATATTTGATGACAGCTCTGCCTATGAAACCAGGTAATGCTATAAAAATTCTGATAGCAATGCAGTGTTAGTGAATTACACCCCAAACAAAACGTTCGTAATACAGTCCTCTGTGAGGGGGGAAATCATTCAAACTGGCAACTTTAGTTCTAGAATTCGGTACATCACCTTTGCTCAATGAAGACTACTCATCATCAACAGAGCTGTGTGTGTCACGTAGAGACATAGAAGAACGTATCAGGGTGCTGGTGATGAAGAGGAGTATCTGGCAACATCAAAACCTTCTCAACTGATTTTGCACAGTTTTAGTGCCATAACCATAAAAAAAATTATGCCTTAGATTCTAACACCGAGACCTGTGTTAACTTCACACGATAGCCTATCCCAACATATCCTCTGAAGCTAAGTCAGGTGTATGAAATGCTGTGTGTGTGTGTGTGTGTGTGTGTGTGTGTGTGTGTGTGTGTGTGTGTGTGTGTGTGTGTGTGTGTGAGGGGGGGGGGGGTTATATGTGTGTGTCAATATTATACGGAGATAACCATATTGTGTAAAATCATTCATTTGTGTCCCTATATAGGCAGAGGAGGACTTGGGACCCCTGAACTAAAACTGCAAAAATTGTCGTGAAAATGCTGCAAAAAACCAGAAGGGTGTGCCCTGAACTGTTGCTGGAAACCCAAATGTACACAGCTGGACTTACTGAGTTAGTTGAGTTGGTTTTGAATGTTTCAGTCTTTTACATTTCATTTTACCCCTGTAATTTTGCCTGCAGCCCCGATCTGGTCTGTTGTGTTCTCTGAGGCTGGCTGGACTCAGAGATGCCAACCACTCTGAACATCTTTTAGAAACAACCACTCTGAACATCTTTTAGAAACAACCACTCTGAACATCTTTTAGAAACCACCATTCTGAACATCTTTTAGAAACAACCACTCTGAACATCTTTTAGAAACAACCATTCTGAACATCTTTTAGAAACCACCATTCTGAACATCTTTTAGAAACAACCACTCTGAACATCTTTTAGAAACCACCATTCTGAACATCTTTTAGAAACAACCACTCTGAGCATCTTTTAGAAACAACCACTCTGAACATCTTTTAGAAACAACCACTCTGAACATCTTTTAGAAACCACCATTCTGAACATCTTTTAGAAACAACCACTTTGAACATCTTTTAGAAACAACCACTCTGAACATCTTTTAGAAACCACCATTCTGAACATCTTTTAGAAACAACCACTTTGAACATCTTTTAGAAACAATTTGAACATTTAGAGTTCTAAAATTGAACTTTTTTAAGGACACTCAGACACTAAGTTGCTTAGTATGCATACAATAACCTTACTGCTGCTTTATTTGACATTGTTAAGGCAATAACTGCCAACATACTGAACTAGCGAGTGCTGATGGGAAATCCTTAAAAGGGAAGATGGTCCTCATGGAAAACTGTTTCTTACCAATCCAAACCAGTGTCACTTTCAGTTTCACCTGTACACAAGTTCAATTAGCAGTCCACTGTTCATGCACAGAAATCCTCATTAAGCTGACAAAAACAAGGTACTCAAAAGTTTGGGTGGTGGTGGTGGTTGGTTGTTGGGGGGGGGGGGGGGGGGGGGGGGGGGGGGGGGCTAGATTTCAAGCCTCAGAGCTTGAGCCTGAAAAGTGTCACCGCCAGAGCCATAAAATCTGAAGTGAATTTTTCCCAGGCTGGAACTAAACAGCACCAAATTTCACAGGTCCAAAAAGGCAACTTGCAGATTTTTTTTTTTAAATAACTTTTATACGCCAGAATTCTAATTGAAAAATGGCACCCCAAGAATCATAAACTATAGTATTAGTGACAACTGGTATACATGTACGCACACAGACCTACTCATTATGAGATTTTGTTTAAAATTTATTTTCCCATCCAGTTGCTAAGGCATGTAAAACAAAACAAAAAAATAAAGCGAAATTTAGACTGATAACAGATTATTATCATTCTGATTGCACTGACTTTAACTGTCCAAGTCCTATATTATTTCCTCAGTGGCAGCTGGCTGAAAAGCGAAAGTGGGACCGTACACTACAGTACAGTCACACATACAACATGTCTCTGCTCAAATTTCCTTGTGTCCAATAAAGCCTACATGATGCCTTATTTAGGAATGTCATATTGTTCACGAACGGCTGAAGTACAGCCATCCCAGTCATGCAATCTCTCACCAAATTCTTAACTGCTTGCACCATTAATTGCTCCAAACAGTACTATCCTAAGTGATCATAAAAACGAAACAGAAGATAAACTGTTGATGGAAAGAAAGTCGATGAATAAAGTAAGAGAAGTTAATCAACTGACAGACAGAAACTTCTGAATTATTCATTGCGCTTCTTCCGTCACCACATTCACTCCTCTGTCCTGTGGCAACGCAGCCACTGCCAAAACAAAAACACATGAACAAACAAGCGAAAAGGAGAAAGTTTTAATTATACTTATGCATACCTTCCTTTCGAACTCCAGCCTTTTTTTTCCCTTTTTTTTTCACCTTGTCAAGATAGTATTTCCAGTTCCAATACTTCTAAGACACTTGTGCATGAATGAAGACGCTGACTCCTGAACTGAAAAGGTCTGCATTAATTTTTGTGCTAGTCACTAAGCAAGCTTTTAAAACATCTGAGCAACAGAAATTGCCATGTAACAATTCTGACTCACTGATCACCACAATCATCATATCTCAAAAAGAGGTCAAGAAACAGAAGTAATGAGGCCAATGACCTCTTGTCTGTCTTAGTGTCTAAGTCGGTACATGATTTGGCACAGTTGTGGCAGAAACTAAAGCGAGATAAAATCCTAAAACAAATAAACAAACTGAAGATCAAAACACTCCCCCCCCCCCCCCCCCCCCAAAAAAAAAAAAGAAAAAAAAAGAAAAGGACAGACAGTTATGTTTGCAGAATTTCAATCAACATCAGATTGTTGAGTTACATCACACACAAAGGCAAAAAAATTTTGACATTAAGTTCTGTACAAAAACTTGTCGCCTTTCTACAAGTGCTGGCAGGCCCACCATTTGGCATGATGTCAAATGCCTTATTTCCAAGGACACACACAAGTAATTTGTAAACACGCAGTCCACATGTATACAAACAGCATGCCATTTTAAGTGGCTTATGGTCCTCAGCAGATTTCAATTTTTGTTCTTGTGGGGTTAGGGCGGGGTGCATGGAAGGGCACCAGGTGACAGACAGGTACGCCTCAAACAATTCCTTGTACTATTCAAGTACTAGTTCTTGAGAAGGCTAATGTTTTCTGTTGGGCAACCACGCAAAAGAGATTATGTCATGGTTAATCAAACGCTGTTGGCAAAATATGTCTCTGGCACTGAGGCTTGGTGTGTGGTAGAGCAATGTTGGCTTTCTAATTTCCTTTAAGCCAGCGAACACTTTGAGACAGACTGACTCATGACTGAATATGTATTCAAAGTCTTCTTGAATGTCACGATACTGAAACTGCTATAAACAGTGGATATTCTAATCATGACTACATAATGATTGAGAGACAAACTAAAGTTACTGAACAATGAATGTTCTAATTATGACTAAATGACACACACACGAAATTTTCCCCTATTACTATTAGTATTACCACAAAAACTGACATTCTAAGCTGTACAGCGACATCCGATAACATCTTTCCACTGCTTATTACCCCTGTAGTATACTATTACCATTACACTACTCTAATGATTACAATCATTGTCGTAACATTTACAGAACAATGTCATAAATTTTGTAAGAGACTGGCACTTTATAGAAAAAAGAAAATCTAAAATCCATAAGTAATACAACTGCTCCTTCTGAATCTTTAACATGATCAACCATTAACTATGCTTCATGTACTTCTTATCATGCAATGATGAACATGTACTAGAGAAAGAGAAAGAGACAGAGAGACAGAGTGTTGCCTTCTTAACTGATTTAACTAGTAAGCTGACTGATTGGGCAAAATTGCTTTGGCACGCCCACAAGCACAGTAGCAGCATCTGCCCCAAAAAACAGCAGGGTACTTTCCACACTAGCTTTAACAGATTACTTCCCTTGCAGATTTCCAAAGATCATCTACTGTGTAGAACTTATGTGGATAAGACATATATATAGGTGGGATGAGAGCATCTCTGTGTGTTTTAGGTCGTACCTTGTGTGCATGTGTCCAAGACAGTGTCCAAACTACAGGTCCTGAAGAAGTGTGGCTTACCCAGCACCGAGTGTTTACTGATCAAAAGCCAGCTCCGACAAGACATGTCCGTATAGCGGACAGCAGAATTCCAAAGATGCTGCTCTATGGACAAAAGAAGGAAGGACAACACGACCAAGGAAGGCCTGTCAAGAGATACAAAGACACCTTGAAGGCCAACCTCAGAAGCTGCAACATCGACACTGATTCCTGGGAGATGTCGCCCTTGACAGAACACAGTGGAAGCAACAGTGTACCCAGGGCACAAAGACATTTGAGCGCAACAGAGCAACCGCCATCCAGGAAAAGAGGAATCGGAAAAAATGTGGCCCATCCTTGCAGGACTCCATTCCACGCAGCGTCTGTGGACAACTTTGTGCCTCAAGAATTGGTCTTCATTCCCACATGAGGAACCACATCAGATGACCTGCCTGCCCCCTCATCCATCAGACACGACGGAAGAATCCATCATGTATGTATACTTTCTTATCTTATTTAACTCTGTCATCTATGGAATATCTTAATTGTGTAAAGGCTGCAAAATCATTTTCTGTACAAAGTATCTCATATAGTTTAGCAGTCTCAGGGGTGCCACGCTATCTGAATGACCAGTCCATAAAACTGATGAAAACTGGTTCTCAAAATTTTCTATGCATGAAAAAGGATTCTCAAAATTGTTCAAGATTGAAACAACAAATGGGAAGGGGGGGGGGGGGGGGGGGGGCATGTGCGTGCATGTGTGACCGCGGTCTGTGTGTCTGTGTGTGTGTGCATGCCCCTGTGTATGTGTGCCCCTGTGTGTGTGTGTGTGTGTGTGTGTGTGAGTGTGTGTGTGTGTGTGTGTGTGTGTGTGTGTGTGTGTGTGTGTGTGTGTGTGTGAATCTCTTAAATGCACATGTATATATATATACATAAGGAGGGTGGGGCAATCACCAGTTGTTTTTTTTTGCTATTGTCAAGGCCTTACCTGCCAAGAGTGGAAATCATTAAAGGAAAGGTCTTGATCATAGTTGATGGTGTTCAAATTGCGTTTTGACTACTTGGAATGAGAACAGCTTTTTGCAGCACCAAAGTCAATCATTTCTTTACTGTTTGCAAGGCCGACTTAAAAGGGCCTACAGAAGAATAATGCTGAAAGCATTTTGCCAAATTTATATCAGCCACTCAACTCAGAAGTGATTTTTCTTCTTTTAGGCCGGATTTCCAGTCCTGAATCTGAAAAGTAGCACAACTTCAACTGAAGAAACCAGGCTACTTTTTTTTCCCAGTTAGGCCCAAAAGGCGATTTTATGATTTTTTTTCCCCACATTTCTGGCCTGCACCTGAAAAATGGCACCCTTTTAAAAGTTTGCTTTTCACTATTCCTGCATCACTATGACACTGAATCAAACTGAAACTTCCATCCTGACCTCTTGCATTGCATGCTAAAAACTCAAGTAACAGTATACTGGTACAGTTGTGGTAAGCATAATACTACCAACATGTCAACACTTACTTTTAATTATAAAATAGACATGTCTGCTTTGAAGCATATTTTTGCATCATGTGGCAATCTGGGCAGGAAAATGCAGAAAGAAATGCAGGAAACCAGCCTAATCAGTAATCCATAAATAATTCAATTTGGAAACAAATATCCAACTACTGTTACTTATTTCAAATGATATCTTCAACTACAGTCACACACCGCTTTCAAAAACATGACAAAATACAGACACACAAAATTGTGACAAATAAGGAGCAAAATAATGCATATCCTACACGCAACATGAAATAAATCCCATTTCTTATTGTTTTTTTTTAGTAAATAAGCCTTACTCAGCATCTCTTTGTATATATCTATTTGTTTTGTTGTTTAAAAAACCAAAATCTGTGTTAAGTTTTGATGTGATAATCTGTCACCATCTGTCTGATGTTTCACCGTTTCAGTTTACTCCAACAACAACAAGTATAATAACTTAATTAAATATGACTTTTTCAGTAGGCCTATATATTCTTATTAATACATCTGCTTACTTAAATGGTCTTAGTGCGAAAGTTGTATGATTGCTTACGAAGCATAAATATTCTTTGTGCATGAAGTAAAGTTACAGTGCCAACTCCTAGTTGGTGGGGGCCAGCCTACATGAACTGATGAAGTTTATCCTTTTTCTTATCAATTCACGTCCAAGAACACCTTTTTCATTCCTCTCCTCTGCAACGCCAATCATGAAGATGACATTGACCTACTACTGTACAAGTTCACCGTACGAGCTCCACGGCAATCCGCCCACATCTTCCACGCTCGTCTCCAACGACACTGATCCGCCTCAGCGCAGTTCGACATGTTTCTTCGTGTTTTTTTCCTCCCATTTAGCCTACGCCTGCCTGTGTTCCGGCTATCTGCTCTTGTGGCCGGTCGTGTCCTTGTTCACGGCTTACGGGAGGTTTAAACAAGAACATAGGCGGGGGATGGTGGGCTCGAAAAGGAGAACAACATCTATTAGGCCTATCGTGGGTTGGACGCCGAGTACGGTACACGCGACACGGTACACGCAACTTGTGCGAACTAGTCAGGCTGGAAAGCTGGGAGATCTGCAAAACACGCAATGCGTCGTACTGCGCCCCTCTGCGGCAACGTGGTGTGACCGACTGAAATACCAGACGGGCCCATCATTGCACACAAAAAAATGTTATTGCATACAACGCGTCTAACCCTGAAAGAACAAATAAACTGTCGAAGCTCGGCTGTGGGGGTAAACAAGGGCTCCTTATTTAGCAAACACTGAAAGCGATACACAAGGACGAAAAGCTAAAAGTGGAACCGGGCAAGTCAGCCGTCCTACCTGACATCGTTAGTAAGCCGAGTTATTTCCGGGTCTTGCGGTTGCCTTCTCGAAAATTCCGGGCTGCTTTGGGTCCCTGCACACAACTGTAGTCCTTGGGATGACCACAAGGGTTACTACAACGACAAACAGGCAAACACAAGACACGTCGACGAGCTCAGTCAGGCCCCTACAGTCCACATTGCTGTACGGTTATAAATGTAATGTATGCAAATACTCAGGGTCACCACACGCACTTTCTGAAAGGAAGCAGGTCCAAGGGAGATAACTGTTAAAAACTACCGCGCAAACACGAAATTCCCATGACACAACAATCTAAAAATAATTTCAAGAGCAAGGTTGGCATCGGTGAAATGAATCTATATCATGTGTTTTTAGTCGAATATCTTTCTTTGATTTGTTTAAAATCAAATTCCTCTAATATTAAGATCTCTTTTTTTTTCTGAAGCGCTAACGCTAAGGCATGACATGACGGAACACATAATTCAGAATGCCTGACATAATTTACTCGCTCACCTGAAATTGTGATATCTGCTTCGGTATTATTGAATCGTATATGCAGAAGAATTGCTCTAAATCATCACTCCTCAAAGCAGAACCAAGAAGAAAAGCGTATCTGTCAAAATCGGCAACATTCTCTTCACGCTTGTCCATTTTGCTAGCCTGCCATCTTGAAATGTGCTTCGCTGGTCGCCAAGCACTCGCCACGCGTGACACAACGAGACCAAAACAACTTCCGAATGGAAGTCGGGTAGGATGGAAAAATTGGGCTCGTACAGATTTCTTTTCCTGTTAATTACAAACAATGTTTATTGATCCTGATATGTAGCATATGTGATCATTTACACAGGAAAGACTATATATTGAATAATATTAGATAAAGATACTTTTTTGAAATTATACACCAAGATCTTGGTGTTATTTTTGACCCACTACTTCCTTTCGATGTACATAATTCTCAATAAAATCATCAATAAAGCAAACCAAATGATAGGACTAATAAAGAGAACTTTCACATACTTGAATAAAGATATATTATTGAAATTGTACAAAAGTCTGGTACGACCGCACTTAGAATATGGAAATATCATATGGTATCCCTTTCTCAAAAGGCAGTTGAGAAAGTACAAAGAAGGGCTACAAAGCTACTACGGGAATGCAAAAATATTAATTATGAACAACGGCTAAGATACTTTTAAACTTACACTCATTAAAAGGTAGACGTATCCGCGGTGATCTGATGGAAGTCTATAAAATATTCAACGATTTGGTGGATGTACAAATAGAGGATTTTTTTCAAATTATATACTGATAGTGTTACAAGGAAGCCAGATGGGAAAATCTTCATTGAACACTGTCAGACTAATAAACGTAAAATGTTTTTTGGAAAAAGAATAACACATCTTTGGAATGATCTACCAACTAACATCAAGTTTGCACAATCTACTAACTCATTTAAAAATCTTCTTGATGCGGATCATAAATTCACTAAATTGTTATTTGAATTTGATTAATAAACCAATTCAGAATACTAAACAATACATGGATGGGGATTCAAGAAAGGCCGCGAGGGCTAGGCTACGTATATCAGCCTGTCCCCTTACTACTACCAGAGCATACTACATTACCGAGATACGACACTTGGGGGTTTTCCGTAAGACCGCGGACTAGGTTACGGCCCTTAGTCAGCACGTGTAAACTCAGCTCCAACATAGCGACGCGCAAGAAGCAAGGAGGCGAAGCCTGCAGCGCTATCGGTTGTTCAAACGCTCGCAACAAAATCGATTGTGAAGGGCTGGCATTTTTTTCGTTTTCCAAAGGATGAAGAAAGGCATGTACAAACTTTATTGCATTTTATTAATTATTGGCAGAGTAAACCACGTAAGCAATACCGTATACGGTGTGGGACTATGCATCTGGTGCAACTTGAGTCTAGTCTAGATCAAGTTTATAGTATGACTATGAAGCCACATGGGCAGATTTTTAACAGTTTTTATATATATATGTAAGGAAAGAGCAATGCGCATACCTTGTTTCTTCTAGAAATCATTAAGCCTACTGGCTTATTTACAGTCCCGTTAGCTAAACAACTAGGCAGCGGGGAAAACCAGACCACGCATACCGTGCCCTCACATGGCCAGTGATGTTTATGTTGATAATGACAGTGCCGACACACGTGTTTCATCACCGAATCTCTCTCTGTCTCTCTCTCTGTCTCTCTCTCTTCTCTGTCTCTCTCTCTCTCTCTCTCTCTCTGCGTGCAGTTGCATGGCTTGTGTGTGTACAACCTTGAGTTAATCTGACAATAAATTGGTTTCAGTCAGTGTGTGTGTGTGTGTGTGTGTGTGTGTGTGTGTGTGTGAGAGAGAGAGAGAGAGGGGAGAGAGAGAGAGAGAGAGAGAGAGAGAGAGAGAGAGAGAGGAGAGAGAGAAAACCATTACTAACCCCCCTCCACCCCCAGCATACTCGTGTGTAAACCTACATGTATCAATGACCGTTTCATGTCTAGGCCTATCTCGTCGCAATGTCTATTTTGAGGTTGATGTGTGTATTTGAAATTGTGTGCTTCTTCTTTGCTCGTATTTTAAAGAAGACATTTTTTGCAAATTTTTGCAGACTGTTTGGAAAATGCAACCAGTTTTGTTTTAATCCATCTTGTATTGATGGCAGAACTTTTTTCTATGTTTTGTGGGATGAGACGGACTGCATTACCCCCTCCCACCCCCCACCTCCACCCCTTTCATTATGCCATTGTTGGACGTTGTTATAAACTGACACAACACAATTAAAGTTTGATTTGGAGACAAATAAATGGTCTTTTTTTAAAATTTAGAACAAGCCACAAACTCTCTCTCTCTCTCTCCCCACCCCACCTTCACCCATCTTACCACAGTCATGCACACACACACACACACACACACACACACACACACACTATACATACATAAAAATACATGCGTATGCATGCACACATGCAGTGCACACACGCACCTACATGCACACGCACACAAACACAAGGAGGGCCAAAAAATGTGTAGAGGCATTTGAATCTGTCGTCACAAACTGCTGAAGCAGTTCAAGGTAAAGTTATGACAACAAATGCGGCCCGACGGGCGTCGTTGTTTTCATCACGGCAACGTTTTCACATAGCAGCCGCGAGCCTGCAGCCCGCGCCGACTAAGGGAGATAATCGACTGAACGGACTTGTAGGCTGTAAGAGGCAGTGTCGTATCTCGGTAATGTAGTATGCTCTGCTACTACTACTACTACTACTACTACTACTACTATACAAAGCTTTTGTCAGGCCACATTTGGAGTATGCTAACATGATTTGGAGCCCTTTTTTAAAGCGTCAATCTTTAATGTTAGAAAAAGTTCAAAGACGAGCTACCAAATTGCTGAAGCATTGCAAAAACTTATCATATAATGAAAGATTGAAATATTTGAATCTGCACTTGCTGAAGGGAAGAAGGATCAGAGGTGACCTAATTCAAGTTTGTAAGATCTTTAATGGCTTTGATGATATTGACATTGAGACTTTCTTTTCTGTTGCACAAACTGCGAGTACTACAAAGTCTGAAGGAAAGATTTTTATAAAGCACTGTAACACTAATCAATGTAAATTTTCATTTTCATTTAGAGTTGCTAACCACTGGAATGAATTACCTGCTACCATTACATTTTCACCTGATATTAATACTTTCAAGAATTTTCTAGATAATGATTCAAAATTTAGAGAACTCTTTCATGATTATGATGGATTGCAATGAAGATATAGATTAATTGTAGCATGCCATCTGACTCAAAAAAGTGAAGAAATTTAGAGGGGACACATGATAGACCGCGAGGTCTAGGCTAATGAAGCCAGTCCCTATTACTACTACCACTACTGAAAGTTTTTGAATAAGAAGATATTAATTTCACCTCACCGATCTCCTCACTAAACAAGGGTATATAATTTATAAAAAGAAAGAAAAATGATAATGAATAACGGAACTGGTGACATCCTGGATTAAAAGCCCCTTTCCTTCGTTTATCTTATTGAATCGCGTTCTCGCTAATAGTAGACATCCAGTATGAATGGATCGGGACATCGAAGGTGGACATTGAACCGACGAAGAAGAAGAACACACCAGCATTGTGTAAGATTATGAATACTAATATTTAATGTCGCCACAAACAGTAACTCGTACAACTACTTCGACAAATACTGTTAATCAAAGCTATCGATCTTAGCCTTTGATGAAGCAGGGCTGTTGCCGGGAAAGAAACGAGGGACCTAAAATATAAACTTGAATAACAGTAATAATGTGGGAACTTCACGGTTCACCGCGCTTGATGAAGCTAAGATGTGTAACGCACCTATGTTCACTTCACTGTAAACATGAAAAACAACTCTGAGTAAATGAAAGATAAGTAAAAGGGAAATGGCGATGTAAAGATGGTAAGCCCACATCATTCATGAGCTCAGATTAAAAATAATAATAATGATAATCAACATTACAAAGTAATCAGTTCAAAAGGTAGGCTTCTCTTCTCAAAAGACAACCAACAGCGTACTTGAAAATTGAAATAAGGCAAAATGTTGGTTTACTTGATGAAAGACAACCTAAAGCATACGTTCAAACTTGATTGAAAGTAGAGACCTGTCAGTAAAAAACAAACTTTTCAGTTACCGCAGCTACATTTGCCTGCATGATTCCTCAGCCTCTGTCCTGACATTTCATCTTTGTAGGGAATTTGCTTGCATCGCAATTGCAGCAATCACTCTGTCTCGGTTGTTATTGCCACTACTAATGACTTTACTGCTGCCATTGCCATCCCATTTCACCACTTCAGAAAAAAGATGTGACATCTTATGATTGAACTAAGGAATGAGACAGGAAGAGAATCAAGGTGACTGTTTAACAGAGATATCAACATACACACACAGGCATGCATGCACACATGCACGTACACGCGCAGATGCATGCACGAACACACGTACGCAGACACACACATACACATACACACAGCAGCCAAACACACATACATGCTAACCATCCGACAGGTGAGGATAGTGAAAATATGCAAGCTTAGTGTGTGTGAGTGTGTATATGCGCATGTGTATGTGTGTTTTTGTGCAGATGCATGCTCGTGTCTGTGTGTAATAAAAATCCTTGCATGCCTATTATGGCTACTACTACTGCTGTTGCTGCCCCAGGACTATTTAGTATGGGTAAGAATACTATGCTGGCATTGCTGACCCAATTCTTTTGCGCAAGTGACTTACCTTCTCATGATCAGTGAACTGTTGGATGAGACAGGAATGTGAAGGATATCTGAGCAGGTTATGGAGAAAATGTGATGGCTTAACTCAATTTGCTGGTGTAAAAATTCAGGCTGAGAATATCTGGGGTATCTTTGCACTCGCTCACACACGAACACACCCGTGCACCCATCATGCATTCATTCTTTCTGGGAATGGGGGTCACGCATACATGTACTTTATCTTCTGACATAATGGAGAACAAGAAATATAGTTTTTATCCTTTTTATGATTTACATGTGTCAAATTTAAATATTAAAAAAAATGATGGTAGTTAAAGACATGGAATCAGTATCGTTTAAGTTCAGATTGAATATTAGCTTTCTTACCAGGCCAGGTTTCCATACACACATGTTTGCACACTGCATCACAGTTCAGTCTCTGTTGAGCAAATGGGCAACTACAAAACGCCTCTGTGGATTGTGTTGACTTGGATCGTCTGGCAGCAGGTTCAGGACAAGGTTGCTTTGATCATCTCCAAAGGATTTTTCCCGACGGGGGGCCCTTTTCTCTCTTCTTCACCTTCTGTGTACAGACATCAAATTCTGGTCCCTCTTCCACATTCTCCTTCAGCGTTCAGAGTCTCACTGCCATCTCGTTCAGACAGCCACGTTCAGTCTCACTCACTGACTCCTCTCTTCCTCTCTTTCTTGCTTCTCCTGTGTCTGCTTTTCTCTTCATGTTGAGTTCTTGGCATCTTTATAGCTTATTTTTAGGCACTGCAATCCACAACACGTCTCCCTAAAGCAATTGTTCTTTCTCTTCACTCCAATTGGGACAGTGGCTATCTTAAAATCTCTGATTCTATCAAAACTTATACATCTTTGGATCTTGTTGCCAGATCCACCTGACAACTTTATACAAAAACTTCAAAAACTATGCTTTCGATTTGTTTGGAATGGAAAATGTTACAAAATTAGTAGAAAAACGACAATAAAAAGTGTGCAACAAGGTGGTCTAAACATACCTGATATTAGAAAGTATATATATGCCCTTAAACTTTCATGGCTCAGAAAATATAAAACAACAAATCATAAATGGAAAAATATTGCACTAGAAATGTACCCTTTTCTTAGAAACTTGGAATGTTATGGATCAACATACACTTTAAATCATACAAATACTAACCTCTTTTGGAATCATACTTTTCGAGCATATAGAACTTTTTGCCTCAGTATTATGCCACAATGTCTTTGTGAGCTACTTGATGAACCGATTTTTTATAATGAAAATATAACAGTAGGAAAGGCTGTTATTAAGCAAAATAGCATAATAGATAAAGGGATATACTCCATCAGGTATCGTCTGAAAGATAATGGTGAATTTTTCAAGTATGAGGAATTTATAGCCACAACACATTTACCAGTTAACTTTATTACGTACAATGGCTGGATTTCTTCAATAAAATCATACATTAAAAAATGTGGAATTCAGATAAATGTTAATATTAATTTCACTCAAGGTATGCCTAACGCATTAAAAATCATAATTAATACAAATAAAGGTGCGAAAGGATATTATGATTACTACACACTTGACAATAACAAACCTAAGTGCTGTTCAAAGTGGTCAGCAAAAGTGAATTTGAATATTTCCTGGAGAAAGGTATTTTTTTAAATCAGTAAAATCAGAGATGTGAAACTTAAGTGGCTACAAATAAGAATTATCCATCGAATCATTGCGACTAATATTGTTTTGAATGCAATGGGTGTAACTGATACGGTTCAGTGTTCATTTTGTAATGAAGAACGAGATGCCATTCAACATTTCTTATGGGGCTGCAAATATGTACAAGTTTTCTGGAAATCTGTCGAATGTGTATTACAAGAAAAATGTAAACACACTCATGATATAATAATTTCATGTAAACTGGCAGTTTTTGGTGTAGATGAAAAGTTAAAAATAGAAACTATGGCTTTGTGTTGTTAAATTCCGTTGACTGGTTAATGCCTCACATTGAAGATTATTAGATATGATGGAAAGACTAAGGAAAAGATAGAAAGTTGTAATCATTCTGTTGTTGTTGTTTGTTATTTTCAGTCACCCCTCCAAATTTAATAGTATAACAGTTCAAAAAGAAGACATGCATGTACATCTGGAAAAAACAACAACCTTAGTCAAAAGCTGTATTTTACTTAATTTTTTTTGTTGTCCTTTGATGCTTTCGTCAGATTTTTTTTTTCTTCTCTTCTCTCTTTCCTCCGTTTTGTTTCGTTTAACAAATGTTTATGGGATGAACTTACAGAAAGGTTGCTGATGTGATGTATCGAATTTGCACACTGTCCTCTTTTTGCGCGCCTGTAAACTCCAGTTGTTTAAATTAATTATTATTAAAACACACACACACACACACACGTCCACACACATGCCCCCCTCCCCCCTCCACTCCCCCCACACTCACACACACACACACATGTACCTTTTCAGAGCAAAATAAGGACACATTTTCCTATGTTAAAAAAAAAAAAATTGTTCTTTCTCACACATCAGCATTCACACAACTTCTCTACATAGCCTAACGATCGGTTTCAATCCTCTTTCACACAAATGGAGATTGAAAGTCATATTCGACTTTTAAAACACCCTCACACAACTATCATCCTTTCATCTACAACCACCTCACCTATTAGCTGCCAGTCTAGTCTGACGATAGGAGTACTTGACTACCAGTTAGAGTTCAGTCGGGACTCCTATTTTCAAGTGGGAGATCCTGGAACTCACGGGGTCCCTGCTTTGTGATGATCTCCATTTCAACCTCGCCTGAGGGGCACTACTCAATTTGAGGCATGGGTCTTTGTACCACCATGCCCCCAGGATATAGGCCTACCCAATTACCAACTCACACAGTGGTTTCTAGATAGTTAAAGCTACCACATGTTTACTGCAGAACGTTGTATGTATGGATGAGCTGTCTTTAGCTCCCCCACTGTGCCATCAATCCGCATGCACTTTCATGTTTTATTTGTGGATTAACTAGAGACTTTAATGGCATCCATACATGCATCCAGACTCAAATGAAACTGACCACAGTCTTCCGTACCCTGCCTCTGCATACTTCCATGTCATCTCCAGAATGTGGGCATACACAGCATATTCTGATACTGCAGTCTTCTTTCTTGTCTCACCTTGCCTTTTCCTTGGCAGAATATGCACTGCAGTGGCTCACTGAGGCTTGAACCAACTATCCCTACCTACGCGTTCTGCTTTGTTACTCAAAAAACAGACTAGTCTGTCTGCTAGTCTCTTGGACTGCCTTAGCCCGTACCTTCACAGTCCAGGTGAGTCGAGCCTCGCCTCCTGGTAATATTCTGCTGCCTCAAGGACTCCAGCAGCTGTCTCTGGATTCTTTTCCTTGATGTGCATTGTAAGGCCAGGTCCACAAGCGTCAAGCACCCATACTTTAATAACACTTGTCTTGAGGCCCTCGAACTCGCAGCTTCATCCATTCAGTTTTAACTATTTATTAAAACAGTACTCCGATCACACTCCTTGTTGAGACTACATGACTCGCCATGATCAATTTTCATTATTGTGAAACTTACAAAAGCCCACCAGGTCAGACTGTATGGCATACTTTACCATGTCAACCCCCCACCCCCACCCCCTAGTTCTGTTGTGTGTGTGTGTGTTTTTCTTTTTTTTCTTTTTTTTTTATAGGATAAACTCAGTGTATAAAGCCCAGCTTGTCAGGAAAGCCTGTAGACTAACTGTCCATTCATCCTAGGGCAAAGCGACTGATGAATGGCACTTTTGGTCCAGACAGGGCCGATCATTATTCTGGAATAAGATGGGAATGACAAAATTTAGGGCTGGAACAGGAATTGGAACGGCAACATTAAATTGGGTGCTGAGACAGGAATGGGAAAGGTGTCATTGAACTGAGTGCTGAGACAGGAATGGGAAATGTGTCATTGAACTGAGTGCTGAGACAGGAATGGAAAAAGCATCATTGAACTGAGTGCTGAGACAGAAGTGGGAAGGGGATCATTGAACTGAGTTCTGAGACAGGAATGGGAAAAGCATCATTGAACTGAGCGCTGAGACAGGAATTGGAAAGGCGTCATTGAACTGAGCGCTGAGACAGGAATTGGAAAGGCGTCATTGAACTGAGTGCTGAGACAGGAATTGGAAGGGCATCATTAAACTGAGTGCTGAGACAGGAATGGGAAAAGCATCATTGAACTGAGCGCTGAGACAGGAATTGGAAAGGCATCATTGAACTGAGTGCTGAGACAGGAATGGGAAGGGCATCATTAAACTGAGTGCTGAGACAGGAATGGGAAAAGCATCATTGAACTGAGCGCTGAGACAGGAATTGGAAAGGCGTCATTGAACTGAGTGCTGAGACAGGAATGGGAAGGGCGTCATTGAACTGAGTGCTGAGACAGGAATGGGAAGGGCGACATTGAACTGAGTGCTGAGACAGGAATGGGAAAGGCGTCATTAACCTGAGTGCTGAGACAGGAATTGGAAAGGCGTCATTGAACTGAGTGCTGAGACAGGAATGGGAAGGGCGACATTGAACTGAGCGCTGAGACAGGAATTGGAAAGACGTCATTGAACTGAGTGCTGAGACAGGAATGGGAAGGGCGACATTGAACTGAGCGCTGAGACAGGAATTGGAAAGGCGTCATTAAGCTGAGCGCTGAGACAGGAATTGGAAAGGCGTCATTGAACTGAGTGCTGAGACAGGAATGGGAAGGGCGACATTGAACTGAGTGCTGAGACAGGAATGGGAAAGGCGTCATTAAGCTGAGTGCTGAGACAGGAATGGGAAGGGCATCATTGAACTGAGTGCTGAGACAGGAATGGGAAGGGCGTCATTAAAGTGAGTGCTGTGACAAGAATGGAAGGGCATCGCTGAACTGAGTGCTGAGACAGGAATGGGAAGGGCGACATTGAACTGAGTGCTGAGACAGGAATGGGAAAGGTGTCATTGAACTGAGTACTGAGACAGGAATGGGAAAGGCGACTGAGACAGGAATGGGAAAGGCGACATTGAACTGAGACAGGAATGGGGAAGGCGTCATTGAATTGAGTGCTGAAGGCCACATTGAACTGAGTGCTAAGACAGGAATGGGAAGAGTATCATTGAACTGGGTGCTAAGACAAGAATGGGAAGAGCGTCACTGAACTGAGTGGTAAGACAGGAATGGGAAGAGTATCATTGAACTGAGTGCTGAGACAGGAATAGGAAAGGCGCTATTGAATTGAGTGTTGAGACAGGAATAGGAAAGGCACTATTGAACTGAGTGCTGAGACAGGAGTGGGAAGGCTGAGATAGGAATGGAAAGGGTATCACTGAACTGAGTGCTGATACAGGAATGGGAAGAGTATCATTGAAGTGAGTGCAGAGACAGGAATGGGATGGGACAGGAATGGAAAGGGTATCGCTGAACTGAGTGTTGATACAGGAATGGGAAGAGTACCATTGAAGTGAGTGCTGAGACAAGAATGGGAAGAGTATCATTGAAGTGAGTGCAGAGACAGGAATGGGAAGGGTATCACTGAACTGAGTGCTGAGACAGGATTGGGAAGAGTATCACTGAACTGAGTGCAGAGATAGGAATGGGAAGGGTATTGGTGAACTGAGTGCAGAGACAGGAATAGGAAGGGTATCACTGAACTGAGTGCAGAGACAGGAATGGGAAGGGTATCGGTGAACTGAGTGCTGAGACAGGAATGGGAAGGGTATTACTGAACTCAGTGCTGAGACAGGAATGGAAAGGGTATCACTCAACTGAGTGCTGAGACAGGATTGGGAAGAGTATCACTGAACTGGGTGCAGAGACAGGAATGGGAAGGGTATTACTGAACTCAGTGCTGAGACAGGAATGGGAAGAGTATCACTGAACTGGGTGCAGAGACAGGAATGGGAAGGGTATTACTGAACTCAGTGCAGAGACAGGAATGGGAAGAGTATCACTGAACTGGGTGCAGAGACAGGAATGGAAAGGGTATCGGTGAACTGAGTGCTGAGACAGGAATGGGAAGGGTATCACTGAACTGAGTGCAGAGACAGGAATGGGAAGGGTATCACTGAACTGAGTGCTGAGACAGGAATGGGAAGGGTATCACTGAACTGAGTGCAGAGACAGGAATGGGAAGGGTATCTCTGAACTGAGTGCAGAGACAGGAATGGGAAGGGTATCGGTGAACTGCGTGCTGAGACAGGAATGGGAAGGGTATCAATGAACTCAGTGCTGAGACAGGAATGGGAAGGGTATCACTCAACTGAGTGCTGAGACAGGATTGGGAAGAGTATCACTGAACTGGGTGCAGAGACAGGAATTGGAAGGGTATTACTGAACTCAGTGCAGAGACAGGAATGGGAAGAGTATCACTGAACTGGGTGCAGAGACAGGAATGGAAAGGGTATCGGTGAACTGAGTGCTGAGACAGGAATGGGAAGGATATCACTGAACTGGGTGCAGAGACAGGAATAGGAAGGGTATCTCTGAACTGAGTGCAGAGACAGGAATGGGAAAGGTATTACTGAACTCAGTGCTGAGACAGGAATGGAAAGGGTATCACTCAACTGAGTGCTGAGACAGGATTGGGAAGAGTATCACTGAACTGGGTGCAGAGACAGGAATGGGAAGGGTATTACTGAACTCAGTGCTGAGACAGGAATGGAAAGGGTATCACTCAACTGAGTGCTGAGACAGGATTGGGAAGAGTATCACTGAACTGGGTGCAGAGACAGGAATGGGAAGGGTATTACTGAACTCAGTGCTGAGACAGGAATGGGAAGAGTATCACTGAACTGGGTGCAGAGACAGGAATGGAAAGGGTATCACTGAACTGAGTGCTGAGACAGGAATGGGAAGGGTATTGCTAAACTGAGTGCTAAGACAGGAATGGAAAGTGTATCACTGAACTGAGTGCAGAGACAGGAATGAAAAGGGTATGCCCACTGAACTGAGTGCTGAGACAGGAATGAAAAGGGTATGCCCACTGAACTGAGTGCTGAGACAGGAATGAAAAGGGTATGCCCACTGAACTGAGTGCTGAGACAGGAATGAAAAGGGTATGCCCACTGAACTGAGTGCTGAGACAGGAATGAAAAGGGTATGCCCATTGAACTGAGTGCTGAGACAGGAATGAAAAGGGTATGCCCACTGAACTGAGTGCTGAGACAGGAATGAAAAGGGTATGCCCACTGAACTGAGTGCTGAGACAGGAATGAAAAGGGTATGCCCACTGAACTGAGTGCTGAGACAGGAATGGGAAGGGTATTGCTGAACTGAGTGCTAAGACAGGAATGGGAAGTCTATTACTGAACTGAGTGCTAAGACAGGAATGGGAAGGGTATTGCTGAACTGAGTGCTGAGACAGGAATGGGAAGAGTATCCCTGAGCCGAGTGTTGAGACAAGAACGGGAGAGATACCATTTAACGGAGGGCTGAGACATAACATTAAATCAAAAATATTACAGATCTATCTATAACTCCCTTTTTAAAAAAAATTGTTTTAAACACGATTGAAAAAAATGATAGAGTAAACAGGCCCCTGGGACGAAAACGATCTTTTTGTACAAGTAGTAACCAAATAATTTGAACTCTCTCTCTCTCTCTCTCTCTCTCTCTCTCTCTCTCTCTCTCTCTCTCTCTCTCTCTCTCTCAGAAGTACATGCATACAGGATATAGTGTTCTCTCTCTCTCTCTCTCTCTCTCTCTCTCTCTCTCTCTCTCTCTCTCTCTCTCTCTCTCTCTCTCTCGTGTTTTTTTGTTGTTGTTTTTTGTGCGATGCCATAATTGAGAAATGGTTTAGGCCCTATTTGTGGGGAGGAATCAAGGTGTTCTTCTGTCACTTTGGAGTATTTGAAGTATGATGGTGATTATTTCCCCCAACTGTTGTCAGGGTAAATAATAACAAAGCTGTTTGAGAAGCCAGCTTTGTGTTATATCTGTCGTCCTTGTACTCTGGTCCTTGTGTAAACATATTAAGTCCAGCCCTGATCTAAGATGTTATTATTCAGCCATGTACGTGCTCTTGAAAAAACCATATTCGGATTTTTAACGAGTCTATCCTGTCCAATACAAGCAATCGAAGACTAACGAAGATGGAGCTTCTATCGTTGGAGATTCAATTAATTTAAAATAGGCTACATTTTAAAACGTATTTGAAATAACTCCGCCAATTAACATGGACAAACGCATTATAAGACAAAACAACGCGTTTCGATCTCATAGGTCTTCTTCAGGCAAGATAAACAACATTCAGGTCGAAGGAAATGAAGAACGAACAATCACTTATCTTCTCATATTTGGTGCAAGATGGGCGTTATTGTTCTTTCTTCATTTTCGTTGTCCTGAGTGTTGTTTGCCTCGCCTGAAGAAGACCTAAGAGGTCGAAACGCGTCGTGTGTTTTTTTTCTTTCTTGTAATTCGTTTGTCCATGTTATTTGGCAGAATTATTTCAAATTCCTTTTAAAATTTGTTTCAATTTCCGCCCACAGTCACCTCACTTTGCAACTGATTTCAAGTAATTGAGCTATCGAACTCCATCATATACAATCTGGCTGGACCAGTTTTTCATGAATAGGTACAGTTAATATCGC
>CM031619.1:61890013-61902513 GCA_018398815.1 Conus ventricosus
TATTGTAAGTAACATATCAATAAAGAAGTTGTGCTGTGTTTTTGTTGTTGTTGTTGTTGTTTTGTATGTGAATATTTCAAAGGTCGTTCTTCGTGTACCTGTCTGGATCTAACTGTGGCTCTCTCTTTTTCATTCCTCCACAACTTTTTATTTTCCTATACACCACGCTTCCATATTCTGCTCTCTCCCTCTCACATACATGCGTCTATGCATACATTCACATACAAACACATACAGACAGATATACACACACAAAGAGACACAGACACAACACACACAGACACAACACACACACACACACACACACACACACACACACACACACACACACACACACACACACACACACAATGTGAGCACTTGCACACAAGCATGCATTCATACACATAAGATAAGATAAGATAATGTTGCTTATAGCCCAGCCGACCGCAAAGGGCCACATCAGGGCTGTCACCACGTTAAAATCAACTCACCAGTATTCATACACATGAGTACACAAAAGTACATACTATCCCCACAACCATGTCATATCAATCACAAGTATTCCAATCCGTGCAACCACTTCACATACTACTTAAGACTATCTCTCAGGAGGGCCTGTCTTCTTTAAGCTAGAACATTGATTCTAACATTGCAATAACGTTATTTCTCTCTGGATTCCTGGCTGGGTATTACAGCCATGTACTCATGGAATTTTTCCACCCTGGCTGGCTCCTACTCAGAGCTTTATTTGCTATGGGCTCAGTTGGGAAGACCGGGACAATTCAGTAAAGTTTTTACATGATGGATGCGTCTGAGAGAGTAGTGCTCGAATTTCCTGACTAACACTGCAGGCATCTGTATCTCTCAGGTCTGGTTGACATCAGGATATGTTATGAAAGTAAGCACAGAGAACAGTCCTGTCATGTAGTCTGACCAGAACGGAAATCTGTAGCATTGTCTTCATCGTCTTCATCCTCACTGATCAGCTTAAAAAACAGCGTCTCAAATTCTGTTGCTCTTCATGCCTGCTCTTATAGTGACTGCAGTTTCAGTTTCCTTTCCATGTTTATAAATGCACTTGTTGAGGTGTTGAGGTCACTGATATCAGCCAATTCATGGGAGCTGTTGTTGGACAGATCTGGAAGTGCCATCTGGAGGGACAGCTAACTCATGCTGACTCTGCAACTAAGCAGTTACTTTTGTTATCTTTACGAGCATTCATCAGTAAGGGCTTAGTAAGTAGTGTCTTGCGTAGGTTTGATCAGAGCAAGCACCACTGAACACCTCTGAAATGAATCTCAAATAAATGTTTGCGAACCGCCAAGAGAAACGTGGACAAACGAGTCACAAGACAAAACACGCCGCGTTTCAACCTCTTAGGTCTTCTTCAGGCAAGACGCAAAACAAATAGGACAATGAAAATGAACGAGCTTGTCACTTAGCTTTGATCTCTTCAGCACAAGGTAGGTGTTTGAATGAACACCTCTGAAATGACTTGGCAGCAGTACAGTGTCGCCTCTGATGAGTCATCTAATGATGCTTAACATTGATTACTCTCTGTAGATTGTTGGTGACTGGGCTTTGCTGGACAGCCCAGGCTGTGACTCTGGACAGGGAGCCAGAATGAGGGGCACAGTGCAGTTTAGGTGGCATGGAAGATAGCACAGAGAAAAATTGTTTTGTTCGTATTTTTTCCTTGCCCATTAATGGTCAGTGTTTGAACACATATTGTACCTTATTTGGAAAGTTATAAAAAAAAGATTTACATCATATCATTTGACATTACTTAAAACAACATTATTAGGAGTGATCAATATGGACAACTTTAGTTTACATATTCATGTATATGTGTCTCAGTGAATGTCAGTTTATTGAATGATGATTGTTATGATTGGATGTTGAAGCCCAGTCTTAGATATTATTATAAAACTAAGTTATAGACTTAGAAAAACAAAAAAAATCTCAAACAAAATCCAAATGATTCACTCAAGTGCTTTCATTCAGACTGTTTCAACTTATAAGCTATGGCATTCTTCAGCCTTTTGTTATTTATAAACAACGACACAAAAATGAAAGGACATAAAAACTATTGTGTTATAGACTCATGATTGAACTCTCTCTCTATCTCTTGCCTCTTCTCTCTCTCTCTTTCTCTCTCTCTCCTCTCTCTCTCTCTCTCACACACACACACACACCATTTTGCTCAGTCTTACAATGCCTCTCTCTTCTCTTTTCTCTCCCCCCCCCCCCCCCCCCCCCCCCCCCCCCCCCCCCCCCCCCCCCCCCCCCGTTGCTCAGTCTTACATGCTCATTTTCTCCATCTACTCTGAATGATCATTACAAGACTCTGAACTTGAAAGGGGAAGATGGTTAAGGAGCCCAAACAAATCAAACAGCAATCATGGCAATGTACGGGGGCCAAGAGAAAGTACTTTGATTAGTCTAAGACATCAATTCAGGTTAACATGAAGTTTTTTAGCTCCAGATTCTCTCTCCTGCACCAAAACCTAGCATCTTTTTTCAGATCTGCTGGTATATCTCATGTCCCTTAGCATGTGCCCCAGCGTCTGAAGCGTTTGCCCATTATGGTGTCCAAGTTCTTCCAGATTATGTAGAACCTTTTGTACAGTCTGCCCACTCTCTCCCCTAAACCGCATGCTGACAGCTAGTACAGTTGACAAGTAGGGGGACATTTTATGATCGACAAGTCGATTGTCATCTTGAAGACTGGCCAGTAAGCGGCTGTGGAAGGTGGTCATCTTCTGCAGGTGGTTGTGCATGGCACACATCAGTAACATGAGTGACATCCAACAGCTTGTGGGGGATGAGAGTCTGAAGGCTTACATACAGGGCAGTGCTGAAGGCATGGTGATCAGTCTGAGATTGTCACTGTTCGTCTTTCCAACAGTGGTTAAATCAAGGGTAGCCTTGTGCATTCTGGCACTTGTGTACAACATGGGAAGAAATTGATTCAGATACAGACTCAGATGGGGATTGTGAGGGATGGTAGATGGGTCTCTGCTGGGTTAGCTTTCCCATATTTTTTCATATTGTTCAGCTCAGAAGCTCTGCTCAGCTGAAGACTTTGTGGATGGCAATGTTTGCATTTCCTGATGCATCTTTATTTCTTTGGTATCCTCTGCATCTTCTGATATGTACATTGAAGGTGCTGTCATAGGAACAGATATGTCTAAGGTGCAGGCACTGGCTGTATGGGATACTGCACAAACAATGGCAAGAGAACTGACCCACCTGGAGTGCAGGTGCTGGGTGTATGATATGCTGCACAGACAATGGCAAGGGTGACAAGAGCTGAAGGGTAAGGTCATGGCAGTGTCACTCCATTTAACATGGAGGTTTGTGGTTAAAAGTGATGATCAGACTGACAAGAAGATATGACATGAGTATGTAGGATAAAACTGCTGGACTTGCAGGTGATTTTAATGTGAATTTTAGGTGTTGAGAGTTCAGCCATGCCATGAATTTGGTCAGTTCTTCTTCATCTTGGGGCCTGAGGGTCAAGGTCTTATTGATGTACCTCTTCCAGTGAACTCAATCACCATGTGCATCTGGTCAGGATTTGCTCCTGCAGCCAAGCAATGAAGATGTTTGGAATTGTGGAGACTACTAGGTTCCCATAGCTGTGATCGATTGATGGGTTAGATTTACATTCTATTGGCCGGAGGCCCTTAAGGACAGGGTATACTCACAGACATAGGTCTGCATGTTTTGTGGCAACTGCCATCGCTGGCAGTAGTGGGTGAGCCCGTGGGGGGGGCCGTCGTCTGTTGCTCTCTGAGCTCTGGTACCTTTTGAACTTAAGTTCAAATTTGGGTTTGGTCGGTCGACAACGGTCATTGGTGTATCGTAGCTGTGCCAATCACCCATTTGTTGATCTTGCTATTGAATCAAACAGTATTGTAGCGAAAGATGTGTTCAGTTTTCTTAAGAAACAGATTTTTCAGAAGGGCATCAAGAACCAGTTTTAGTTTTGTTGCTATGGCCCCAGACTTGGATGTGGCAACTTTCTGGTGGGAATTGTTAGAGTGCCACTCGACCATATTGATGGTCATAATGCGGGCTTCTGGTGGCAGAGGACCCAAGTTGGTCATCCACTCCCCACCAGTTGCTGGAAGTTGGTGATGTCCTGCATTAGAGGCAACAACTAGAAGTCCTCCAGGTTGGATGGTTTCTCAGTAGGTCAAGCACTTCCAGTTACAGTAAGTCTTCCAGGTGGGTTCTCCTTGTTTGTTTGGACTTTAGGAAAGTGAGAGAAGACGCTGGTCCTTGTTTTTTTTATTCCTCCAGTACAGCCCATCTGTTGTGGTCTTTGTCATTGAGGCGCTTATTTCACAGCTGTTGTTATACAGGGTAATTGAACAGTCGCACGATGAAAGGTTCTGTTAGTAATTGAGGGTGCTGAGTTGCTTGAAAACTTCTGCTGTAGTCTGTACAATCTTGCACAACAGTAGCCCCACTTTGTGTATTGTAGTGATTCACATGTGGTAGATTTACACAAGTTGACATAGATTGGACACAGATTTACAGCATTAACAATCCAGATAATGTTTGTTTGTTTGTTTTTTTTTATTGAAGATTAGGAGTGTGGCTAGTCGTCAGGGATGTAATGGTGTCACAATAAGTGTCCAGGTGATTGTCTCTTCTTTCTGGGAGTGGTAGGTGGAGTGGGGAGGGGTGGGTTCTAATATATCTATCTTGGACTTTGTTGAAAGTTGACACATTTTCTTTGAAGAAGAATTCTTTTTGGCGCATCTGTCTTCCATCCTGTGTTACACCTTCTCCTAGTAGCTCCAGCTCCTCCACGATGTTGGTGTAGAGCAGAATTTTGTACCTAAAAATGGAATGGTCTTCTCTTCATCAGTGGACTGCAGTTGGATGGGGAAAAAAAGAAAGAAAGCAGAATCTAAAAAGGAGACAAAGATCCTGCATCCATTACTAGTTCCCAAATCATAACAAAAGATTTCAAACCCACTTTGTAAACTGTATTCATTCATTTGTAACTGGTCTCCCTTCAGCATTCCGTCAGTTTTTGCACCCAACCCCCATAACATTGTAATATTCTTTTTTGCTGTCTCATCTTACCCCTTCCTCCCTGCTTCGTCTCTTTAGTGGCGTTACCGCTGTGCCCACTCTGTCGAGCCACTCCATTGCTTTGCCATACAAAGGCTTTTTCTGTGGCTGCCCCAGCACTTGAAGTCCATAGTGAGCAATTATCAATACCAGGCCATCATGCAGCACCTTAACATGACACGGAGTTGCAAGGGTGTTGCACGTCTTCACAAGAAAAAAATTATCATCAAAATTAAAAGAATAGAAGAAGAAAACTATGAATGTTCCTTCACCCTTCTCCTCCCTCCCCCCTCCTGCAAACAAACAAACAAACAAACAACAAAGAAACATGGTAAATATTTTGTTTATTCTTAAGGCTTCAGCCACTTGTGTCAAAATGTGTTGAAAGGAGCTTTAGTTTCAGTTTCATCAAGGTGTCACTGCGTGTGGACTAATCATATACACTACAGCATTACCTGTGAAGTTCCAAGATCCCATTGTGCACGATGTATCGTTGATGGATAAATGAAAGCAGCATTATGCTCCAAAAACAAAAACAAGAACTGGCAAATCTGTTTTGGAATAAGCATGCGTAATTAAAGACTACAGAGCATGATGCATTATGCTTAATATTTTCTAATCTGTACATATTATAGGCTAACAATTTAAACAATACAACAACAAAAAAAGTACGACATTCCATGAAATGTATTTGTAGGTCCATTCTGGTTAGGGAGTATCCAGTAGGGCAATTCTGAACGTTTCTGTATACTATCCTAGCATCGATGCTGCTTGCACTGTTGGTCAGCAACATCTGACAAAAACATCTATTAAGTGGATTCAAACCCAACTCTGAGATTCCATTCTGCCCATTTGAGCTCATAGCTCACTTGACAACCCTGGGTAAGAGCTAGTCAGGATAAAAAAGTCACTGAGGTAAATGGCACCAATGGGACATGAACCGGCAACCTTCCAATCCATTGTCAGTGAGGCTAACCACTCCACCACAGTACTTAGCTCGTATTTTCTTATCTAGTGTAATATCTTTATGATGTTCTACATAAAGTGTTTTCCAGTCAAACTCATGTATGCATGTGCACACAGGCACATAGAAGTGCATGCATGTTTATGCGCACACACACACACACACACACACACACACACACACACACACACACACACACACACAAACAACAACAACAACAACAACAACAACAACAACAACAACAACAACAACAACAACAACAACAAACAACACCCCCCCCCCCCCCCCCACACACACACACACACACACACATGTGCATGTGCACATACATACATGCACACACAGAGAACTCAGCCGCTCAGTGTTTTCTGACAAACGTAAACAACAAAATCACCAACTGAAAAATATAATACAATTAGGAAGACAGGATTATGGAAGGAGATCCG
Source organism: Conus ventricosus (assembly GCA_018398815.1). Classification (NCBI taxonomy): domain Eukaryota; kingdom Metazoa; phylum Mollusca; class Gastropoda; order Neogastropoda; family Conidae; genus Conus; species Conus ventricosus. The sequence continues at coordinate 61,896,497 of CM031619.1, forward strand.
TAGTCACAATATATATATTGACTGTCATGAGTGGCATGATTCTGCATAGCACATTCTGCTATGATTTGCATGCAGTGGGGTGACTTAACTGCAGCTGTTGGTTATGAGACAGACCATTTATTGATTCTAGAGAGGATAGATTGATCTATCTAGACATGTATGTGGTAAAGAATTGATTTATCAGTTTGAAAATGCAAAATGATAGCAGTATATTGTCAAGGTTACACATTTTCATTTTGCTCTGTTTTGTTTGTTTATTGAAATGAAAAGTCAATTGGATTTTTGCATAAAAGCAATGTATTGTCATTGGTTTGTTTTTTCAAATGAAAAATCAATTGGATACTTGTACTGTGATCTTAGAGTTAAATCAAAGTACTAAAATTCTCTGTCTTTGCTTCACTTATCAGTCTGTCTGTCTGTCTGTTGTCTATCTGTCACCCTCTCTCTTGCTCTCTTTTTCTCCTCCATCTCTCTGTCTCTGCCTGTTTCTGTCTTTCTGGCTGTCTGTCGGTCTGCATGACTGTCTATCTCTCTCTCTGCCAAAAAATCTTATCCTTGGGTATTTAAACTGTATTTCTCCATTCATAGCAAGTCCAGAAAAGTCTGATGCCAGTATGCTGTTCTTTTATGATTTTCGTGCTCAGTATTTTTGTTGTTAAACAGTTTTCATGGCACGGTTTATTACATTCTTTTCATTACACATGCACACACGTGCACCCCCCCCCCCCCCACCCCTTCCCCGACACACACATGCGCGCACACACTGACCGATAGACACATACACACACATGCATGCACTCATGTACACAGCCTCTCTCTCTCTCTCTCTCTCTCTCTCTCTCTCTCTCTGTGGTGTTTATTCATACAGGCCATCTAGTCCCTGGGGAAGAGTACACATGCTGCTATTTCTCGTAAATAAAAGAGGTAGCTACCATGACAAATCAGGGTCGCTTTAGACTGAAATGCTGCAAACTGTTTTCTAGTTCTTTTCATTTGACTATGCCATGAACATAATTTAACAAAACAATAAAAATGAAACAAGTTTGTCTAAAGTACTTAGAAGGGAGAAAGGGGGGGGGGGGGGGGGATGGAAAGGGGCAGGCTGGGGAAAGTCTTCTTAATGGGAACAGTGTTAATTGAAAGGTTCCACTGTCTTGTAATTCTGTCATGCCCCAGATGATGATGGGTGAAAACCGGCCAGGCAGGACGTCAGGTGAGCACACCAGGATCCAGCAGGATGAAGATCAACCTGTATAATGTTGGCGACGGGGAGATCTTCACCTACTCTCTGCCCTCTTTATTGGGGACATTGACTATCTCCACGCAGATAGTCTCCTCCATGTCTGGCTTGACCACAGTCCGGATCATGTCGTCCACTGGCCCATCATCGAAGGCTGCTTCAAAGTCCTGGTGCAGCTGAGGCTCGGAGACAATGTCATCTGCATGAGGCATGAGGGCGACGTCCTGCAGCTGAAGGTGGTGTACCAGCGACCTGCGTTCACCTATTTTGTGCGTCTGTCTACATTGTGTGTGCTGACGACGACGGGTATTTTCAAGGCCCAGAATCAGTGGACTGCTCACCACAGAGTGCCATACAACGTATTCGGCTGGGTGCCCAGCTCATCCAGTCGTTCACCGCAGAGAAGTTGAAGGAGCACGGGTTTGGTCGAGTGACTTTTCAGTTTGAGTCTGAAGATGGTGTACAGCCGGTGTGTCATATTTTCCGTTCCAAACTGACGCTGGAGGAAGCATATTCTATGTCGGGAAATGATCTGTGGACTCACTTTGGGAAGGAGTTGATGACGTCTGGTTTCTCCAAGCGTCACAAGTGTAAGTGGTATTGCTTCATGTCCTTCACACGATATGAGCTCCCTCAGGATGCCCTCCTGCCCAAAACTCACAGCGAGATTCTCAAGTACACGAAAGGACACACTGCCCTAGGTGAGTGATGAACACTTTGTCATGTATGTGTGCACATGGGTACATGTGATCATGTGTGCATGTCTGTATATGTGTATAATATGTATAAGTATTGCATGTTATGTGTGCATTTCAAAAGTAAGTGCGTAACCGACCTCTGCCAGTAAAATACTGTTTTAAAAGGATCATACACAAAGCTTAGGATACAGGCTACTGTATGGATCTTGACAGGTTTTGTCCCAGAAAGCTCAGGGTTTATCTTTACCAGTAGTAACTGGTATTTTACTTTACTTGACTTTCACTGATTGCCATGACTGGTCTTATGGTTTTGTTTGACCTATTTGCCATAGCTGAGTTTACTGTACCAGTCTTTTTGTTTCTTTTATAGTTGCCTTGTACAATCACTGGAAGCTTTGGGGAGGGTGAGCAAGGTACTATGTGACTGTGATTTCATCACAGTGAGACGGCTACCATCAACATTATAATTAATCTCCACACCATGAGATTCTCAGTCTCTTTCTCTGTCTTGTGTGTGTGTGTGTGTGTGTGTATGTGTGTGTGTGTGTGTGTGTGTGTGTGCGTGCGCACACGCGCGCATGCGTGCTATACCTGTACATATGTATATGTGGTAATATGACAAGTTCAGTTCCACCTGGTGTTATTACGGAGAAGATGTGTGTGAACACTTACCCCATAGCAGTTTTCTGTCTTCACATCACAATACCTTCATTTTCAGATCACAGGCTCTTGCTTACATGACAATAGCTAATAGTTTCAAGGATTTATTTTAAGTCATTGTGCTGTTTGTCAGTGCTTTTGATTTCACCATCTTGATCTTGCTGAAGAAGCAAGGAAAACAGTGGAGGCTTTTTAATGCAGTTGATTGCATTATCATCTGCTAGGACTTTCATGTACTGTCTGTTATTTCTTTTTCTTTTCGTTTGAGAGGGGTTTGGGGAGAAGGGCAAGGGGTGGATTGGAAGAGGCTGCCAGAAAATGTTCTGCTGGTACTGGCTGTCTTAATATTTTCAAGAGAATCTGTGGGTAGAACCTGGCGGCATCATCTGCAGCATGATTACTGATGTAATGTGTTTGCACGTGGTATGCATGTGTGTTTAAGACGTTTGTGAATTTCTGTGTGTGTGTGTGTGTGTGTGTGTGTGTGTGTGTGTGTGTGTGTGTGTGTGCGAGCGTGAGTGCGCGCGTTTACGTATGCATGGGCATAGAAGTATGCTTGTGTGTGTTTGAGTCTGGTATATATCATGTGTGTGTATGTTTGTGTTTGGAGAGGAGGCATTTTGTGTCCATTGAACATTTATTATCATTTTATATGATTTATGTGAATTCCTCATGTATCACTCGGACAGAACTTTCCTATGATCATGAAGCTGAAGGAGCTGTATACTTTCTCACAGAAACTGGGTGGAAAGTTTGGACATGTATGTCAATTACAACTGTTTATGCTCCGTGTGCACTGCAGCTGGATGAAATGTATTCCTCAGAGATGCAGTTTATACCAGTACTTTAGGCTGAAGGAAGCAGCAGAGCTGTGCTGTTCATGGAGATCTCATCAGCTTTGCTACACTTTGTTGCCAGCTGCTGTGCAGAGAGAACATCCAAGACACACTTAAGCGTGTTTTCCAACAAGACATTGTGGATGTTTTCTCTGCAGTTCACAAAGATAGCAAACCTGGTGAGATTCCTCTAGAGGCAAAAATAGCTGCTGTTTCCCAGATCCTGCGCTTTAGTTTGACTGTGCTCTACTTTTTGAGGGCCCACAGTATTGAGTATGCACTAAGTACCAAGCCAGTCACATTCTCTTCTTTTCTATTTGCACAGAAGAATTAGGTGCGAAATAGTGTGTTTGAATACAGGTTTCACAGTATTCCTTCTTTCGGCTTTAGTAAGTCCCGTTTCTCATGTCTTCAGTGCTGACATCAGTTGCAGTCAGCAAGTCTGCACTTTTATTTTTTCACTGTCCCTTTGAAGAAATTGTCACATAATTCCACACATTAAAATAAAACATCAAATGCTGAATGTGCAACGGAAACACATGATTTATATTGTGTCTGAAAAAGTGAAAAGTTGAAAGCATGATCCAACAAAATGTAGATTTAGTTATTTCCATAATTTCAGAGTTCAGTTTTCAGTCGTTGGAGGCACAAGTAAAATTGAGATTTTGAAGAAGAATGCTGAATTTTGCCTAAAGATATTTAGTTTATATGTGTACATGTTGCACGTGGACCTGTCTTGTCTTGTCCATTACATGACTCCTGTTTCACATACCTTATCAGGACTGGAAAGTGAAAGTTTGTAAAGTTGCCCTACTTTTGTCACTGTTGGCCCTGGAGAGATGTTTAAGTTTCGAGATTAGCTTTTTTCCACCAGATGATCCCAGATTCTCTGACTCAAACGGCTCTACCTGAGATGAAAAGTGTATATTCTTATAGCACGTCCTGGCAATTCAAATTCACATCGAAACCTTGTCAAGACCTGAGGCCTCCAAAGATGCATGCACACACACACACGCACGCACGCACGCACGCACGCACGCACGCACGCACGCATGCACGCACGCACGCACACACACACACACACACACACACACACACACATTGTGTGCACACATTTTTTTTCTTTTGTGGATAACAACAGTTATTTACTGTTGTCTGTGACTCAAACCACAGGTGGCGGGGGTCTGGCTCTCTTTGGCACGGGGAACCTGCATACCTGGGCTCCTAGCCTGGAAACGTTGCATGCCCACCTGACTGACCGTCGCAAGATCAACCGACATCACTTCATGGATGACAGTGCCTACAGGTCAGTGGCCGAACTGGACACCCATCGGTGAAAAACATCTGATTTTTTTTTTTTTTATCTTAAAAATCTTCCTTTGCTTTTTTTTGTTTTGTTGTTGTTGTTGTTTTTAAACAGGTGGCTATAAAAGTCATTAGGTGGTTATAGCTCTTTATTTCTGTTTGGGTCGTATTTGTTTATGTCTGCACACAGATTAAGACACAGACTTAAAAGCATGCGTACAAGTATGCATGCACTTACACAGGCACATACACACATTCGCACACAGAAGACACACACACACACACACTCACACACACACACAGACACACACACACACACACACACACACACATGCATGCACACATGAATCTCTCTCTCTCTCTCTCTCTCTCTCTCTCTCTCTCTCTCTCTCTCTTCAACACACACACACACACACACACACACACACACACACACACACACACACACACACACACACACATATGGAACATCACAAAAAAGCTCAGAATACAGAAGGGCTCATTGAACTCGGGGTCAGAAGCCTGTCTGAGACATTCTGCTGACTTTGGGCTCTATCACTTGCCCTTCTTTCAGCCATTACCTTTATTCCCTCCTCCACCCACCTCTTCCTTGCTATATTTAGCCTCTTACCCCCCAACACATCAGCCCCTTCACCCCTCCCTCCTTCCCCTGGCTTTGGGCTCCTCCCATGCCCTCATCTAAAGCTCTCCTCACCCGAATATCGATTTTCTCCTACGCTCCACTGTGGACTTGAGGGATTTAGTGGGTGGGGAAGGGGCGGAAGTGAGCGGGGGGGGGGGGGGGGGGGGGGGGGGGGGTGTTGGGAGGATGGGGGTGCCAGAAGATGAATGAAAGGGAGGGACTGTCGCTCTTGCACTCTTCCTAGCTGGTTGTGTGGATTGTGGTTTACCTCTGGAGGAAAGCCGGCTTCTATTTCTGGCACTTCAGTTGGCTATCAAGAGAGGGAGGTGTCTGTGGATGTCGTCTGCCCCCCTTTTTTTTTTCTTTGAGCTAATTGTTGTTTTTGGTGCTATTTTGGCACTGAATACTACTCAGAGCTATTTGGGTTTGTGTCTATGTTCGTTTGTTTTCGTCAATTTTGACCTTTTGAGAACTGTGTGTGTATATTGTGCACATGTGGATGGTTGATCTTGACTGAAAAAAAGAAAAGCCAAGAGGGAAAGGAGGAAAGGTAGACATTGAATACACACAAGTGGCAGTGAGGGCTTTTGTTGTTGTTGTTGTTGTAAGTTTTGCAATTTGCAGTTTTTGTTGGT
>CM031619.1:61907513-61915013 GCA_018398815.1 Conus ventricosus
TGCCATAGAACCACAGGACTATGCCCAGACTGTTGATATGTTTACAGGGAGTACTACTGGGCCAACTACGTGACAGGTTTGGGAGCCTCGCTACACGAGCTGGGTCACACCTTTGACCTGGCCCACACGGCCACCGGCATCATGGCGCGTGGCTTCGACGACCTCCACAAGGTGTTCACAGTCCAGCGGTCGCGAGGCAGCCGAGCAGGCAGCGTGGAGCGACAGCGCTACTCCTCATGCAGCAGCAGCAGCAAACGTCTCTCGCACCTCCTCCATCAGCAGTCTGGACAATGAGGGTGGGAGTGGTGGTGGTGTGGCGGGAGGAATTGCGGTTCCTGGTGCCTCTGGTGGGGGTGGAGGAGGAGGGGGAGGATCAGCAGTGATGGACTTTCAACAGAAGCGCTACAAGGATGTGTGCTATGGCAGTCCTTATAAAACGGGTCAGTTTGGGGGCGGGTGGGTTGTTTGTGTTTTATGCTGCTTGGAGTTGCTTGACTGACTGGGTGATGGGTTGGTTGGTATTTAGGTTGGCTTTATTCTATGTTGGTTGTTGCAGTGAGAATCCAACTCATGTCCTTTGAAGACAAATGGTGCACACAAGACGCTGACTGAGGAGAAATGACAAGAGCTGGTTCTGTATGTCATTGAATCACTTCCAGTCTAAAGTCTTCACTTCCAACAGAAGATGCCACAAATAATTCAATCTGCATTTTGATGGTTATTGCAGTCCCAGCATAGAGACATGTACTTCCACTGCAACAAAATTCAAAAGACTGCTGTTTGTCAAACATCCAAAGCCCATAACTGGTTGTAGTTTATGAAATCAAAAGTTCAAGAATCATAGCGGAACAAAATAGATCACAATATATGGAATATCATTGAAAGTTCAAAGACCTAGATGAGGTTTAGCTAGCCAGTCTGAGGGCATAAAACATTCTGGAAAAAAAGTTTCTAGAACCTTGTGTAAGCTTTTTGCACTTTCTTGCAGGTTTGTGGACTTTCAGGACACTTGTAGATTGATGTTATTTCTGTCACTTGTGCATGTATGTCATCTGGTAAGTCAGCATTACATGGAACAATTCCTTCAGAGGTATCAAGCAACGTTCAGTCTGAAACCACCAAATTTGCAAACAAACTGATTTTTTTTTTTTCTAGTAAAATGTTTGCTTCAGAAACAAACGAATGGGTTGATCAGTAAGTAGGGTGATCATATTTTGTTGTATTGTACTGTATTGCCTTGTATTTTTTTTTAATCATAACAGATTTCTCTGTGTAAAAATTCAGGCTACTTCCTAGGAAGAGTTGTACTGTATTGCCTTGTATTATTTTTTTATCATAACAACAGATTTCTCTGTGTAAAATTTCAGGCTACTCTCCCAGGAAGAGAGCTTTTTTTTTGGGCATGTGATATATAGATGCATGCTGGGCATAGTGCCTTTGTCCATTGTTTGTCTGGATGGACTAATACTCAGACTACTTTTCAATTCTCTAGCAGAAATGGGGAGAAGAACCCCACCCTGTTTGAAACTTATAAACCACAGACCTAGGATTTACTCTCTAGCGAAAAGGGAGTGAAAAAAAAAAATGCTCTTGCTTGAGACCTGCAGCCCTAGACCCAGGATTTATTGTCTAGGAGAAGGGGGAGAAGACCCCCACCCTATTTGAGACCCGCAACCTCAGACCCAGGATTTATTTTCAAGTGGAAAGGAGGAGAAAATCCTCTCCTTGTGAGACCCATTACCTTAGACCCAGGAGTTACAGTCTAGCAGAAAAAAAACTTGCAAATTCAAAGCTTGGATTTGTTTTTGCTTTGCACGCACGGTATCTACTAGGCCTGTGTATACCTATGACTGACGAGATTGTGAGCTTCAGCAGTCCTTTCAAATTGACAAGTTGTCGCTGTGAGAGTTAGTTTTGTTTTATGTTTACTTTTGTGACTGCTTGATGACTGATTGACTAATTAGTAGACTGATTGATTGATCGATCAGTGGATTGGCAGACTGATGATTGATTGATCACTTGATTCACTGATCGTTTGGTTTGTTGATAGATTGATTATGGATGATTACAGTGATAATAACAACAGACGAATATTGAATTAGACGACAGCAGGGGACATGACAGAATGATGGATGGGCGGACGGTTAGGGTGATAGTGGATGGATTGAAATGTTTTTCCAGTGTATGTACGTATGTATTGTGTGTGTGTGTGTGGTGTGTGTGTGTGTGTGTGTGTGTGTGTGTGTGTGTGTGTGTGTGCATGGTTATGAGTGTGCTGTACATGGTATTTGGAAGATAAACAATTTTAACTCTTATTATCAAGGAAGCACACAAAGAAGTTAAGTGTATACCTAAATTTGTTACACAAATGACAGCACAAGTCAGAGACAAATGTTGCAAATTAATTATTATGTGCATTGCACAAGAAACGAAGGGAGGAAGGGTGGAGAAACTGTGTGGATTTTTACGACTTTGTCAGTCAGAAGCACAACTTTTTCACAGTATGTCTGTGATATTCACATCAACATTTGGAGTCATATGCAGAAAAGAATCTGCATGACATATAAATCAGTTGTAATCCGTCGCTTTGGTGGTTTTATAACCTCATGAAGTAAACATGTTTCTTTCAGTTGGAACACACACATGCAAACACGCTCACGTACATGCATACATGCACACACGCACGCATACCGCACTCACGCTCACACATACACGCATTGCACACACATACAAACACTCGTGAATGGTGTAATCAAATTCATAATAAATTGTTTAAAATTTGCCCAGATTTAACAATCCTTTCCCATCGGTGGTACGTAACCGTAAAGAGGAATCGATTTTGTCACGGTTACATATTGGGCACAGCTATATAACGCACAGTTGGATATTCAGAAGGGAAGACCCCCATGGTGTGTTTGCGTGTGACAGCTTGTTCAGTGTTAATCATTTTTTTGACAGAATGTGCTGAATTTGATGTGTATTAGGGAGAAGTTCTTTTCCACCAGTGATTTATCGGTTCTTTTTCGTGAGATTTCAGTGGATCTTATTTTTTCTTTTTGAAAGAGGTAAACTTATTTTATAAAATATAGGGGTTTTAATTAATGTACTCAGGTGTCGAAGGAGTTGAAAAGATAATTGCGCTTTTGTCCTCATAAATTTTAAGTGATGTGATAATACTAGGTGGGTATTTGTATCAAGAGACTCAGATATGATAGCTGAGGTCTGATTTGGCTCCTAGTAGTCCGCTGGACCCTATAAACACTAACATAACTAACTAACTATACAAACACTCACACACCACATCACACACACACACACACACACACACACACACATGCACACATTCACACTCATGCACAATTTTTTTTTTTTTTTCATGCACGCTGTCCATCTGTGAGAGGTTTTCCCACGGGTCAGTTCTCCCCTCCAGCAGCACAGAACGGGGTTTTAGGTCCCACCTCCCCCTTAGTCGTCAAGGTGGGAGAATGCCTTCAAGCCCGTCAAATCGCCCTTCCTTGACCTTCTCTGTAAAAAACTATGATGGCAGCGAGACTCACGCACAATCTCCCAGGATCCTCAGGGGGAAGTGGTCACTGAGCTGACTGTCAAGCTCAGATGGGTCTCGGGTTTTTGGCAGCATCGCTAAAGGTAGGCTTCCACTGAGTGAACAAGAGGGCAGAGATAGTAGTAGAAGGACTGAGAGAGAGAGGAGAGAGAGAGAGGGGAGAGAGAGAGAGAGAGAGTTTCAGAATGATTGAATGAATAATGTTTCATTGATTTAAACCATAGGCCTTTTTTTTTTTTTTTTTTTGGTTTTGTGAATGGTTTTATAATGCTGTATGAAAAAATAAAGGAAATGAGAAGCAGCCAGCGTGATTTTGACCGTTCTGCACAGAGCATCATGAAAGAAGTATTTTCTCTTTATTCAGACATGATGTTTTTCCCCCTTCATTTTCCGCTTCAGGGGTCATTGCCCACTGACCTCTAGAGGGCTTGGCCTGGACTCTACTGAGGGTTTACTCTGGCCCCGTCAGGTCTGTGCCCATTGTAGTAAATGACCTTAGTTAATCTTCAAATCAACACAATGAAAATCTGCTGTTCTGGAAGGCAGCAAGAAGCTTACTTTGAACAAACAAGACTGCAATATTCAGCAATGTCCATGCTTATTAGAAAGGAATTTTTCTCTGATATCTCTGAGTCTTCAGCATTAGAAAACAAAAGGTAACTTCATGTTCCTTTAGACATAGTATACAAAGGACACATCACATCATCTCTGAGTCTTTAGCATTAGAAAACAAAATATATTACTTCATGTTTCTTTTGACATATTATACAAAGGACACATCACATCATCTCTAAATCTATAGCATTAGAAAACAAAATATATTACTTCATGTTTCTTTTGTCATATTATACAAAGGACACATCACATCATCTCTAAGTCAATAGCATTAGAAAAAAAACAAACTTCATGTTTCTTTTGACATGTTATACAAAGGACACATCACATCATCTCTGAGTCTTTAGCAATAGAAAACAAAACATAGTTCATGTTCCTTTTGACATATTATACAAAGGACACATCACATCATCTCTGAGTCTTCAGCATTAGAAAACAAAACAACCTTCGTGTTCTTTTTGACATATCATACCAAAGACACATTACATCATTTCTGAGTCTTTAGCATTAGAAAACAAAACAAACTTCATGTTCTTTTTGACATATGATGTCATACCAAAGACACATCACATCATCTCTAAGTCTTTAGCATTAGAAAGCAAAACAAACTTCATGTTCTTTTTGACATATCATACCAAAGACACATCACATCATCTCTAAGTCTTTAGCATTAGAAAGCAAAAAAGCTTCATGTTCTTTTTGACATATCATACCAAAGACACATCACGTCATTTCTGAGTCTTTAGCATTAGAAAACGAAACAAGCTTCGTGTTCTTTTTGACATATCATACCAAAGACATATCACATCATCTCTGAGTCTTCAGCATTAGAAAACAAAACAACCTTTGTGTTCTTTTTGACAAATCATACCAAAGACACATCACATCATAGTGATACAAGATTTGTCTCTGGACCTATGTGTGTTTAAATCAGATACATCCAGTCAGAATCTCATAATAACATATTTCAGTCCTCAATCCACATTCATGAAAAATAACGTTAAATCATGATTATCGCAAAATGTTCTACACAAATGAAATTTATTTCTGACACCATGTTTGTATCACGTCAAGTTCTGGCAAGATAAGGCACATTTTCTAGCTTGGTCTGGGCAAACTACTTTTTAGGACATGCAGAGCAAGGATGCCAGGTGGATGTGTGTTATATTGTCAGCTAAGAGAGGACGCGTGTCTGCTTCTTTTCATTCTGTGGCCAAGTTCTGAACAGGACACTGCCGTCAGGTCCTTGCTATTTTGCTTGTGTTCATATGATGAGAGAGAGAGATTTGGGCAGGGGTGGGGGTGGGGTGCAGGGGGATGAATACAGATTTCATGAATTAATTGTTGAGTGAGGGTGAGAGAGACAGAGAATCAGATTGAGGAATTAGAGAACAGAGATTCATTGAATTGACAGGCAGTTAACCCGTTTAATGCCAGCAGGTTGATGATATTATGTACGGTATATGTACCAGTAATGGATGACAAATGTTTGTTTGTTTTTTCTCTGAAAATCTAGCAAGAGGGTTGAGAGGCTACTATTGAGATGAAGAGCTAAATGGAATATTGTCATTCAAGGGCATTATGTACATCAAGACACATGTACCAACAAAATCCACAAAACAGTATTGTATTTCACTCTATTTTTTTTGCTTTGATTTTGACATGAGCTGTTAGCTGTCAGATCTTCACATATGTAATCTCCCTGTTCAAACCCGGGTGCCTAGTAAATGCAGTATGTGATTTCATCAGTTGCACTGCCTGTGCTCTTTTCCCCGCATCCCACTCCCTAGACACATGCCCTCAGTTCCTCCCTTTAAAAAATGTTCAGCCCTGTCTCCTTGGAGTGGCACATTTTCCCTTCGCTTTTTATCGCTCCTGTATTGCTCTCACCATCAGTGGTGTCAGTCACACTCTGATCCAATTATCAGTTCATCACCAGCCTGGCTAAGTGTTCTGAGGAAGCGAAGAGGAATGTGTGTGTGTGTGTGTGTGTGTGTGTGTGTGTGTGTGTGTGTGTGTGTGTGTGTGTGTGTGTGTGTGTGAGAGAGAGAGAGAGAGAGTGTGTGTGTTGTGTGAGAGAGTGTGTGTGTGTGTGTGTGTGTGTGTGTGTGTGTGTGTGTGTGTGTGAGAGAGAGAGAGAGAGAAGAGAGAGTGTGTGTGTGTTTGTGTGTGTATGTGTGTGTGTGTGTGTGCGTGCGTGTGTGTGTGTGTGTGTGTGTGTGCGTGCGTGCATGCGTGTGTGCTGTGTGTGTGTGTGCATGTTTGTGTTTGTGTGTGTGTGTGCCTGTGTTTGTGTGTGTGTGTGTGCCTGTGTGTGTGTGTGTATGTCACTATGTGTGTGTGTGTGTGTGTGTGTGTGTGTGGTTGTGTGTGTGCATGAGTGCGTGCGTGCATGTAGGCGTGTGTGTGTGCGTGCGTGTGTGTGTGTGTGTTTGTGACACACACGTGTGTGTTTTCAATTGTTTACCATTTAGCATCATTTGTAAAGTGTTAGAGTGGTAATGATCAATGTAGAAAACATTCTACTGCAGATTCCGAAGAGACCTTTGTTCTAAGATTTCCCACCTGTTGTGATTTTTTTATTTTTTAAAAGAAATCCATATTTTCTGTATGATCTTACTTTAACATGGTTGGTATCATGCTTTGTCATAGATTGGTTCATTAGTGGCAGGACATGACTCAATTCAGAATTTTAGTTTCAGCTTTATATTTGCACATAGTTCCACTTTTAAAGTGCAAGCAGTTGCAGCCCTTATTTGACCTTATCATCTGCTGGACTATAGACAAAATGGTTTGACTTGATTCATGTGTGTGTAAAATTTGAACACAGAATAATGGCAGCCCCATCTTTTTCAGGATGCAGCTTTCCACGGTAATCCTTTTGGATTTACTTTTTATAGATTTCTGCTTGTTCTTTGTGCGTGGCAGAAGAGACGTAACTCACAGATATATCTACCTGTCAAGTTGTGGGAAGCAGTGTGTCATTTTTTAAAATTCATATTTTATGTTTGTGCAACCTAGTGGTGATGAATGAAGCAGAAAATTGGTACGCCTCCATCACAGCATCGATATTATTTGTGTACATGATAAGCTTTGACTGACAAGAATGAAAGTGAACATTGGAAATTATTTTTTTAGTTCATTCGAAAACAAAAGTGAAAACTGATAATCATTGAATTCTGACAAGAAAAAAAAAAAAATACAGGGAATCATGTTGAGTTCTGTTCAGATGGAAAGTAAATCTTGGCAATCACTGAGATTTGAGTTCTGACTAGGGGCAGAGTGAACACAGGCAATCACATTCTGTTCTAAAGGAAAGT
>CM031619.1:61920013-61937513 GCA_018398815.1 Conus ventricosus
ACCACACAGCACTGAAATGAGAAAAAATCCACATAATTCAGGTAAGTGGGGAAAAAACATATACATTAACATCAAAGAAAAAAGATCTGGTGACAAACGGCCAAATGCTTAGAGGAATCACATGGTCTCAACATCAAGGTCTGAGAAATGGTCTAACATTGAGATTCCTCTGTTTTTGACGGCTGCTTTTTACCAGGGACTAAGGCCAGATTCAACTGAAAGAATTGCATGACGCAATGTCATAATAGTTGCTTGTTCATGAACAGAAGTGATGAATAATGTTGCATATTGGGCTCATGGAAATTCATAATGTCATGAATCAGTGACTGGAGGAAATTATTGTTTGTTAACAGGATGTAAATCAGTTAGTCTGCTATCAATGGGATGTTCACGATTGTTCGTATTATTTGCTTTGAAAATATCTCATGCATTTGAAATTTATAAACAGTTGAAATCAGTTATACTATAATTTGTTGACAGAAGAAAGTATGCATAAAAACATTTTGTTGATGGGATTGAAATTAACTCATAATCATATTTAATTTTGTTGACTTAACAAAAAAGAACAAAGAAAAAAATGACAAGACAATCTTGTTGACCTACTGGAATTGGTGATAGTATTACTTGTTTTTTCATATGAAAACTAGTTAAGATTTGTTTATGAGGAAATGTTAGAAGCCAGTGATAGTATATAATGTAGTCGCAGGAGGAAAGGGAATTGAACGTTTGTCATAAACATGGAATTTCTTAACTGATTCCACTGTCCGTTTTGAAGCAGTTTGATGTACATCCTTCATTTGAGAAGAGGGGTTCCAAAATGGGAGGGGAGGGGGGGAGGGGCGGCAGGCTGAAAGAGAAAACAAGAAGGAAGTTGAGATCTGTAATGTTTTACATTTTACTGTTTTTACTGTCTCTGATCTCTCTGATGCTGGTGGGGTTTTTGTGGGTTTTTTTTCTTGTTTCCCCTGAAAACATGTAAATGTTTTTCTTGTGATCTTTCTTCATGAAGAGCCACTGGGCATTTAGAGAGTGTGAAGGGAACACCAAACAATAGAGGAAAACAAACAAGTAGAAGATGATATTTCACTTTGTCTGGCTTGGGGAAATGGAGCACAGGGTTATTAAGGATTAAAGTGAAGGACTAATAAATAAAGCACTTATCTAAGAAAAGACAAAATTCTCGAGAGGTGTTTTGATTAATACTCACCAGAGTCCATATGTGGCATAGACGTAGTGCATGCAGTAAGAGATCCATAGTGATAAGGGAGTTATCCCTGGCAGACATGTAGAAGAAAGTTCACTTTGATTGGCTATCGAAACCATGCCGACTGGGTGAAATAAAGTTGCACTGTTTCTGTGTTGTCACACTGCCCCTATCAAGAGCAGCCTGAATTTCACACAGAGAGAACGTCATAAAGGTAGTTGATGCAGCTGAGAGCAACACTGATGAATGAATGAATGACTCGCACAGCAGCTACAAAACAAGAGTCCCGTAGAAATCAAGGAGAGCAGCGTAACAGTTGAACTGTCACATTGTGCCTCAACTTTGAGCCAGTGTTAAACAGTGTTTTCCCTTCATCTCGCACGTTACTGGTTAAAAAGTAGAAAAACATAGAGGGTTTACGTGTCCTGTATGATTTAGGTAATATCGTGTGTTGAGAGTAGAAACCGTACACAGGAAAAATAAAGAGGAGAGTATGAGCACAGCACAGTGTAACGATGATCACAGGATGTGAGCTGGTACTACAGTTGCAGCAAGGGAGTCTGACCATGTGTGCTGGTTACAAAGATAGGCTAACGCCTGTGTCACATGACAATGCTGCTTGTGGGTACGATCAAAGGTAGGCTACATCGCATCAGAACATTTCCAGTGCTAAGCCCTGGATCACACTGCAGTGCTTCTGTTGTACAGTCAAAGGCAGGCTAAGGCGTATGTCACACAGTGTTTCCTGTAATGACAGACAAAGTAAGGATGAAACTATACAATGTTTTCTGTGGTTACAGTCTAAGGCAGGCTAACCTACATGTTAAAGAATGTTTCCCATAATTGTAGACAAAGTTAGAATGAGGCCTGTGCCACAATACAATGTTTTACTGTGATTACAGTCAAAGACAGTCAAAAGTGTAGGTCACTGTACCATGATTATAGACAAAGTTAGGATGAGGCCTGTGCCACAATACAGTGTTTTACTGTGATTACAGTCAAAGACAGTCTAAAGTGTAGGTCACTTTACCATGATTATAGACAAAGTTAGAATGAGGCCTGTGCCACAATACAGTATTTTACTGTGGTTACAGTCAAAGACAGTCTAAAGTGCAGGTCACTTTACCATGATTATAGACAAAGTTAGAATGAGGCCTGTGCCACAATACAGTATTTTACTGTGGTTACAGTCAAAGACAGTCTAAAGTGCAGGTCACTTTACCAAGATTATAGACAAAGTTAGAATGATGCCTGTGTCACAACACAATGTTTTACTGTGATTACAGTCCAAAGGCAGGCAAGCAAATTACAAGACAAAACACAACAACACGTTTCGACCTCTTAGGTCGTCTTCAAGCAAGATAAACAACATTCAGGACAGTGAAAGCGAAGAATGAGCAATCACTTATCTTCTCATATTTGTTGTAAGATGGGCGTTGAAGGAAAACCACTTTTATGTTCATTCAACGTCCATCTTGGGTGGAACAGTTAAAAAAGTCTGTCAAATCCAACTACATACATAGGTTTTGGTATAAAGGATTGATCAGATACTGTTTCGATCCAAGCCGGCTTGTCTAGTTCTTGCATACCATTTGACAGTTAAACAAGGCATTTTTAGTAGTCTACAAGCTGTACCATTCACATACTTATGCGAAGAAATGTGTTTTGTCAAACTAGAGGTTGGCATGAAACGAGAGCTTTCACGGAATAATTTTGAAAACGTGTTGCATGAGAAAGGCAGGAAATATTGTCTTGAATCCATGTTTGGGCATAAAAGACTGCTTTGATACTCTAGTGAGACACAGGCCATATTTCGACATGAAACGTTTCTTTTTTTTGTGACTGAGGTATGACAAGGACATTATTTCAACATGAAACGCTATTTTGTGGCTCAATTGCGAGACAGGCCTTATGTTAGTATGAAACACTGTTTTGTGACCCCGGTGTGAGACGGGTCTTATTTTGGCATCAAACACTGTTTCACAACTCGACTATGACAGGCCTTATGTTGGCATCGAACACTGTTTCACAACTCAAGAATGACAGGCCTTTTTTGGGCATCAAACACTGTTTCACAACTTAAGAATGACAGGCCTCTTTTTTGGCATCAAACACTGTTTCACAACTCCAGAATGACAAGCCTTTTTTTGGCATCAAACACTGTTTCACAGCTCTAGAATGACAGGCCTTATTTTGTCATCAAACACTGTTTCACAACTGTAGAATGACAGGCCTTATTTTGTCATCAAACACTGTTTCACAACTGTAGAATGACAGGCCTTATTTTGTCATCAAACACTGTTTCACAACTGTAGAATGACAGGCCTTATTTTGGCACCAAACACTGTTTCACAACTGTAGAATGACAGGCCTTATTTTGACACCAAACACTATTTCACAACTGTAGAATGACAGGCCTTATTTTGTCATCAAACACTGTTTCACAACTGTAGAATGACAGGCCTTATTTTGTCATCAAACACTTTTTCACAACTGTAGAATGACAGGCCTTATTTTGTCATCAAACACTGGTTTGTGACTCCAGTATGAGACAGGCCTCCTTTTGGCATGAAACACCGTTTCACAACTGTGGTATGACAGGCCTTATTTTGGCATCAACCACAGTTTTGTGACTAGTATCAGACAGTATTTGACATCAAACAGTTTTGTGATTGTGTGACACAAGCCTTATTTTGGCACACAAAAAAATTGTTGTGTGACTCCAGTATGACATTGCCTTATTCTGGCATAAAACACTGTTTTGTGACTCCAGTATGGCAAAAAACAACATTATGTTTGTGACTCCAGTAGGACACAGAACTTATATTGATATGAAACACAGTTGTATAACTCCCATATGACACCCTACCTGATGTCATTACAGAAAGAGAATGTGCCAATATAAGAGATGTTCGTTTGGCTTCAGGCAGTACTTAAAAGAACTTAGTTCATTTCTATGTTTATCTCGTGCAAATTTATTTCAAAAATGATTTTGTGCATTTTCGTTGACTGAGAGTCAGTATTAAGTGAAAACTGTGCACACCCATACATGAACACAAAGAGGTGCACACTCGTATACAGAAACACTTGCACTGACAGACGTTAGACAGGTTAAGTACCTGGTGCCATGTACATATACCACATCCAGGCACTAGATACAAACTTCAATGAATCCCTCTGGAATCATTCAAACTTTTATGTTAACAATCTGCATGTGAAAAAGCTACATGCATCTTGTTCACAACTGTCATCGGCTCAGTTTTAGTGACTAATGCATAAGCTGCTATGTTATTGTGATTGTGCCAAGTACAGATCTTTGTGTTTTCGTTGAACTGAGGCCTGCAGCTTTATCATGTGTGTGCATTATAACTGATGCAGAACAGCTTTATAGACGACAGAAGATGGTGTGGATTTGGTACATTCTGGTCACCGCATGGCCACTATGAGACCAGTGTTATGTCTTGTGTTGGGAAGTTGATAAGTAGTCTGATCATAATATGTAAATGCAGAAGAAGTGCAAATGGAATAGGGAGAGGAGATAATATATCATTATGTCCATTGTAGAAAACTGAAAAATTCTGTGGACAAGAATATTAGAAACAGTGTCAAGTATTTTGCAGTCTGTGTGGATACATGAAGTACAGCATTTCATTCTGCCCAAGAATAACCATTAGTTGGAATGATCTGGGCAATACAATAGTCAACTTTGGTACCACTGGGTCATGTAAATCTGCGTTAACTTTGCTGCCAGACACCGGTATTGATCTCTGCTTCACAGCCCTTTCATCGTGACAGTGCTAGGCTGCTGGATATTGAGCATGAAATCAACTGACACAGATACAAAAAATGATAGTGAAAAAATATTCTGGGTGGAATCCAGGGAGCACAAAAGTGAAAGGGTCAAGGCGAATTGACCAGTGCTCACCAGAAAATCGTTCTGCACAGGTCTGTGTAACTACTTGTAGGTTCAAGACTTGTGACTATGGTGGACAAAAGTGAAAGGGTCAAGGCGAATTGACCAGTGCTGACCAGAAAATCGTTCTGCACAGGTCTGTGTAACTACTTGTAGGTTCAAGACTTGTGACTATGGTGGACTGGTCTCCTCTGATGACTTTATATGTTTGGTGTAAGGAGGTGCATTGTTTGTATCATGTTGATTATTCTGGAATGTGTAGTTTGCCTAAACCAGCTGACTTCGTATTGCATGTCTGTGTTTGTTGTTCGCAGTGCATGTGTTTTTGACATGTGATATGTGAGTGTGTGTTGCAGTGAGAAAAAAACGTTTTGGGGAAAAGAGGTACACTACCATATCTGTGACTATTGTTATAGTTTGTGGGTGGTTTCTTTGATCACATACCTGAAATAAGCCGGAGTAGCCGGAATGTTTTCTTTTTATTTGTTTTAGTTTTAAAGATTATGTCCCTTTGAATGAAGTATTATCACACCCAAAATATGTAGGCAGGCATTTTAACAAGCAGTTCATGAACATACTGCCATGGCCTGGGATTGAATTTCGCTCTCCCTCTCTCTGTCTCTCTCTCTGTCTCTGTGTCTGTCTCACTGTCTGTCTGTCTCTCTTTCTGTCCAATAAAGAAATGCAGTTTTCTTTTTTTTCTTTTTTAAATTGGCAGACCATGGCATGATGTAAGATCTTTGATATAATTTGAGTGTTTTATCTTAGTATGTTCATAGCACAGTTATTCACCTTGATTTCTTAATCACAGTTACTATCAAAGTTAAGTATTGCTCTTTTAATGGATTACCCCTTTTTGAGTTTATAATCTTTTTTTAAAAAAATTTAAAAAAGAAAAAAAGATAAAGGCACCATCATGTCTTGAAATTTATTATATAAGGAAGAATAGGATGTCATATGAAAATCAGATTTCATTCTATGCATGGAAAAGGAAGTTTGTTTTGTCAGTTTCAGTCTGTTTTAAGTTCATTCAGGTCTTCCAATTTTTTTTCTAATTTGTGTAACTGATTTTGCTGTCTACAAGTGCTAGTTATTGCTTTTCTTTCCAACGTTTTGTTTTTTATCCCTGTCAGGTCTGAAGAAATCACCAGTGTGTCTAGACTACTAATCCCTGTCAGGTCTAAAAAAAATCACCAGTGTGTCTAGACTACAAGTGATGCTTGTGTTCAATTTTTCATATTTCTGGTTACCAAAAAGACTAATCTTTCCCTGCACACTCAGTAGTGTGTGTAAGTATGTGTGTGTCTGTGCATATACATAAGGCCCCTCGGTAGCCATATGTGTGTGTCTGTGCATATACATAAGGCCCCTCGGTAGCCATACGTGTGTGTCTGTGCATATACATAAGGCCCCTCGGTAGCCGTATGTGTGTGTCTGTGCATATACATAAGGCCCCTCAGTAGCCGTATGTGTGTGTCTGTGCATATACATAAGGCCCCTCAGTAGCCGTATGTGTGTGTCTGTGCACATACATAAGGCCCGTCAGTAGCCATATGTGTGTGTCTGTGCATATACATAAGGCCTCTCAGTAGCCATATGTGTGTGTCTGTGCATATACATAAGGCCTGTCAGTAGCCATATGTGTGTGTCTGTGCATATACATAAGGCCTCTCAGTAGCCATATGTGTGTGTCTGTGCATATACATAAGGCCTCTCAGTAGCCATATGTGTGTGTCTGTGCATATACATAAGGCCTCTCAGTAGCCAGACACTGAAGAGACAAATCAGAAGCATGAACAGAAAGGAAATGGTTGAGTGTAATCTATCGGTAATAATTACAGACACAGCATTCAGAAACAGCATTTATTGGGTGTAAGGAAGAGAATTTGTATTGCAAACTATGGGACAAGTTTCTACATTAAAAAAAAATTCATTTTAACCCCAGATCAAAACTATGTAAACTGTGGATAGAATGAAATAAAGTTATTTTTTTATATGTTTTTTTTTAACTCTCTGCTGATCATGGCTTGTGTCCTTGAAGATCAGAATGTGTCTAAGACTCAGCAAAAAATACAAAGTACACTTTGATGTATTTTAAAACTGCAAAATACATGACAAATTACTTTTTTTTTAAACTTTTTTTCAATACAGATGTCTCTCAGATGTCACGTGTCATAGTAGGCATGAAAAAAAAGAAGAAATTTTAATTCTCCTCAGGTATTGTCAAACAGGAAAACAAAGGGAAGAATTTTGTCTCTCGGTGTGTGGTTGTATCTGTTGCAGCAATGTTGTCATGTAAGAAAGCATTACAATAAAAGGAAGTGAGATTCTTCTCTGTTTCTGTAGGACTCTCGGGCTGTGGTTTACTTGCTGTTGCTGGTGCAAACTCTTTTTTGTTCTCACTGCGTCTGTTCAGGTCTAAACCCCCCCCCCCCCCCCACTCCCGCCACCTGCTTTGGCTTGATGACTGGGTAGCCAGCCATTCATATTTCTGCCAACTGTGCTACCTCTGAGAGAACGGAGATGGAAAGCTGAGCTTAGCAGCATTGAAAGGTATACCATTCAGCAAGCTCAGTATTCTCCTGTCTATGTTCTCTGGCTTCCCTTCACAGCCAGTCGGTCTGGTTTGGGACGTTGTGCTTTTTCTTGTTCATGTGTAGACTAGCTAAAAGAGCTTTTGCCTGTTGAACCTGAGGTTGTACTGACATGTGGAAAAAGAAAGATTCAGCGTTTACGGTTAAGCATGGATATAATCAGATTTGAATGCCTACAAAATTAAAGGAAGAATCGGTGTAGTGGAATGTTTTCACTGATGAACTGAGAACCTCATAAGGAGAAGAAAATACAGTTAAAACAGACAAACAAAAAATGGAGAAAGAGAATAACACTGAATACTACCCCTTTCTCCACCTCCTGGCCCCACTGTTCTTCCTTTCCCAACCTCCTTCCTCTGTCATCCCCTCCACTGCTACCTACACCAGCTACCTGCCTCCAACCCTCCCACACACACACCATCCCCCATGTTGTTTTATTCCATTCATTTAAGGTGTTACTGATTTACGCCATTGTTTGTATGTGATTAAATGTACTTGGGAAAAGCAATGCTTTACTCACCTGAGCGAATTCACCCTCAAAATTTACATGTTGCAGAATTCATTATTATATGTATGCATGAATATCATATTACTGTCAGGCTGTATGACCTTACAGCGTACTTACCTTTCAGTTAGAGGTGCACTTTGATTTGAGATGTTCAATAATGAGGTAGTCAACAATAATATCTTGATTAAGACTTTTGACAAATGGGTCGCAGCAATAACTGATACGTTTCTTGCAAATTGCGTGTCATACTGTGTATATGCTTCTTGCTAGAAGAGTGGGTACTTGATATGTTGGTTGAATCCATTTTTCTTAAAATGCAAAAATTATTCAGACCTGTGGTGTTTTACTGGAAAACATATTTGGTGTCATTTTTATCACAACTTGCTTCATCAGCATTGATATCAGAACTAGCTGTAAATGGAAATCAGTGGAATAATGACATGATGCTTTAGTTGTATATTGTTTTTTATTGTATGTTTCGGTTGTGTTGGTATATTATTTGGGTAATATATAAGTTGTGTGGTGTGTGTGTGTGTGTGTGTGTGTGTGTGGTGTGTGTGTGTGTGTGTTTGTGTGTGAACATGCTGCACTTCTTCTTTTTAAATTTTATCTTGATTTCATGTATTGCTGTAAATCTGAGCATCAAGATTTTCGACAGTGTACATTCAGAGACAACTTCTGTGTTGCCCTGGGGTCTTTATCAAGCTGTGCTAGTGACCCTCAGTGTATCCGCTCATACTGAAGACCAGTACCAAGACCACCAGTCAGGCTCAAGGTGTGATGGGGAGAAAAATAAGTACATTGTGCAGTTTTTGAAGCATGGACGAAAGATCTTTGTACTTGCTGTGTGTGTTGAAAGCATTCAGCCATATGTTCGCGTATGAAGACAAGTTCATGTTATTGAATACTGATACTGTATAGAGCATGGAGCCAGCCGCATGTAACAGGACCTGGCTCAGTGCACTGGTTTGTGTCACAAGCCCTGTGATGTCCCATTCCCTTGAATAGGTCTTTAGAACAGCAAGGACGTGGCAAAGAGTTGGGGTTTTTTTTGAGAGTCCAACATACAGTGGCCGCCAGCTGTCAATACCATCACAGAGAAAGAAAACTAAAGCAACACTGTTGATTTTGAAAATTTAGAAAGGGTAATTCTGAAAAATGAAAAAAAAAACAACAAACAAACAAACAAAAACGGAAAACAAAAACTCCTGAAACCACTTTGCTTTGTTTTGGGTCCTTTTTAACAGTTCAAAATCAACTCTTTTTCTGTTTCACTCATTAATTTACGCTGGTTGCTAAGACCCCAAAGGCAAAATGCCAGAATATACTACCAGTTTATTTATTTATTTTTTTTAATGAACTAAGATGTCTTCTGATTCTACCACTTGCCGGCAAAGGAATGAAAATGTTTTCATGCAGTCTGATGTGAACTCCATCTCCCAGTCTTTGCAGTGATCCTCCATGAGTGATTAAAATTGGAAAGAATCTAATTTGGATTTGATACTTATATTGGTCTTAAAAGAAAAACATGGTTAAAAAAAATAGCAATGAAACAATGAAAAGAAGAGAAGCAACAGACCCATGACTGGGAGATATCCAGGACAAATACTGAACTCAGTCAAACAGCAACAACAACATTCTGTGAGTCTTCTCATGTTCATTCAAACGCAGGAGTGTGCTTACGTGTAAAACGTGCTTTCTGTTGCTGTGTAATTTTCAGTCCCTCCATCAGACCAGAGATTTCCTGGATTGAAATCCACCCCTCACTTGCCCCTCCCACCCCCCACCCCCTTCCCCATTCTGACTTTGATGTTTGCTCCTAGTCGTTTGGAACACTGTAGGGTTTTCTGCTTCATCCTCAAAGGAAGGTACAGTGCCACTCTGAGATGATATTCATAGCTGGTAATGAATCTTACAATGGCTTCAGCGTGGTCCTATGTTCATCTCTGATAGTCATGTCTACTTATATGCTTCGTCCTATGCCAGTCAGTTGTACCTGTCTTTGCCACCAGCCCCTTTGCCAAAAAGCCAAATTGTTTGCAGCAGAAAGGTAGCGTTCTGTTGTACAGACATACAATGACTGAATCACTGAGGCAGCTTGTGGTTCCACTATGTTGTGATTGGTTGGGAGCTTGCTCACGTGCCATAGTTGTAGTTCTATGGACTTTGGATTGTGGTTTTTGTTGTGATTTTTATTTGTCTGCAGGTTTGATTTTGTGTATGTGTGTGTGTGTGTGTGTGTGTGTGTGTGTGTGTGTGTGTGTGTGTGTGTGTGTGCAGACATGGAACTTCTATGCTGAAAAATGATGTGTCAGTGTTTTCTGGCTGGGCGATTATAGCCGAGTTAGTTTACACAACCCAAAGCATTGTTGTATGGTTTCGGTCCTGTTCATCAATGACTATGTGAAGTCCAGCTCATTTCATTGTTGGTTTGGTTACCATTCCCTGTTAGTGACTGTATGTATATAGCTTTTGGGTTGGTGGCAGGAGCTGTGCTAAGCTCTGTAAATCTTGGATCATGCACATTGTCAGTCAGGTCAGATCACTCTATGGGTAGCACGGCAGGTTAGGTAAGCGTTGTTTTAGTGAATAGGTTGTGCGGGAGAATGAATGAGAATTAGAGCTGTATTCTTTCATGGTCAGTTGGTCATGAGTTTGTTACCACTTAATTCAAATGCTGGGCTTGAAAATGTACTCGTTAATGGAGTTACCATTTGCTTTTTTTTCTCTGTCTCTCTTTCTGTGACTTTCATCCATCCCATCCTTGCCTTACTCCTCCTCCTCTCTGCCCTTCCCTGTCTCTGTTTTTCCTCCTTCATTCTCCATATCACTCATGGTTCTGGTGTGTGTGTGCATGCGTGTGTGCATGTGTGTGTGTGCCTGCATGCGTGCGTGCGTGTGTGTGAAGTAAAAGCATGTTTTCTTCAATGGCATAATTCTTTTGGATTGAAAGCAGAATAAACAGGCTTCTCCACTAGACTGCTATATGTTTTTGTTTACTTATGGTGACGATTTCACACAAAAAAGAAGAAAAATAAATAGATGGGGCTGGAAAGATGAGGCAAAGACAAAGGAACAGACATTGACCCTGTTTTATCCTAAACCATCGTTGAGAAAGCATCATTTGTTTTTATTGTTCATATTCACGGGCATTTTCGGTGTGTGATGATCATGTTGATGATTTGAGGATATATTGATTGTTGTCCTGTAAGTATCATTCTACATGATGTACATTGTCGATACTATTATTGGTGACTGGTGCATGTACATTTCACGTCGTCATTGTTATCATTGTTGAATTGGTGTATGTATATTTTACATTGTCAGTGTAAATTATTTTTGATGAATTGTGAATTTTTCCCCAATACCTTAGTGTTGACACTGTGATTTGTCTTACAGTACCGATATCTTTGTAGTTATGTAAATGGATTTTTTTCCCCCTCATAATATGATGTTTACTTGGTTGTATAGCCCAAGGAAGAAAGTGTATCTGCACAGTCTGTTTGGTTGTTTAGGTCTGTGAGGATCATGAGTTCTGGATAACCACATGAAGAACATAGACACATTGGATCATTGGTGAAAATTTGGGAAATGTAGGAAAAAAAAAGCTCATCATTTTGATTGTGTCCATTTTTGCAAGGTAGCAAGGTCAACAAAACATTTTGCAGCTACATGTGCAGCAGTAACCATCTTGTTTGTTTCATTAATCTTGAAATTAACTATCATCACTGACACTGTTTTACCATCTGTGTATGATTATTATTCATTGTCATTGTATCTCATTGTCAGTGTTAGTGATAGTTTTTATTAATATCATTGTTATTATCATTATTATTATTGTTGATCTTCAGCTACTGGGGTGATAGTTTTAAGTATTATTATTATTATTTTCATTATTATTATCATTATTAGCGATTTTTAGCTACTGGGGAGCAGAATGGGCAGCAGAATATTTCCTTCACTGGAAAGAAGACTTTGGCCTCAATTAAAGAGCTCAGCGTCTCAAATTAGACTTTATTTAAAATTTGGGTCTATGTTGGTGTTTGAGCCTGAATCAGAATTAGAAAAAACTCTTAACTTTGACCCAAACTCAGATGGAAATCTTCCTATAAGGAAGAGCAGGATGTAGGTAAACTCTGCAGTCCATTCATTTATATTGCAGCCAAAGGTAATGTTGTGAAGTTAGTACTCTGACTGTAAGACAACAGGCCGACATCTACATGCTCGATAAGCCAACCATTTATTAAACTAACCCTTGAACCGAATACGGATGAATGCGAATAGCCGAACCGAATGCGGATAAGTACAAATTGGGTTAAGCCAATTAATGTGACATCCCCCTTTCTTTCAGGAAATGGACATAGATTTATAAACGTTAGCGTCTCTAGTTTTTTTTTTCTTTTCTTTTCTTCAAACATAGCATCCAGGGAACCAGGTCAGAGGTCCAGGCGGTCTGGCTTCCTGATGGCACGGCCACATCTAGAGGTCTGGACCATAGGCGTAGCAGGCTGGTCTTCTGGCTGGGGATCTGGCCTCTGGATGGGGTTCCCACGTCTGGAGTTCTGGAGTGTACCCGGGGACGAGGTAGGGGCCATGGCGGGCCGCCATGGTGTCTCGTCTCAGGACCCGGATCGTCTTCCTCTGCAGGATCTCCCATGGACCCAGGGTACAGAGAGGAGGCCTCCCTAGGAACTCTGCAAGGGGTCTGAGGTTTGAGTTCCCTGGGGACCAGGTGACGCCGGTTCCTCCTCTGTCTGCCACTGGGGGTCTGCACTTCATAGGACCGAAGGGAAGGACTGAACGACGGTCCCTGGTGCCCCCGATGGCTTGATCCACACAGGTTGTCCTGGAGTAAGTGGAGGAGCTGTTCTTGTGCGGTGTGCTCTGTCAAAGTTCATCTTCTGCTTCTGTTTGACAACTTTGTCCTGCTCCTCGAAGTTTTTCTCTTTTTGTCCCCCCCGGCTTCAAGGTTGATGGCAGTATGGGTACTGTGGTTCGCAGCTTTCGTCCCATGAGTAGCTCTCCTGGCTCAGTCCCTGCTGAAGTGGTGTTGCCCGATAGCTGAGGAGAGCCAGGTAAGGGTCTTCTGCTTTCTTCATGAGAGACTTCACTGTCTGTACTGCTCTCTCTGCTTCTCCGTTAGCTTGAGGGTAATATGGACTGCTTGTGACATGTGTGAATCCATATTTCTCTGCGAAGGCTGCAAACTGGCAGCTGGTGAACTGGCAGCCATTGTCTGACATAACAACTTCTGGGATTCCATGTCTGGAAAACATGCTCTTGCAGTGGTTGATCACACAGTCAGCGGTAGTCTGCCTGAGGAGAGCTAGCTCGATGAATCTAGAATAATAGTCCACAACGATCAGGTACTGTTCTTTCTTCAGTTCGAAAAGGTCCATGCCTATCTTCTGCCAGGGGTAATCAGGGTGTCTGTGGGAATTAGGGGCTCTGGGGGATTTGTCTCTCTCGAACGCAGATAGGACAGTGTTCCACCATAGACTCGATCTGGGCAGACAAACCTGGCCACCACACACTTTCTCGTGCTCGAGCCCGACACTTGACGATTCCTTGATGTCCCGTGTGAATTTTCTCCAGGATGTCTGGCCTCAACTTCTCAGGGATGACCAGTCTGGTTCCATAGAGCAGGAGTCTCTTCCATGCTGAGATAGTGTCGAACAGACCAGTATGGCTGGATCTTCTCATTAGGGCAGTGTTCGGGCCATCCTTCATGAATGAATCTTTTCATTTCTGAGCAGACTGGGTCCTTGCTAAGCTCTTGCCGGATCTGGTCGAGTCTCGATGGTGTGGCTGGAGCACTGGAGAGGACCTGATCCACCATGGAGTCAGCTTCTTCTTCTAGCTGTTTGTCTTCTTTCTGTGCCATCGAACCGTGCTCTAGACAGGGCATCCGCAGTGATCAAGTCCTTGCCTTTTTTGTATTCCATCTGGAAGGAGTATCGCATCACACGCATGCGGAATCGCAGTAGACGTGGTGACAGCTCATCGAGATGTTTGGTCTTCAAGAGCGTCAGGAGTGGTCTGTGATCTGTTTCAATGACCAAGTCTTTGATACCTGTGATGTACTCTCGAAATTTCTCACATGCCCAGGCCACTCCCAATGCTTCTTTCTCCACTTGGGCATAGTGCTGCTCCGTTGGAGTGAGTGATCTGGGTGCATAGAAGACTGGTTTGAAAATGCAGTCATCCTGTTTCTGCTGCAGTACTGCTCCAAGGCCATAGGACGAGGCGTCTGTAGACAGACGGGTCTTCCGGCTCGGGCTGTAGTGAGCCAGAACAGGTGCTGAGCTGAGCTGTCTTTTGATGCGTTGGAAGCTTCTTCTTGTGGGGCATCCCAGATCCAGTCATTTTCTTTCTTCAGGAGGTCTCTGAGAGCCCTGGTGTCATCTGCCAGATGGCACCAGCAAACTTGGCGACGTGGTTGACCATACCAAGTAGACGTCTGAGTTCGGTGATGTTGGTTGGTGTTGGAAAATTTGTGATGGCGACGACTTTCTCAGGTCAATGGTGATGCCCTCTGGGGAGATGATCTGTCCCAAGAACTTGATCGACGGCTTTGAAAATTCACATTTGTCTGGGTTCAGAGTCAGTCCAGCATCACTCTGCTTCTGCATCACCTGGCGGAGGCGTTCATCATGTTCTTTCTGGTCTTTCCCATGAACGAGGATGTCATCCATGTCACAGATGGCACCTGGGAGACCCGCAAGCAAGTGGGTCATGGTGCGCTGGAAGATCTCGGGGCCTGAACTTATACCGAAAGGGAGTCTGGTATAGCAGAACCTTCCAAAGGGCGTAATAAAGGTAGTCAGTTCCTGTGACTCAGTCTCCAGTGGTATCTGATGGAAACCACTGTTGCAGTCTATTTGGTGAAGACTGTGGATCCAGATAACTGGGCGAGAAGCTGGTCGGTGGAAGGAAGTGGAAAGTTCTCACGTTTGACCCCTTCATTCAGTTTTGTGAAATCCACACAGATTCTGACCCTGTTGTTTGATTTGGGCACTACAACTATTGGAGCACACCAGTCCGTTGGTTTCAAGACAGGACGAATGACTCCAAGTTGTTGCAGATTGTCTAGTTCTCTTTGACTTTGTCTTGGAGTGGAAGAGCAAGTCGACGTGGTGAGGTCACAGCATATGGTTTGCAATCTTTCTGGAGGTGTATTTTGTACGTAGAGCTTGTCAGGTTACCTAGGCCTCTGAAGAGTGTAGGGAACTCTCTCCTGTACTGGGCTTCCTTGTCACTGACAGCGTTCACTTTTTCTATCATCTGAAGGGCAGAGATAGCTGGGCGACCCAGCAATGGCTCTTCTAGGTCTTTGATGACGTAGATGTCCTGTGTGACTGTCTTTTCTTTGTAGGTCATTTTTGCTGAGAATTTGCCTAGGACAGTGATTTCCTTCTTTCCTGGTCCATAGAGTTTTTTCTTGGTTTTCTCCAGTGGACGTTTTCCCTTGGTATCATCTTCTCTGGTATGACCGTGACGTCGGCACCTGTATCTAGCTTAAAGTCATGGTCTGGGAGTCCTTCTAACTGAATGGGGACTTTCCAAGGGTCACTGACTTCTCCAATCACACATCCCAAATAGTACTCATCTGACTGTTCCTCTTCTTCCTCTCTGGTCCAATGAATTTGGCCTGCTGACCTGCACACCACCGCAAAATGTCCTGGTTTGGAACACTTTCGGCATCTGGCTAACTTTGCTGGACAATCATTTCGGTTATGGCGGTCTCTGCCACATCGATAGCATGTGCTGTCCGGTGCACGTTTTGGTCGCTGCTGATAGAGCTGTGGCTGTTTCTCCTTAGGCTCTCTGGAGTTTTGGCTGTTTTTGAGCTTGCTGTCTGTGAGGCGGCTGACACGATCTCCCTGTGACATGGACTCCATCTGGGTCTGCGTGCTCTCTTGAGCTCTGCATATCTGCACAGCTTTCTGGAGGTCAAGGTCTTTCACTTCAAGCAGTTTCTTACGAATAGCGTCATCCCTAATGCCAATCACAACTCTGTCGCGAATCATTCTTTCTTCTTCCTTGAAATTGCATGTTTTTGCAGCTCGTCTGAGGGCGGCGACATAAGCATCAATGTTCTCTCCAGTCTCCTGCTCTCTCTTGTGGAACTTGTATGACTCGTATGCTTCACACGTTGTGTCTATACAAAACTCCTCAAACTTCTTGATGACAAGATCAATGTCCGTTTTGTTCTCTCCTTCTGCAAAAGGAAGTCCGTCGGAAAACTTCCAGGGCATCTTCTCAATGCAGGCAAGGAAAACGGCGCACTGGTACTCCTTTTCTTCTTTGTTGAGTCTAGAGGCGATCGCATAGTTCTGCCACTGACGTTTGAACTTTCTCCATGATGTTTCTACATGGCCTTGAAGGTCTAGTTTTGAAGGACTGGAATGTTGGCTGTAAAATGTCTCTGTTGTTGTTGTTCCTCATTCGCCATTTTTGCTTAACAATCTTGACTCTCTAACAACTGTTAACATAATACATCAAACCATACTTATCTGTGGGCTGTGGCCACTTCTGACACCATGTGAAGTTAGTACTCTGACTGTAAGACAACAGGGCCGACATGTACATGCTCGATAAGCCAAACATTTATTAAGCTAACCCTTGAACCGAATACGGATGAATGCGAATAGCCGAACCGAATGCGGATAAGTACAAATTGGGTTAAGCCAATTATGTGACAAATGTGGACAATAGTTTACTTTGTGTTGCTGTTGGGATTACTGATTAAGAATCAACATACAACCAATGTTAGGTAGGCACTCAAGGTCTGACCGGCGCGATAGTTCACTTTTGTGTTGCCTTTGGGATTACTGATTAAGAATCAACAACAACCAATGTTAGGTAGGCACTCAAGGTCTGACCAGCGTGATGGCTAATGCGTAGGTCAGACATCTGCTAAGTCGTTGCCACATGACCCTCATCTTAAATTCTCTCATCTTAGTTATTAATTCATTCATCCATAGGTATAAAATCATACCCACTGTGGTCTCAAAACTTAGTGGAGGTGGTGTAGCGTATATGCACTAGTCAGCACGCAGTGACACCTCCTTGATGAAACTGAAACTGAAACAACATACATGAAAAGAATTTGACAGAATGCAAAGTGGAGCAGTGAAGACTAGGAATGACTTTAAGGCAGTCGTTTACATACATTTACAAGATGTATTGATTTAGCTTTTATCTTTGCTCCGCCCCCCCCCCCCCCCCCCCCCCTCCCCCCCCCCACCCTCTCCCTTCTCTTCATCTTCCCTCCTATA
>CM031619.1:61940013-61965013 GCA_018398815.1 Conus ventricosus
TCTTAACGGTTGGAGGATGTTAAATTCCCCGGGTTTTTTATCAAGATGTAAAAGGTGATTTTTGTTGCTTTCGGTTGGTTTTTTTGCTTTAAATTTCCGATCAAAGCTATGCTTTGATAAAGACGGTCGTACATCTGTTAACCATTATTTGCATCTCTGTTTGACTCTCATGTGTAAACAATGCGAGTCTTCATAATCACACAGTGTGTGTGTGTGTGTGTGTGTGTGTGTGTGTGTGTGTGTGTGTGTGTGTGTGTGTGTGGTGTGTGAAATTTGACAGTGGCATTTTCTCAGTAATGACAAATATTGGCATAACAAAACTTGGCAGAACCATGAACATTGTTAAGCTCTTTCCCGCCATCCTCAACATGGTGACATCGGTGCATGGTATATATTTGCAGTTAGCATTTATAGCCTATTCTCAAAACTGTAAAGTAAGCAGTTGATAAAGAAAAAAAATTGATCACACCAATAAAAGACATGTTAAATGATATCATGTGAATTTTTTGTACCAAATATTGGATTGCATTCTGCCCAGAGCAGAATATTTAATGTGCTTTTTATTAAAAGCAAAAGTGGAGATATAACAGAATATAAAACTTAAGATAAACCACATACAAGCACGTTTTTCTGCATGTGGCTACGTAACAATATGAGTTTAGCATCCTGATGGGCCAGAGCATGTAAAACATCTTTAAAGCAGCAACACAGTAACAGATCTTTACTGAAACTATAACAACGCAGTGCAACTATTACTTTGTTGCCAAAATGATCAAATGTAGGTGGTTTTCATGGGAAAACAAATTGGAACCCCAAACGTAGTCTTCAGGTATGCAACGTCAAAATCTTGTCCCATGTGTGTCAATTTGCTGACAACACAAATGTGAATTATGTTAGTCAAGAAAAAATGTGTCAATTTGCTGACAACACAAATGTGAACTATGTTAGTCAAGAAAAAAAAAGTGAGACTAAAGTGTCTAATGGAATCAGTTTTCAAGGATGAACTCTCACCCCAGAGGGCAAAAGTGCTATGGACCATTGCCAATTAGGCAGAAAGCAAAACTAGCCAAGGTTAGGACATGTCAGACTGGGGCTGTTGGTAGCAAAGACATGGGGCAAAAGACAAGAGAGGACAGGGCAGTCAAGGGACAGGTGAGTTGGAGACAAAGTGGAGTGAGAAGGGAAGGGGAGGTGAAAAGAGAGGGAAGTATATGGAAAGGATGAGTGACAGGGCCTTGGGTCTCTGAAGGCGATCACCACGTGTTGTCACAATGGAGAACTTTTACATCGTCTGCTACGCCTAGTGCTGGCAACTACATGCATGTTCTGTGCTTCTTGTCGGTTACATTACCAGAAACTGCTGTCAAGTGAGATAGGTCTAGGTGTAAATATGAACATAGCTAGTGAACGTTTCTTGCTTTCTTTTTCTTTTTTAATCTCTTTCTCTGTGTCTCTCACTCTCTGTCTCTGTCTGTCTGTCTGTCTCTCTCCCTCTCTATCTCTGTTGACATTTCCCCTAAAATGCGTCATGTTGTATCTGCAGCCTGATGTTGATCTCACTACAGAGGTAGTTGTTGTTGGAATTGTATCTACATATTCCCGTTCTTCTGGGCTTACCCTGTGCCCTTCATTCATGTTGCATGTATTCATCACATGGGAGTCGGATAGGCAAATTACTTCTTGATTTTAATTTTCTTCATTTTAGTAACCTGCTTAGCAAAAAAGTAAAGCTTTTAACGTATGGTGCATTTAGCATTTTTACTGTATCAGAACAGGCAATAGATAAGCAAATCATTTGATAACTAATGTACAGATGAATAAGTTTTTTAAAAAAGGCAACGAATAGACACAAATGAACGCTCTAGTTCGTTGTCAAGCCAGTCAACAGGCATAGTTTTTCTACTTAGCCATGATGTGTGTGTGTGTGTGTGTGTGTGTGTGTGTGTGTGTGTGTGTGTGTAAATCTTAGTATGCTGTTCAATCTCACAATATATCAATAGTGATAATATTTAAGTGCTACATCTTTGAAAATTATGATTATTTTTTAAGGTTTATTATTATTGTTAATATCATCATGTTTTTGTCTTCTAATTTTTGGTTGTCTTCTTCATTTTTGTCTCCAGATTCTCTCTGATCCCTTTTTCCTTTGTCTTCTGCTTTTGCCTTTTCCCCCTCCTTCTTCTCCTCATTTTCCTGTTTTTCTTCTCCTTTGTCTCCTCCTCCATTGTCTTCTTCCCTTCCTTTGTCTTCTTCTTTTTAGCTTCTTTGTTTGCCTGTTTTGTGATCTACTATTCAGTTATCCTCTTCTCTCTCTCTCTCTCTCTCTCTCTCTCTCTCTCTCTCTCTCTCTCTTCTTTTTCTAATTGTTCTGGTTTTTAGCTTGTTTTAGACTCTTTTGTTCTCTCCCTCCATCCCCTTCCCCTGCTACTGTCGCTATTTTTTTATGTTATGGATGGTGATTGTAAGCTTTAATATAACCAAAGATACTTAACAGTATTTGTCTGATGGCCAATCGTCAAAATTGAAAAAAAGAAAAAAGAAAAAAAGAAGGATATCTCTTCACTCGAGCAGGTTTAGAGTTTCCATATCATTTTCTGGTTGCATTGCTGCGATTAGTCTCTGTAACCTGAGCACATAATGTATCACCCATCGACTTACGAACAATTCTGTGGTGCATCAAGATCAGATCATCAAGAGAAAGAAACCACGTGGGCCGTGTTCTTGAGCATTCAGAGCCGCACACTTCGTTTTGTTTCAAGAAGATCGATGCAAATGTATTCAGGTAGTCATTAACATTTTTTGCAGAACCTTTTCTATACACAAATGATGTTGCTGTAGCTTTTGCTGTAGTAAACAGCCACGTAGTTGTATGCACGCCATTTACTTACGCAGTGGCAAGGGAGGGAATGGGCTCTGTTCAGAGGGCTCACTGCTGCTGCTGGATGTACATACCATGATGTTTGGACTAGCAGGTGCTTCAGACTGTTGCAGCTCGCTCCTTGATTAGTCAAAAGGAGAATGTGCTTGAATCACAGATGTGGTACCACTCTATCGCAGGTTGAACTATTCCAGCTATATATAAACCAACAGGATTTAATATCATGTTTACTTCATCTCTCTTCAAAGGGAAGGAAAGGAGAAAGGTGGATCCACAGCGAACTCACCTGCGTTCACCGCGCAGCAAAGGCCGTTAACCATGGGCATGGATTTGTGTGTGGGAACAGGTGATGGGTTTGGTAGACGAATAGTTTGAATGCTGGAATGAAGTA
Organism: Conus ventricosus; assembly: GCA_018398815.1. Taxonomy (NCBI): domain Eukaryota; kingdom Metazoa; phylum Mollusca; class Gastropoda; order Neogastropoda; family Conidae; genus Conus; species Conus ventricosus. The sequence goes on from CM031619.1 coordinate 61,943,283, forward strand.
GCTGGGAGGGGGGTGACTGGCACGGTGTCTGGGATTTTGGAGTGGGGTGGATTTATACATGAAGGATCGAGTAGGATTTATCTGCTGGGTTCTTCTGCTCTGCAGGATCTTCTTGATTCTTGTGCTCTGCGGGATTTTCAAGATTCTCCTGATCTGCAGGATTTTACAGGATTCGTTTGGTCTGCAAGGTCTTTTGTGATCTCCAAGATTTTCTTATGATTTTCCTAATGCTTGGGATGTGTCTGAAGTGCACTTTTTCGGATTTTTCCTCTCTGTTTTCAGTTCCTTTTTTCTTTTTTTCTTTTTTTTTTCAAATATCTTCCAGGTCAAACAATGTGCAGACCTGCCATAGCAGCCTGAACCCCCAGTATGTGTATTATATGCATGCAGAAGATAGGCGCATTCAGAACCCATTCCCCACTGCCATGATCAAACAAATGTAAAAGACCACAGCTTGCTATAGAATAGTTAGGAGGCGGAAGCCCCCATACAGTACCCACACAAATGTTGTGACGGACGCAGAAACAGTTATCGTCGGACTGTATGGTGATTGGAAGGTGGTTTTGGTATTCTGTGTTCCTTTATAATTTCCACTTTTTTTTTCATTCATCGGCTAGCTACTGATATTTTTCTGAAAAAGTTATTTCAATTTGAAAAACGGGCACCGGTTTTCAGTTTCGTTATAGACCACACGGGAAAGATTAATATAAAAAAAAGGGTGAGTCTAAGAAAATGAGTTAACCCTACACTAAATGTTTGGATCACAGCATTCGTAGACAGTATTTGAATACGTGATACAGCTGGTTGCATCGTGTTGAAAGAAGTTAAGGTCTTTAAGTGTAAAACGCATTGTAACTTCCTCGTCTCAGCCCCCCCCCCCCCCCCCCCCCCCCCCCAAAAAAAAAAAGAAAGAAAAAGAAAAATCATGAATGATAGAAGCTGTTGACATCTTACTGATAACTGTTGCTGCTGTGACATGTAATCATTCATCATTAAATGGTTGATCATTCTAGTCACATGAGATCTGCACGCGCACAATTTGCCAGGTGCAGCACTTGTGATGCCAGAGACGGACATTTAGAATTTCTTATAGTTTGTGTGGTATGTGATATTTCACCCTACTTGTGTAGTATCTGATATTTTACCCTACTATGATCAGGTAATTAACATCTGAAAACAAATTCTTTTTACCCTTCTTCTTCTTTCATAAGTGTCCACCTTCAACCAGCTGAAGATTCTGACTCTACGAAAGGGGTTGCCAGATTTAACAGTTAGTTGAAATGCTGCCTGGATCATCAGCGAGACCACCCACTATTTTTTAGGCCTCTAGGGGTGGGGTGGGGGGTAGGTAGACCTTACTCTGTGGTGAGTGGGAAGGACGAAGGTGAGGGACAAGGAGGTGGGGGGAGCAGGAGCTAGGGGTGGGGTGGGGGGTAGGTAGACCTTACTCTGTAGTGAGTGGGAAGGACGAAGGTGAGGGACAAGGAGGTGGGGGGAGCAGGAGAGAAAGCAGGGGAGCGGGAAGGGGGGGGGGGGGGGGGGGGGGGGGGAGGGCTATATCCAGGATTTGAAGTCCTCCAGCAGGGCTGATGTTACTGCCTCAGCTGGAAGGTCGTTCCAATCTCTCCCAGAGCGTGGGAAGAAACTGTCCTTTTTGTAGTATGATTCTGTTTGGTACTGTAGCTCAGGGGAGCTTCTGGTGTTGTACTGGTGGGTGCAATGCAGAGGGGTGTGCGCAGAGTCCATGTTGATGAAGCTGTGGTGGAACTTGTAGAAGGTGGCTAACCTGATCTACCGACGTTGCTGTTCTATAGGAGCCCAGTACAGCTGATTGTACATGGCATTTAACGCTGGACGTCTGGCGGTAGCGATTGACAACCCAGCATGCCGCACTTCGTAGGACCTTTTCAAGTGCGATCTTTTCACCTTCTTGATAGGGATCCACACCTGGCAGGCATACTCCAGGGTCGGACGTACAAGGGCTTTGTAGGCTTTCTCTTTGGTTTTAATTGAGCCTCTCTTTAGGTTTCTCTTCACAAAGCCCGCCTACAATTGAGTGCTTAACATCTAAAAACAAGTAAGTGTGCTAGTCTGTCTGACTTTAATTAATCTTTGAATGAAATAACATCCACACAGACAGCCCGAAGTGGCATTTCTTTTGTCTTGATAATCAAGTTGATACTCCTGCTTCGTCTTTTAGCAGACTGGCTGACACAGGGCCAGAGATCTGATCCCGTCATCAACATGGCGATGTAATGGGGAGCGAAACCAAGTGGTTTGTCAAATTCTTTGCGTGAGATATTAGGTCACTTTGCTCAAGAATTTGATGCAAAGTGGGAAAATCGATGTGAAGCAATCGGAAACGAGATCGATCAGAAAACTAGAACGGACGAAAGCGCAAGATCACCGAGTCTGACTTCGAAAGATAACCCATGGCCTAAGCACTCGGTAAAGGGCGCCGAAGAAAATAAGTCCTGGTCATCAGAAGGTGAAATTAGTATCCATGAAGAAGGCGAGTTGGCCAATGAAGAAGTGTTGAGTCTCATGTGATTACTTCTTCCTATAACTAAACTCCAGATAATTTCAGTCAAGCTTCTTATTATCTTTTATCCAATATATTGTGGTTACCGTTTTGTCTGTCGATGCATGATTTTTAACCAGCCTACATTGTTCCTACATATGTTTAATTTTAGAAGCAACAAGTACGTCACAATATCTCAGGAAGACGATAATAGATCTCTTTTATATCCGTGCCAAGAAATGTTAAAAAACCTAGATGACAATATCTCAGGAAGAATTAATTAACCCTCTTATATTTGCACCCAGCAACGATAAAATGTATAAATCACTATACCTCAGGAAGAAGTTGATAAATTTTCTATATTTGCACTCACAAATTATAAACCTTATACATCATGGTATCTCAGGAAGAAGTAAATACATTTCACACATTTTAGCTGAGAACTGATGTAACACATACATCAAAGTATCTCAGGAAGAAGTAAAATTGAATTTGCCTGCACTCGGAAATGATATATAACATATATTACAATATCTCAGGAAAGAGTAAATATATTATGTATTTTCGTTCAGAAATGATGAAAGCACACACACACAGCACGATGTCCCAGGAAGAAGTAAATCTATTAGTTACTTGATTATCCGAACCACTTTCTGGCACTTTTTCCCCATTGATAACTGATAATTTGTTTATAGACAATGGTCACCCCTCCAAATCTACATAAGATTTTTTGCGTTTACTAAAGTCTGATAGTCACTTTATTGCCAGATCAATTCAATTTGTGCATACAAAATCTGATTGTTTGTTCTTCGTTTAAAAAAAAAAAAATCATACGTCAATTTCATATCCCTGGAATGGCAAACTTTTCAGTCTGAATTGATGAATGTGTCTGCTTGTGCTGCATGGCTTTTTCCCCCTCCACTTTCCATTTTTGTTTCACCTTTTTCCCTCCCCCCCCCCCCCCCCCCCCCCCCCCCCCCCCCCCCCTCTTTTTGTTTCTCTTTTTTTTTCATTTTATTCGTCCACTCAGTTGTTTTTTAATGGTGAGGACTCTATCCTATTTTTTCTTACTGTCTTCTTTTTTCTGCACATTTTTTAAATACCTTTACCATGCTACATCGCGTGTTTTTCGCAGATGGAGTGCTACATGACTTATTGATGGAAATAATTCACCTTTAGATTGGGTTATGATTGTGATTGGTACATGAAACTGATTACAATTATTTCTCGGTGCATTGCACTGTAACAATTCAAGCCATCCATGCTGATTCTGTAGATGATTCACCACTGACCTTTGTGATGAAATGACAACACGATCTTTGAAAGGGACACTTATCATATCCCTTTCTCAGCATTGTCAACCACATACCGTGACGCCCCTCACTGTTCATGATAGCACTGCGGTTACAGAATAGATATTGCCTCATGACATATCATGTTCCACTGTGCCATCATCGATTTATGAACTTGATTTGCAGAAGAGTCATACCATATTCTTCCCACATTATTTCTAGCATTTCTCGACAACTGAATATTATTTTGACTTTTCTTGATGGTTAGCAAGCAAACGGGAATCAGAAGCAACATTTTGTTACTATGATCTTGTAAGACTTGTTTACTATTCGGCTGTGTGCCATTACATGATTTTTTGTTTCTTTTTCTTTCTTTTTTTTCCCTTTTGTCTCAGATCACTGCACTTTGATAATCTTTTTTTGTGTGTCTAAATCGTATCCTCGCACAAGTCCATAGCCATAAGCGCTGATAACTGTTCTGTCAGTGAAAACAGTGTGTTCGAAGCTACATGTGAGCTGTGAATTTTGTCTTCAAATTATCCAGTGAAATTACGCACTGTCAGTGCACTACATGGGTAGTCTTTCAGTGTCAGTACTGAATTCAGTATGGCTAGAAATCCCCATTGAAAGCCATTGGGTATTTAGTCACTGCAGTCTATAGTTTAACATTCAAGGAGCATAGCTCCACCATCCATCTGCTGCTCCGCTCTTATACTTGGCTTTGTGATTGTCTGCTTGGTGCAGTAGTCGTAGGAGAAAATATGAATTCTTTTTCTTGAACACCTGGATCTCCTGAAACTGTTCTTGTCCCTGACTTTCCCTGTTCAGTTTAGCAGAGAAGAAGGGCCATCAACCATGGCACTATTCAGGTCATATGATGCAGACAGGGTGGAATGTCTGCAGTGTGGGAATCCTGATTGCTTTAGGCAGGCTTTTTTCCCCCACTGTTTGGTGACGGTCCTGAAAGGTTCCACAGTGGCTGGCTGGGCTGAAAATACAGCTGACATGGGAATCCCCCATTAGGTTGGTGTTAGAAATTTTTTTTCTCCAGAACATCTGCTGCGATCATTGTCACATGAATCAGTCAGCTGGCGTTATGGTGAATGTACTTGCAAGCTGTTGTTCAGCAGTATTGCCTCCAGCTGTAATAATACTTCCAGCTTAATGACTCCAAACACTTAATTACTGTTTCACTAATTGTGACTACTGTAGTAAACAGACAGAGTTCATCATTTTTGTTTGTGTGTGTTCATGTCTGTAGATTAATTCACTTCATAACAGATAACTGATTTATTTATTGTTCATATTTCTTTCAATTTTATTTTGTTAATTTTTTAGGGGTGGTAATTAATTTTCATGATTCCACAACCCAGTGTGAGTTACTATGACTGTCTCCACAAAGCAAAATAAGACATGGATGGGATTGGAAGTGTAATAATTGAATGGATTTTGCAAATGTCAACAGTGGAAGTGATTGAACTAAAGTTAGGGTTTTTTAATGAGGAAAAGGAATTAGCTCAGACATACGCCTCTTCTTTCTCCTTTCTTCTTCTTCTTCTCCTGCTTCTCCTCCTTCTTCACCTTCTTCTTCTTCTTTGGTCATATTTTAGCCCTTTATATAAGAAGAAAAATGATGTAGGCAGTTCAAAATCTACTTTTGAAAAAGAAAACAGCAATGCATGACAATAGCACGTACAGCAAATTGCATCAGTTCCTTAAGGAAAAAAATGTTCATCAACAATTACAAGGAACACCATGTACTAAAGGTCAACATGTATAGAGACAACAAAGGGAACATCGCCAGCATTTTCTGGAGGAAACAGTCCGGATCCTGCATTGATGTTTAGCTATGTTTGACGTAATAAGCTTCCCAAGTTCTGCTTCCTTCCTGAATGGAAACAAACAGTTGATCATTTTTGTTTAACTGTGACGAGTCAGAGTAGTAGCAGAGAGAGTTGTGTTCATGTTGATGCCAGCAGACTATCTTTTAGAGGTAATCGTTTTGCATGCATTTCTTGTGCCAGAAAATAGTCTTTGAGAGAAAGCTGTCGATTTCATTTCTAGTCCTTTTCAACTTGTGTCCTAGGTTTTCATATCTTGTGTTTACTTTCTTTTTCTTTCTTTCCTTCGGTCTTTCTTTCTTTCTTTTTTCTCGCTTTTTTCCATTCTGATTAAAATTGCTTTTTTTAAAGGAGAACTGATGCGGTGGTTTGTTTTACTATGTTTCAATTTAACATATTTTGATTTGAACTACCATGATCAGTGTGTGCGTGTATCAGTGTGTGATACATATTCATTCAGCATAAAACGTTTGGTTTACTTTTAGAATGAAATAACAAAACTTCCTCTCCATCACCTGGATTTCTTTCTTTAGAGAACCCTTTCACAATGCAACTAGTCCCAGAGTATTTTGATACCATTGATTTAATTGACTTTATCAAATGTTCAGTATTTCAAATGTAATTCATCTGTTATGAAAGCACAGATCAGGTGGCAGATTATTTTGATAACAATATATCGTTCTTTTCCCTGTGGCAGGAATAACACTTGATGTGTCCATTCAGACTCTATCTTCTGACCAAACACGGGCATACCTTTGTTTTGCATACTGGTCCATGAACTTGCCACATTGTACGTTATTGGGTATTTCTTTATTCGCAGAGCATATTCTCTCTCTCTGAGCCAGTGAACCGTGGGAGAATAGGTCTTCGATGTATTACTCACCCAGTCCTCAGCATTACCACACACACATACACACACACGCGCGCACATGCGCGTACATCTACATATCTGAGAAACCTATATCTTAATTTAGTCCCTGCTTTTTCCCCCAAACACATGCATGAAAATGGATCACAAGGAAAAAATACAATTTTCAACAATCCATCATCGTGCATCATCCCCCTCTACCACATCCCTCACTTTTTCTACACATCCCCAACCTGTTTACCTATCACAGCACTTCTAACTTGTTTCTTAATGGGTATTTTTGGTTATAAAGACTTAATTGTGAGTGTGTGTGTTTGTTTATCTACCATTCAAAGTACATGAATAATGATTCACTCACACTTGCACCCAACAGCGAGTTTTGAAGCAGTGTGTCATGATGGAATATGTTTGCAACACATGGTTTTTGTATGACTTGGTTTTTTTTCAAAGTATGTTTCACAACTGTTTCTACGTGTAGTTTCTTTGTTTTTGCAGTATGCTTCAAATGTATTGGATGTTTCACTGAATTGGTATCAGGATCCAGTGAATGTGTCAGTACATGACTACTCCTGCTGGCATGAAAATTAAATAACTGACTTATTAAGATAAGTCTGGTTGAAATTGTAACAAAAAGATTAACTTGGCTTCAGAATCTTAACATGGTAAACGTTTCCATTTTGATCGAGCTGTTCCAAACCTGTTCACTTGTTGGATGCGATAGAGGATGCGATAAGAAACAGGAACCAAACATCTTTTCTGCCTGTTATGTCTCCCTCAGATCTTATGGCTTCGCATTTGGGGATGGGCATTTTATCACCTGACATACTGTGCGACAATACAACAGCTTTAAGATAGGTATGCTTTGAATTTGTTGCGCCCTTTCTGTAAAAACATCTTTTCTGAAAACATCATTGTGTAACATTGGCTTCTAATGGTAGCGGCCAACAGCCTTAGAGAATAGCTCAACGGAATTCTTCTGATCTGATCTCATTTCTGTGTGCTGCTTATGTACAGAATAATATTCCATGGACAGGTTCCAAGTCATTTTTCTCTCTCTTTTTCATTTTGTAATGACTTCTGGTTGATTCCGGCCCAAGGTTTGTCATAATGGTAAACCGCGATTCTTTGATAGTCCATTGAAAATATGCCTGCATTGAATGACTGTTCTTGTATGATTTATTCACACTGGAAGATTTGTAATATACTTCATACTGTGGGTAAGATGAGGTATGTACTCAGCATTACACATCGGAGAGCTATTTTTAGCTTGTGATATGTGTAACCATCAGTACCTCCATCATCATCATTCTTTGTATAGAACATGTAAGTCTACTGTTTCATTCTTAACATTTTGTTTTCACTTTTGAATTTAATGTTACTATTTAGTTATTTTTCTAATTTATATAGTTTTATAATATCCGTGGTTTTTTTGTTCTTTTTTATATATATTTTTTATAGCCAAATAAAGCATGAATACCGTCCTGAAGGTTTTAATGTTACATAAATATAACAATGTCGGAAGCTGTCAAAGTCACTGACAAACTTTCAGTTGGTGTACATGCGCGTGCGCACGTGCACGCATGCACACACGCATGCACCACACACACACTCTCTTTGAGATTCAACACCAGAGATGTAAGTACTCGGTGAACATGCGCACACACACACACACACAACACCACTCACTTTCATATGCATGTGCACACATGTGCATACCCCAAAACACAGACTCACACACACATCACACACACACACACACACACACACACCACACACATATATATTTTTATTATATTATATATATTTATATATTATTATTAGATAAGATAATGTTGCTTATAGCCCAGCCGACCGCAAAGGGCCATATCAGGGCTGTCACCACGTTAGAATCAACTCACCAGTCAAAATATATATAAAATATATATTATATATATGATTATTTATACACACACATGTATGCGCGGGTCACAAATATACATCAAACTACATATCACACAACATCACGATCCATTGAATTATTTGGAAAAGAAAATTAAATATTCTATGGCACGTGGCAAGGCGTGGGGGGAGGGGAATTCATTTGATGTTCCATAAAGAAACAGGTAATAATCGTAATGTGAAAATAAGGTTGTGCAGTCACTTTCTAACATTTTCTACAGTCAAAAGTTACATTCATGAACTTTTTCATGAAGCAATGCCACATAGATTTCTTCATTAATTTGCATGTGAAATGATCATTGGGGGAAAAAGCGCATACAATAGAACATCTTTCATTCTGCTGATTGATTTTGTCTTTCCTTTTTCCCATTCCTGTTATTTATCATAGTTTTGTTTTGCGAAGAAATACAGGCTTGTTCATGTACACCAAGTCATTGCTACATTGAAAAGGTCTGTTGGGAACACTGTAAGGAGTTCCCTGAAAGAGTCATCAGTACAGGCCCTTGATGGCGTTTGGGAAGTTTCTTCTTTTCTTCAAAGTTGGCTTAAATTACATCCTGAATTGCCCACATTCAACTGAAGTAGACAAACAAAAGAAACAAATGATACTGACGAACAAATTTGCAAAAATTCTGCAAATAGGCGTAGTTTCATTATACTAGTTCATTCATTTTATGGTTGCACATGTACTCGCTGTAATACTAGATTTGATTCGTTGTTCAACTTGACATACTTCAGTACAGTCTTTAGTGTGAAATTCTCAGGTCTGTCCATGTTCTCATGTATATTGTTTTCTTTTTTCCATTGTATACTGTGCACAAAAAGAAACACATATTTTTTTCGCTGAAAATATTAAGGAAAATTTTGACAAACATGCCCCGTATAGCAAGGAACTCTGTCCAGTGTGAATAGTCAGACATAATGAATAGACATAACAGTAGATTGATGTCTTATTTCTTCTGTGGTTGTAATATTTTGAATGATAAATGACGCATGAAATGACTGAAATAAAAATGTGCATTTCTTTTTGTGCATGGTATATATTGAACGTTCCTACAAGATGGTTCAGATAGTTTATTCTTGTATCACTTTGCCTGAAGCTCTGTGGAGGTTTCCCATTTTCATCCATCAGTTTTAAGACAGATTTGTGAGGAAGTGGTAAGATTGGTATTAATTTTGCTCCGAAGAATCTCCCTTCCAGGTTGTGCTTTGTTTTCAACTCCCAGCTAGGTTTTTCCTCCCCAATCCTCCAGCCTCTCCTGTGTCACGTGTGTGGAATCGGTGGCTGTCTTTACTGTTCTGAGTTTGCAGGCAGCATTTCTTGCATTTGGATTCTGATACTAGTCCACAGTATTCTCACAAATGTTGTCATTGCTTTTTATGTGTTGATATTTGTCATTGGCAAGGCTTACATGTTTGTTGCAAACGCTGACATGATGTGAAAACAATGACATGTACCCAGTGATTCTTGGGAGTGTTTCTTAGTCATAAGTGCTGTGTTACCTTGGGACTCCTGTGTTTGTACGTTAACAGCCACTTTAGACTTTTTTCTTTTTAATTTTGATTTTTTTTTTTTTTTTAGAATGGGACAAATATTCTTTTATGATCCGTTGTGGATGAGGTAATTTGTACTACAATCTGTTGATCAAGCAAACCACTGCTTGTAGACGCAGCTTGTAGAGTGTCAACTGTAGGTTAATGAAAATGTTGTAAAAAATGTGGTCTTTCATAACAGATGGGATAAGTTTTTGTTTGTACGCTTCCAGTGGGTAACTTGGGCCAATTCAGTGCTAAAAAGCTTGAACCAGCCAAGATGCAATGCTGATGAATTCGTCTGCCGATGAATAGAACACAACAGTCCATGATTCCTTTGGCTTTAGGCATCATTCATTTTTTTTTTTTGCAGAATACTGCCTGGATCCAACCTTGCCATTCAGCTTGCAAGTATTGTGACCGATGTCCCCTTTCCCATCCCCGCCAATTTCTCCCTAACTCCAATACAGTTTAACCATGTGGTGATTGGTCATATGGCCAAAATCAGTATGATTGAAGGTTGTGTCTGTAGTACCCGCAACAAAAGCCATGCTTCAAGCTTATAGTTTCTATGACGATGGCAATGAGAATAAGGGTCGCAGGAGACGTGTGATCGTAAACGTGAACTTTGGTGCTTTGCCAGAACATGTTGATAGTGCCCACAAAGAGCCGACATGAAAATGACCACAAATTGAATTCACCTCAGAACGAACTGATTACCAAATCCATTCTTCAGGAAAGACTGTGTGGTCCCCCAGGATGCACACACGCACGACCCTTAAATTTTTTTTCTGAGGCTAACCCTCGCCACTACTCCCATCCTTTTTTTCTTTCCTTCCCTCCCGTTCAGACCTGAGCAGTAATACTCATGCGTCATGTGTTCTTTTGCCCAATGGCCCTGTTCCTCTTACATGCTAATGATGCTGAAGCGAGGGTATGCTTTTCAGTTGCCATTGGCTAGATGTTTATATCCAAAGAATCGGCTTACCAAACTGTTCAAATTAACAAAGGAAAATATGATTTCCGCATGTATTTATGATTAGTATAATCATAGATACTGTTGTTATTGTTATTCTCTTTCTAGGATGAAAAGATTGTTTTGTTCAAGTATTGCTATTATTATTATCATTATTGTCATGATTATTACTGATATTATTAGGATTATTATTATTACTATTATTGCTATTATTATCACTATTGTTATTATTATGTTAGTGATGGGACAGGTGTTTATCATGTACAGAATTGGTTCTAGTGACCTCTGTGTATGTATTACTGGTCAAACAGATGGCTTCTATTTTGCCTGGTGGTAAACTGACAATAATTATTTGGAATTATGTGTATAAAATTGTATAAGCCTAAAGACTTAGTTTTGGCAGTGGAAGATGCTTCAGTTGGGTGTTGAGAACAATAAAGCGCTCAATTTGATTTACGGTCTTTCTCGTGTGTGTGCGCGCGTGCGTGCGCAAGGAGCAAGAATTTCATTTGTTTGTGATAGAGTTTCAGTTGTTTCAATTTATGGTGGTTTCACAGCTGGAGGTTTTCATACCTTACGGCTGGAGGTTTTCATACCTTACCATACTATACTGTTTCATGCCATGCGATATCATACCATATCATACAATACCAGACCATTCCATCCCATCCCATACTATACCATACAATACAATACCATACCGTTTCATGCCATGCGATATCATACCATATCATACCATCCCATCCCATCCCATCCCATCCCATCCCATACCATACCATACCATACCATACCATACCATACCATACCATACCGTTTCATGCCATGCGATATCATACCATCCCATCCCATCCCATCCCATCCCATCCCATCCCATCCTATCCCATACCATACCATACAATACCATACCGTTTCATGCCATGCGATATCATACCATATCATATCATACCATCCCATCCCATCCCATCCCATCCCATCCCATCCCATCCCATCCCATACCATACCATACAATACCATACCATTTCATGCCATGCGATATCATACCATATCATACCATCCCATCCCATCCCATACCATACCATACAATACCATACTGATTCATGCCATGCGATATCATACCATGTCATACAATACCAGACCATTCCAGACCAGACCACACCATTCCATACCATTCCATCCCATACCACACCATACCATACCATACCATACCATACCATTACCATCCCACCCTTTCCCATCCCATACCATACCATACCATTCTATCCCATCCCATACCATACCATACCATTACCATCCCAACCCATCCCATACCATGCCATACCATCCCAACCCATCCCATACCATGCCATACCATCCCATCCCATCCCATCCCAGCCCAGCCTTTCCCATCCCATCCCATCCCATACTATACCATCCCATCCCATCCCATACTATACCATCCCATCCCATCCCATACTATACCATACCATTCCATCCCATCCCAACCCATCCCATACCATGCCATACCATCCCATCCCATCCCATCCCAGCCTTTCCCATCCCATCCCATCCCATACTATACCATCCCATCCCATCCCATACTATACCATACCATACCATTCCATCCCAACCCATCCCATGCCATACCATCCCATCCCATCCCATCCCAGCCCAGCCTTTCCCATCCCATCCCATCCCATACTATACCATACCATTCCATCCTATCCCAACCCATCCCATACCATGCCATACCATCCCATCCCATCCCAGCCCAGCCCAGCCTTTCCCATCCCATCCCATCCCATACTATACCATACCATTCCATCCCATCCCAACCCATCCCATACCATGCCATACCATCCCATCCCATCCCAGCCCAGCCCAGCCTTTCCCATCCCATCCCATCCCATACCATACCATCCCACCCTTTCTCATCCCATCCCATCCCGTACCATACCATATCATACCATGTCATACCGAATGATACCATACCGGATCATACCTTACTATACCATACCAGACGTTTCATCTTACACACACACACACACACACACACACACACACACACACACACACACAGCAATATTCCTGTTGTGTTCAATTCAAACAAAACGTTTGGAAAGCACTTTGTAGCTGTTTATTTCTAGACAGCGTTCATAGTTTTGCACTTTGGTGTGGTTCATTTCAAGAAAACGTTCACAGTTTTGTACTTTGTGGCAGTCCATTTCAAGATAGCGTTAATAGTTTTGCATTTTGTGACGGTTCATTTCAAGAAGTTCATAGTTTTGCCCTTTGTGGCAGTTCATTTCAAGAAGAACTTCATAGTTTTGCACTTTGTGACAGTCCATTTCAAGAGGAAGTTCATAGTTTTGCACTTTGTGACGGTCCATTTCAAGATAGCGTTAATAGTTTTGCACTTTGTGACGGTCCATTTCAAGATAGCGTTAATAGTTTTGCACTTTGTGACGGTTCATTTCAAGAAGTTCATAGTTTTGCACTTTGTGACGGTTCATTTCAAGATAGCGTTAATAGTTTTGCACTTTGTGACGGTCCATTTCAAGATAGCGTTAATAGTTTTGCACTTTGTGACAGTTCATTTCAAGAAGAAGTTAATAGTTTTGCACTTTGTGACGGTCCATTTCAAGATAGCGTTCATAGTTTTGCACTTTGTGGCAGTTCATTTCAAGAAGAAGTTCATAGTTGCACTTTGTGGCAGTCCATTTCAAGATAGCGTTAATAGTTTTGCACTTTGTGACGGTTCATTTCAAGACAGCGTTCAAAGTTTTGCACTTTGTGACGGTCCATTTCAAGATAGTGTTAATAGTTTTGCACTTTGTGACGGTCCATTTCAAGAAGAAGTTCATAGTTTTGCACTTTGTGACAGTCCATTTCAAGAAGAAGTTCATAGTTTTGCACTTTGTGACAGTCCATTTCAAGAAGAAGTTCATAGTTTTGCACTTTGTGGCAGTCCATTTCAAGATAGTGTTCATAGTTTTGCACTTTGTGACAGTTCATTTCAAGAAGTTCATAGTTTTGCACTTTGTGACAGTCCATTTCAAGATAGCGTTCATAGTTTTGCATTTTGTGATGGTTTATTTCAAGAAGAAGTTCATAGTTTTGCACTTTGTGATGGTTCATTTCACGAAGTTCATAGTTTTGCACTTTGTGGTAGTTCATTTCAAGAAGTTCATAGTTTTGCACTTTGTGACAGTTCATTTCAAGAAGAAGTTCATAGTTTTGCACTTTGTGGGGGTTCATTTCAAGAAGAAGTTCATAGTTTTGCACTTTGTGGCAGTTCATTTCAAGAAGAAGTTCATAGTTTTGCACTTTGTGATGGTTCATTTCAAGACAGCGTTCACGCTATCGCATTTTGTGGTTATTTAATCTGCCTCATTTGAAAGACCTGATAGCATTCAAATACCACAGTATCTTGTTTCCCTGGAGTCAGCCGTTTGACGACATAGAGGATCTTGTCCTGGCGATCTAGTGGCTGCCACAGGTGCACCTGTAGTTTGTCCCCAAACTTGGTCCGCCCCAAGTAACTTGCTGCATGCTCCTGTAAAAGATTCAACCACTACTACAGTTGTAAGCCCTTCGAGCTTCTCATACTTATCTTCCCTAATCCAATCATTCCCCCTGAACTACACAAAGGCACGCGCGCACGCATGCACACTTCTTCTTCTTCTTCCTAAAATACTGGTTCACTCAAAAACCAGTAGGTCACCAGCGCGCATGTTAAAAAGTAAAATAAAATAACATAAAACAGTGCGACTCAGACTGTTGGCCCCTGGAGCAAATTTGGCAACAAGGGGTCGCACCCGATATTCAAGAAGTTAAAAGCAATGGCCAAATTCAGGCCCAGGTAATAGTAAAATATCTGGGGAAGTAAAAATAGAAAATCGTCAATATGCAGATCTCAAAACTGTCGAATCAATTTGTTTTTTAAATGAGATTGCATTTGTGGCAATCTTGATGGCACCCGGCAGTGAGTTCCACAGCCGTACAGAACTGGGATAAAAAGAATGTAAGTGGCTGTCAATATTTGATGCAGGTATGGTATAACATTGACCGCCACTCCTGATGCTACTTTTATTCAATACTAGTTGTTCCATTGGAATATCAATTACTTTAGCTCTGCCTTTGAAGAAGATGTTAAGTTTGATAAAAGCTCTTCTGTCTTCTAAGGGTTTCCATTCTAATCTCCTCATGTTCTTCCTAGTATTCCCCTTTTCTCTGATGTGGTTCCCTGTTACGAACCGTGCTGCTCTCTTCTGAATCTTTTCGAGGTTATCAATGTCCTTTAGATGGTAAGGATCCCAAACTGAGCAACCATATTCCAGTACTGGTCTAACCAGTGTTTTGTAGCAGTCGTCTTTAACCTTTTGGGGGCAGTCATTGATATTCCTGTATAAGAAAGCCAAGATGTTATTTGCTTTCTTACATACTAAATTGTAATGTTCTTTCCATTTGAGACGACTATCTATAATCACGCCTAAATATTTTGCAGCATTAGTTTCTTTAAGAATAGTATTATGGATAGAATAATCTGATCCAATTGGTGAGCGTTTGTTACATATACGCAACACTTGGCACTTTTGGGGATGAAATTCCATTTTCCAAGTTCTTTCCCACTCTTGTAAAGCGTTTAGATCTTCTTGTAGAATGCGTGTATCATTCTTGCTTCTGATTGTTCTATATACTAAGCTGTCATCTGCAAAAAGCCTTATAGTAGTTCCAGGAGAGAGATTTCTACTTATGTCATTTATATAAATTAAGAAAAACAAGGGCCCCAGAACAGTTCCCTGTGGTACACCTGACAAGACTGGTTTACAATGGGATGACGACACACACACACACACACACACACACACACTAGCGGGAACATGCACCACTGAATTATGCCTTTTTTTCATGTCTCTCAATCTGTCTACAGCCAGCAGCTGCCTTTACCGTCATAGGATATCTAGCAATGTCTTCACAGAATCCAGTCAGAGCTTGCTTGGCGACAGCTGCCTGCGCAGCGTCACAGCAGAAGCGGGCGTAGCTGACATTGTTGGTGTGGCCTTGGAAGTCGACATCACTCGCTGTAACCTCCAAGTTATGGCAGAATGCAGTCGCTGGTATCTACACACACACGTATGCACGCACGCACGCACGCACGCACGCACGCACGCACGCACGCACACACACACACACACACACACACACACACACACACACACACACACATACACACAATCTGAAGCTCATTAATTAATCGAATACAATATTTAGCAACGACATTATCCAACCAGAAAATGTATAAGTATATTCTATAAGAAGGTCTGGCCGTGAACAGACAACAGTTACAGGCATTTAATATTAATCGGCTCTTCTTCAATTCTCTGCCTCATGACTGGGGTTGGGAGTACAGAATATGACAGGTGGGTATATGTGGGTAGGTGGAGGGAAAACGTGCAGATCTAGTCAGCGTCCCCCTCCAAAGAGAGACTACCCCACGTTTATTCAACATCTACCCCCGCATGTCTACTATGAAGAATCTGACATGGATTTAGTACAAGAATGGACGTGGACGGGAAATCAAAACTGAGGTCATCACAGGAGCATGAAAAGAAGGATCCCAGAATTTGAGACCACCTTACATCCATATTCCCCATTCTATGGAGTTCCATTTTGTTCCAAGACTATATGACAAGGCTGTACATTACGCTTCTTTTTTGTACTCCCAGTTCTTATTGAACAGGGAGTACTTTACAATGGGAACGAAGAAATGCTCTGAGTGTGTGTGTGTGTGTGTGTGTGTGTGTGTGTGTGTGTGTGTCTGTCCGTCCGTGGTCAAAATGTGTTCCACTCGCTCCAGACAAAACTACTGGGCCGATCTTTCTGAACATTTGTAGGTATGTTCATTATGGGTCAAGGATGATGCCCGATATGCTATTTAACCGTTATAGCCGTTACTAACGGCCACAACGGCCCATAACGGTTTTCCTTCTTTATGGAATATTTCAGACGGTACTTGGCCAATCTCTCTGAAAATTTGTTGGCATGTTCATCGTGGGTCACGGATCATGCCCGATGTGTTATATTTACCGCTATACCCGTTACTAACGGCCATGACGGCCCATAACGTTTTTTTGTTTGTGTGTGTGTGTGTGTGTGGAATATCTCAGAACGTACTTGGCCGATCTTTCTGAAAATCTGTAGGCATGTTCATTATGGGTCACGGTTCATGCCCGATGTGTTATTTTACCGTTATAGCCGTTACTAACGGCTATAACGGCCCATAATTTTAACGGTTTTCCTTCTTTATGGAATATCTCAGAAAGTACTTGGCCGATCTTTCTGAAAATTTGTAGGTATGTTCATTATGGGTCACGGATCATGCCCGATTTGTTATTTTAACTGTTATAGCCGTTACTAACGGCTATAACGGTCCGCAATGGTTTTTCTTCTTTATGGAATATCTTAGAAAGTACTTGGCTGATCTTTCTGAAAATTTGAAGCTATGTTCATTATGGGTCACGGATCATGGCCGATGTGTTATTTTACAATAGCCGTTACTAACGGCTATAACGGGTCAAAACAGAGTTTCCTCTTTATGGAATATCTCACGCGTATTCAAGATAAACTGGGAGTACGTTTTATATGCTTAGCATCTTGTTCATATATACCCCGGTGTCAATCAAGCCTAGAATATAGAGACAGCTGTAGTGTTTGGTAAGGGTTTTTGAGCTCGATTCTCATAGACGCGTTCATGAAGTAGATAAAACCGGGCTGTGCGTTTCAAGCTTTCTCTTGAATCCCATAGATGATGGGACAATTTAGAGTAATAATCGTATGTCCAACGCGAGAATCCCATAGATGATGGGACAATTTAGAGTAATAATCGTATGTCCAACGCGAGAATCCCATAGATGATAGGACAATTTAGAGTAATAATCGTATGTCCAACGCGAGCGATTATGACGTCAGTAACACTTTAATGACGCAAGCTCACAGCCCTAAGTCAGATGTACAGATACGGCCACACCCTGTGCACATACAAGCAGAGACTAGGTCAGTTTCCTCTCTCTGCGGGCTTGACGCTTCTTATCCATTCCTTGTTATGTGGCTCTGGTCAGACACGTGATCTCTCTTCTGGACAGGCGCTGCGATCAGTGGCAAGGGCCATTGTCAGGGACTCTGCCCACATTTCTGGTCGTTTGATATATGTTGGTCTATAACACGAGGGTGTCCACGGAAAACACTCATTTTTTTGCACGCTTTTTGTTTTTAAAGCAAAGGATTTTACAAGTCGTATCATTCACCGTCCTGTGCCTTAAGCCACCTAGTCACGGAAACTGTGCAACATAGGCCTACATTGAGTGTAATGAAACAATATGACAGGGTGGGTTTTTTATCACCTGTAGAGTGATCAGCGGTCTTGGAGTATGGACTAGTCTGTGGAGTTGTACGAGGAGGCGTTGTGAGGGTGCATGCTTCATTTCTCTCTCTCTCTCTCTCTCTCTCTCTCTCTCTCTCTCTCTCTCTCTCTTCATTTTATTTATTTATTTATTGGAATGACATTGGAGTTGTCAGTGATGAATGGAAAGCCAAGGCCTGCATTAGACAGAGAAAACCACCAGGAACTTTTTTTTTCCTGAGACGGTTTAGTTTCTTTGCAACTGTGAGGGACACAGACACAATTTTTATTTTGTAAGTTGACGTGAGGTCGCAGAGATTGTGAAGGCTTTGTGGCTTTCTTAAGACCAAATCCAGAAATGCAAACTGCGTGTAGGTCTGCGAGAACAAGGGCACTTTGTTTGCCAGGAGAGATTTTTTAAACCAACAGGTAAAGGCAAAAATGCTTGCGAGTCCGTGAGGATCTGGCTAGTATTTTATCTTGAAACGTGTGTGCATACATAAGAATAATAATATGAACAATCACATTATGTAAATACTGAGAAATGTAGTTGTTAATGAAAAGGAGGAACTTTTCTGTTCGTCCCTATGCTTGTGTGTCCTCGCTGCACGAGCAAGAGTCTGACAGCCTCTGGTCTCAACCACAGGCTCCTACGAATGCTTTTTGGCAAACTTTGAAGCCGTTGCGTAGCCGACAAATGCTCCTTTAGTCAGATGCCAAATCCAAGAAGAAGACTAGCTCTGGAAGTCTGAATGGCGGACCAAACGTCCAACCAATGGGAGCTGAATGAATGCGTTCGTCAGCAGGCAAGTTTGTTTTGGGAAGCATTTTGAGGACCCTGATCTCCAAGGAGATGCCCATGATCTTGCACAGGGAGCTGAGGAGGAATTGGCCAAGAGCCTTCAGTTTTTTTGTTTTGTTTTTTTTCTGTACAGAGTTCAAGATTCACAGCCATAGAGCAGGGACATAATGACTATCACCTTGTAGACAGCCAGCTTCGTGTTCAAATTTGTGTCGCGTTCATCCCATATTCCCTTCAAAAGCCTGTCCTACATCAAACAGCGTGTTTCCTGTGGATGAATTTCGAATTCTTTGTAGAACTTGCTTTTGGAGGTTGACCGCCATTATGTACGTTTATTCAGCTGGGGTGAGGCAATCTATCTGTTGGCCATCTTTTTTAGACGCTTCACCAACAGAGTGAGCAGTGTTGCCCGTAAAGAGATCTCTTACGTCACCGGGGTGCTGATAAGCACCACCCTTGTCTCAAGCGGGTAGATAACAACCATACTGTCTTCAGTTCCTGGTTGCAGACCCATGACTAGCGGCTCTCCATGCCATTCTGCACCTGTCGCTACTCGCCCATCGCCCCAGGACTCGGGGAAATCAGAACAGAGAGAATGGAGTCCCTGAATCATGGGCAAAATGGTGTAATGAAGTTGTTTGTCGGCTGCCCAAGCTCCTCGCAAACAATGGATAAGGCACCTGTCATGTTTGGCAAACCTAATTCAATTTTTTTTTCTGCTTCCACGTTAAATTTGGGCAAGATTTCATGTCTGCTCTCAAGTCATTTTGGCAACAACAAAAAAATAAAGAATTAAAGTCAGTCCCATTGAATACGAGATTTTACGGGAGCAAGTCATCTTTTTTTTTCCCCAAGTGGTAAAGATGAGAAAATGAGGTAGGGGTGGAAGGTTGGGGGTAGGGAGTGGGGGTGGAGGAGAATCGTGGAGGGAGGATATAGATAACTGAATGACCAAGGCAGGTTTAAAACAAAATAGAGGCGAAAAATAGTGAAAGAGATACACTGACCTGAGGTGAATATGGACACAACCTACCGGAAATTTCAGATGTCAGTCAGAGTCAGTTTTGATTTTCATGACCACACAGCACACCACCGTCACGTCGGAAGGGCTGGGTCTGGGGGACTGGGAAAGGGAGGAGGGGGTAAGGTACGGATAGGGGGCACTCTAATAGGCTTTTTAACAGCTCAATATCAACCACTGTTTTATTCTAGTCTAATCTGAACAAGTCTTTCGGAGCTCGAGTTTCATCCTCAGCTGGCCTGATCACAACAGAGCACAAAATTGAACTAAGTGATATCCAACAAAGACGAACATTAAGAGTTGTCAACGATTCCTGATATCAAGTTTTCATTTGTCTTCGCATGACAATTCTTCCTTTTTCGATGTTCCTTCACCTGATATTCCAAACAAAAAGTGAAAAACGACAAAATAAAACAAGACAGGTACATGTACTTCCAGTAATTCTCTTTAATCATATTTATACAAGGGACAGACCACAATGCTCCTCACCTGAGAGCTGATGCTTTCGAAGAATAAAGGTTTCTTCTTGTGCGTCGCGACAGGTGCGTATTTCTGTGCATACCACTCAGGAAGGGGGACGATCTCTCCCTTCACCAGATTTAAGAAGACAAGCTTGAAAAGAGAGGTGGCCAGCATCTGGTTGTTTATGTCGTTGATCATTTCCACGCAGATGGAGACCGAGGTCTTTCCGACGTCTGACAGTTCCACGGTCAGCTGTAAAATCAAGTTGTAACGTTGGAACGCAAGTAAGACTGGACGGCAACTGGTCAGCAAGACCAACGACAGCTAGTGGTGGTTATTAAGAGAAAATGCAAACAAATGCACAAAACAAGTGAATGAGAATGAGCATGCTCCTATCGGGGACTTCTTTTGTTGTTGTTGTTGTTGTTGTTGTTGTTGTTGTTGTTGTTGTTGTTGCATTTTGTTGTGTCTGAAGAGGTCACTTTTGTCGAACATTTGCTAGTCCATCTCATGTTGTGTATTAAACAAGGGGGTATTTTGCACCTTGTTTTGTGTGTGTGTTAATTTGTATTTTGGCTCGTGTTCACGAAGGCTCCTGGTTGATCAGTAAAATAAACAAAAGTTACAAACCAACATAGAATAGTACGTCAGGCAAGGTACATACCCGTTTGGGGAGTCCCAGCAAATAAAAGTGAATTTAATATTTTTGTTGTTGTTGCCGGTGCTGGTGCTGATGTTGATCTTGTGGTGGTGGTTGTGGTTGTGGTTGTCATCGTCGTCGTTTTTATGCATATATGTAGGTGGGTTGGGTTTTTTTTTATTTTTTTTTTTAAAGTAATGCGCTGCTTCCTATCTGTTGGCTTTTGATTTCTGCAGAAGTACATAGTAAAGCACATCAACTGGAGCTGATCAGTTCCAGATCTTGTACGGAAATTCTGGAATAGTTTGCAGGTTTGTTTCTGGACACTGTTAATGAATTTGATGGATCTAATTAAGCTATACTTTAACTACGTTTTGGGCCTTGTAGGAAGGGGGTGGGGTGGGGGGGGGGGGGTGGGGGTTGAGCGACTACTGCTTGTAAGAAGTTGTGTTGCCTACT
>CM031619.1:61970013-62002159 GCA_018398815.1 Conus ventricosus
GTCTGAATGTCCTGTTATTTAACTCATGAACGTTAAACTTAAAACAATCGTATATGATTTTACAGCATTTCTTCATTTAAATTTTAATAACAGAAAAGCAAAAAAACAAAAAAACAAAAAACAAGAACAAGAAGAGGGTAACTAAGAAGGTCATTTTCGAGAACTGAGGAAAAAAATAGGGAACTATGCAGAAAATGTCCTTCAGAAATCGCTAAGAAACACACATTCAACGGGTCATGAATAGAGAAAATTGAGATCAGTGACCAACGAATCATAAAAATCTAGATTATTACAACAAATTGAGAGCGTAAGAAAACAGTGCCACTTCGTTTCAAAACACATGGTTAATCAGCATACTGCAGAGTTCAAGGAAAGGTCATGCACCCATCACACGCATCAGTCAGGCAAAGTTATGCACAAGATGCATATACGACACACACCATGTCGACCTATTTCTACCGATTTCGGTGTCGACAGCATCTATCCATGACGTGAACACTCAAACCAAACTGACATCCAATTCAAGCCGTGCAATAATTCCCAGCATCTTTTGGAGATTTTTTTTTTAACTCGCCCTTCTCTCTTGAAATTGTGTTTTAAAAATATCGTGCCAGAAATACATATGTTTGTCCGAAAATATTGTAACTCTCAGGATTGAGTTCTTGAGATCAAAATCTCTTGCTGTTGCGATTTTTCTTTTCTATTGTGCAAGTGGCTTTCAAGATTGCAAAAGATCCATGCATTATCAAAACTGCATGGACTACCCAAGACAAGTTTTCTGCCTATCGAATAAAGCATGTTTTGGACTGCCGCCGTGTTTTGAAATGCATGTTTTACCTTGTGTTCTGCATTGTGTGTTTTCATCTTCAGTGCAAGCCTGTGCCCTCTCAACCCTAGCGCTCCCATCTGAGGGCACCTAGATTTCTGCTTCTAAAACACACAAAATCTGAAAACAAGCAACAATAACAACAACAATAGCAGCAACAAGCAGTATAAACGTATGTCATATGATATTTGCAGAAACCTGAACAAAAAAAAAAAGTTCTTTGAAATATGGCACATGTAGTTTCTAGACGGGCACATGGTATCTTCAAAATTAATGTGAACATCCAGCTGCACGTGATATATGCACGGAATGATAGAGCTTATTTATTTTGTTGAACTACCTATTCAAGAACGAAAATGAGCCTAACACACACAGTGATATGTGCATATGAAAAACAAAGATAATTTTTGCCTAGTGTAATTCCAAATTCAGCTTCCTTCCATTTAAATCCAACTGATCTTAAATGAATATGATTTGTGTGTTATTTTTCAAAGGCTAGGGATTGCAAAGGAAAACTTTATTAAGTGTCCTGCCATTGCTTCTTGGGTGTGTGTGTGTGTGTGTGTGTGTGTGTGTGTGTGTGTGTGTGTGTGTGATGCACCATTAAATATTAAAAGTAGCATTATTTGACTGGTACACGAAATTGTCAGCTCTCTCTCTCTCTCTCTCTCTCTCTCTCTCTCTTCTCTCTCTCTCTCTCCTCTCTCTCTCCTCTCTCTCTCTCTCTCTCCTCTTTTCCTCTCTGTCTCTCTCACCTGCAGGGCTGTGCGTTAGCTGATTTGAAGAATCGCAGGGTGGTACAGCGAGGGAGCCAGCTTGTGCCCTGCCTCCACAAAACAGTTGATGATGCCATTCTTGCTGATTGTCTGCCTACATAAACATCAACCATTATGGTAATGATGTTCATTCGTCAAAATGAATTCTTATATGTATGTTAATGGCATCGAGTCGATAACAGCACAGTAAAAAAAAAAAAAAAATTGCTCATGAGCACACTGCTGTGTATGTGTACGTGCGAGTGTGGGTGCGCGCGCGCGCGCGCGCAGGCGCGTGTGTGTGTGTGTGAAAACGTAGGCCTAGTTTGCATATCCACAGCTATAGTCCACAAAATGGTCACGACCTAGTTTGTTTAGCTCTTGGATGTTTAGACTTGAGCTACCTAACACATGAATAGGGTTTACAATCACTTTCCCTCTCACTCTCGTTTTCATACATAGACGCGCGTGTGTGTGCGCGTGCGCGCGCGCGCGCGCACACACGCCCACACTCCCCCACACAAACACACACACACACGAGAGAGAGAGAGAGAGAGAGAGAGAGAGAGAGAGAGAGAGAGAGAGAGAGAGAGAGAGTGTATAGATTTGTTTACTTACAGAGAAGGTAACGATATCTTAGAACTTGTGGGTATGGGGTGCATTGCAACTTTTAATGGTGGTCTAACGTATGGCCCTTTTGCACCCACATCGCTAACAAACTATGTTCGGAAATCTGAAAGAAGAGTGATCGAGAGGTCGCGTTCAGCGAGAGTGACCCCGCCGTTTTCTTCTCTTCTTCTCTTCTTCCTAAAATACTGGTTCACTCAAAAACGAGTAGGTCACCAGCGCGCATGTTAAAAAGTAAAATAAAATGACATAAAATAGTGCGACTCAGACTGTTGGCCCCTGGAGCAAATTTGACAACAAGGGGTCGCACTCAATATTCAAGAAGTTAAAAGCAATGGCCAAATTCAGGCCCAGGTAACAGTAAAATATCTGGGGAAGTTAAAATAGAAAATCGTCAATATGCAGATCTCAAAACTGTCGTATCAATTTGTTTTTTAAATGAGACTGCATTTGTGGCAATCTTGATGGCACCTGGCAGTGAGTTCCACAGCCGTACAGAACTAGGATAAAATGAATTTAAGTGGCTGTCAATATTTGATGCAGGTATGGTATAACATTGACCGCCACTCCTGGTGCTACTTTTGTTCAATACTAGTTGTTCCATTGGAATATCAATTAGTTTAGCTCTGCCTTTGAAGAAGATGTTAAGTTTGATAAAAGCTCTTCTCTCTTCCAAGGGTTTCCATTCTAATTTCCTCATGTTCTTTCTAGTATTCCCCTTTTCTCTGATGTGGTTCCCTGTTACGAACCGTGCTGCTCTCTTCTGAATCTTTTCGAAGTTATCAATGTCCTTTAGATGGTAAGGATCCCAAACTGAGCAACCATATTCCAGTACTGGTCTAACCAGTGTTTTGTAGCAGTCGTCTTTAACCTTTTGGGGGCAGTCATTGATATTCCTGTATAAGAAAGCTAAGATGTTATTTGCTTTCTTACATACTAAATTGTAATGTTCTTTCCATTTGAGACGACTATCTATATTCATGCCTAAATATTTTGCAGCATTGGTTTCTTTAAGAATAGTATTATGGATAGAATATTCTGATCTAGTTGGTGAGCGTTTGTTACATATACGCAACACTTGGCACTTTCGGGGATGAAATTCCATTTTCCAAGTTCTTTCCCACTCTTGTAAAGCGTTTAGATCTTCTTGTAGAATGCGTGTATCATTCTTGCTTCTGATTGTTCTATATACTAAGCTGTCATCTGCAAAAAGCCTTATAGTAGTTCCAGGAGAGAGATTTCTACTTATGTCATTTATATAAATTAAGAAAAACAAGGGCCCCAGAACAGTTCCCTGTGGTACACCTGACAAGACTGGTTTACAATGGGATGACGACCCTTCCACAACAACTTTCTGCGTTCTCCCAACGAGGAATGATCTAGCCCATTTTAGCAAAGAACCGCCAATGCCGATGTGTTCTAATTTAAGCAGCAGGCCCTCATGGTCAACCTTATCAAAGGCTTTAGAAAAGTCTAATAAAATTGCACATAGTTGCTGTCTGTTGTTAAGACAGTTATTAAAATCATTGAGAGTTGTTATAAGTTGAGTCTCACAACTCCTTTGCTGTCTAAAACCATGCTGGGCGTTAGTTAAGAAGTCATATTCGTCAAGATGGTCCATTATAGCTACTATATATTATGTGTTCAAGTAGTTTTGCTGATATGGATGTAAGAGATATAGGTCTATAGTTCTCTGCTTTTGTTTTGTCACCCTTTTTGAATAAGGGAACAATGCTCGCATCTCGCCACTCATCAGGTATTACTCCCTGGTCCAGTGAAGCTTGGTAAAGTAGTTGGTATACCTCACTCAATTCATTGGCACATAATTTTAAGAGCTTGCCAGGAACGCCATCGGGACCAGTAGCTTTGTTTTCATTGATGTTGGTCAGTAACTTAAATACTCCTGCTTTGTTTACTGTGATGTTTTGCATTTCAGGGAGTTTATCATCATCCTTTAGTTTAACGTTAATTAAAGGCTTGGGATTTGAGAAAACTGAACAAAACTGCTTGTTTAGTAAATTTGCTTTCCCTTCAGGGTCCTGTATTAGGTTATTCTGGTTGTTTCTCAGGTCTGAAATCCCAATGTTGTCCTGTCTCTTACTCCTTATGTAAGACCATAATTTCTTGTTTTGATGATCACCTTCTGAAATCATCGAATTAACATAATTGGAGTGAGCAAGCCTACATTCTCTCTGACACCTTCTCTTAATATGTTTATACCTAACCAGTAATCTTTCTGAATTAGGGTGTAGTTTCAAGTTCTTAAAGAAACGATGTTTCCTTCTCAACAAACGTTTAGTTTTTTGTAGTAATCCATGGCTGGTGGTTCTTGCTTGAAGTTATTTTACTAGGTATGTTGTCATCCATAATAAATTCCAAGTTAGTTCTTCCACAGGGAACTGTTCTGGGGCCCTTGTTTTTCTTAATTTATATAAATGACATAAGTAGAAATCTCTCTCCTGGAACTACTATAAGGCTTTTTGCAGATGACAGCTTAGTATATAGAACAATCAGAAGCAAGAATGATACACGCATTCTACAAGAAGATCTAAACGCCTTACAAGAGTGAGAAAGAACTTGGAAAATGGAATTTCATCCCCAAAAGTGCCAAGTGTTGCGTATATGTAACAAACGCTCACCAATTAGATCAGATTATTCTATCCATAATACTATTCTTAAAGAAACTAATGCTGCAAAATATTTAGGCATGAATATAGATAGTTGTCTCAAATGGAAAGAACACTACAATTTAGTATGTAAGAAAGCAAATAACATCTTAGCTTTCTTATACAGGAATGTCAATGACTGCCCCCAAAAGGTTAAAGACGACTGCTACAAAACACTGGTTAGACCAGTACTGGAATATGGTTGCTCAGTTTGGGATCCTTACCATCTAAAGGACATTGATAACCTCGAAAAGATTCAGAAGAGAGCAGCACGGTTCGTAACAGGGAACCACATCAGAGAAAAGGGGAATACTAGGAAGAACATGAGGAAATTAGAATGGAAACCCTTAGAAGAGAGAAGAGCTTTTATCAAACTTAACATCTTCTTCAAAGGCAGAGCTAAAGTAATTGATATTCCAATGGAACAACTAGTATTGAATAAAAGTAGCACCAGGAGTGGCGGTCAATGCTATACCATACCTGGATCAAATATTGACAGCCACTTAAATTCATTTTATCCTAGTTCTGTACGGCTGTGGAACTCACTGCCGGGTGCCATCAAGATTGCCACAAATGCAATCTCATTTAAAAAACAAATTGATACGACAGTTTTGAG
This sequence comes from Conus ventricosus, assembly GCA_018398815.1. Lineage (NCBI taxonomy): Eukaryota > Metazoa > Mollusca > Gastropoda > Neogastropoda > Conidae > Conus > Conus ventricosus. The sequence continues at coordinate 61,975,504 of CM031619.1, forward strand.
ATCTGCATATTGACGATTTTCTATTTTTACTTCCCCAGATATTTTACTGTTACCTGGGCCTGAATTTGGCCATTGCTTTTAACTTCTTGAATATCGAGTGCAACCCCTTGTTGCCAAATTTGCTCCAGGGGCCAACAGTCTGAGTCGCACTATTTTATGCTATTTTATTTTACTTTTTAACATGCGCGCTGGTGACCTACTCGTTTTTGAGTGAACCAGTATTTTAGGAAGAAGAAGAAGTAGTACACAGGCTTTAGCCCACTGAGGACTAAAATACCAGTTTCAAAAGTGTATGTCGGTTATATAACCGTTAAACCGTTATTTTGGCGTTATTTTTCATATATTGGTGGTTTTAATGAAATTTTGTATATAGAAAGGTTATCACACACAAATGGCACTTCCATGTAGTGTTTCAAAATCTGACCGTTAAAAACCGTTATTCTTGACATATTGTCAAATTTGGATGAAATTTGGTGTGTACACAAGTATCTGTTTGTAACATACTGTCTGGCAGATAGAATGCATCGCATATTTGTACCATTGGATGTTTATCATTATGGCATTCCATCAGTTGCTCTATCATTATTTGAAATGGATGCAAGATTCGTCGAGTTGAACAGATCTGTTCCATGAACAAAATTATGGGATTTAAAAGCCTGTCTTTCCATTGCAAAGAAAGCTACCTTTTCCTAGTTTAGGGGTTCATATGATTACAGAATTTGTGCATGCATTGTTTGGTAAACGTGCGTCACATCTCATGCGTCGTATCAAACCCGTGGTATGTGAATTTGACGCGTTCGATAATGGCAATAATAAGTGGAATCGAACTATTTGTAACACACTGCGTTCCAGACAACCGTTTCACGCCCATTCTTTTGGCATTTTTTCCCACTGTAATTGAACTGTTCAGCCAATTAAATGATCGGGCAAGACAGACCTGTTCCAGAGAAAACAAGATGCGAAGCATATAAACGTACTCCCAGTTTCCAAACCGCTTATAAATCGACCAAGTGCTTTGTGAGATAAGAAATAAAGGCAAAATAACGGTTTTAAACGTTATTTAACCGATGTACACTTTGAGAATGTAAATATCTTCGTTCAAGACCACCCATCTTATTTGCACGAAAACCCCCCTTTTCACATACAAATCACGTCCTTCTCATGTCACTTTTGGCCAAATCAACACCTGTTTTCTAAACAAAATTAACACGCAAAAACGGCCAAAAATCGACGTAATCAGTACTTTAAAATGGGGGCTTACGTGCACATATAAGATTTGGTGACCGTGAACATAGATATTACATTCTCTCCAGGGACATAAAGTCAACTAAACATTTTAACATTTATATGGCTTGACAGTCCTACCCCAGACTGGCTCCAATCAATATTGGTATGTATTGTTGCCCACGACAGCATGAGCTGCCTTTGTTTATCAACGCTGTGAAATCGATAAATTGACGCTACTGCCATGACAACGGCTGCTCCAATGGTCCGCTGGCAGAGTTTTCTGGCGTTGCACGCTCTGCTGCACAGGAGGCCTGCAGCTAATACTGCATTATTAATCATCACGTGGTGGGCTGAGCTGTCACGTGTGCACGTTCAACCAATTGACAGGAGGTATGACATCATTTCTGCCGGGGACGTCGAGATTGCGGCCTAGCCCTCATTCTTGAGCGGGCTGTCTACGAGTCAAGTTGTGTGTTATCGCTGCACTGAACAAAAAATGGCAGAGTCAAACCTGGAAGCTGGTTCGTCTTCACAAGAGACTGCAATGAATGTTAGTTCTCAGAAAGCCAAACTGAGCATTTGCTGTATTCGGATGAGCAAAAAGAAATAATATTGAAATACAAAAAGCATTATGGGGAAAATTTGATTTTGTATCTTGAAAAATTAGAACGTGGCGAGCCTTGCTCAAGACCAACCCGGCCAAACGAGAGCCTAAATCTTTTGGAAATGAAGCAAGGAAAACGTGAAATGACAGTAAGTGAACTGGATGTTTTTTTACGTAATTGTTTTGTAGAGCAACTTGATGATGAGTTGATTGAAGAAGGTTCTTTTATGAGGCTGAAAAACATAACCGAAATTACGCCTGTTTTACTGAAAGCTGGTTTTGAGATCAAAGCTGGAAATTGTAAAACTCTTCGACAGTCTTTGCTTTTAGGCAATTGGCTTGAAAGAACAAAAACTGTTTTAAAAAAATCTAACCCAAAAGCGTCCTGGGAGAATTATTTGAAAACTGAAATTCTGATGGAACCCACGCTGTGTAGAAAAACTGATGGAATTATCATTTTGTTTTTTCTACTACTCAAAGTTTCACAAGCTTGGAATTTCAATTTACAGCTTGTGTGAGAAAAGAAAGCTCATTTTAAAATATATACAAAGTAATGTTGGCAGAGTGGTTAAACGCGGCCTTCTGGCTAGTTGCTGTGAAAAAATCAATACTGGCCGAGGAAGCAATGCTCCAGCCTAAAGGCTAAAAATACACCAGAACTGTGTCGCGCGTCGGTAGATTTTGGCCTCGACACAGAAAGGTCCTTAACAGAGCTAAAAATACACCAGAACTGTGTCGCGCGTCGGTAGATTTTGCCTCGACACAGAAAGGCCCTCAACAGGGCTAAAAATACACCAGAACTATGTCGCGCGTCGGTAGATTTTGCCTCGACACAGAAAGGCCCCCCCCCACCCTCCAACCCCACACACACAACCACCCCACCCACCCCCCACCCACTCACGCACACCCCACCCCACCCCACCCTACCCTCCGCCCACCCCCGCCCACGCACGCACACCCCACCCCCGCCCACGCATGCATGCACACACATATAACTTCTTCTGATTCTTGCGCAAAACAAGAGAAACTGATTACTTAATTTTTTTAATTGTTGTTTATATTCTGGTTTAAAAAATGAAGGCCGAAGTAGCTACAGAGCTTATTAATATACTGTACGAGTTGGATGGGGAGGGAGGTTGATAAAGATCAGTTAAAGAGCAGGTTTGAAGAATTAATTACTGATCTTTTTGAGCGCATAGATATGCGAGAAAGCGTAAAGCAGGTCATCAGTAAAATACCAGATTCTTGGCCCCAACCGGTTATAAAGTTGTTTGCCATTTTAGTTGATAATATAGCTTCTGAAGATGTTAATCTGACTATTTCTACCAGCCCTGAAGGAGTAGCTATTCACTTTAATGAAGATCAGGTTTTAAGATTAGAAAAGACTATGAATAATAGCTGAAATTACAATTATTTTTTTATTTATTTAAATTTTAGATTTAAAAATGGCTGCTGAACTCAGTGAATCTGATTTAAATAATTGTAATGAACTATTTGACGAAACAATGAAAGTACTAAACATGATTTTAGTGAATTTGGTTTGAGAATGATGTAAACAATATAATAAAAGATCATAGTGAACTATTTAACGAAGCAATCAAAGTGATGAACATTGACTGTAGTGATTCAGAAAAAGCTAAAATACTGGCGGGTGTTATTGTAAGGTTAACGTGTCTTGAAGTTTGCAACGCTTGGGTGAAGAATAAAAGCGTGTTTACTTACTTTTATTTACAGTTTTTTTTTAATTTACGTAATATTGTGGCTTTAAAAATGACGACCACAAGTAAATTCGAGGATAGAAAACTATATACGATGGAAGAAATATTTGGTATGACAAACATTTAAGCAATGCGTTTAGTGAAGTAGACATGGACATCATTACCCCTACAAACGTTCATGAAAGCATGACACATGCTATCTCTAAAATCCCAGAGTTTCTTCAGATGGAGCCGCCAGTAAAAGTGCTGTTGACCGTTCTGATTGATTATATAACGCCTGATGATAGTAACATGCAAGTCTGGGTTTCAACTAAACAGAAAGAAGTTATTAGCTATCGCGACCTTAATTCTGACTGGGCTGACTACATGCTTACACAGTTTAACCATGCAAGTGAGGAGGCAAAGTTAAGGGGTTCTGGCTGGTCTGAAGGGACAGCCCTTGAAATCAAATTGAAACAAACAAAGTCTATCCTATAGTTTGGCAATTCTTACCTTCCTCTTCCAAAAGAGTTAGAGTTAAAACGAGCAGTCTTAAACATACATAATTCTGACAACATGTGTTTTATGTGGTGTGTTTTAGCGCATTTATATCCTGTTAAAATCATGCAAACAGAGTATCTAATTATGAACAATATAAGCAAGAGCTGAACTTTTAAAACATAACCTTTCCAGTGAGTATAGAAAGTATATCTCAGTTTGAAGAGCAAAACAAACCAATCACTGTAAACGTATACACATGGTCTGTAGTAGACAATCTAGTGCCTCTAAGGATTTCTCCAAACGCTCCTACTTTAGGCGAATCACTTAAGAATCATGTAGACTTGATCCTGTTGCAGATAGTACAAAGAGTCATTATGTATTAATCAGAACAATAAGCAGACTTATGGCTTTTACATCAAAGGATCATGCTAAACAAGGGCTTTGTAGAGGTGCCTGGTTAGAATCCCAACTATAGAAGCAGCTGCCAGTCATAAGAAACATTGTAAAAGTTTTGTAGACTGTGAAACCGAACTCCTCACACCTAAACCAGGTCTAAAGTTAGTTTTAAGAATGTACGCAAAATGCAGATGAGCCCGTACGTGGTTTATGCTGACTTTGAATCGCTCTTGCCGCAGTACTATGGTCCACAACAGCAAGAACAAAAAACAACCTTATTAACCCACCATCAGATCTGTTCTTATGCGTTTATTGTTGTTAGGTCAGATGGGGCACACACAACACCTGAGATTTACAGAGACCCCAACGCAGCTAGTAGATTTTTAGAGCAGATGAAACAACTTCGCAATCAGTTATCCAATGAACTGAACCTTTCAGACATTGTTATGACTTCCGAAGACCAAGAACGTTATGACTCATCTACACACTGCTGGATTTGCGGCTTAGAGCTAACACCTAACAGTAAAGACGTGACAGTAAGAGACCACGATCACATTACTGGAAAGTTCAGAGGGGCTGCGCACAATAGTTGTAATCTTCAGCTTAAGGTTGACCCCAAAAAATGGAAACTGCCTATCTTCTTTCATAACCTACGAGGCTACGATTCTCATTTTATCATGCAAGCAGTGACTTCTGAATATAAGAGGGTTACCTGCATTGCACAGTCTTCAGAAAAGTACATGACTTTTACTCTTGACTGTTTATCCTTTTATGACTCAGCCCAACATCTGATGGCTAGTTTAGATAAGTTAGCAGGATCGCTACAAGACTTTCCAATCACTAAACAATACTTTGACCCATCTTTAGTGCGTAAAGGTGTTTACCCCTATGAATACATGAACTCGTGGACAGGTTTGACGAAGACTCGCTTCCTCCTAAAGGCGCTTTCTTTTCTAGTCTTAGAGGCAAAGACATAACTGACTCTGACTATGAATACGCCAAAAAGCCTGGACAGAATTACACTGCCAAACAATGGGCAACTATCACGATCAATACTTGATGGCTGACGTGTGTTTATTTAGCAGACGTCTTTCAGAAATACAGATCTACATGCATGAAACATTACAGCTTAGACTCATCACATTACATCTCTGCCCCAGGCCTTTCTTGGGATGCATTCTTAAAGTCTACAAACATCCAGATTGACTTAATTTCTGATCTACCCACACTTCAGATGATTGAAGATGGGCTGAGGGAGGTATTAGCATGGCCTCACATCCTTACTGCAAAGCCAACAACAAGTATTTAGACGACTATGACCCCACCAACCATCCAAACTATCTAATGTACTTAGACGCCATCAATCTGTATGGATGGCCATGAGTCAACCACTTCCACTGAGAAACTTTACAATGATAAAAGGACCTCATAATGTTAATACTGTGTTAGGTATGTTGTCAGAGCTTCCGCCTAATAATCCAATAGGACTAATCTTGGAAGTAGACTTAGAATATCCTAAAGAATTACACGATCTCCACAATGATTACCCCCTAGCCGCAGAAAGATTAAAGATGAGTCCTATCGAACCGCCTAAACTTGTGCCTAATCTTAGGCATAAAACTAAATATGTGTGCCATTACAGACTCCTACAGTTTTACTTGAAACACGGACTGAAACTAAGAGCTGTTTCACAGAATAATTATCTGTGATCAAGAGCCCTTTATGAGGCCATACATCAAGAAGAATACTGATCTTAGAACCCAAGCCACTGATGCTTCAGAAAAAGACTTCTTTAAACTGATGAACAACAGCTGTTTTGGCAAAACTATGGAAAATCCACACAAACGTAAAGATGTGAAATTAGTTACAAAAGAAAACCAAGCAATTAAGTTGGCCTCTAAACCTAACTATCAAGACTTTAGAAGATTTAACGACACTCTGGTTGGCATTATGATGAAGAAAAAGGATGTTAAGTTGGACAAGCCGGTGTTTATCGGCTTTACCGTATTAGAGTTGTCAAAGTTATTGCACGACTAAATTTAAATCACTGTACCCAGAAGCAAGAGTCCTTTACACAGACACTGACTCTTTTATTCTAGACGTCCCCACAGAAGACTTTTACAAAGACTTAGAAACAGAAGTAGCTAAAGGATCTGATGGTGGCACGACACATGCGACTATCCTAAAGACAGTCCTTTACATTCAACTGTAAACAAGAAAGTAATTGGAAAGATGAAGGGTGAACTTAATGGGACAGTTATAAAAGAATATGTTGGTTTGCGGTCGAAGATGTATAGCGTTGCCAGCCAGACTTCTGTAATAAAGAAGGCTAAGGGCATAAGTAAAGAAGTTGTAAAAAAAAATATAACTCACGATAACTACAAGCAAGCTCTCTTTGAAAACAAAGTATTTCATCACACAAATGTTAATCTGCGCTCTACTCTTCATCAAGTAAACACAACTGCTGTTAACAAAAAATCACTAGTATCTAACAATAACAAGAGAACTTACGTCAATCCTGAGTTTTCATATGCTGTAGGGCATTGGAGAACTTTAAAAGATTAACTTAAGAACTTAACTAGTACTTGCTTAAGAACTTAACTAGTACTTACTTAAGAACCTAACTAGTACTTACTTAAGAACCTAACTAGTACTTTCTATAACTTATAATTTTGTCAGATCTGAGCCTTCCTGTCCTGTCGTCGTTACCATGGTCACACTGTCACGAGCTACGCGCAATCGGTTCGCACTCTGTCATCAGCAGTCAGTCTGTGTTAGCGACAGTTTTGGGGGTTGTACAGCGCGACCGAGGTAGTTCAATAGAAGTTTATTTTTAAACCGGTAGGGATAAACTAGTTCGTGTTTGGGCCTACTCAACGCCTTTAGTCTATTTTTAGACCAGGAGAAGCGAGTCAGCCGGTTTTCTGACACTGGCCGTGTGTGTGTGTGTGTGTGTGTGTGTGTGTGTGTGTGTGTGTGTGTGTTCCGTTGACAAAGGGGGGTCACTCAGGTTTTCTCAACAGGTGGCAGGATTAGAGCACGTCTGCGCACGAATCGGCGTCATCGTGAGTTCTTTTCTGAGTTGGCTGGCAAGACTGCAGGAGGTGTGTTCTGAGCCAGATAGTTTTTCTTACGGGTGATTTGATCACCGAGAAGATTAGACTAGTGTCTTGTGGCGTATTGCCTAGCTAGTCTAAGTAGTCTGTGTGTCCACGTTCTGCTGTGTTAGGCGGGGAGAGGAGCCTGCAATACCGGTAGCTGTATTGTTTAGTGTCAGAATGGAAGTGAGTCGTGGGTAGCTGTTGCGTAAACCTCACTGGGCCTCAGCTGCGGGAGCGGCTGACAGAACCTTGTTGCGGTGTGTCTTCGTCCGGTGCGCTGCAAAGTGTTGCTGTTGTCGGCGCGTGGCGTTACTTCTGGCTTGTTGCTGTTTGAGTGACCCCCCTGTTGTACGACGGGATCCTACGTTGGGCGGCCGCACATCTTCGTGGGGACTCCTGTCGACTCCATCGAGGAACCCGCTGGGTCACCTGTCATCCCGAGGTCACGTGTCATCTCGGGGTCAGACAGATCCCCAGGGTCATCCGCCAGGTGGTGACTCGTCCTGCATCCTCTCCGACCCTGTCCCCGCTCCCATTCTGATGCCCTTGACCCTATCAAGGTTTACCCCGGTTCGTCCTTGGTCCCCTCCAGACCGAATGTCCAATTGACCCTTGGGGACTTCGTCCGAGAGAGCTGCGGGGAGGCACTGGTGTTGCGGTGGAGGGCGTCCTGGACGCTGTGTGGTGTGGCCAGTGGTCTGGTGTGGCCAGTGAACTGGTGTGGCCAGTGGTCTTGTGTGGACAGTGGTCTAGTGTGGACAGTGGTCTGGTGTGGCACGAAGCATCACACAGCTGACTGTGAGGTTCCAGCGTCTGGTGGATGTGATCGGATAGACATGCGTGTGCAAGTGCTTCGGGCTCACTGAACAATAGTGAACAACAGCACGAGCGTGACACACAGGTGATAGTGTTGGGGATCGTGGACGGTGGTGAGTCATGTGAAAAACTTGTGTGCTGTGTAAAATGTTTCTCATGAAATAATTAGTAGTTGGTCAGCGTGGTCGTTGGCACTGTATGGTATTCATTGTATTGATGATATGTGTCATGTGCCCTATGACCCATGTGGTGTCTCCAGGTGCTGGAGGCCATTGAAGTTCCTTTCAGGGGTTGACTTTGGCACCGTGCTATATACATTGTGTTGATGATATGCGTCATGTGCCCTATGGCCTAGGTAGTGTCTGGGGTCCATCGAAGTTCCTTTCAGGGGTTGATTTTGGCACTGTGTTGTATACATTGGATTGGTGATATGTGTCATGTGCCCTATGACCTAGGTAGTGTTTCTAGGTACTGCTGGCTGCAGGGGATGGAGCTGGTGTCAGGTGTGGATGCAGTGTGATTGAGTGTAAATGAGCGAGGGGGTTGGTTGTGGCATGTGTATTGGTGTGGAAGGGATTGATTAGAGTTGGAAGGTTGTCGTTTGTTTATGGTTGGGGAAAATGTTCATGTCACAGTCGCGGTCAATAAATGTTGTGTGAGTGTTAATCTGTGTTCAGCAGTCTTAGATCTGTTTGAAGCGACTAGATAGGCTGTAAATTCTGTCTGTCATTCTATAGCAATTAGTTCAGGTCTTAGCGAACCTGACATATGGTGGAGATGCGGGTAATTGAACCATCCACGTCACCCTACACCTCACCAATTTTTCTGGTCAAAAAGAAGGACGGGAAAATAGGTTCTGCGTGATTACCGCAAGCTCAATAAGGTGGTTGAGTTCGACTCGGAACCTATGCCGGACATCGAGTTCCTAATTTGCTAAGTTAGGTGAGAAGCAAGTACTCAGCAAGATAGATTTAGCCAAAGGTTATTGGCAGATACCTGTGGCTGAGGAGGACCGCCCCAAGACAGCGTTTGTTACACCGCAGGGTTGCTATCAGTGGAAGGTCATGCCGTTCGGGTTGTGCACGTCCGGGGCAGTTTTTTCAAGGATGATGAGGAAGCTGTTGTTACCGTTGGGATCTGACCAGGTTGACAACTTTATTGACGACATCCTCGTAGCGACTGAGACCCAGGAGGAGCATCTGGAGGTGCTGCGACATCTGTTCAGGAGACTCAGAGAGTGCTCGATTGCGGCAAAAAACCATCCAAGTGCGAGTTGGGATGCCAGGAGGTCGAGTACTGGGTCACAAGGTGGGGCAAGGCTGTATTTCTCCCATGGAGGACAAGATGGCCAGATCCGGGATGCACCAAGGCCTGAGACGAAGAAGGGGGTGCGAAGTTTCTTGGGGTTGGTAGGCTACTATCGCCGTTTTGTGCCTCGTTTTGCTGAGATTGCTCTGCCATTGACCAACCTGACAAAGGGTGGCGAGCCCAGAAGGGTGCGTTGGACGCCTGAGTGCGAGGAGGCGTTCACTATGCTCAAAGCAAAGTTTTGTACCCCTCCATATGCAGGTTACCTATTCCAGGAGGTGGCTTCATCCTACAGACTGACGCATCGGACACAGGAATTGGGGCTATTCTCCTGCAGGAGCAGCATGGAGGAGTGCATCCTGTGGCTTGCGCGAGCAAGAAGCTGCTTCCAGCTGAACGGAATTACCCTGTCATCGAGAAAGAGTGTCTTGCTCTTGTCTGGGGTATTGACAAGTTCCGCCACTACCTGTATGGTACGCCTTTCGTGGTTCATGTAGACCACTCACCGTTGCAGTACCTAGAGCGAGTCAGATCAGCAAGTGGAAGAGTCACTAGGTGGGCACTCCAGCTTCAGCCATACCAGTTTCGGGTGGAAGCTAATCCCGGAAGCAGGAATGAGGCAGCTGATTTCCTGAGTCGGCTGTGAACGTACGGTTAACACTCCACTCCCGCTTCTTGTGTGTCAGATTAACAAAAGGTTGAATCTTGGGGGAGGTGTGCAGATCGACCCTTTCCCTGCCCCTGTCGCGTTACCAGGGCACACTTCACAGCTACCGCAATCGTTCGCACCTGTCATCACATCAGTCGTTTTAGCGACTTTTTTGGGGGTTTCAGCGCGACCGAGGATTTCAAAAATTTATTTTAAAACCCGGGTAGGGATAAACAGTGGGTTTTTGGGCCTACCAACGCCTTTAGTCTATTTTAGACCGGGAGAAGCGAGCAGCCTTTTTCTACACGGCCGGTGTGGGGTTTTTGTGGGGTTGTTCCTTGAAAAAGGGGGGGGCACCGGGTTTTCCAAAGTCGGGATTAAGCACGCGCGCATGAATCGCATCATCGTGATTTCTTTTCTGATTGGGGGCAAAAGACTGAAGGGGAGTGTTTTCGACCAGAAAGTTTTTTTTTAATGGGTATTTGTTCACCGAGAAGATTAGACATGTCTTGTGGCAATTGCCACTAGTCAAAAGTGTCCCGTGTTTCCACGTCTGCTGTGTAGGGGGGAAGGAGCCCCCAACCCCGGTAGCTGAATTTTTATGTCAGAATGAAAAAGCGGGGGACTTTTGCGAAACCTCACTGGGCCTCAGCGCGGGAGCGGCGACAAAACCCTTGTTGCGGTGTGTCTTCTCCGGGCGCTGCAAAGGTTTGCTTGTCGGCGCGGGGTTTTACTTCGGGCTTGTTGCTTTTTGAGTGACCCCCTTTTTACGAGGGACCTCTTTGGGGGGCCGCACATCTTCGGGGGGCTCCTGTCACCCACGGGAACCCCCCGGGGCACCTGTCTCCCGAGTCACGTGTCATCCCGGGTTTAGACAATCCCCAGGGCATCCCCAGGTTGACTCGCCTGCGTCCTCTCCACCCGTCCCCGCTCCCACTGATGCCCTTGACCCTAACAAGGGTTTTCTCCGGTTCGTCCCTTTCCCCTCCAACCCAATTCCAATTTACCCTTGGGGGCTTCGCCGAGGGGAGCTGCGGGGGGGCACGGTGTTTTCGTGGGGGGCCCTGGACCTGTGGGTGTGGCCAGGGTCGGGTTGGCCCTGAACTTTTGGGCCGTGGGCTTTTTGGACAGTGGTCAGTGTGGGGGTGGCGGTTGGCACGAACTCACACACTGACGTAGGTTCCCCGCGCGGGGTTGGGCATAGCTGCTGTGCAAAGGGTTCGGCCACTGAACAAATAGGGAAAACACGAGCGTGAACCAGGGATAGTTGGGAACGGGACGTGGAGTCCCTGAAAAAACTTTTGTGTGTGAAAAAGTTTCTCAAAAAAATTTTAGTTGGGCACGTGGGGCGTTTGGGACGTAGGGATTTTTGTATTGATATATTGCATGGCCCATGACCCAGTGGTTCCCAGGTGCGGGCCAAAAAAGTTCCTTTTTAGGGGGACTTTGGCACCGTGCTATAAAATTTTTTTTTAAGAAGCGTCAAGTGCCCTAGCCAGGGAGGGCTGGGTCCTCGAAGTTCCTTTCAGGGGTTGATTTGGCATGTGTTTTTACATTGGGGTGATATGGTCGGCCCTAAAAACCAGGGAGTGTTTCTAGGGACTGCCGGGTGAGGGGGTGAGCGGGGTTCAGGGGTTGAGCATGGATTGAGTGTAAGAGCGAGGGGTTTGGTTGTGGGATTTTTATTGGTGTGGAAGGGGTTGATTAAGTTGGAAGGGTTGTCGTTTGTTATGGTTGGGGAAAAGTTCATGTCACAGTCGCGGTCAATAAATGTTGTGTGAGTGTTTAATCTGTGTTCAGCAGTCTTAGATCTGTTTGGAAGCGACAGATAGGCTGTAAATTCTGTCTGTCATTCTATAGCATTAGTTAGGTCTTAGCGAACCTGACAATTTACTTGTACTTAACTTGTAATTACTTGTATTTAAAACTTAAAAAGTACTTTCTATAACCAACTTAATTTGTACTTATCTAGTTCTTAACTTGTACTTTATCTAGTTCTTAAAAACTATTCCATAGAAAATGGGTCTACAACAGGAGGTTGTACTTTTTTTGCAGAAGCTGGTTCTTCTTTTTTACTGTGGGGCTTGTGACTTTGTTGCTAGGTATGGTGTTAGGTTTTGTATGCTAAAAACCCCAACACGCAGCTCCCAATACATAAAAATTTACATCTTATCGTTGGATTGTGATTGCGTTTGTGTTGTTTTTAAATTTGTGTTGTTGTTGGTGCTGGCGGCGATGTTGTATTACTATCTAACAATTTTTGTTTTGCTGTTTGGGTTTGCTTTTCTCAGTCTGTGCCATTCAACTAGTCTATGGCCGGCCCCAAACGCCAGGATTTTTAGTCTTAGTAACATTACTCACCTGTGGTACATTCACTTGTGGGCTCACTTGTGGTACATTCTGCTCATGCGGACTGTCCTGCGGCTTTCTCTCGTCATTTTTTTTTTTATTGCGATTAAATTTAAATGATCAAAATTAATATGATTAAAAGTAATTTAATCCCATGATGAAGGGGCAAAACATCGTCCCAAATCTGTATTCATGTCACATGCAAGAATTTCTAGCGACTTGTTTAAAACCGGATCTTGTGATAAGTCGTATTTTAATCTTCTTCTGAATAACTGGGCGCCATCTTACTTACTAACTTAGCATATAAACTAATCATTGTCTGCCCCCCGATCTAACCATTTTGACCCTAGCTGTGCTTCGTACCTAGCGTAGTACTTCTCAACGTCTGAAGTAGACAGTTGTTGGATTTGTTCAACACTTAGTTCAGTGCCTAAATACTGTTTAGTTTTTCACACGCAGCTAGAGATTTATAATCTTTCTTTATGGCAGTGGTTGCTGAGTAGCCTACGGAGTTAGTCTGCTTGCTCCTCACACTTTAATAGTTGTCACAATCCATTTTAAAAAGCAATACAAAAAATAATATATACTTTATAACCAGGGTTTTTAACTTTGGGTTTAAATTTATGCAGTGCTGTTGTTGGTGTTATAGTTTATTCAACCCTTGCAAAATGTTTGTTAGGATAAAACCGCCCAACATGGAAAAGATAGAAGATTCGCCAAACTAGTTGCAACCTTATTTTTAGCTTTAACAACAAAAGATTATCTGATTAAAAAGCACATAGACAGTCTTTCGTATTATGATTATTTTAATTATTTTTTTTATTTAAATAAAAAGATGAGTGAAAAAAAGATTATCAATACGATTTCCACTCTGCTGTAATTAGCGGTCTTAGTATAGGTTTATAGCGTGTTAGCAAAAAAATGTTAAAAATGAACCCGGGCGGATTGGGAAAGGTTAGACATTGAGGCGTTGTTAAGGTTATTTGTAATTACTGCAGGATTGCGTCAAAAGACTTTTTGTTACACAGGGGATTATCCAGAAAATATTAATACATAGAAAGATTAATCTAGAAAATATTGATTTATAAAAGATGTCGGATTAGTTTGATGGTGGGAGGAGCTATGTTAACGCTTTGGCCTTCTCTGGAAGCAATTATATGTTTAGTAAATTGAGGCCCGAGAAGAGAGGAACGCCATTAATAAGGCAATAGAAGATTTAGCCAAGGCAAGAGACGCTTACGAGAAAAGACGAATTGCTCACTTAGATTTATTAATAAAAAGTTAAGAGAACAGGGTCACGCAGAGCACCATTTTACAGACGTTGATTGACGCAATGAATGGTATTACTTAGTGACAGGAAAGAATTTTCTAACATCGCCCCCGCCAAAAACTGTATGACCTTTATGAACCATCTGAGGAACAGAAGACTGGCAAGAATAGTTTTTATTGCAGTTGGCATGACCTTCTATCTTGTTGCTCACTTTCTTGTGTAAAATAAAATGCATTTAAAATATGGAAAATTTACTAAGTACAAAATATATTATTCTCCTAAAGGGTATTGGAAAGGAAAGACTGCTTTGAAAAAACTGAGTAAAGCTGCTAGAGTGTTGAATCAGATGCAAAAGACTGGCTTTCAAAACAAGCAATTTGGCAAATATATCTGCCTCCCCCAAAAGAATAATAAGGCCCTAGATTTGTTAACTCATTAAAATTGACACCACCAGATGGACTTGCTGTATCTTCACATGCAAAGTTTAGAAGAAAAAAGTATAAAGTATGCTCTGGACATTTGTTTGACATGGCTTCAAGATATAAAGACGCTGAGCCTTTAACGGATAAAAGCTCAAATGCGTGGCTGTGGTTTACAACAATATACATGGAGGCCCATTAAGATCCTCGTGGTTCAAGTTGTGATGAAAAGAGTTTAAAGGTTCTGAACCAGCTGTTTTTAAAACACCATGTTACATTTAAAGAGAGGGACCCAGGCAACATCAAATCACAGGCCCAGTAGAAAACTTAATAAAAAATCTAGTGAACGGCCTGTTTACCTTTCAATATCAAAGAGAAATTATGGACATACGAAGTACAGGACGCAAAACGATGGGTTAGGAGATTGCCAGCGTTTAGGGGCATGAACAATGAAGAATTAAGCAACAGGCCTTAAACGTAAACGAAATCAATAAAAAAAAATTAGCATTACTGAGATATGCGGGGGACTAAAAACTCTTGCGCCGTTTGGACTAAAAGTAAGATACTTGTATGCCTGGAAGGGGCAGAGGGCGATGTTAGAATTAAGCACAGATCCATATGTGGCGTAATGATATGAAGTTGAAAGAAATCAAAAACAACCTCACGTTTTATTATTTAAGGAGACTCTCTCTTCTAAAAAGCCTGCCCCTAAAAGACCCTTTTTTTCGTGAAGAGCTGCAAGTTGTCCCGCAAACACAGTGAGTTACAAAAAAAAACAGTTTTTATTTTTTGCTAAACTTCTTTTTTTTGTTAAACTTTTTTTTTTTGGCCTATTTTGGGCTTACTGATCATGGTTTTGTTTTTCAATGTTCTGTTAATTGCCTCAGTGTCTACCTGTTGTAAAGTAAAAGTCTTTCTCCATCCTTTTTAAGTTTCAATTTTTTGTCGTCTGTAATCCTCACCATAGCCATAAGCTTCTGAAATTCTTCGTCTGTAATGTTTTCATCCTTAATGTTTGCTTATTTTTAAAATCCAATGAACAAGTTTTGTGATGGTAGGGTAAAAATGGCAGTGTGCTTTTGTAATTTGGTTTATTTTTTTTAAACAGCACTTAACAATCATAGACAGGGCGCCAAAACCTAAACCAAGACTCCTAATGCAAAAGAGACTGCGCCCAGCCCATTAGAAAGAGCAACACTAACCCAAAGCGTTTACGCTAGTTTCAGCTGAGGAGCCAGTAATTCATAAAAAAGAGTATTAAAGCTTTTAGCATATTTCTTTTGGTAGCCCTATACTATCCAAGTCGCTTTCATTTCCTTTTGAAGTTCAGTTATTTGCTCAAACCAAAACTGTTAACCTCCATTTTTTAAATAATTAGTTTTAAAATTAATTTTGTCCCAAAATTTCTTCCTTATTTTTCTTTGAAGCACTCATTAAAGAGTAAAACGCAATAAAATTTACATCTTTATGAAAATAAAGTCGAGTACTGTTAGTTTGTTTTGTCAACCATCACAGTAACCTTTCGATGATACAAGGGTGTTTATTTGCCCTCCGTTTTTAGTAATTGCAATAAGAGCTTAAGAGGGGCACCAGTTTTAAACCTTTATTTGTATACCCCTGATTAAACGTATGTTCTGGCAAACTATATTGCCCTCCTCGGATTTAAAAAATAGCCGAAAAATATCGTCATTTGCTTAGGTAGTGTCATAGCGTTGGGGTAAATTCTAAGCCAAACGGTGTTCACCCCCACTTCAGCTAAGGACTTCTTTCTCTGTTGCATATATTCAGAACCCTGCCTAGTTATTTCAATCTGTTTTTCTGTTGTTTCCTGGAAACTTGGCTAACAAAAATTTTGGGGTCCTGCATTTAAGGCTTTTCAAATTGTTTTTCTTATCAAGTAACATTGGCTTCGTAGTTCAAACTTAAATTCCAACATTTCAGGAAGCAACGCCCAAGCATTCTCTCTTTTTGAAGTTTGGTATTCGTGTTTGCCAAAATCGTTTGCCTAAATATTTATTCTCTTCTGGGGTTTAGGATATGCTTCGTTTTTTGTCTTCAATTTTTGTTGTTTGTAAAACCCGTCATCTGGTACTCAAATCCATAAACATTTCCTGGCACTCCTATTAGATAAAACTCGGTTGTGTCTGCTAGGTCTTTTAGCTCTACTGCAGTGCATTTAGGAGCTAGTTGCGTTTTTGATTCTGGCCCCGAGACTTTTTTTTTAATATTAAAAATTATAATAAAAAATTTTACAATAAACAAAACGTATTGAACTGGGGGGTCAGTCCGAAAGCATGGGCTTAGCGTGCTTAGATTTTTCTAACTGCTCTTTTATTTTTTTTAACTCATCTTTGTCCTTTTTATATAATTTTCACTTAACCCATTCTTCAAAAACTATCTTTTTCCTTAGTGTAAATAATACAACCGTTATTAACTGTACTAAAAGTCTTTTAAGAAGCATTGTATTTTGGTTAAGAGCCACACAGAAACTAAGGCGTGGCGACACTTAAGGCCAGCTTTGACAGAGCTTTTTTTTTTTAACAATGTCTTGTTCAGCCGAACAGTCATCAATAATAAACAGTGTTTCAGTTCCTAAAATTTGTCTATAGTAATGTTCTAAACAATCGCCTCAGTTTGTCGCTAGGATAACTAAAAATATATTATCGTCTGTCCAAATAAACTTCCTTTCTTTGTAAGACTTGTTGTGCTTTAATGGTTGTGGCAGAATATAACAATTTTGCTCGTAATGAAACCTGTTATTGTTGTGTAACAAATCAAGTACGAAGACGTTTTCCCACCCTGTAAATCCCCGGAATAAGAGAAACAGTGCGGTTTTTTTGGGGCAAAACTTCAAACTATCCATCTGTTTTTATTAGAATATTTCTTCTACATTTTAATAAGCCACGTCTTTTAACCTGTTTTTTTTCTATTTTTAACTGGGATCACAAACCAAAAAAAACATGCATTTTTATTGGTGCGTTTCCGTCTGCTTTCTTGTGAATATTTATTTTTATACCATCTTGCCCTCCCCTTTCTCCACTTCCAAACAATCTGTTGTCAAATGTAGATCTAAAATCCACCCACACCCCAAATTTGGTTATTAAGTAGTCTTTGAGTCTTACATCATAAAGGCGAAGTTTTTTACATACACGATCAACTGCAGGATCCCTTTGCCTACCTCCAGCGAAAACTTTCTTATTTCATCAAAGTTTTGGTGAGGTAAAAATCCGGGGCCCCGAATACAATGATCAGACTTGCCATTTATTGCACAGTCAACCTTCTCAAATTTTTTGGGTTATAAAACGCTTCTGATTCTCTATGAAAAGTAGTTGTTTCTTCAGTAAAAAAAGAACAAAATTCCCTTTTTAAAACTTCAGAGACTGATTTAGATGTATGTTCCAAAGAGTGCCCCGCTTGTTTCTATTTTCTGTAGTGGAGTGTTATAACTCTTTCATAATTAAATAACTGTTTTTTTTTTTATACTGGGGTTTAAAATTGTTCTGGCCAGTTCGGGGGTTTTTAACAACATCAAACTCAAGAGAAAATGTCGCTGACTGTGTATTTTAGCTTTAAAGGGTCTTCAGACAGAACAACAGAATCGCTAGGATTAAATGTCAGTTCATAAGTATAGTTTTTCTTTTTAGTGCACCTTGGTAATATGGCATATGCGTCTTAACGTTCAAATCTAGAAGGATGCAGAATCTGTTGCCAAATGCTTCTGCTACTGCTCATCTTTAACATCATCTTTGCTCCTCCGCTTTAAGCCTGTGCTTGAGGCCGTTTGGGCTTTTTATTCCTGATAAACTTTTTCTTTTCTTTCTTTTTTTAGGCAGCCATAGGTCAGAATAGAGGGCAAAAATGTCTGCCTCGCTTAGTTCAAAGACTTCTCTGCCCCTTTTAATTGCCTATGTTTAACGATGGCCCTGCCCAAATTAGCAACAACAGTTTGCATTAGGGTCTGTCGATTTAATACCTATTTTGAATGATAGTTTAGCGTGCCTGGCATTATAACATCGCCAGCGCCAGATCAGGAAACTTAATATTAAAACTTGTTCAGGCTGAACTGTTGATGGATTTTTACACTAATTACAGTCTGCCTTTACCTTTTACGCCAGGGTTCCTTCTCTTTTCTGTATGGATCGAGGTCACAACCATATGAGTTCATTTTTTATAAAACAAAAAGAATATAAATAAAAAATATGGATGAAGATTATGACGCGATTAATCCTATTGAAGAAGAAGATGAAACAGAACTAGGGGCCCCTTTATTGCAAGAAAAGTTGAAGGAGCAGGTTCTTTACTCCCTAGACAACGTCAAGAACTATTGCGCAGCGAATTTTAATCATTCTATAGGAGCATGGACGAGAGCACCAGGTGTGCTTGATCTAACGATTTTGAGGAAGATGGTGGGCATTTGTATATAGACTGGTGCAGGGGGCCGTGTAAAAGCAAATTCAACGCAAAACCCAAACAAATTTTTAAAATAAGCACAATTAGGCGAAAAACTCCCTATTGCTAAGGCAGAACAATTAAACCTTTTAGAGCTTAGAGCGAAGCCCTTAGTCGTTTACAGAACTTGGGGCAAGAGTTGTCAAAAAAAATCTAAATGCAAACATACTCTTCAAGATTAACTCAACAAGCAGATTTAACTAATAGCAGAAATTGAAACGAGTTTAATGAGGAGACACAATTAAAAACAATTAGTGATTTCCATTGCCCATGCGTGAAATCTGGGGCTAATTTATCGTCTAAAGTCAATAAGGGCGAACTAGAAACAATTTGGCAAAACTTGGTGAGTAGATAGAGAGATAGAAGAAGAAAATAATAAATGGCTGATGCAGACGATAAAAAATTTAGGGAGAGAAGAAAAGGCTAGAATACAGCAGAAAAATACAAGATTTAGGTTGCTAAGGAAAGCCAGGTTAGAAGCGCTGTTACTAACAGAGCGCAGCTAGCATCACAAAACAAGCAGAATTAAAGAAACTATAAACAAAATACTTTTGAAAACACTACGCTAGCAGAAAGAATAAGGACTCTGTTCAGGGAACAGGGGATTACAATAGTTAGCTATTTAACACGTTGGGTTTGCTATCTCTACACTGTTTATGCTTTAAACAGGCGGTGCCCAACGGGCCAGTAGCTCCCCCAACGCCTCAGCCTGGTAAAAGTTGGATTAGAAAACAAATTTATCATCTAGCAAACCTATTAAAGAAGTTAGCTGCCCAAAACGCTTGATGCTCTGCCTGGCATATATGGGAGTGTTGTTAGTTGGGTTTTGTCTACTTAGGTAAGGTGGCTGGTTATATGGCTGACCCTCTGGGGGACATTAGGAGTGCTAGCTGCTGGAAATTTAAATTTTTTGTGAAATAAAGTATGGCTAATACAGTAAAAGTTAAAAAAAACAACGAGGGCTGTTTTTTTCGCTAGTGTGACTGTCAGTGTGAGGTACATTAACAGGTGGAGTGCTTTTTGGGCTGCTTTCTGGCTGTGGGGGTTATAATGGATCGCTTTTCAGGAGGTACTTTTTTAAAATGGATGGGAGCAGGCCTTGTGTTTAAAGCCTTGAGTGTTTCCCTAAGTTTTGGTCGTCTCCAGCTATGAGGATTTCATTTTGTTATATTCTGTATCATGCCAAACTGTAGTCTAAGGTCAGAGGGTAGCATGTATAATCCATGACCACAACAAAGTCAACCTTTGACCTAGCATGTGCAAGAACGTCTTGATACCTTTGTATGCTGGAGGGCAAAACAACAGCAGGTTAATAGCATCTTCTAAATTGGCTAGAAATTGTTTTCTGGCATCAAAGCCTGTAGATTGATCAACTATGCTAGACTTGGTCTGTGCTTGGGGCTCCTAATAGACACCAAACGAATGTCCGTATGGAGTCATTAAGTCTTTGCACTCCTGGCATTGTTAGGCCTTCACTTTCATCTAAGATAAATGTTGTTCAGGCATTAGGGTGTTTTTGTTCTATGGATCCCAATCGAACTTGTTTGTCTGGTTGAAAAGAGTGTGTGGCCAGGCCAGTAGTCATAAAATTTTATTCTCTTTTTGCACCCCAAATACAATGTGCCCATTCCCATGATTACGGTCTAACTTAAATTTTGTCTAAAGTTAGTTGAGGGTTTAATGTTAAATTCGTTGCGGGTTCTTTCATATGCATTAGTGTCCATTAGGTTTTTAAATGGATTAAACGCGTTTTTCGTTAGGGGGGGGACTTGTAGTTCAGGGGTTATATTCTTTTTGTTTTATGGAAATAAAATGAAGTTATTTATGACTTACTAAAGATTTGGGGTTTTAATGGTTGCATATGTAAAACCGCAGCCCGTAAGTTTGCACGCGTAAATGCAAAATTTAACTGATTCTGGTTTAAAAAATTCATGGGCGGGATGACCATGCTGTTGGCACTTGTCATTCTTTATTGGCGGATTTTATTAATTTAAATTAGTGGGTTTACAAGTCTGACTTGGAAGCCATATGATTCGTCTACTGCAATGGTTAAATTGTGAAGTCCCAAAAATTTGGGGTTTAAAACGCTCCTACATCGTAAGTGGCACTTTCGTTATATTTAAAAGGTTTTCCCTTTTTAAATAGTTTTTAAAATAGTTATAAAAAAGATGGGACATCTTTTAAACCCAACAAAACAAACGTGTGTTCTTAACGTACCCAAATTGACAATAGGCGCGGTGATTATTGGGTTGCCCTTAAAGAAATTGGTTTTAAAGTAAAATGGTTAACATATTTGAAAGAGGCTAAGAATAAGGGGGGTATGTTAAGAACGAACAAGGCGAATTATTAAAACATTTAAAAATACCCCATGGCTACTACAGCTTTTGTTCTTTAAGAGAAGTATTTAGCGAATTTGGCATCAAGTTAAAATTAATGAGGCAAATCTTATATTACTAGAATTTTCCAGAACTTGAAGAAAAACGGGAGTACGTTTTTCCTAGAAGCCTTGCTCGAATTTTAGGCTTTTATGGGAGTGGGGAAACATATCATATTAAAACACATATGCACTTAAAAAGCGGTCTTATGAGTATGTAACCAGCCGATTTCTCATGTACCCGATGTTGTATGTCTATTTTGAAAGTTAAAACAGACCGCAATTTTTTAATGGGCGGCCTCTACAGTTCTACAGGCACTACCGTCAACTAAGGTAGGGTTTTGCGATTATCAGTTATACAGGTTTGACGGAATAGTCAATTTTAAAAAAATTAGTTAACGCAGACATAAATTCATTAAATATAAAGATAACTAGCCAAGAGGAAGACTAGTTGTTTGTTTTGTTTTTTAATGATGCTGGAAGTAGAAGAGCGTACTGTAAACCCTTAATTTTTATGCCCTAGAGAGAATGTAAATTCTATGTTCACGGTCACCAAATCTTATATGTGCACGTAAGCCCCCATTTTAAAGTACTGATTACGTCGATTTTTGGCGGTTTTGCGTGTTAATTTGTTTAGGGAAAACAGGTGTTGATTTTGGCCAAAAGTGACATGAGAAGGACGTGATTTGTATGTGAAAAGGGGGGTTTCGTGCAAATAAGATGGGTGGTCTTGAACGAAGATATTTACATTCTCAAAGTGTCATCGGTTAAATAACCGTTAAAACCGTTTTTTTGCCTTTATTCTTATCTCACAAAGCACTTGGCCGATTTATAAGCGGTTTGGAAAACTGGGATTTCGTTTATATGTTCGCTTCTTGTTTTCTCTGGAAAAAGGTCTGTCTTGCCCCATCATTTAATTGGGGTGAACAGTTCAATTACAGTGGGGAAAAAATGCCAAAAGAATGGGCGTGAAACGGTTGTCTGGAACGCAGTGTTTACAAATAGTTCGATTCCACTTTATTATTGCCATTATCGAACGCGTCAAATTCACATTTCCCGGGTTTGATACGACGCATGAGATGTGACGCACGTTTACCAAACAATGCATGCACAAATTCTGTAATCATATGAACCCCTAAACTAGGAAAAGGTAGCTTTTTTGCAATGGAAAGACAGGCTTTTAAATCCCATAATTTGTTCATGGAACGATCTGTTCAACTCGACGAATCTTGCATCCATTTCAAATAATGATAGAGCAACTGATGGAATTTCCATAATGATAAACATCCCAAAGTACAAATATGCGATGCATTCTATCTGCCAGACAGTATGTTACAAACAGTACTTATCATTAATTTGTTGAGCCATATCTTCGTACCTTTGGGCTCCCAATGAACGTGTTGAATTTCATGTGACGTAAGTTTACCAAATAACGTAGGGCCTATGCACAAATTGCGTAATGATTCCAGAATTTTTTTTTTGTTATGGCCCCAGAATAGCTTTGGAAACTGCCAGAAGCTTTCAGAAATTATTCCTTGAATGTTCGAAGGATTTCGATTGGCTATACAACTCTTGGCTACCGATCCTTTTGGAACTTTTCTAGTGTTTTGACTGGCTATATTTCGTTCGATTGCCGAACATATTGATCTTCATCTTTCTTCCATAAAATGCTACTACTGGGCTTACAACTGTGGTATGGTACAACAGTCGCAGCCCGCTGATGAAGGAGAAATGTACAGTACCGAATCGGTGTCCAGACAATGGGGACCCGCAGGCGTAGCCAGCCACAAGCAAGACACACTGTCATTTGCATACCTGACCACTTTTCTTTATGCCCACTCACTCGGCCATGAACTTGAAGACACGAGTGCCTGCCTTCGAGTGCCTGCCTTCCAAATAAAAAACCCCAGACAAACCTGAAGTCATTGCAAATGAATACAGTATAGAACTTTGGCAGTTGTTAGACGTAAGCAGCAAGACAATAATGCACTTAGCCCTGCTGCTTCGGCAGTGGAACCCGCTGACACCGTGTGCCGTTAATTGATCGTTGCCGTGTGGCTGGTGACTGGGATCATTTTCAGCCAAGCACACTCACACTTTGCAAAACCAATCATTCCACACTGACCACACTCAACTGATATCATGCAGCTGATGCGCTTTTCCGTTGCATTAACAATTCACCGTTGTCATTGCTCTGTTGTTGCTGTTTTCTTTCCTTTAACAACTATGTATAACTCGATCTATGACTAAATCGGTGTCAGCGAAAACAGCCATACATGCGTGATCTAATCCTGATCTTTGAAAACGATTCAGCTTGGGTGGAGCAAGCACATTGATAGGGAAGATAACCGATTAAAACACGGTTCTCATTTGCCGACTTGTAGCTCTCAAGCTTGCGGACAGATCCGACCAATCCTTGAAACCGAAAGTCTCGATCCGTGAAACCTCCAAACTTGTTACATCTGCGGGCTTCATTCACATACACCTTTCCAGGCAAACGTTTGCTTGTGATCAGAAGTGCATTCTTGCGGTGTCGAAACACACACACACACACACACACAACACACACACACACACACACACACACACACACACAAGCAAAAAAAAAGAAAAGAAGACAGAAAATATATATATTTTTGCATCTCTCTCTCTCTCTCTCTCTCTCTCTCTCTCTCTCTCTCTCCTCTCTCTCTCTCTCTCCTTAAACATATACAAAGGTCTTTCCATGCGACTTCAACGTATTTTTCACAAATTTTCGCTGATGTACAGCTTCCACAGGTCAGGGTACAACGATAAAAGCTTCACATCAAATACAATGGCATATCATTTACAGTGAATTTCTGTTCAGCTAAAATCAGGTAAACTATGTTGCATGCCAGGCAAAATACACGTACCCATGGACACCAACAAAGTGAGAGAGAGAGAGAGAGAGAGAGAGAGAGAGGGAGGGAGAGGGAGAGAGAGAGAGAGAGAGAGAGAGAGGGAGAGAGAGAGAGGGAGAGAGTAGGGAAAGTTCATTTATGCACAGGCCATTGCCCCTCATGAAGAAGTAAATTATACAAACAACTTTTTTTCAGAACTGGCTATAATGACAATGATATTGTCCATAACTCAGCTGTAAATTTAAGAGAGAGAGAGAGAGGCGTGTTGTCCATTTAATGACATATGCAATGTCAGCTGACTATTTATTTGCACTTTGTGACAGTTCATTTCAAGACAGCGTTCATATTTTGCACTCTGTGACGGTTCATTTGAAGAAAATCACAGTTTTGCACTTAGTGGCGGTTCATTTTAAAACAGCGTTCATAGTTTTGCACTTAATGGTTGTTCATTTCCAGACAGCGTTCATAGTTTTGCACTTTGTGACGGTTCATTTCAAGACAGCGTTCACAGTTTCGCATTTTGTGGCAGTTCAGTCTGCCTCATTTCCAAGATCTGGTAGCCTTCAAATACCACAGTGTCTTGTTTCCTGGAGTCAGCCGTTTGATGACATAGAGGATCTTGTCCTGGCGATCTAGTGGCTGCACAGGTGCACCTGTAGTTTGTCCCCAAACTTGGTCCGCCCAGGTAACTTGCTGCATGCTCCTGTAAAAGATTCCACCACTACTACAGTTGTAAGCCCTTCTCATACTTATCTTCCATAATCCAATCATTCCCCTGAACTACAACACACACACACACAAACACACACACACACACACACACACACACGCACACACACACACAAAGACACACACACACACACACACACTCACACACACACACTCTCTCTCTCTCTCTCACACACACTCACACACACGCGCGCGCGCGTGCGCGGGCACACACACACACACACACACACACACACACACACACACACACACACACAACACACACACACACACACACACACACACAACACACACACACACACACACACACGGGCACATGCACCACTGAATTATGATTTTTTTTCATGTCTCTCAATCTGTCCAGAGCCAGCAGCAGCCTTTACCGTCATAGGATATCTAGCAATGTCTTCACAGAATCCAGTCAGAGCTTGCTTGGCGACAGCTGCCTGCGCTGCATCACAGCAGAAGCGGTTGTAGCTGATGTTATTGGTGTGGCCGTGGAGGTCAATATCACTCGCCACAACCTCCACGTCATAGCGGAATGCTGCCGCTGGAATCTAGACACACAATGTAAAGCTCATTAAAATCAAATAAAATGTTTAGCAATGACATCATCCAACTAAAAAAAGAGTGGAGGTATGTTCTATGAAAAGTATTGGTCATGGACAGACAACAATTGCAGGCATTTAATATTAATCAGCTCTCAAGCGGGTAGATAACAACCATACTGTCCCGAGTTCCTGGTTGCAGACCCATGACTAGCGGCTCTCCATGCCATTCTGCACCTGTCGCTACTCGCCCATCGCCCCAGGACTCGGGGAAATCAGAACGGGAGAAAGGAGTCCCTGAATACTGGGCAAACTGGTAAGGAAGTTGTTTTACAGATTGCCCTAGCTCCCCAATCCTCTTCCCCTCCCCCACCCGCCCGTCGGCCCCGCCATATGGCCAAGAGGGATGCGGGTAGCTGAGGTGCTAGAGTGAGATGAAGACAGATCCTACAGGCAGTGTATGATAGGCAGTGGGAAGTTATCCTCCCCTGCCATCTCAAGGAGTAGCAACCATCCAGGATACCACGGCTTAGGGCAAGAACCAGTGAAGGCTGAAAATCCACGCGAATTAATGCTTTTGATGAACTTTCCAACCCGGGACCTAACACTCACCCACAGTGACACTGTCAGCGCGCACGGTGGAAGTACCTGTCATTCCCGCTTACGCCAAATCCCATTTGGGTTTTACTTTTTCTATCTTAAGTTTTGACAAGATCTAGCGTCAGCTCTCATGTATATATATTAAAGTTTATCTGACGGAGTACGAGAGGTAAGGGAGCAGATCATCATTTTTGTCTTGATGTGCAAAGATGATAGAATTAAATGGGGTGTACGGCTGGGCATAGGGAGTGAAGCTGGTGGAGGAAGGGGAGGGGACATGGATAACTGATGAATCAAAGGTTTAAAAAATATATTAAAAAAAACAGAGGCGAAAAATAACGAAAGGGATACATTGACCTAGAGTGCTCATGATAAAAAATAGCCTAATGAAAAACATCAGATGTCAACCAGTCAGCATCGTTCATGACCACACACACCGTCGCAGGAAGGGTGGGTTGGGGGGGGGGGGGGGTGGGGGGGGGAGGGGGATGAGGCAGGATGGGGCACCTCGCAAACTTCTGTTTTAGGAAGGAAAGGGTTGAAGGGAAAAGGGGGATCCAAAGAACACTTTAAATTTAAAAAACCAATTTTTGAACTGGAACAAGGTTTCCAAAACAAGTTTGACCCAGGCCCTATGAAGGCCACTAAAAAACAAACCAAAAACAAAAAAGACTGTAAGATTTTCCCATTAATTTTATTTCCATTTTCAACCCCTTTTGGGTTTCCTACCTGAATTA
>CM031619.1:62002259-62015428 GCA_018398815.1 Conus ventricosus
TGTAAAACAACCAACACTTGGACATCACTGAATTTTGATGCCCGAACTTAATTGTCATTACAGAAACCTATCGATGAAATACTGCATTAACGAACGATATAGAGTCATGCTCAACTTGCCAGTTTTGAAGCAATTCCTTGAAATGACGGAGCAAATTGTAGCCCTGTCGGGGTTGAACGATTTATCTTGTCTGTTGATACTGTTGATCAGCTGCATTCTCCACTCATCGTTCGTACCTTTCGCCGGTAATTTGTGAAATGTAAGCCCTTTGTGTTTAGATTTCTGGGCGGGACAGCCAACAATGGCACAGTTTGCACCCCCCATATTAGATGCGATGTGGTTTTGGTACAAGAAATTGGAGTGTTCATGCGAAAAAACGAGATTTACACCGTCCGACACGCGTGTTCCACACATTGTTTACTCGCTAGAAGCTGCCACCGGAAGTTCTTTACGCCCAAGTTCGGCCGTCGGCTCGCGAGCAGTACTTCGCGCGGCCCATCTGGCTCTTGTTAGTCCCTTTGCTGTACGGTCCCTGATCACACACACACACACACAAACACAAAACAATGGCGGGACACAGCGGCGCTTGATAAGTAAGTTTTCCTTTGCAATCCCTTGCCTTTGAAAAAAGCAGCATACATATCATTTTCATTGAAGATCAATTGAATTATAGATGGAAGGAAGCTAAATTAGGTATGATATTGAATAAACATCACCTTTGTGTTTTATTTACACGTATGACTGTGTGTGTCGGGCTCCTTTTCATTCTGAAATGGGTAATGCTACACAAGAACATGCCATACCTTTCCATACATATATCACGTGCAGTGGAATGTTCACATTTGAAGATACCATGAGCAATCAAGAAACCCACATGTGCCATATAAAAAAATAATGTGTGTGTGTGTGTGTGTGTGTGTGTGTGTGTGTGTGTGTGTCTGTGTTGTGTGTGTGTGTGTGTGTGTGTGTGTGTGTGTGTGTGTGTGTGTAAGGTAATCAGCAAATATATTACATAAGTTTATACTGTTGTTTGTTATTATTATTATGTTGTTGTTACCTGTTTTCAGATTCTATGTGTTTTAGAAGCAGAAATCTATAGGTGCGCTAGGGGGCACAGGTTTACACTGAAGATGAGAACACACAATGCAGAACACACAAGCTAAAATACGCAACTCAAAGCACGCCGGCAATCCAAAACATGCTTTACTCAATATACAGAATGCTTATACTGGGAATTCAATGCAGTTTTGATAACACATGGATCTTTTGCAGACTTGAAAGTCATTTGTATAGTAGAAAATATAATCGCAAAAGTCCGGAGATTTTGATCTCAATAACTACATCATGAGAGTTATATAATTGCACGATATTTTTTCACACAATTTAAAAAGAAATGGGTGAGTTTTAAAGAAGTTCTCTCCAATAGCTGGTGGGAATTATTGCGCGGCCTGAACTGGATGTCAGTTTGGTTTGAGTGTTCACGTAATGGATAGACGTGTGTCGTACATGCGTCTTGTGCATAACTTTTGCCTGACTGATGCGTGTGTTGGGCGCATGACCTTTCCTTGAACTCTGCAGTATGCTGATAAACAGTGTGTTTAGAAACGAAGTGAACTGCTTTCCTACGCTCTCAATTTGTTGCAATAGATTCTCATGATTAGCTGGTCACTGATGTCAATTTTCTCAATTCACGACCCGTTGAATGTGTGGTTTCTTGGCAATTTTGAGGCACATTCTCTGTATAGTTCCCCATTTTTCCCCTCAGTTATTGAAAATGACCTTCTTAGTTGTCCACTTATTGTTCTCCCCCCCCCCCCCCCTTTTTTTTTTTTCTCTTATTCAATGAAGAAAAGCCATGAAATCATATAGCCTACGATCGTATCAGGAGTTTAAGGTTCATGATTGAAATAACAGGACATTCTGATGCATCAAACATGGAATCGATGCTGTCTTTGGTCTAAATATAAACTGACGGTAGACAATCATGGCCTGGACTGCTTCAAGAAAGAATTACTCCAAATAATTTGCAAAGACCGTCACTGGTATTCAAGGTATTCGGGTTGCGTATACAACTCTTCTGAGTGATATTGTGGCCTTGGTTTGTGATAAAACACTTGAAAACATGTAAAACATGCTTTCCGAAATTAGAGTTTCTGTTATATGATGTGCTTTTTTTTTTTTTAACAAATACACATATACATGTATATAAATGCATATAATATAGATAAATAAATAAATATATATGCGTCACGGTCTCCTTTACTCATGGTATCCTGTTGTGTTTAAGAAAATTTTTTTAAAAAGATGAACTGACGACACATCTGCAAAGCTGTAATTTTCTTCCTTTTTTTTTTTAAAGCATCATAAACGTTTTCAAGTGTAAAGCTTCTCGCATACGGTTTTCATCAACTATTTTGCTGTACATATTCATTAAAACGAACAAACTGTGTGCTTTTTTTCTGACAAACAAGAGATTATGCATGGACAATTATAACTTTGCAATGATTAGGAAGAAAGAAAAGAAAAAGAAATTATCTCAGAAAAGACAGTTCTCGTATAACTGAGTCCTTTTTTTTGTGATGTTTTAAACGTTGAAATTCTCGTAAGCAGCGCGGTTTTTGTATGCCTAAAAACAAGTGTAACTTTGGTGTTGTGTTTGCTTGCAGAAAAATAGAGACCACAATACCAGGGGAACTTCAGCAACTGAAGTTCTCTCCCGATCTCAGTCAGTGCGAAACTCATTTCTCACACTTGTGCTTTACTGATTTTGGACGGGCAGGTAAGATTGTTCAAAATGGTATTGCATGTGTTTGTGAGTGAGTGCGTGCGTGTCTGAGAAACTCGGTGTGTGTGTGGTGTGTGTGGAGAGAGAGAGAGAGAGAGAGAGGAGAGAGAGGAGAGAGAGAGAGAGAGAGAGAGAGAGGTCTTAACGCTTAGGAGCACTCACACACATGCCATTCAAACGTTATTTAGTTGTTCAGTTTCTTACCCCAGGAGAGGATTGCTGTGTTCTTTGCGTATATCGTAGAGTACAGTCTAACATAAGTCTTTGCCTGATACGTGTGCCTTGGAAAGGTAGTAAGCACGACAAACGACTGTATTTTTTCATATCCAGAAGTCAGATGACGTTTTGAGGCAGTAGTTTGTGCTGGTGGAACCCGACAAGTCAGACTCACAGTCTATGTATGACCGAACACGGCCTTGGAAAAACAGTGTTTGTGATGGTCGAGAGAAAGTGCTTTATTTGGGGAAACTCTTTTGCACACAGAAATTTCATAAGAAGATCGTGGCTGATCACATCTACAGCCTTTAAGTTTATCTTCAGTTCCACGAGTTAGACAGCAAAATAACTGTTAGCCTTGATGTTATTAATCCAGTCAAAATCCAAGCAGATGAAGACTGTTTTACAAGAATGTTTTAGTCGAAAAATGGATTCCCTTGGATGAAGCAGCTGGCATGTTTTCAACAGATTTTGACAAATTTGTAATATTTATCAAAACGTTTGGAAAGAATGGATATGATTGAGATCGCGAAGAAGTGATTTTCGTAGAAACTTAGAAATAGATAGCTTATCTATAAGTGGCTCTCACGTGCCGTCACGCTTTGCTAACAAAAAAGTAACAACGTGTAAAAATGAGTGGATCTTTCTCCACAGTCAACACCCATGACTGACGTCCCGGGAAGTTCCATCCTACATCCTTCTTTCCTCAGAATTCATGTTAACAGTCTACCTCTCCAGATCCAATTGCTGCATGTGAACAGGTCACTGACGATTCCACAATTTACAGACCATTGCTGAACCTACACACACGAACGCATTTTACGTCTCAGTTTCAGGAACTGGTTTGCTCTAATCTATTCTAATCTAGTGTACCATTTACGGGCCCCACTCATTACCCCTCTCTCTCTCTCTCTCTCTCTCTCTCTCTTCTCTCTCTCTCTCTCTCTCTCTCTCTCTCTCTGTGTGTGTGTGTGTGTGTGTGTGTGTGTGTGTGTGTGTGCGTGTGTGTGTGTGTGTGTGTGTGTGTGTGTGTGTGTATGTGTGTGTGTGTGTGTGTGTGTGTTGCGTTTCAGATTGTCTACCACACTGGAAGATTGCAGAACTGTTCGCAGCCGCTGGCGTGTACGCTTTTGAGAGAGGGTTCGTGGGAATTCCCTCACTGCTAAGTAAAGAGATAGTCTACGTTATCCGCTGCTGTCGCATCGAAACGGACCCTACTGTCTTCGCAATCCGCAGGGGATTTGTTTTTCCATTTAAGGTTAGTGAGTGAGTGACTGGTGAGAAAGGGGTGAGTGAATGAGTAGGCAATACACCTTCTTACAGGCAGTGGTTGCACAACCTCCCCCCCCCCCCCTCTTACACAGAAACACCCACCCTAACCCCCCAAGCTGTTAAGAAGCACAACTTGTCGAGGGCCTGGGAAAAGCTAATGAAGATTACGAGTCGAACTCCTGAGTCGAATAACTGACAAGTTAGCACGTACGTGTTTTCTCATTATGGCCCAAAAGACCACAAACATAGTTTTTAGCATAGCTTAATTGGATCCATTAAATGCATTAACAGTGTCCAGCAAACAAACCTGCGAACTATTCCAGAATTTTTGTACGAGATCTGGAATTGATCAACTCCAGTTGATGTGCGGGACACAAATCTGCCAAACAGGATATGAGTTGTGTTTATTGACCCATTAAGAGATACAACTGCAATGATGCCTTCTTCTGCATGTTTAACTTCCATTTCCTGATCAACGACTAAAAACGAGTTGATATAATTCCCTGGTGACCTGAACTGCGCTGGTTGCCTGTATCTGGAGAGTGGAGCGCGAAATTGCCTTGATATGCCTTAACATTCTGTTGTTGTTGTTTTTTTCTGGCCATGCACCCATCTATCTCGATGAATTTCTTCAGTTTTACATCCATATGGATCCTTCATTTCCATCAGTGATGCCTTTTCCCTTCCTGATTCCAAACTCCAGGGCAGGGACAGCCTGCCCAGGCATTGTGATCTGGAACAAACTTGTTTTTATGTTTGTCTTGCAAAGTCTTTGCCACCAACACTGGACCCCCCCCCCCCCCCCTTCCCCCTCCGCCTATCCCCCTTTTCCGTAGCAACAGCAAGCAGTTCTTTGTACCGTGGTGACGTATTCATTCTCTCACTATGTGTGAGTGGAAGTGGACACAGGCGATTGTAACGGTCAGTCAAGGTGGGGCGATCGTCACTGTTCAAGAGCGTGACACCAAGTATGAGAAAGGCTTGAGGATTGTAAAACCATAAACGACCCAACTGCGGAGAATGAACTGTACGTATTAAGGACAAGCAGCTTAGCCCGCCCCCCCCCTGTCACCCCCATCCCACCCTCATCCCCACTCAGCCAACTCCTCACATCTCCACGGACAGGAGGAGGCAGAACACGATATATCATTATTGATATATCAACAAGTTCACAAGGAAATGGCTTGGTGTCCCACCCTGTCTCACTGACATAGCGCTGTACTGTCGCCAAGCAAAGCTGAAACTACGTACCATTGAAACCCATCCTGGAGGAATACAAAACAGGGAAGATCAGACTTCAAAGTATGCTGAAGGACTCAGGAGACAAGGTGCTAGAAGCAATCAAGCCCCAGCTGAAGACAGGCAGAAAAATGGAAAGTTCAAGAGGCGATGGATTCTGCAAAAGAAAGTCTCAAGATCAGAGAAATAACAGGACACACACAGACCAACAGACAAGGACTGGGGGTGACCAAAACTGAATGGTGGTCAAAGGCCAAAGGAAAAGCCAAAAGAGACATGATGATTCAGGAGATGAGAAAAGAAGAAGACCAAAAAAGACTCCAAAAAGCAGTCCAGCAGAGCTAGCAAGGGCAATGGACAACGTGGGAGAATGCACTCCAAAGAAGTCTCACTTGGAATGTCATTTGGCACATGGCCCCTCTCAGGATCAGCTTCATTCTCAGATCTGCATATGACCTTCTGCCCTCAAATGCAAACCTGGTGAAGTGGGGAGAAAAACAGACGATCCTGCATCTGCCATGAAAAACAAACAGTGGAGCATGTCCTAAGCTCATGTAAAGTAGCCCTGGCTCAAGGAAGGTACACATGGAGGCACAACCAAGTGCTCAAAGAGATTGTACAAGCAGTCTGGGCTAGTACCAACACCACAAAAGGGAAAATCAGGACTCCAAAAGCACCCGCAACATTCTTCACGGCAGGAGGTAGCAAATCATGGCCAAGAACAACAGTGCCACTCGGAACATGCAGGCAGAGTCTGCTGGACGAGGCAGATGACTGGGAGTGCACTGCAGACCTCCCAGAATGGAAGAGTCACCCAGAGATCATCAGTAAGAGTGGCATGAGACCAGACATAGTAGTCCACTCTCGAGTCAACCAAGCAGCTGATTATGATCGAGCTCACGGTGCCATATGAGAACAGAATGGAGGCAGCTCAAATCTACAAGACTGAAAAGTATGCTGATCTGGCAAACAGCCTGAGGAGAGAAGGCTATCAGGTCAAAGTCCTCACTGCAGAAATTGGAGCTAGGGGGTTTGTAGGAACGTCTCCGTACAGCCTCATGAAACAGCTCTCAGTTGCAGGGAAGGAAAAAACCAGAGCCCTGAAAGCAATGGCAGAAGCGGCAGAGAGGTGTTCAAGCTGGATCTGGTATAGGAGGAACAAAAGTGAACTTCATAAGGCTTAAATTTCCCTACAAATATCAGGTGCCCAATGGCTCAGTGGTTAGAGTGCGAATCATTAAAGTGGAAAATGAGCATGTCCAGAGGGTCATGGGTTCGAATCCCAGCCATGGCTCGTCCCAAGATGGGGAATAAAAGGGGCAGCAGAGGGACATTCGGAGTCATGGACCGGGTGTGGCCCAACCCCCTAGAGTGTCAGGAGGTTAGGGCCGAAACACTTGCTTGAAGGGGGCTTCTCCTCTGAGGACTCTCTGCTGCCACGCTCTCCACGAGTTTCTTTCTACTTCTTTAAATAAACAGGCACATAGAATTTACACATATATTTATTTGGACTACAAATTTAAAAGATGTTCCAATAGATTCTAACTTCCAATTATGACCTATCGAGGGGGGAAGGCTCAACTGCTTGCCTTTCACACGTCCAGAGTGGGGCCGTTGATGGTTTTACAATTCTCAAGCCTCTTTGATCAAAGACGATCACCGCACTCCAAGACTAACCATTACAATCGTTCGTGTCCCAGTGAAGGGTTGAGAGTGTGTGTGTGTGTGTGTGTGTGTGTGTGGTGTGTGTGTGTGTGTGTGTGTGTGTGTGTCCATAGCTCCTATTAATATCACTCTGTGGTACTTACCTGCATTCCAGTGGTACAACTTGATTTTACAGGTCACCCTGGAACTTTCAGATGTCGGCAGCTCCTCTGTCTCCATTTGTGTGGAAATGATCAACGACATAAACAACCAGAGGCTGGCCACCTCTCTTTTCAAGCTTCTCTTCATAAATCTGGTGAAGGGAGAGCTTGTCCCCCTTCCTGAGTGGTATGCACAGAAATACGCACCTGTCGCGACGCACAAAAAGAAACCTTTATTCTTCGAAAACATCAGCTCTCAGGTGATGAGTATTGCAGTATGTCCCTTGTATAAATGTAATTAAAGAGAATTACTAGAAGTAGTCTTCACATGTCTGTCTCGTTTTGCTCTTAGGTTTTTCACTTGTTTTCTGAATATCAGGTGAAGGAACATCAAAATGGAAGAATTGTCATGCAGAGACAATGACAAACTTGACATCAGGAATCGTTGACAGCTCTTAATATTCGTCTTTGTTGGGTGTCGCTTACTTCAATGTTGTGCTCTGTCTGGTATCACTGGGCCATCCGCCGATCAAACTTGCGTTTGGAAACACTTGTTCCAGTTAGACTAAAATATAACAGTGACATTGAGTTGAAGATGTTAAATGCGTATGAGAGTGCCCCCTATCCCTGCCCTCTATCTCCTCCTCCCCTTCCTCCCCCCCCCCCCCCCCCCCCCCCACCCCCCCCCCCCCAGACCCAGCCCTTCCCTTGCGACGGTGGTGTGCTGTGTGGTCATGGAAAACGATGCTGACTGTGATTGACATCTGATGTTTTCATTAGGCTATTTTTTATCAATGAGCACTCTAGGTCAATGTATCCCTTTCGTTATTTTTCGCCTCTGTTTTTTTTAATATATTTTTTAAACCTTTGATTCATCAGTTATCCATGTCCCCTCCCCTTCTCCACCAGCTTCACTCCCTATGCCCAGCCGTACACCCCATTTAATTCTATCATCTTTGCACATCAAGACAAAAATGATGATCTGCTCCCTTACCTCTCGTACTCCGTCAGATAAACTTTAATATATATACATGAGAGCTGACGCTAGATCTTGTCAAAACTTAAGATAGAAAAAGTAAAACCCAAATGGGATTTGGCGTAGCGGGAATGACAGGTACTTCCACCGTGCGCGCTGACAGTGTCACTGTGGGTGAGTGTTAGGTCCCGGGTTGGAAAGTTCATCAAAAGCATTATATTCGCGTGGGATTTTTCAGCCTTCACTGGTTCTTGCCCTAAGCCGTGGTATCCTGGATGGTTGCTACTCCTTGAGATGGCAGGGGAGGATAACTTCCCACTGCCTATCATACACTGCCTGTAGGATCTGTCTTCATCTTCACTCTAGCACCTCAGCTACCCGGCATCCCTCTTGGCCATAGTGGCGGGGCCGACGGGGCGGGTGGGGGGAGGGGAAGAGGATTGGGGAGCTAGGGCAATCTGTAAACAACTTCCTTACCAGTTTGCCCAGTATTCAGGGACTCCTTTCTCCCTGTTCTGATTTCCCCGAGTCCTGGGGCGATGGGCGAGTAGCGACAGGTGCAGAATGGCATGGAGAGCCGCTAGTCATGGGTCTGCAACCAGGAACTCGGGACAGTATGGTTGTTATCTACCCGCTTGAGAGCTGATTAATATTAAATGCCTGCAATTGTTGTCTGTCCATGACCAATACTTTTCATAGAACATACCTCCACTCTTTTTTTTTAAGTTGGATGATGTCATTGCTAAACATTTTATTTGATTTTAATGAGCTTTACATTGTGTGTCTAGATTCCAGCGGCAGCATTCCGCTATGACGTGGAGGTTGTGGCGAGTGATATTGACCTCCACGGCCACACCAATAACATCAGCTACAACCGCTTCTGCTGTGATGCAGCGCAGGCAGCTGTCGCCAAGCAAGCTCTGACTGGATTCTGTGAAGACATTGCTAGATATCCTATGACGGTAAAGGCTGCTGCTGGCTCTGGACAGATTGAGAGACATGAAAAAAAAATCATAATTCAGTGGTGCATGTGCCCGTGTGTGTGTGTGTGTGTGTGTGTGTGTGTGTGTGTGTGTGTGTGTGTGTGTGTGTATGTGTGTGTGTGTGTGTGTGTGTGTGTGTGTGTGTGTGTGTGTGTGTGCCCGCGCACGCGCGCGCGCGTGTGTGTGAGTGTGTGTGAGAGAGAGAGAGAGAGTGTGTGTGTGTGAGTGTGTGTGTGTGTGTGTGTGTGGTCTTTGTGTGTGTGTGTGTGCGTGTGTGTGTGTGTGTGTGTGTGTGTGTTTTGTGTGTGTGTGTGTGTGTAGTTCAGGGGGAATGATTGGATTATGGAAGATAAGTATGAGAAGGGCTTACAACTGTAGTAGTGGTGGAATCTTTTACAGGAGCATGCAGCAAGTTACCTGGGGCGGACCAAGTTTGGGGACAAACTACAGGTGCACCTGTGGCAGCCACTAGATCGCCAGGACAAGATCCTCTATGTCATCAAACGGCTGACTCCAGGGAAACAAGACACTGTGGTATTTGAAGGCTACCAGATCTTGGAAATGAGGCAGACTGAACTGCCACAAAATGCGAAACTGTGAACGCTGTCTTGAAATGAACCGTCACAAAGTGCAAAACTATGAACGCTGTCTGGAAATGAACAACCATTAAGTGCAAAACTATGAACGCTGTTTTAAAATGAACCGCCACTAAGTGCAAAACTGTGATTTTCTTCAAATGAACCGTCACAGAGTGCAAAATATGAACGCTGTCTTGAAATGAACTGTCACAAAGTGCAAATAAATAGTCAGCTGGACATTGCATATGTCATTAAATGGACAACACGCCTCTCTCTCTCTCTCTTAAATTTACAGCTGAGTTATGGACAATATCATTGTCATTATAGCCAGTTCTGAAAAAAAGTTGTTTGTATAATTTACTTCTTCATGAGGGGCAATGGCCTGTGCATAAATGAACTTTCCCTACTCTCTCCCTCTCTCTCTCTCCCTCTCTCTCTCTCTCTCTCTCTCTCTCCCTCTCCCTCCCTCTCTCTCTCTCTCTCTCTCTCTCTCTCACTTTGTTGGGTGTCCATGGGTACGTGTATTTTGCCTGGCATGCAACATAGTTTACCTGATTTTAGCTGAACAGAAATTCACTGTAAATGATATGCCATTGTATTTGATGTGAAGCTTTTATCGTTGTACCCTGACCTGTGGAAGCTGTACATCAGCGAAAATTTGTGAAAAATACGTTGAAGTCGCATGGAAAGACCTTTGTATATGTTTAAGGAGAGAGAGAGAGAGAGAGAGAGAGAGAGAGAGAGAGAGAGAGAGAGAGAGAGAGAGAGATGCAAAAATATATATATTTTCTGTCTTCTTTTCTTTTTTTTTTGCTTGTGGTGTGTGTGTGTTGTGTGTGTGTGTGTGTGTGTGTGTGTGTGTGTGTGTGTGTGTTTCGACACCGCAAGAATGCACTTCTGATCACAAGCAAACGTTTGCCTGGAAAGGTGTATGTGAATGAAGCCCGCAGATGTAACAAGTTTGGAGGTTTCACGGATCGAGACTTTCGGTTTCAAGGATTGGTCGGATCTGTCCGCAAGCTTGAGAGCTACAAGTCGGCAAATGAGAACCGTGTTTTAATCGGGTTATCTTCCCCTATCAATGTGCTTGCTCCACCCAAGCTGAATCGTTTTCAAAGATCAGGATTAGATCACGCATGTATGGCTGTTTTCGCTGACACCGATTTAGTCATAGATCGAGTTATACATAGTTGTTAAAGGAAAGAAAACAGCAACAACAGAGCAATGACAACGGTGAATTGTTAATGCAACGGAAAAGCGCATCAGGCTGCATGATATCAGTTGAGTGTGGTCAGTGTGGAATGATTGGTTTTGCAAAGTGTGAGTGTGCTTGGCTGAAATGATCCCAGTCACCAGCCACACGGCAACGATCAATTAACGGCACACGTGTGTCAGCGGGTTCCACTGCCGAAGCAGCAGGGCTAAGTGCATTATTGTCTTGCTGCTTACGTCTAACAACTGCCAAAGTTCTATACTGTATTCAATTTGCAATGACTTCAGGTTTGTCTGGGGGTTTTTTATTTGGAAGGCAGGCACTCGAAGGCAGGCACTCGTGTCTTCAAGTTCATGGCCGAGTGAGTGGGCATAAAGAAAAGTGGTCAGGTATGCAAATGACAGTGTGTCTTGCTTGTGGCTGGCTACGCCTGCGGGGTCACATTGTCTGGACACCGATTCGGTACTGTACATTTCTCCTTCATCAGCGGGCTGCGACTGTTGTACCATACCACAGTTGTAAGCCCAGTAGTAGCATTTTATGGAAGAAAGATGAAGATCAATATGTTCGGCAATCGAACGAAATATAG
Source organism: Conus ventricosus (assembly GCA_018398815.1). Lineage (NCBI taxonomy): Eukaryota > Metazoa > Mollusca > Gastropoda > Neogastropoda > Conidae > Conus > Conus ventricosus. The sequence goes on from CM031619.1 coordinate 62,013,916, forward strand.
CCAGTCAAAACACTTAGAACGTTCCAAAAGGATCGGTAGCCAAGAGTTGTATAGCCAATCGAAATCCTTCGAACATTCAAGGAATAATTTCTGAAAGCTTCTGGCAGTTTCAAAGCTATTCTGGGGCCATAACAAAAAAAAATTCTGGAATCATTACGCAATTTGTGCATAGGCCCTACGTTATTTGGTAAACTTACGTCACATGAAATTCAACACGTTCATTGGGAGCCCAAAGGTACGAAGATATGGCTCAACAAATTAATGATAAGTATCTGTTTGTAACATACTGTCTGGCAGATAGAATGCATCGCATATTTGTACCATTGGATGTTTATCATTATGGCATTCCATCAGTTGCTCTATCATTATTTGAAATGGATGCAAGATTCGTCGAGTTGAACAGATCTGTTCCATGAACAAAATTATGGGATTTAAAAGCCTGTCTTTCCATTGCAAAGAAAGCTACCTTTTCCTAGTTTAGGGGTTCATATGATTACAGAATTTGTGCATGCATTGTTTGGTAAACGTGCGTCACATCTCATGCGTCGTATCAAACCCGTGGTATGTGAATTTGACGCGTTCGATAATGGCAATAATAAGTGGAATCGAACTATTTGTAACACACTGCGTTCCAGACAACCGTTTCACGCCCATTCTTTGGCATTTTTTCCCACTGTAATTGAACTGTTCAGCCAATTAAATGATCGGGCAAGACAGACCTGTTCCAGAGAAAACAAGATGCGAAGCATATAAACGTACTCCCAGTTTTCCAAACCGCTTATAAATCGGCCAAGTGCTTTGTGAGATAAGAAATAAAGGCAAAATAACGGTTTTAACGGTTATTTAACCGATGTACACTTTGAGAATGTAAATATCTTCGTTCAAGACCACCCATCTTATTTTGCACGAAAACCCCCCTTTTCACATACAAATCACGTCCTTCTCATGTCACTTTTGGCCAAAATCAACACCTGTTTTCTAAACAAAATTAACACGCAAAACCGCCAAAAATCGACGTAATCAGTACTTTAAAATGGGGGCTTACGTGCACATATAAGATTTGGTGACCGTGAACATAGATATTTACATTCTCTCTAGGGGCATAAAAATTAAGGGTTTACAGTACGCTCTTCTACTTCCAGCATCATTAATAAATCAAAACAAACAACTAGTCTTCCATCTTGGCTAGTTATCTTTATATTTAATGAATTTATGTCTGCGTTAACTAATTCTTTAAATTGACTATTTCCGTCAAACCTGTATAACTGATAATCGCAAAACCCTACCTTAGTTGACGGTAGTGCCTGTAGAACTGTAGAGGGCCGCCCATTAAATAAATTGCGGTCTGTTTTTAACTCTTCTAAATAGACATACAACATCGGGTACATGAGAAAATCGGCTGGTCTACATACTCATAAAGACCGCTTTTTAAGTGCATATGTGTTTTAATATGATATGTTTCACCACTGCCATAAAAGCCTAAAATTCGGCAAGGCTCTAGAAACGTACTCCG
>CM031619.1:62015528-62018028 GCA_018398815.1 Conus ventricosus
ATCTTCCGCTGTGAATGCATCATAGCTCCCCCCTCCCTCCTCCTCCTCCCCCACCCCCCTCTACTCTAACCCTGACTCTCTCTCTCTCTCTCTCTCTCTCTCTCTCTACTCTCTCTCTCTCTCTTCTCTCTCCCTCTCTCTCTAAGGGAAGAGAGAGGGAGGGAATGGGAGGAGGAGAGGGACAAGAAGGAGGTAAGCGAGGAGCAGAATCTTTCAGTTCTGTTGAAATTTGCAAATCATTGAATGCCTTCACTGGACGATGACATACCCACGCTCTGACCCTACTCGTCCTTTCAACTACCACTACTGTGACCGGCCCTTCTGTTCTCCTACAAAGACTACGACACTCTTTTTTTTAAATCTCTGGCACATCTCTGTCCTTGCTTTCTTCCTATCTGACTGATCGTCCATACTGTCGGCAAAAATGGACACTATTCTCGGCCATCTCTCTCCATTCTCGGCCAAAATGGCCATCCGGCTTCTGACTTCTATTTCTCTGTCTATGGCGTCCCCCAGGTTCTGTTCTGGGACCCATTCTATTTCTGCTGTACGCTGCTGTTTCTGGCTCTAACGTCATCAGATGGCACCATCTATGCTGCATGAGAATTTCGCTGATGATACTCAGCTTTACCAGTCTCTCTGTCACTGTTAACAGAAGTCGATAGGCTGGTATCTTGGATGCCAGGAGCGCATCTCTGACCTTTACACAGCCACTGCAGATGCAGGCTGCGCTAACTGCATTTTTTCACCTCAGTATAATCACTGCAGATACATTTCACATAGTAGACTTTTTTTTCTCTAGGCCCTCGTCCATCTCCACCCACACCCCTCCCCCATTCCCACCTCCTTCCTCCCCTCACTTTCTCCGGTATTTCGGAGGGAAAGTGGAGGATGAAGAACAGGTGGATGGGTGAAAGATGGAAATCGACGAGGAGGAAGTGGAGAAAGAACGAAGGAGCGGTGATATGGGAAAAGAAGAAGATGCCGGAGAAAGAAGGAGAGGGGATAGCGGAGAGAAAGAAGCGGGGTAGGGGAGGAACTGGGATGGTAGAATGGGAGAAGGTGGAAATAGGAAGCGGGGGTAGGGGAGGAACTGGGATGGTAGAATGGGAGAAGGTGGAAATAGGAAGCGGGGGTAGGGGAGGAACTGGGATGGTAGAATGGGAGAAGGTGGAAATAGGAAGCGGGTGAAGGGGGGGGAGGACTGGGATGGTAAATGGGAGAAGGTGGAAATAGGAAGCGGGTGAAGGGGGGGGGGGGGGGGGGGGGGGGGGGGACTGGGATGGTACAATGGGAGAAGGTGGAAAGGAAGAAGAGAGGAATGATTAAGGAATAGGAGGAGAACAACAAATAAAGGAAAAGAAGATGAAAGACAGAGAAAGAGGAGAACATGAAGGAAACGAACAAGGACAAGAGACAAAAGGTGCAGCGGGATGGAAGAGACAGGAGAAGGATGACAGGGAAAGAGAAGAAGGAGAGAAAGAGGAGAAGGAGGATATAGAAGAACTGATGGAGCAGAGGAATTGAAGGACAGAGGAACAGAACCAGGACAGAGGAATAGAACCAGGACAGAGGATTTGAAGGAAGACAGAGGAATAGAACCAGGACAGATGAATAGAAGGAAGACAGAGAATAGAACCAGGACAGAGGAATAGAAGGAAGACAGAGGAAAGAACCAGACAGAGGAACAGAAGGAAGACAGAGGAACAGAAGGAAGACAGAGGAAAAGAAGGAAGACAGAGGAACAGAACAAGGACAATGAATAGAAGGAAGACAGAGGAATAGAACCAGGGCAGAGGAACAGAAGGAAGACAGCGGAACAGAAGGAAGACAGACGAATAGAATCAGGACAGAGGAATAGAAGGAAGACAGAGGAATAGAACCAGGACAGAGGAATTGAAGGGAAAACAGAGGAATAGAACCAGGACAGAGAACAGAAGGAAGACAGAGGAACAGAACCAGACAGAGGAACAGAAGGAAGACAGAGGAATAGAATCAGACAAGGAATAGAAGGAAGACAGAGGGAAATCAACCAGACAGAGGAACAGAAGGAAGACAGAGGAACAGAACCAGGACAGAGGAACAGAAGGAAGACAGAGGAATAGAATCAGGACAGAGGAATAGAAGGAAGACAGAGGAACTCAACCAGGACAGAGGAACAGAAGGAAGACAGAGGAATAGAATCAGGACAGAGGAACAGAAGGAAGACAGAGGAACAGAACCAGAACAGAGGAATTGAAGGGAAAACAGAGGAATAGAACCAGACAGAGGAATAGCAGGAAGACAGAGGAATAGAACCAGGACAGAGCAACAGAAGGAAGACAGAGAATAGAATCAGGACAGAGGAATTGAAGGAAGACAGAGGGAACAGAAGGAAGACAGAGGAACAGAACCAGGACAGAGGAATTGAAGGAAGACAGAGAACAGAAGGAAGACAGAGGAATAGAACCAGACAGAGGAATTGAAGGAAGACAGAGGAACAGAACCAGGACAGAGGAAC
>CM031619.1:62025528-62033832 GCA_018398815.1 Conus ventricosus
GTTCGCCCGTGTTATACGACTCGCGATAAAAAGCTAATATCTCATTTGTCTTTGGGGAATCCGATAATATCCAGCTCTTTCCGTCTTTCTAGTGTTGGGCACACCGCGAGTCAGAAATGCACTTCGATTTTTTCTTTTTTTTTTGATTTTTTTTTTGATTTATTTCCTTCCAAAAGCGTTCTTGTTATTGTTGATGCATGCAGTGTTTTTGCCGCTAGTCCCGTGGTTGGAAAAAATAGCGCGTGCGCACGTGTGTGTGTGTGTGTGTGTGTGTGTGTGTGTGTGTGTGTGTGTGTGTGTGTTGTGTTGTGTTCTGGTTTGGTTTGCGCACTAGTGTGTGTGTGTGTGTGTGTGCGCAAGAGAAGAGAGAGAGAGAGAGAGAGAGAGAGAGAGAGAGAGAGAGAGAGAAGAGAGAGAGAGAGAATATAATGCATTCTCGTGTGTGTGTGCGTGCGTATGTGCGTGCGTGCGTGCGTGCGTGTGTGTGTGTTGTGTTCTGGTTTGGTTGGCGCACTAGCGTGTGTGTGTGCGCACAAGAGAGAGAGAGAGAGAGAGAGAGAGAGAGAGAGAGAGAGAGAGAGAGAGAGAGAGAGAGAGAATATAATTTCTCGTGTGTGTGTGTGTGTGTGTATGTGTGTGTGTGCGTGCGTGCGTGCGTGCGTGCGTGCGTGCGTGCGTGCGTGCGTGTGTGTGTGTGGTGTGTGTGTGTGTGTGTGTGTGTGTGTGTGTGTGTGTGTGTGTGTGCGTTGTGTTCTGGTGTGGTTTACGCGCTTGCGTGTGTGTGTGCGCGCAAGAGAGAGAGAGAGAGAGAGAGAGAGAGAGAGAGAGAGAGAGAGAGAGAGAGAGAGAGAGAGAGAGAGCGAGAGAGAGAGAGAGAATATAGACACGCATTCTCGTGTGTGTGTGTGTGTATGTGCGTGCGTGCGTGCGTGCGTGCGTGCGTGCGTGCGTGTGTGTGTGTGTGTGCTCTCAGCAAATGTTAATACATTACACCTTTTATCATTGGGGAGATTTAACTAAATAAAAAAAAAATCGAAAAAAGCCACTAAGATAAATCTTGGTAAATATACACATTTCATCAAGAAGTAGCACAACACTACCGTCGCCCTGCAATCCCTCCTTCCCTCACTCCCCTCTCCGCCCCTTCCCCCTCCCAACCCAACCCGACCGAGCCTTCAATACGTCCTGGGAAGATTTATTCCCCTTTGCCTCCTCTCTCGACCGTCTCCCTCTCCACCCCGTTCTTCACCTTCCAATTTCTTTCTCTCATCCAGTCTACTCCTAATACAGTCTTTCCCTTCCTTTCGGCGGCTCTCCCCTACACTCCAATTCCTCCCCACCCTTACCCCCGCCTCTCTCTCTCTCTCTCTCTCTCTCTCCTCTCTCTCTCTCTCACGGGATTTCCTGCCATCCGATGCGTCAGCGTAGTCTGGCGCTGAATTGATTTTATTTTCTCTTCTTTCTTTCTATCTTTAGCACACACACACACACACACACACACACACACGCACACACACACACACACACACACACACACACACACACAATTAGGAGAAAAAAAAAGAAAAAAATGACGGGCCAGCACAGGGTTGGCGATCGAGTGATGAGTGAACTAGATCGAGTTGGCGAGTCACGGTGTGGAGAAGGGGAGGGGGTGAGGTGAGGGGTGGGGGTATCGGACGGGGGGGGGGGGGGGGGGGGGGGGGGGGGGGGGTGGGGGGGGGGGGGGGGGGGGGGGGGTTTTGTTTCGTTTTCTGCTTCAGTGTTTGTTTTTTTTTTCTTTTTTCGGTTTTTCTTTTTTCTTTTTTATTTTTTTAAATTCTGTCTCTGCATGTATGTCGCATATGGAACTGAATGGGACAGACAGTTTTTTTTTTAATCTTCCTCATTACTCCACACCTCTTCCCAGCCCCCCCCCCCCCCCCCTTTCCCCCATCTTCGACTACCCCCAGGATCCATTGGGGAGGAAAGGATATAAACACACGCACACACACACACACACACACACACACACACTAAGGCCGAGTTTCGTCTGAAAATTTAAATGCATAGGACACATGTCCGAACTCAGGGATAACCGTAGGATATTTGAGAAAGTTAAGGGACAGAGTGTCAAGGTACGAGGTGAGGGCTAAAGCGCTGCATGGGAAAAAAAGTCTCCTCGGATGGAATGTAATAATCATATACAAGCCAACGGCATTTTGTGGTATTGTCACCCTACACCGGGCTCGTAGTCGAATGGTTTAGAACGTTCTGTCTGTGGAACTGACGGTCGTGAGTTCGAATGCACAAATGGGGTCGGTTATTATTATTTTTTTAAAAAACCTTCTCTGTCCAGCCAGCAGTAAAAATTATGGGAACTTGATTCAGTGCAGGCAAGGTTAACGGCGGCGGATGGAGAGATATGGGCTTGGCCTTTACATCAAGACGTGTTCTAGACACGTTGAACCACTCTCTGACAGTTCCCTACGGCCCACCTACGGCCGACAGGCTATGGAAGGATCACTCTTGAACCATTTCAACGTAAGTTTCAGGCTGTATTGCGAGTGATATACTGAAGCTAAGAATCTCACAACTTCATCAACTCAGAATGGAATCCAACGGCTATCGATTGTTAGAAAAATATATAATTTTAGGAGAGAAAAACAACAACAACAAAACTAACCAAATAAAAAACAACCAACCCCCCCCCCCCCCCCAAAAAAAAAAAAAAAAAAAAAACAACGGATAACTACTGTTTTTTCAAACCCATGATTTCAAAAGCATGCAATTCAGTAGATAATTTAGTTGCTCGAAACTCTCTTGTCAAAATCTTGAAATGTGAAGGTATCAACTAGGAGACGCCACCGTAATCTAAGAAATACAAGCCTGGCCACACTGCGTAAAGCACACAGACCTAATATAAGTCTGTATGGTCTGAAGATCCTTTGAAAAGCTGTGAACACTGCGACGGTCGGAAACAACTTAACGAAAACTGCCCCCTTCCTTTGCTGTCTAAACGAAAAAAACAGCAACAAAACAAAACATACAAAAATAAACAAACAAACGAACAAAACAAAACAAAAAACCCAACCACCTGGCAAACAATAGAATGTTTTCTAAAGGCATGTGGGTTATCATTCTGTCGAACGTTTGCGCTGGCTGTTTTCAATTGTGTTGTGCTTGTTTTTGGCGAACGTTGCAATAACTTCAGTGTCGTTTCCGTGGAAGGAATAATAATGATGAAACCAACAAAAACAACAACAACGACAACAATGATAGTAATGATAATGAAAATAGTAATGATGATGATGACAATAATAATGATAACAATTTATTGATAATATTATTATTATCATTACGAACAACAACAGCAACAACAACAACAATAACGATAATAATTAATGATGATAGAAATAATTATTGTTATTGTTATGATGATGATGATGATGATTATAATTATGATAACACGAAACAAACAAAACCAAAACCCAAATAAAAAGAAAGCATGGGGGAGGCAACTGACGTGTGAAATCAAGACGTCTGCGCATATTTCAGCGCAGGTAATCCGTTCCTGTGTCGCACACAGTATCGTCATTTATTTGGAAAAGCTATGGCTACACTTTACCACAATTACTTTAAAAACAAACAAACAAACAAACACCATTTTCATGCACACTGACCAGATCTGATATTTATTTTCCACAAACTGAAAACCGAACAGCCACGTGTAAGGGCATGCCGCAAAATGGAGGAAACAGTTTAATCTTCCTTTTGTCGTTTTGAAGCCGCAGTTTCGTACAATTTTTCCCTCCTGTATTCATCCAGCACAAAGAAGAGAAAAACCTCCAGGTGTAAGGTGAACAAAAGCAGTCAGAGGAAGGGAAGTAACACAGACAATGAAAGATCGATGGAACAAGATGAGATGCGAGGCTGCCAGCCGCAGTACATAAATTATGATAATTATTACTGCGACTGAGAATGTGTCCGTCTCCTTCTTTCGACCACGAGACAGAGAGAGAGAGAAAAGAGAGGGGAGAGAGAGAGAGAGAGAGGGGGAGGGAGGGACGGTAGAAACGTTACCTTCATAAATCAACATTTTGCTGGGAACAACTTTGAAAGTTCTTTTTTTTTTGGGGGGGGGGGGGGGGGGGGGGGGGGGGGGGGGGGAGGGGCAGGGGAGGAGGAGACATTGTTTACATGAAGAGTATGTATTCATAATTTTAGGACATTCTCATTCCTCTGTTACGACGACCGTACATTGTCATTCGTGACGGAAGCCTTTTTTTTTTTCCCAGCAGGAAACCGTTGTATATTTAGTAAACCAGTCTTTCGTCTTATCAGTCCATGTATCTTTTTTTTTTTTTTTTTGCTTGCTTGCTTTCCTACTTTCTACCATATAGATGACTCTCATCCATACGTTCTCATTTGAACCTATCTGGCTAAGAATTCGTTGATATACTACTTTTTGCTCAGATTTGACACTCAAAACGGTACTTTTGGTCACACACACAACACACACACACACACACACACACACACACAACACACACAACACACACACATACACACAACGCACACACTTACAAGACTACATATTTTTCTCTTGTTGTCAACATGTATGAATTGTCAACCTTTAATCCAAATTGAAGCTAAGCTTTTTCTCCTCACCTTCATCCATAAGCAGGGGCTCTCTCATTAAAATTCCAAGATTAAAGACAATAGCACAAAAGACCACACAGTGTGGTGAAAGAGATGTAACATGAAATCTTCCTTTGGACAGGTCTAAAAGAAAATGGATATAAAAAAAAAACGTTCTTTCCTGTATTGACGGAGAAAAGTTTAGATAACTCTGTTGCCTTCACACTGCAATCACAATTTATCAAAGAGGGTTTTCATGACATTTTATACAGACAAAGGTTTGGATAGCTTTTGGACAAGGGTTTGGATCGTGGTCAGGGTCTGGTTAGGGCAAAGGTCAGGGTCGTGAATTCATTGTTTGAAGCGTCTTCCGGCTTTCTTATCAAAGTACACCCTGATCCAGTTGTCGTCCAGCGAGAACGAGTTTTCTTGTGCACTCACTCCCAACCCCCCACCCCTTCACGTCCCTTCTGTCCATGTTCATAAGTTGTTTTTATTCAATTCCTCAACTAGATTCAAATTCTGTGTTCTATGTTTCTGTTGCATTTGCGTTTCATGGACATGATTTGATTTGATGTTTTGTCGGCCTGCCGTCTAGAGTTGTAGCGATGGGCAACGTTTCTAAAGGTCAGTATTATACAAACATCATGGACCAACTGTTAGGCGAGAAGCCGGTTTCGTTCGACTCCATCGAAGCAAATCGAGCACGAAATTTGATGCATTTCTTGTTATTCAAAGCTTTGTGCATCAACTGTTGTAGGAAGAGAGCCGGTATAAGCAGCACCACAAAATAAAGAAAGAAAGAAAGAAATACATAACTGAATGCATTAATGACGAAACAAATAAGTGAAATTAGATAAAATGTATATATATATACATGTATAATGAAACAATCCTCAATCCGTGCAACCTACGAAGCCTATTTTTATCTGACTCTGTAGCTGTTTCAAAATTTCCTGTTCGTCCTTTTACATTCTCTTTTAACACAGAGCAGTTTAAGCCTACATACCTTTCCCGTACCCCCCCCCTTTCTCTCTCTCTCTCTCTCTCCTCCTCTCTCTCTCTCTCTCTCTCTCTCTCTTCTCTCTTCCCCAGCCACCCTCGACTCTACTGTCGTCTGCTTGACTGTACCGTCAGAGGTCTAGGTACGGATAAAGGTCGGGTAGCTACGTACCGTTTGAATAAAGGGGGATCGCTTTACTTCTCTGAGGGGAAAAAAGCCGAACCACCAAGTAGCAAAATATATTGTCGCGGCATTTAAAATGGATAAATAAGATCAATGCCGAATGTCAGATAGGTTAGTGGAAAAACTTTTGTCTTTTGAACTCCTTGTTTTCCCACCCAATTGTGCAGCAGACAACAGGAAAATAAGGCATTGCGTATGTAAACCGTCCACGCACATTAAATCTCTCTCTCTCTCTCTCTCTCTCTCTCTCTCTCTCTCTCTCCCCCCACCCCTCTCTCTCTCTCCCACTCCCACCACCACATGCACGCACGCATGCACGCACGCACGCACGCACGCACACGCACACACACATTCATTGCAACTGCTTCAAGTCAGACACAACATCCGTCCAGGGCTAGGTTCTGCAATGAATTTGTCGCAGTGTGAACCTATCCCTCGACAGAGGAAGAAAGGCTCAGGACCTAATTTGCATCTCTGGACAGCAACCAAAGACGTGTCTCAGGAACATAAAGCAGCGACTTGTCATGCTCATCTCTAACCTCCTCGCTGGAAGAAAGCATTTATTCCATTAAAAAAAAAAAATCCAGGTCCAAGACAGAGTCTACTTTTTCACGTTGAGAAAAAAAAAATGCTCTCAGAGAAGCAAAACACAGAAGTTGTCCTCCTTTTGGACGAGTCCATTACTACATCACCCAGACAGAAACCCCAAGCCCTGACCTGCGCTATTTGTTTTCTACGACCGTCACTGACCGGTTCGTTTCACTGGGTGTCGTTTTTCCATAATGCATGAGGTCAATTTTCTGCGACTGCTAGCCACGTGCGTACGTCAAGTGACACGTAAGTCGACACGTGATGTGGAGATCGTGATGTCATGCGGAACTCGTCATCTTGAGATGCGCATGTCGTCATCATGTGATGCGCATGTCGTCATCACGTGATGCGGATGTAGTCATGTCACGTGGATGTGTTGTCGCATGATGTGGATGTCGTCATGTCATGCACTATGCACGTGGAAGAGCACTGGCCTCCGGAAGGAAATGATGACCGCGGTGTTCTCATCACATACTCAAAATTTTCCCAAAATGTAGCATGCGATTGTTCAAGCCTTCTATCAGTGGACCATAATTCTTTTTCATTGTTCAATATTAACTTCATTATAAAGAATCGAACGTGGACATGACTGTGCACGATTCTATCAAAACAATAACTCACAAACCAAAAACTGTGCAAATTGCAAAGTGCTTTCCATGGATCGGATCAATAGATTTTTTTTTAATAAACGCTCCCCTTCCCCTCGCTCCTTTTTGTTTCTTTTAAAAGGCTAATATCACCAAGATTGAACAGACTGTAATTTAAAAAATACCCACTCACTTACTCACTCATAACTATACTAGCATTGTGTACTCTCGGTCCAATGGTCTGGCGGTCTCTAATGGTGGTCAAAGTTGTAATGTTGTCGTGAATGTTTATTATATCTTTCGTGCCCTCCAAGCGGCGTCACGCCCACGCGGCTCGTTGCTGGTTCACTCTACTACGACACGCCCTACCCACGTACCTACCACCTGGCCGCAGCCTCGTTACCGAGGGATGCAAGAGAGTCCACGACCGCCGTCAATACCAGGTCTCCCTTAGGCAACACGTCACAGCAGACACCGCCCCGCCCCTAGTTGAGTCGTTCCGGTGGTCAGGCTGACCAGCCGTGTCTGTTCTGATCCAACAAACAGGTAACAGTACTAGTTACCCCCTTTCCCCGTTCTCGCTTCTCCCTTCCACATACAGAACAGGTTGTACAGATCTATTACCCCCCTTTGTCCCTGTCTGTTCTGTCCAGCCAAACAGGTAATAGTACTAGTAACCCCCCTTTAACCCCTTCTACCCACTACCAAGCCCCTTCCAACGACGACCACAAGGATGCTTAGCGCAGATCCATGCACACTCATTTAAGAGGTGAGCCATGACGTCCGTCATCAGCGCCAATCCTCCGTGAAATTGACGATGTGACGCCTTTAACATGAACCCATAATAATAGCAAAGCAAACGCAGAAGCTTCGAACAGAGTTTCACACGAGAGGATGGACACTAGATCCGACAATCATTTTGAGATTGATGAGAATGATGCAAAAATTACAGACTTTATCCGATCAGCCCCCCACAAAGTATGCTTCGCATCATCCTCACCCTGAAATCAGGTGGAACTGCTATCAAAGACAAGCAGGTTGAAGAGCGGCAGTGGAACAAATTTTACGCGAGTCTGATTGAAAAATCTAACCAAAAGGACTTTCCACAATTTCATTACTTGAGGCTTCGACGGGTGTGGCACAACGCCCTATGGCAGGTTCTCCGAGACTTCAACATTGATGAGGCTCGTTCAAGTCATCCAGGCCCTCTACGAACACTCCAGCAGCACAGTACTCCTCAACAGCCAGCAGGGCCAGTTCTTCCCGACTACAGTCGGAGTCATGCAGGGTGCCACTATCTCCAGTCCTTTTCAAATCTTC
>CM031619.1:62033932-62061432 GCA_018398815.1 Conus ventricosus
AGTTTAAAGCTTGTCAACATACCGGTTATTTTCTTCAACGCACTGGAGTCACCATCATTTCTCTTCATCGACACACACAAGCTGCCTTGACTTTCTGCTATACCATTTACAGCAAATGAAAACTAAAAGCACTAAACAATAAGTTGGGGTTTTCTTTCTGATTAAAGAAACCTGAATTCAACTTACAAACCCATGATTTATTGTAAATTTCGACTGAAAAATACCGTGGCATGTTGTGGGCCTATAACGATCTTTTTTGGACAAGGGCTGATTATTCACCCAGCCGTGCTCTCTCTCTCTCTCTCCCCTTTTCTCTCTCTCTCTCTCTCCCCTCTCTCTCCTCTCTCTCTCTCTCTCTTTTCTCTCTCTCCTCTCTCTCTCTCCCCTCTCTCTCTCTCTCTGTTCTAACTGTAGTGACATTACCCAGTGTGTGTCACATGGTCCAAAAAAGGAGTAAAAATTCCCAAAACGTGACACAAGACAATAACCTACCGTTGCTTTACAAACTTTAACAACCAAGATTTTCTACATGACTTGCTTTGCTCAAATCTCTCATCCGTTTACAACATACTGATCCAGATTGTTGCGGTGAATTTTGGATCAGAACATTTACAGAAATATATGATTAAACACGCCCTCTAAAAACGATTAGAGTACGACATAATCCCAAACCGGCAGGGTACACTAAAGAGTTACAGGGGGCAGGTTATCTTAGAGATCGCTTAAACAACAGGCTATGAAAAGGAATTTCTAGAATACTGAGAAATGCAATAAATTCACAGAAGCCAAGAAAAACAAAACTATCAGAACAAATTTCATCAAATCAGAACCCAAAATTGGTATGGAGAGCTATTAACGAGCTTACAAACATCAATCTTCTTAAAAATAAACTATAATTAAAGACATCTCTGTCGAACAACTGAACACCCACTTTTGCACTATAGCCATTAAAGTTGTCACGGCTGATTCTTCAAGATCAAACGACCTTCAAAAACTGAAACAATATTGCCCTGATAAAAACATCACGTCTCAACTTTATATTCCCCAATAACAGCATTAGAATCTACCCACTACCTAACGCACCTAAAACAGTCAAGTACCTCGGGTGGATGCCTAACGCAAAATCTCAAACTATCAGCTCCAGCAATTACAGATACGTTGACATACGTCTTCAATCTATGTATCGACAAAAATCATTTTCCCAATAGTTTCAAAAAAGCAAAAGTCATTCCTATCTACAAAGCAGGTGACAGCTCAGACCCTGCAACTACAGACCAATCTCAACCCATTTCCACTCTTTCCAAACCTTGGAAAAACACATAAACAAACACACATTACACCACCTTAATACATACCACTTGCTTAAATCCAAGAAAAGTCCGGTTTCCAACACAACCATTCATGCCACACAGCACTAATCAACCTGGTTGATGACTGCTAAACAGCATTAACAAGAACAAATATTGTGGTGTCCTATTTATTGATTCAAAAAAGCATTTGATGTGATAGACCACAAACCTCTTCTTAGAAAATTAAAATTTGTATGGCTTATCACAAAAACTCTTACGCTTTTTTACTCATATCTCACAAATAGGCAACAATGTGTGAAAATTAATACAACCTTCTCTTCATTTCAAACACTTTCCTATGGCGTCCCAAAAGGCTCTATCTTGGGTCCCTTATTATTCATAATTACATCAATGATCTCCCTCTCCATATCACATCCACCTGGGGAACTTTTTGCTGATGACAAAACAATCCACACAAATCATTCTGATGTTACTGTTCTTCACAAACTTACAAGAAAGTGCGAATGATCTCGTGAAATGGACTGAACTAAATCACATGTCGCTTCACCCTAAAAAAACTAAATCCTTTGCTTACACAACCGGGCAAAAAAGACAAAATCTCATCTTAAGTTTCCTCCTGTACATCTTAAAATGAACCCGTTGAACAGGTTACATCCCTCAAAGTGCTAGGAATAACAATTGATAACAATATGAGTTGGCAAGCTCACATAACCTCACTATTCAAAAAATTTTCACAGAAAGTTTATCAACTCTCCAAAATCAAACGCTTCCTCGACCTGCATTCACGCAAGCTCTTTTTCCATTCTCATATTCAATCAAACATAGACAAAGGAAACTACTCTAAGGGACTGTGCTAGCGCTAACACTCTCAAACCACTGTTAAGCCTACACAACGAGCACTCAAATTAGTCCCCCCCTAAAAAGCAGTAGTCTTTTGGACTCGGACTATAAAAAGATCAAGTTCTCCCATTAAGTCTGAGATTAGAATACAACAAAGGGATCATAATGCACAAGATTGTGTCTGGAAGGCACCCTCAACATTAGTTCACAGATTCTCAATAAATTCCCCCAGGGACTCTACCCAAACTTCATGCCCTTTCCTAGATGACTTATTCAAATCCAGTTTAACATATTCAGGTTCCTGTCAATGGAACTCGCTCCCTGAATCAACCAACAAAGCCAATGCAAATCAACCTTCAAACACCATTATTTCAACCATCTTATGTGCCAGTACTTCATACTCCGCCCCTAAATCCACCACCAAATCACCACCACCCTCTTTGCCTTATGTATGTACCTGACTATTTAGAAAGTGTTTTTGTACTTGAAATGCACATGTATGTTATTTTGTTTAGTAAGTATGGGCTTATATGAGTCATGTTAAAATGTGTGTGTGTGTGTTGTTGTGTGTGTGTGTGTGTGTGTGTGTGTGTGTGTGTGTGTGTTTCCTTTCACCTCCTGCCCTCTTGTCATTCTGTCGAAATGCTTGTATTCTTATGTGACTCTCTCTCTCTCTCTCTCCTCATTTTCCTCTTCTCTCTCTCTCTCTCTCTCTCCTTTTCCTCTCCTCTCTCTCTCCTCTCTCACGGTTCTGCTGGAATGACTTGATTTTTTATCCATATGATATCCCCTCCTACCCCCTGGCGACTGGCTATCATTATGCATTTCCCCCCTCCATAGGTGCTTTATTTCTAACCCCCCCCCCCCCCCTCCCCGGTGTTTCAAAAATTTATTGTCTTGTATCTCTTTGGGAAATTTTTTGATTGGGCAGATTGTTCTAAACAGCTCTCTTATCGCACCCACTCTAGCCTCTTTCTCCCCCACCCTCTCTCTCCTCTCCTTCTCTCTCCTCTCTCTCTCCTCTCTCTCTCTGCAGGGTTACCCCGCACTCCCTTTGCTCCTGCGTCTCCCTCCTCTCTCTCCTCCTCTCTCCCCCTTTCCCCTCGGGTCTCTCTCTCTCTCTCTCTCTCTCTCTCTTTTTTTTTTTTTTTTTCTTTCCTTTTTAATTTTTTATCCCGTATTGTATTGTACTTCTAGTCACTTTTGCATGCTTCCTTTGTTGCCTTTTTTTTTTCTATTGTGACCCTACACAGGGCGAGGACTGGATGTAAACAAGCACATCAGTGCTTATCTATTATCCTCGTAAATAAAGAATTTTGTCTTGTCTTGTCTTGTCTTGTCTTGTCTCTCTCTTTCTCTCTCTCTCTCATGGGCGTGCATGCCAGAGGCACTTGCACCATGTGGTGATGCTTTCGACTGATACTCTTTTTTCTTTTCTTTTCCAAAGGCAAAGACTTCAATTCAGTTGTAAAGAAATTTACAAATGGTAAATGTGAAAAGAGAACAGTACCACAATCAACGTAAACGTGAAAAGAGAACAGTACTACAAACAACAAAATGGAAGAAACAAAAAGTTGACAAAATGAACAGCAAATCCTATTCATTTCATTCATTTATGCCCGTCGCTCCCGGTGGAGCATAGGCCATCAACGACCCTTCGCCATCGCACTCTGTTCTGGGCTGTTCTGGTCATTCCAGTCCAGTTTGTCCTTGTTGTTTCAACTCCGCCTCAGTGTCTCGTCTCCAGCTGTTGCAAGGCCGGCCTCTCTTTCTCTTTCCCTGCGGGTTCCTGCAGGTCAGGGCTTGGCGTGTGGTGCTGGATGCTGGCTTCCTGAGGGTGTGTCCGATCCAGCCCCACTTCCTTCGCAGTATCTGCTTGGCCACTGGTTCCTGTCCCGCACGCTCCCACAGATCTTCGTTTCGGACCTTGTCCTGCCATCGGATTTTGTAGATGCGCCTCAGACAGGTGTTGAAGAATGTCTGAATCTTTTGTTGCATCGTCTGTGTTGTTCGCCACGTCTCGCATCCGAAGAGCAGAACTGATTTCACATTGGAGTTGAAGATGCGGAGTTTGGTTCTTATGCTGATTCCTCCAGATGCCCAGATGTTCTTGAGCATGACGAAAGCTGCTCTGGCCTTGCCGATTCTGGCTGTGACGTCTCGGTCCGTGCCTCCCTGTTGGTCAACCACGCTTCCCAGGTAGACGAAAGACTCCACCTCCCTGATGGACTCTCCATCGTATCGACTGTGACTGGTGTTTTGGCAGTGGTGTTGATTTTCATCAGCTCGGTCTTCTTCCTGTTAATCTTGAGCCCTGTCCCGGCTGATGTGGTCTCCAAGCGAGTGGTCTTGGCCTGCATCTGGCTGTGGCTGTGTGACAGGAGCGCCAGGTCGTCAGCGAAGTCTTCAACATATACATAATTATCACAAAACAACACAACATTGTGTCTAGGCCAACGCTGGCAGTGTCACGCATTAACCTCCTTATTGTTTTGAAGTGGATACCCTGTTTTTGTGCAAGCCATAAACCGTCCCACCCGCTCTCTCTCTCTCTCTCTCTCTCTCTCTCTCTCTCTCTCTCTCTCTCTCTCTCTCTCTCTCTCTCTCTGCTTTATTGTCAGTATAACTCCAAGCCCCAACTTCCATCTATCGACAGAAAACAACATGTTTGTGTTTGCATCCTGACTTTTTTTTTATATATACTCTTTCTTTGAATCGTAAAATTATCCTCTGGGATGGTCACAGAAAGACAGACTTTACACTGGTAGGCCTAATATAAGTGTATCCATAGAATCCAGTGCAAGTCACACACACACACACACACACACACACACACACACACACACACACACACACACACTTTCATATCCTTGGCTTCACTATATCTAGTCTTTTGGATTCAGATTTTGTCTCTGAAAACAATGTCGAAATCTTTGGCTTCAATATCATGCATTGAGACCCCATCGCTCTTTCCGCGTCCACATATACAGTATAGGCTATTCATATCAACGAGTCATTCGAATGCTCGAGAACTGAGCAGTCTTGGCATTGAAGCGATTTGACTGGAAAGCAGCTTGAAAAGGAGACCATTCAAAGTCGGATTTTAGTCTCTCTGTCTGTTTGTCTATCTATCTGTACAATGTAGGCCTATTTAGTACTATATACGTGGATAATTTATAATCAATATTTAGCGGGTATTCATTTCTGTGTATCAATTATATTTAATAACTCCGCACTCACTACCCATTCACAAACACCTTTTTTTTTCTATCTGGCGTAGCTTTTGCTGACAGCCATTTCCGAAGATTTCCCTGTCTTCCTTAACACTTTTCCTTTTGAGTGGGGATGCACAACGTTCCTTTTCTTCCATTACATGAGTAAAAAAATGCAATTTAAGGTTGGTAACGCTGGTCTAGGTGCAAAAGGCAGTTACTACAAAGACAGAAATTACCAGCTGTGCATTCTTATGCATGTATACATGATATAAACACGTGCGCTTGCTCTCATGTACGCACACGCACACAGGCACACCCATGCGCGCGCGCACACACACACACACACGTGCACGCGCGTGCGCACATACACACACACACACACGCACACACACACATGCACGCACGCACACACACACGCACACATACATAGAGACAGCACAGCTACATATGCATAAACGTACAGAAACACAAATGATACACAGCAACACTCGTTTGGTTTATATGTGATGGTGCGGAGGGGTAAGGGGTGTGCAGGTGAAGACAGGCAGATGGTGATATGCGCAGGAACCAAGGGACAACAGCCAGTCAAGAAGACACAGAGACGAAGTGGAGTTTCTCTATTCTTTATTTCTCTCCCATGGCAAGGAGCTCTCTCAGCACTCAGCGCACTGAGCACTCTCTAGCGAACACTCTAGGCAACATGGTCGGGGCAACACCGTCGGGGCAACACTCTAGGCAACACTCCTGGACAACACTGCCCGCACTCTTTGATTTGATGGTGAGATTAACGTCCTATTGGCCTGAGGCCCTTAAGGACAAGGTTTCTTCAGACTTTAGTCTGTGTAGGCTTGGTGCTGCTGTCCTCCGTGCTGGTTTGCTGTCGTTGGTCGTCTACTCCCTGCGGCAGTTACCCTTCCCTTCCTTTTCTTCAGTTCCCCTCCAGGACCATCTGATATGGATCCACGTGATCCAATTTTGGCCAGCTAGGGTAAAACACCCTTACTGGTCGCCCCCCAGCTGTGAAGCCAGAGGGACAGGGGCGCGAGTCTCAGAGGTTCAACCCAAAGTGGGATTTTGGGGATCCTCTTTGTCTCTTCGACATTCTTTACCGTCCACACCTCTTTCCTGCACAGTGGTTAAAACCAGCTGTCTGTACCGGAGGATAGGAGGGAGTCACATAGGAGCTTCATGGGTTGCATCCTAGGGTGGGATGTGGCTGGAGGAAGTCCTGAACTCTTAGGTCATGGGTGGCCCTGAACACCCATAGTGGCGCCAGGGTGGCCGCTAGGGTTGGGCACCTACTGAAGGCATGTTGGAGTGACACAACGCTCCCGCATGCACATTTGGTGCCATGAGGAATCCCTGCGGCACCTTGTGCGTAGCCTCCTCACTAGTTGGAGGTGTTTTCTGGGGAGTTTCTGGCCTAGTTTCCCCTTTCTGCATATAGGGATGTAAAGCCATCCCCTTGTCTCACATCGGTCTTTGATTGTTTTTTCTCGTTCTCTGTAAACAGCTGCTTGAGCATGGTTTATAACTTCGGTCATTGATAGTCCAAGGTTGGTGGGTGTGCCTTTCTCGATAGCTGCCTTGGCTGCTTGGTCGGCCATTTCATTGCCCGTATGCCTGTGTGGGACGGGAGCCACATGAGTGTCAGTTCTGTGCCATTGCATATGATTTGATGGGATATGAAAAGGATTTCGGACTGGATTTCTTTCCTATTTTTCTTCCTCCACCTGCTAGTGCCTGCAATGAGGACTTAGAATCAGACAGGATGACGACTGCTCTTGGTGGCTGGGGCATGTCATTCACTGTTGTGCATGCCATAAGGATGGCGTGCAGTTCAGCAGTGAAGATACTTACCCCCTTGTTTAGGTGATATTGCTTCGAGATTCCCAGGTTTGGAATCACAAAGGCGCAGCCTGCCTCCCCGTTTTCTAGGACAGAACCATCTGTGTAGATGTGAAGGTAGTGGCTGAAGCGCTCGTACAGTTGGGTCTTTGCTATGCTGGCTAGACGCAATGGGTCTGTTTGTTTTGTGGCACCATTTTCCGTAGGATGTTAGGATCTGTGGTCTCTCCATCTCCCAAGGAGGGTAGGGCATATGTGGTGAGCGGACTGCCAGGTCCGGTCTGACTTGGCTTTTTTCCCAGATGTTTGCTGTCTGCGAGTTTAGTGGCCTGGTCTTTTGGTATTACCTTGGGTTTTTTCCTGGCTAGATGGCGCTCCTTTGCCATGTCACCGGGAGTAGTGCGTCTATGTTGAGTGCTACTTTGACAGTGTTTGGTACTATCGAGGCGCGGACTTCGAAGTTTGCACACCGGCGTCGGCATTCATCTCTTAGAGGTAACCAGCCTGCTTCTTGGTAGACCAAGTCGTTAACAGCGCTTTGGGGGAGTCCCATGGCTTGCTTCAGAGCTGCTAGCTCAATGCGCTGTAACTTTTCCCACTGTCTTTCAGAGGCGGTGAAAAGACTTCGTGTCCATAGATCAGTCTGGGGCGGACCAGGGCTCTGTCAGGTGTATAAGGCTTTTTGGAGTTGTCCAGATCTCTCTTGAAAGGGTTTTGATTGTTCCCACTGCACGCATGGCCTTGTTTGCCAGTTTTTTGGATGTGGGCACTCCAGGTTAGGTCTTGGGTGATGGTAACGCCCAGAAATTTGACTTCTTTACTTGGTTTTATTTTGTGTCCACCAATTTGTATTGAGTATCCTTCTCGGTTCTTTATTTTCTGGCAAAAAACCATGAGGACCGTCTTTTCTGCAGAGAGTTCGAATCCGTTTTTTTGCATATACGTGTGGATAGTGTCTATGGCAATTTGGAGGTTGCTCATAGACTTTTTTTGTTGACGTGGTATGTGATCGACCCATATCGCCAGATCGTCGGCGAAGAGTGATACTTTCACTTCATGTCTGATGTTTTGTTCTATTTCCTGTGTGATGTCATGAAGCATGATGTTGAAGAGGATGGGAGCTATGACACTTCCTTGTGGTACTCCATGTCAAGGATGTGGGTTTCCGATTTGGCTGATCCTACCTTGACTGCCATTTGTCTCGAGTGCAAGAATGCTTCCACAAATTTGTATAGGCGACCTGTGTTGCCCAGTAGGTGCATTTGTTTAGTAGTTTTGCATGCCACACCGTGTCAAAGGCTTTCTTGATGTCGAAGAATGCGGCAACTGTTACCTTTGGGTAGCGCCGTCTTATGTTCTTCTTGACATTTTCAAGGAGTTGCACGACGTGTTCCATGCAGTTCCTACCTTTGCGGAATCCGGCCTGACATACAGGTAGTAAGCCTTGTTTTTCTATGTGGAACTCAAGTCTGTGTTTGATCAGTTTTTCATACACTTTACCAAGGTGGGGAGTTAGAGCTATTGGTCGGTAGCTTGTGGGAAGTTCTGGTGGTTTGCCATCTTTGGGGATGGCTACCACAGGGCTTCCTTCCAGGCTTTTGGAATCGTGCCAGATACCCAGCATGTTTGGTAGAACATGTGGAGTACCTTAATCATGGATTCTGTGAGTCGGCGAATCATGTGGTAGGATATGGGGTCAGAGCCAGAAGCCTGCTGGCTGACCCTAGGTTACTGATTGTCATCCTCAGTTCGCCTATGGTGAGGTCTCCATTGTAGGGGGCCGAGTTGTCTTCCATAACAGGTTTTGTGAAGTTTGCTTCGGCCTGGTGTCTGGCATTGATCATCTCCACTGGGAGGTGATCTGTCTGACTCACTCTGGCGAAGGTTTCTGCGAGAACATCTGCCTTCTCCTGGACGTTTCGAGTTTGCTGGCCATTGACTAGGAGGGGTCTTTCAGGTCGGCGCGCCCGTCTCCTGAGTTTCCTGATCTTCCTCCATAGTTTTGAGCCGTCTGTCGGTTCTTTTATTTCATCTCTGCAGAAGCGTTCCCAGTGTTCTCGGTGGACATTGTCTGTGACTTCCTGGCAGTGATGGGTTGCTTTTTCCAGGGCTTCTCTGTTCTCTTCCGAGATGACTGCTTGGAATTTACGTAGTGCGTGTCTCTTGCCCGCTGTGGCCTTGTCACACTCTTCGTTCCACCAGTCCACATGTGAATTTGTGCTTCCCTCCTGGCTGTGGGGCTTTCATGGGAATAGCAGTGTCGGCTGCTCTGAGGATCATGCCTCTGATGTTGTCGTAGTATGTATCAATATCTGGGCTTACAGGGTTTGTCGTTTCGCATTCAGTGTCTAAGCGGGTTGCGAACAGTTCCCAGTTGGCCTTGTCAAGTTGAAACTTTGGGCTCATATCCATGTCTGCTGGTACTGGGTCCACGCTACCGAGCACAATGTGTAATGGTAGGTGGTCCGATTGTAGATGATCGTGGCCCAAGTCCCACTTTGCATCTAAGTAAAGGTCAGTAGAGGTCATCGAGAGGTCGATGGCGGAGCTCCTTTGTCCTTTTTGTCCAATTCGGGTAATTCTGCCGTCGTTTAATAGTGTCAGGTTCGAGTCAGTAACTATGTTTGCCAGGTGGGCTCCAGCGTTCTGGATCTGCCCAGCATCCCATAGTCTGTGGCTGACATTAAAGTCGCCGGCCACAACCCAGCTGCAGGAGTCTGCGTCTAGTCCTTTGAGCCAGGCTACATCTTCCTCGGTGCTGCTTCCAGCAGGATAGTAGACGTTGACCAGGTTGGTTTGTCTGTTTCCCTTTGTAGGGATGCTGACTGCACAGGTTGAGAGTCGACTTTTAACTTGGCCTGTGGGGACATCGAGCTCGGTGTATGTTAGGTTCTTGCTGACATACGTGGCAACCATAATTCGCTCTCCTTCCTGTCGTGCAACAGGGGGGTAGTAGAATCCCTCCAGGAATGGGAGGGCGTTACGTTTGACGTTGAGAGACTGAAGCATCAGCACGTCCACGCTGGGTTGGTTCCGCAGGTAGTCAGTGAGGAAGGGGACCTTCCCATTGATGGACCTGCAGTTCCATTGCAGGATGGACAGCTTTTGCTTTAGGCCTCTCGTGTCTTTTTTACTGTTGGGGACTGCCATGGTTGGGTGATGTCAGGGTGGTCAGCAGGCCCTGCACGGCCTGCACTTGGTCTCCTCTAAACAGGGCCACTACTTTACCAGCAGATCCATCAGATTGGCGACACCCGCTGGCTGCGTTTCCATTTTTTGTTCCAGTGCCTCCAGTCTCCGTCTAAATCCGGCGTTCTCCTGGCGGAGTTTTCGGTTCTCTTCTTCCAGAACCTTCACTCTTTCAGTGTCGCACCTTTGGCTTTTCTCCTGGGTCATTTGGTTGGTGTTCTCAGTAACATTTTCGTTGCAGGGTGCCTGCTCTGTAGTAGCTTGTGGTATATGACTCGCGTTGAGTTCCACGCTGGTTGTTTTTGCTGGGGTTTTTCGAGTGTTGGAACCCTTTGGTTTTGCGATGGCTGCTGCGTAGCTCATTCCTTCTTTCCTCCAGCCTGGTCTCAGAGAAATTTCAGGTTTTTCTTGTTTTGGGGGGGTCAGCCTCTTGGACCATTTCAAGCTTGGCTGCTCGGTGGGCGTGTGCCATTGGTACGTATGTTTCGGCTCGGATCCTGTTGGCCCTCAGCCACTGCTCTTTTGCTGGGCATTTGACACTTTTAGCCGAGTGTTCGCCTTTACAGTTTACGCAGCAGAGTGTAACAGCTGTGCAGGACGCGCCATTGTGTCCTTTCTGTCCACAGGTCGGGCAAGTTTTGCCATGAGTACAGTGCTTTTTTACATGCCCAAATCTGTGGCATGCGTAGCACTGGATGGGTCTCCTGAGGAAGGGAACTATTGGGTATTCTTGTTTCCCCAGAATGAGTAAGGCTGGCAGTTCTCCTAGCTCGAATTTAACATGGAATTTGTTCAGCTCCGACCCGTCATATCGCTTCATTCGCGTGGCCGCCCGGATGTTGCACTGGATAGTCTCACCTTGTGCGTCCACAGCGCCTCCCATAGCTCGTAGGAAGGCTTCCTTGCTGACGTTGAGGGGAATTCCCGTCACCACTCCATCTACTGTAGGGGTGGGAATGGAGCAGTGCACTGCTATTCCCTCTATTTCTTTGATTTTGCTCAATTTTCTTTGTTGCAGGTCGCTGGTGCAGCCACAACCCATTTGTCTCCATATTTACTTTTTCTGATGGTGACGACAGGTCCCACCAATTTTCTCAAATGTTCCCACATGTGGAAACATATTTTACGGAGGGGTTTCCCCTTTTTTAAATCCTCCACCACGACAGGACGTTCGTGGTGGATAGGATTTAGTTGGGGTGCCCCTCGACTGTATAGTGCCTTTTGAGGGGTTGCATTTCTCCTCTTTTTTCCTTTTACCAGGGTTATAGCCGTCTGTTTCCAGCTGACTGTCCTGGACGTGGGGAGGCGACTCTTCCCTATGTGTGTCATTGTCGTCATGGGAGGGCGATTCTTCCCCGTTTGCGTCGTCTTCCTTATGGGGAGGTGATTCTCCCCCTTGTGCGTCATTGTCCTCTTCGTTTGGGGTTGGACAGTCTCTCCTGGTCCGTTTTAGGACCACTGTTGGCGTTTACTTCATCATCAGAGTATATTGTCATAAGGAGCTAGAGGACGCGTCACTGTACGTCCTTTTTCTTTCCAGGTTTTCCAAAGAGTCCGGGAGTGTGTCCATTTCTGTGCAGGGTAGCCCAGTACAGGGCAGTCCTGCTTTCTGCGAGAAAAAGTGATCTTATTTTCGCTGTAATTCTCCAGCAATTTCGGAACCGCGTTACACAGCAAAATCTGTGTTTTTCGTTCTTGGTAGGGGCTAACACGCGCGGGATAAAAAAAAAAAAAAAAAAAAGAAAGAAAAAGAGAGAGGGAGGAAAAGGAGAAGGAAAGGTTGTGGGAAAGTTTTCCCAGAGTGTTTTATACTTATCTGCTCCTATTTGGTGCAGCTCCTCTGGGGCCCAACCTAGTCCCAAGTCGTCTCTGGTCTTGTGGCACAGCCTCCTCTGTGGCCTTTGATGGCTCTGCCTCCTCTACAGCACAGTCCTCCGATGGTGGTGCTGTAGCTCTGTGGTCTGGTCTCCTCTGAAGCACGGGTCTCCTCCAGTTGTGATCGCACTCACGCAGCGCCCCACCACCGATCTCTCACACACACTGTGTGACTGTGCCCGCACTCACGCGGCGCTCCAAATATATACAGCTTGCCCGGACCGCAAAGAAGACAACGCAGCGCCGCACGCAAAATGTGCCTCGCGAGACGGCAAATAACAAAAGTTGTGCTATCTGTCGCAGCTTCTGCGTTGTCTAGCTTGCCGTACGTTCAAGGGTATCCAAACATATTTCATAACGATGAAAACCTCAGAACCCAAGGAATAAAATGCAGCAAGTCACATTTGACAATTTTGTGGCTGTGTAAAGTTATTGGAGATTAAAGTCCGAGAATGAACCCACTTTTAACGAGCTTACGTCATATTTCCCTCTATTTCTATAAAAAATACTGAACAGCATGAAATAATTTTGTAATGAATAAACAGCTTGAATTTCGCTCTTTCTATACATATAAATTTCATTATCCAAGATGCCGTCCAAGCGGAGAACTTTGCGTTTAAAGTTTGATAGAAAACACAACTTGCCTTATCACTACATGGCCGTCGCCACGTGCTTCGAACACGATCTTCGATAAAATGTTATTCCGTTGAAATGGTCAATCGGACGATAATTTTTATATAATTTCGGTTGCTTCTATCATAGAAATGGAGTTATTAAAATATTTCGATTGGGAAGTCCGAATTTCATGAAATGACAATTTAGATCAAAATGCCGACAGTAAACAAAGAAGGCGACTCGCTCAAGGGACCGGCGTCGTCAGTCATTTCGTATAGTCGCAAGCTTGTACAGAAAAGATCATAGGCATGCGATATACGAAATGAAAGCTTATGGACTTTACTTTCAATGCGCATTCATGGATTTTTTGGATTCTCTCATACTTTTTGTGAAATCAAGAATTTATCAACGGTTTGTTCATCCGACAATTCAAAATGGCGCCAAGATTAATTTGGTCGAAATACCAGTTTTTGGGAAAATATGGGCTTCTCAGTCCAGCATGATTGTAATGAATAGAATACATTAATCTTTGTGACTTCAGCGACGTATACACAACTATGTAGGTTCTGAGGTATTCATGATTTAAAGAATTTACACAATAAAATGAGATCAATTGATCAAGGGAGGTAAGGGGAAGATAACTCGTGAACAAAATATCTCGTCTACGATGGGTGACCAAGAGATAAACACATTTAGCACCCAGCTACATCCCCCCCTACTCTGTTACAACCAGCGTCCTCGCTGGCACAAAATGACATGAAAATAAGAGTTATCAAGTAGGAATACAACAAATGAATCAAAGAAAAAAACGGAGCTTTACCCATCGAGTCTTTAGAGGCATGGCTACTCCCAAAACAAAAACACTAACATCAATGTATCAAAACATCAAAGCACCAAAACATCTTGTTTTCCCTCTTATTCTCTGCATTCACATTATTCTCACTACCAAGGGCTTGCTCTTTTAACACACAGCTTCTGAAAATCAGCGGATTCACATCGACTGAAATGAGCATATTGACTAGAATGGACATGTATTTTTAAACAAAATTCCAAAAAGTCAAGTACAAGAATGACAAGGTATTTGTTGAAAATCCAAGACATTGGGTAGGTACCAAGTGACAACAATGGACTTATTTGAATAAAATTCCCAAAAATGTCAGATACAAAATGGCAAAGAATTTGTTATAAAATCCTTAGCATCAAGTCCCCATGAAGATATGATTTTGTTGGGTTTTGTCATTTTGAACAAAATTTCCCACAAAAGTAACACACTCAGCCTAGTTTTCTTTTACCACTACTGTTGGCAAAAAACAACAACAGGAGCATACATCATTATCCACCATAAAGAACAATCGGCACGTACTAGGTTGTACCAAAAAAATAAAGGCAACATCAAAATTAACAAGGTATTGTTTAACAAAACAGTCTGCATCACTTCTTCTCAAAAGAGGCATTCAACCGTAAATCAAACCTGGAATATATTTACTGTTCAACTCTCTGAGAACTTGTTTAAGTTATTTATGCGAGAGTTCCTGATCGTCCATGTGATCACCAACATACCTCTTCACTGGTTTAACTGCCAGACAGGTAGCTCGCCGTGGGGCTGGCGTGGGCGGAACTGGAGTTGGCCAGGGTGGCCAGCAGTTCTTGGCTTGGGCTGCGGGAATGTCTGCCGGTCCGTCTTGGAGTCTGGTGGTGGTTCCAGATCCCGTCGCGGTCTCCTCCAGTCAGCTGGTTCCGATGACGGCAGGGCGTCAGTTCTGGTGTCGGGCAGTGAAGTTGCCTGACAGGGCCAGACCCGTTGTCTGAAGGCCACGGCAGCTTGTGGTGGCCTGGGTTCTGGTGCATGGATTGGTGGCGTGGAGGCACTGGCGGTCTGGCCGACCTTACTGCAGGGTCGGCAATCGGCCAGGTGCTGCTCCAGATCCCGGTACACACCAGGCCAGTAGACCTGGGGCCGCAGCATCTCTGCAGCACGTTGGTAGCCCTGGTGACCCTGGCGGTTGTGGACTTATGACAAAACCTTGGGGCGGAGCGATCTGGGAAGGAGCAGCTGCTCACACGCCCCAAGTTTAGGGTCCACCATTTGCCGATACAGCACCCCCTGTCGGCAGGTGAGTCAGCTGTGCTGCTGAACGAGGGCCTGTAGCTCCCCATTCTCGCCAGCTGCAGGCTTCTTTGGCCAGGAGGAGAGGACTGGCCCGATGGATGGGTCCTCCTGCTGCAGTCGGCGCATCTCTCCTGATGACAGCTGAGGCAAGATGGACTCAGCCTGTCGCCTGGGTGCTGCTGGGCCATGTCGCTTGTCAGCATTCTGGCTGCTGACAGTGACAGAGGACTGGGGTTTGTCCCCAGTTTTCGCAGGTGGAGACTTCCGTTGCCCTGGGCCATGTCGCTTGTCAGCATTCTGGCTGCTGACAGTGACAGAGGACCGGGGTTTGTCCCCAGTTTTCGCAGGTGGAGACTTCCGTTGTCTCCGCCTGGGCCGTCGTCTTGAATGCTGCGCATTTGCCACGCAGCTGTGGATCTGCAGTGGTGCCGTGCAGGTGGTGGCTGCTGGATTTCCTGCCTCAAGCTGGCAACTGTAGCTGTGAGTGCCTCTAGCCGACTTTGAAGCGAGGCAACAGCAGCAGTGCCAGCCGTGTGGAGGATGTCGCCATCAGCACTGCAGTCCTGCATCCACCTTTGGGCTTCCTTCCTAGCCTCTTCAAAGGTGGTGCTAGGATGGTTCCGGACGAAATACCAGACATCCTTGCGGAGTGCTGCTTGTCGTAGGCCATGGGTGAAGGCGTCCCGTAGTATGGTTGCTGGCAGCAGTCCATCCCCAGCCTGGTTGACTTTCCGCCAGAGGTACTGGAGATGGAAGCCATACTCCCAGATGGTCTCGTCCTGGTCCTGCTGCCTGTTGAAAAATGCCGTAGCCAGGGTGATGACATCACGTTGTTCTCCCGAGTTCTCCTCCAAGATGTTAAATATCTTGGCTGGGGAGTCCACCTCTGCTGTTGGCAGCCTGATCACCTCCTGGCGAGCTCGGCCATCTAGGGCGGCAATCAGCCAGAGGGCGGCTGTCCTGTCATCCAGGGGCAGCAGGTGTAGGGCAAGCTTGGCCTCCTGGATGAAATCATCCACTTTCCTGCTGCTCTTGTTACCCGTGAATTTGGGGAGCCGATGCAGGGGGTGCAGAGGTAGTTGGCTAGCCATGGTGTCCGGTCTTCTTGGTCCCTTGTCTTCGATCCTGCTCGCAGCGCCAGTTGTGATGGTGCGGAGGGGTAAGGGGTGTGCAGGTGAAGACAGGCAGATGGTGATATGCGCAGGAACCAAGGGACAACAGCCAGTCAAGAAGACACAGCTCTAGACGAAGTGGAGTTTCTCTATTCTTTATTTCTCTCCCATGGCAAGGAGCTCTCTCTCAGCACTCAGCGCACTGAGCACTCTCTAGCGAACACTCTAGGCAACACTGGTCGGGGCAACACCGTCGGGGTAACACTCTAGGCAACACTCCTGGACAACACTGCCCGCACTCACGCGGCGCTCCAAATATATACAGCTTGCCCGGACCGCAAAGAAGACAACGCAGCGCCGCACGCAAAATGTGCCTCGCGAGACGGCAAATAACAAAAGTTGTGCTATCTGTCGCAGCTTCTGCGTTGTCTAGCTTGCCGTACGTTCAAGGTATCCAAACATATTTCATAACGATGAAAACCTCAGAACCCAAGGAATAAAATGCAGTAAGTCACATTTGACAATTTTGTGGCTGTGTAAAGTTATTGGAGATTAAAGTCCGAGAATGAACCCACTTTTAACGAGCTTACGTCATATTTCCCTCTATTTCTATGAAAAATACTGAACAGCATGAAATAATTTTGTAATGAATAAACAGCTTGAATTTCGCTCTTTCTATACATATAAATTTCATTATCCAAGATGCCGTCCAAGCGGAGAACTTTGCGTTTAAAGTTTGATAGAAAACACAACTTGCCTTATCACTACATGGCCGTCGCCACGTGCTTCGAACACGATCTTCGATAAAATGTTATTCCGTTGAAATGGTCAATCGGACGATAATTTTTATATAATTTCGGTTGCTTCTATCATAGAAATGGAGTTATTAAAATATTTCGATTGGGAAGTCCGAATTTCATGAAATGACAATTTAGATCAAAATGCCGACAGTAAACAAAGAAGGCGACTCGCTCAAGGGACCGGCGTCGTCAGTCATTTCGTATAGTCGCAAGCTTGTACAGAAAAGATCATAGGCATGCGATATACGAAATGAAAGCTTATGGACTTTACTTTCAATGCGCATTCATGGATTTTTTGGATTCTCTCATACTTTTTGTGAAATCAAGAATTTATCAACGGTTTGTTCATCCGACAATTCAAAATGGCGCCAAGATTAATTTGGTCGAAATACCAGTTTTTGGGAAAATATGGGCTTCTCAGTCCAGCATGATTGTAATGAATAGAATACATTAATCTTTGTGACTTCAGCGACGTATACACAACTATGTAGGTTCTGAGGTATTCATGATTTAAAGAATTTACACAATAAAATGAGATCAATTGATCAAGGGAGGTAAGGGGAAGATAACTCGTGAACAAAATATCTCGTCTACGATGGGTGACCAAGAGATAAACACATTTAGCACCCAGCTACATATATATGGAGAGAGAGAGAGAGAGAGAGAGAGAGAGAGAGAGAGGGTAAGGTAATGTTGCTTATAGCCCAACCGACCACAAAGGGCCATATCAGGGCTGTCACCACGTTAAAATCAACTCACAAGTCATTCATTTACACAATTCTTTAAAATACTCATCCGAAATGTTGTTAAAAATCTTTCCACTGTAAAATCTCAGATCCGATGAAAAATGTCAATCTCTTTCAAGAAGTGAGAGAGAGAGAGATTTTATCAGGGTGATGAGATAAGCAAATAATACATGTTTTTTTCCACCCAGCGTTGTGTGTGTGTGTGTGTGTGTGTGTGTGTGTGTGTGTGTGTGTGTGTGTGTGTGTGTGTGTGTGAGAGAGAGAGAGAGAGAGAGAGAGAGAGAGAGACAGACAGACAGACAGACAGACAGACAGAGACAGAGACAGAAAAGCCAAGCAGGGGAGACCCATGACAGAATTAATATTTATTGAATGGACAGGGTTCACCGCCGTAATGAATGCAGCACAACTTGATGCTACAGATCTGGTGCTTCCAGACAGGTGATTTGAATACTGAACCATGGAAAATCCCATCGATAATTTATAAATAAAAGTCAGTTTAGACGTAGTCCTGTTCGGATTGGAAGAGTGTTGTTGAGCAGGAAACGGGCGTACGCTGACATGGGTTTGTTGGCATGATCTTGGTCTTGATCTTGGTGTGTAGTCGATAGGGCCACACGTGTATATATCGTGTAGGCCTATAGGCCTACATGCATAAGAACGCACAGCTGGTATTCTCTGTACATGCATATAAACGGACGTCCGTGCTTTGTTTCCGTGTCTCTAACTTGCACATCTTATATTAAGCCTACGTTCATGCTGCAATAATAATAATAATAATAATAATAATAATAACAATAGTAATGATAATGGTCATGTTGATAGTAATTATAATAATAATGATGATGATGATGATGATGATGATGATGACGATGACAAAAACAACAACTGTAAGTATAATAATTGTGTTACTCTTATTTAATCGGTTAGTTTTAAAAGAAGTAGTCACAGCAGTAGGAGGAGGTGGAGGAGGAGGTGAAAGAAGGGTGGAGGTTGCGATAGTTATTTTTCGTCAGTACCTGTAGTGTTGATGAGCACGCACGCGTGTGACGTAGGCCTAGTGTAGTGTCGGTGCGAGAGCTTGGATGATGAGCAGCCAGTTATGTGTTCACCCAGTCCTTTTGGTCAAATATGTGCTTGGACTTACACCCAGAGTTGGTACGTTGTAAACTGGCAGCACCGCAAACACTACAAATTGGTAACGAGAGAAAACCAAGAAACTTAAGTGATTTTCAAGTCAAACTTCAGATCTGAAAAATGGCGAACACAGGTCACATGACGGCACCAGAACCGTGCGATCCGAAGGGAGACCCATCGCAAGTGTCCTCCGATGGCAGCGTTGGAAACTTAGTAGCAAGAGGAGACCTCGCAGATGAACAGAAGCGTGCACTGTTTTTGCATTGTGCAGGGTTGGAAGTGCAGGACATTTTCGAGACTTTGACTGACGTGGGAACGATGTACAGAGAAGCTAGTACAAAACTGGATGACTATTTCAAGCAAGCATTGAATAGTGTGTGTATGTGCGGCAAAGTGGTCTTGGGGCATAGGCAGGATCTCAATCGAACCAAGGATTCTCAATTTAATCTATGTGCGCAGGATGTTCAATCTCATCTTTGTGCCTGCCACTTGGCACAGATTAATCATAGTAGTAGTAGTAATAATAGGGACGGCGTTTGATTACGCCTAGACCGCGAGGTCTAATATTTGTCCCCTCATGGTTTGGTTCTGGTTATTTTTTTTATCTAGATTGGTCGTACCTAATGGGGTTTGTACTCGTCATAGCCATAAAATAGATCTTCTAGCTGGGGCAGTTTGTCGATCAGGTTCTTGAACTCATTCACAGATTTTGCAAATTTAACTGATGAAGGTAATGCATGCATTCCAGGGGTTAACAACTCTGAAAGAAAATGAGAATTTGCGCTTGTTAGTTCTGGCATGCATTACAAAGAGTTTTCCTGCAGAGTTCCTAGTAACATTCACAGGTGCATAGGAAAACAAGGAGTGCAAGTCAACATAATCATATCCGTGGGAAATTTTAAACATCTGTGTAAGATCAACTCATAGTCGTCTACCCTTCAGTGAATGTAGGTTCAAAAATTTTAGTCGATCATAATAGTTCATTTCTTTTCATTCCTTCAGCAGTCTAGTTGCACGCCTCTGAACTCTTTCGATCAGGATGGATTGCCTCTTTAGGTTTGCAGGACACCAGATAATATTTGCATATTCCAGATGCGGTCTCATAATAGACTTGTATAATGTAGTGAAAGTATCTTTGTCTAAAAATGTGAAGGCTCTCTTTACCATTCCTAATACTTGGTTTGCCTTACCAACAATTCGGTTTGTGTGCGGGTCAAAATCAAGGCTTTCATCAAACGTAACACCCAAATCCTTTTCTTCGTTGCATCTTGTAATCTTTTGAACATTATTACCCAGCTTCATTTCATACTCATTTACAGCATTTTTATTCCCCATATGTAGAACATGACACTTTGACACATTGAAAAATAAGCACCAGGTCTCTGACCACTCTTGTAGTTTGTTGCTATCGTTTTGGATGGTGGAGTTTTCACTTGCAGTGTTCATTATTTTGGTATCGTCAGCGAAGACGTGGCACATACTCTGCAATGTAGAGGGCATATTGTTTATGAAAACAGTAAAGAATCATGCAGACTAAATCTGCAGGGTATTGCGGGTCATAAGAGGCATCACAGACAGCAAGCACCCAGCGCTCAGGTCAGCCAAGCAAACAATTTTTAAGACCAGACCAGCCCAAAGTTGATGTTGATCTTCTCTTTTATAGCAGAAATTGCATTGCAGCAAGGAACTCTCTTCAGCAAAGCACTCCTTACACACACACTCTCTCTCCTTTTATACATGTTCGTCAATAGATCTAATGATCAACACGACATCATCCTGACAACATAGCATCGAAGCAAAAATAATACTATAACAAACTATCGATAAACTCAGCATAATATAATTCTAACAAACAACTATTAAAAGAAACTTAATCAAGTTTCTGATGATTTGCTATCCTTCGTTACTAAACAAAATGTTTACAAATAAATCATCATAGCAACTAAACCTAAGTAGCAACTGTAGCGAAACAAAATTAATATTCCAAACAATTGATTTCTTTTTCGATTGATGTACAATTTATGTTCAAAATAAAAACAACTTAAATCTTTGCTTACTTGGATGCAGCTTATATTTACCTATTTTCCATGGACACATAATATATATATTTATTTCTGATCTACGATCTGATCAATGATTGGAGAGCGTTTGACGTCATTCATTTCTTCAAGAGTTATCTTCTCTTTGAATGGCTGAAAAATCATAAATAAGTTTTCTTTTATACTTATAACTTCACTTCTCCACATATGAGAGACATGTGTTTCGACAGATGTGTCCTCAGCAAGGTGAAACGATAATGCAGTTTGCAACAAGACTCAGCAGCAAACAAAACATTGTGAATTTGGTGACAGACTGGACGAAAATGTGCGCGACCAAATGTGCGGTGATAGGAGACTGAAGGTAACATTTCTATAGAAAGGTGTTTTGACTCAGCCTCAAGTTGTAGACTTAGCCAGAGCTCACGAGAGTTCACTACAGCAAGTCAAAGACATGGATCCAGGACGGTGTGCTACCGAAAGCTGTGATTTAGTATGTAGAGTGAAACACAAGAACACTCACAAAAGCATATTCATGACACACAATGCAAAACTCGTCCTTGTGTTAGTAGTAGGCGATCTTGTGAAAAAAAAGTGCTACAGATGTGGGAAGGAATGACACTATGCAAAAAATCCAGCATGCCCAGCAAAAGGACAAGTGTGCAAAAAGTGTAAAAAGAAAGGAAATTTTACAGTGTGTTGTAGATCACAGGTCAAATTTGTTCATAAAGAAGACAGTGATGAAGATGAAAGTGATCTGTATGTTGATGCACAAGACAAGTTTGCATTTTTCGTGTCATGCCATGTTGATGATTATCATGATGGGGATTTTGATGCTCATATTCATAATCATCATGATAATGTGCATGTTGTTGGTACTCACGATGATGATCATGATGGGGATTTTGATGCAGACGATGGTGATGTGTATTTTGATGCAGAGAATGAGGGAGGTACCTGTTATGCCGCCGACCCGTTATGCCGCCGCCCCGCTA
The DNA here is from genome assembly GCA_018398815.1 of Conus ventricosus. NCBI lineage: Eukaryota > Metazoa > Mollusca > Gastropoda > Neogastropoda > Conidae > Conus > Conus ventricosus. The sequence continues at coordinate 62,055,761 of CM031619.1, forward strand.
TGCCGCCGTCCCGCTGTGCCGCCGACCCGCTATGCCGCTTTAGAGGCGGGCTCGTGCAAATGCAAACCAAATTATAAAAAATATGTATTGAAGACAAATGTAATACTTTCAATTTTCTACATTTTTAATGAGAAACAAAAACAATAACAAGCAAAAAGAAAAAAAGTGTGCTAGAAACGAATTTGAACGGAAAGTTTGGGTTAGGGTTAGGGTTAGCGTTAGGGTTAAGAGTGCATTATTCGTTTCATCGGCGGCATAGCGGGTCGGCGGCACAGCGGGACGGCGGCATAGCGGGTCGGCGGCACAGCGGGACGGCGGCATAGCGGAACGGCGACACAACGATATGCTCCCGAGAATGATGATGATGATGTGTACCTTGATGTGCAAGATACTGATGCATACCATGCACAAGCTGATGTTGACAATACTGATGCACAGTTGAATGAGAATGATTTCAAATTCAGTATTTCACACAGTGCACACCCTGAGTCTATAGATCTGAGTGTTGGTGGTGTCCCTTTGTCAGCTGTAATTGACTCTGGGGCATGTATCAACATTCTTGATCAGGAAAATTGGGAAATGTTGAAGAAGAAAGTCAGGTGCACATCACAGAAAACACAAAGTTGAAAACTCTTTGCCAGTGGTCATGACAAACCACTTTCTGTTCTTGGTACGTTTCAAGCAGAATCGTTTGTGGTTGGATATGAAGAAAACAAACATAGATGTGAATTCGTTGTTATAAGTGAAAAAGGTGTTACATTACTTGGGAAGGAAAGTGCAGAAAAACTCAATGTACTAAGAGTAGGGCTACCAAAGGATGTAAATGCTTGTTCTGTGACAGCAAAGCCAGACAACAAAGCTGAATATGCAGGCTTGTACAAAGGGCTAGGGAAACTGAAAAAACAAACAGATCAAATTACATGTGAAGACAGACGTTAAACCAGTCATTCAGAAAGCAAGACACATTCCATTCAGTCTGAGGCAGAAAGTCGAAAACAAAATAACAGAACTGAAAGCATTAGACATAATTGAATGTGCCGATGCTCCAACTTCTTTCGTGAGTCCGATCGTGGTTGTTCCAAAACCAAACAGTGACCTAAGGCTCTGCATAGACGTACGACAAGCAAATGAGGCTATACAGAGAGAGCGTTTTCCCATTCCGACAGTCGAAGTAACGTTTCTAGAAATGAATGGGGCCAAGTGTTTTCAAAACTAGATCTAAACATGGGCTTTCACCAAATAGAACTTGACAAAGTTTCTCGCCCAATTACAACTTTCGCTACACATGTAGGGTTGTTCAGGTACAAGAGACTAATGTTTGGAGTTAGCTCAGCACCTGAAATCTACCGATACACCATTCAGCAGGTACTGCAGGATTGCCATGGTGGTAAGAACATGACGAATGACATTATCATCTATGCTGACTCTGTTGAAAAACATGATAGAAGACTGGAAAAAGTGTTGACAACACTGAAAGAAAATGGACTGACGTTAAACAAAGACAAGTGCATGTACAGAATGGATGAACTACAGTTCATGGGATTTCTCTTGTCTGAGAAAGGGATAGGACCGTCTTCCGAAAAGGTCAAAGCAGTGAAAACCGCAGAGAGGCCAAAATAAGCATCTGAGGTCAGAAGCTTTCTTGGTCTTGTCAGTTTCAACGTGCAGTTCATTCCAAACCTCGCGACAAAATCAGGCCCTCTGAGAAACTGACAAGAAAAGATAACCCATCTGAGTGGGGGCAAGAGCAAGAGAAGGCATTTAAAACACTGAAAGATGACTTGGCAAAAGCAACTGACTGGCATATTTCGATCCACAGGCACCAACAAGTATTGTGGCTGATGCAAGTCAGTTGGCTTAGGTGCAGTCTTAATTCAAAAACAGAATGGAGTAGATAAACCAATCTACTATGCAAGCCGCAGCCTCACTGATGTAGAGCGAAGGTATTCACAAACTGAAAAAGAAGTATTGGCATTGGTCTAGTCGTGTGAAAGTTCATTCTTGAAACAGACCACAAGCCGCTCAAATTCATCTACTGAAAGTGAAAGAGATCAAAACCATCACTGCGAATCAACCTTTGGGTATTGAGATTACAAAGCTGTCACTTCACAGTGAGATAAGGACCAGGAACTCAAAACATAGCAGAGCCACTGTCATGCTTGGTGAAACAAAAAGAGCAAAATAAGGCACAGAAGGATGAAGTAGAAGATTACATCTACTTTGTGGCCAAAGAAGCTGCCCCAAATGCACTCACCCCACATGAAATTGAAGAAGTAGCTGCAGTTGATAGCGAAATGATTCAGTTGAGAGAATGCATTCAAACTTATTCGCAAGTGGGAAAATTGCACAAACCAGGCATACAAAACTGTAAAAGAGGAACTCACATGTCGAGGGAAACTGGTTCTATGAGGAAGTAGAATTGTGATTCCAGAAAATTCAGACAAAAAATGATCGACCTTGCTCACGAAGGTCATGAAGGAATTGTGAAAACAAAAGAAAGACTCAGGATGAAAGTCTGATGGCCGGGAATTGATAGGGATACTGAGAAACAAATAAGATCATGTCATGCTTGCCAAGTTGTGGGTCAGCCATTAAGACAGGAACCAGTTGCTCGAAAGAAATTCCCTGATGGACCATGGGAAGACATGGTGATCGACATTTTGGGACCACTGTCAAGTGGTGAATTGATTATGGTCACAGTGGATTATTACAGTCGGTATTGTGAGGCCACAGTCCTGAGAGCAACACAGACAAAAGACATATTCACAGCATTGAAAAATGTGTTGACAACACATGGTCTACCCGTATCACTCACATTCACAACAGATAATGGCCCACAGTTTGTTTCAGATGAGTTTTCCCACTTCTTGAAAGAACAAGGAATCGAACATCATCACACAACTCCGTTGTGGCCACAAGCCAACAGTGAAACTGAGCGACAGAATAGAACAATCATGAAAGCCATTAGAACAGCGCAGGCAGAAAAGAATGACTGGAAACGAGAACTAGACACATTTCTGTTGGCATACCGTACCACACCACACCAAACACCTGGTGTTAGCCCAGCAGAATTACTTTTCAGGAGGAAACTGCAAACAGAACTACCAGAGATTAGCAAAAAAAAACCAAAAGTTGAACTAGGAAGATAAGATAATGTTGCTTATAGCCCAGCCGAAAGTTGAACTAGATGAAGAAGCCCTTGACAGAAACAGTCTGAAGAAAGAGCTAGGAAAGCGATCCACAGACTCACAGACATGCAAAAGAAAGCAGCATCATAGTTGGAGATGAAGTCCTCTTGCAACAAAGGAAGCAAGACAAATTCTCAACTCACTTTGAACCAGAACCTGATAAAGTTGTTGAGAAGACAGGGTCGCAGGTCACTGTCCAGTCAAAGACAGGCACACAGTATAAGCGTTATGTGTCCCACATTAAACCACGTGGTGACAGCCCTGATGTGGCCCTTTGCGGTCAGCTGGGCTATAAGCAACATTATCTTATCTTATCCCACAGTAAACTGTACATCTGCAGAGTTAATAAGTCTACCAAGTAGTTGACACACCAGACACTCAAGGCCAAATGACTGACAATCAGCCAAAAAGCTCAAATCACTCAATTTCAGGAAGACAGCCAGGATTACAGAAATCAGAAAATCTGACAGGGTCAGAAAACCACCGAGCAGATTTGAAGATTTCATTGTTGGAATTGTTCAGGGTCTGACTACAAAGATTTAAAGTCTGTATAAAAGAAAAGAGGAAGAACAAAAGAAGGTTTATTTGCGATTGTGACAATGCATTGGAAATATAGTAGTATTAGTACCGATGCATATTTCATCTCTTATTTGCTGTTTGATTTATGTATACACAATTGGTAGAAGAAAAGTTGTTACATCAATCATTGTTATGAGAATGATGCATGTTTCATTTATCATTATTTGCGTTATGATATAATGTTTTGAGACAACAGTGAGTTGCTTAGTGTTTTGTCATAAGAGTTGGTGACAGAAAAAAAAGTAGAAATAATAAGATTGTCAAGGACAACTTGGTTGTTGCTTCATACTTGTATTCTCAAACATAAAATTGTTTGAAAGATTTGTATTGAGGTAATTGAGATGGAAAATGATTTGTTTCATACATGTGTTCTTGAACTTGAAAAAAAAATTGTTGCTTTAAGAATCTGAAGTTGAGTTAATTCAGAAAAAAAGAATAATTTGAATTCTGTCGTTAATTTAAAGTTTAATGGTTAAAAGATCTCAAGTTAGATTATGGATAGTATCCAAGAATAGTGTTTCGTTGTAACTTTCATTGTGAGTTTCATTCTGAAGAAGAAAGGGAATGTAGTGTTGATGAGCGCGCATACCTGTGACGTTGTGTAGTGTCGGTGTGTGAGCTTGGATGATGAGTGGCCAGTGATGTGTTCACCCAGTCATTTTGGTCAAATATAAGTTTTTGGACTTCTTACACCCAGAGTGTGGTTTGCATTTTGAATGCGAGTTGGTACGCTGTAAACTGGCAGCACTGCAAACACTACAGTACCGTTATTTGAATATGTATGTTTAAGTTCTGTCAGTGCCAGATTATTGTTCTTGATACGAATCATGTTGAAAGTGTTATCAATAATAATGGTATCATTGTTTTATTGTCTTTGAAATGAATCATGTTGAAAGTGTTATCAATAATAATGGTGTCATTGTTTTATTGTCTTTGAAATGAATCATGTTGAAAGTGTTATCAATAATAATGGTGTCATTGTTTTATTGTCTTTGAAATAAATCATGTTGAAAGTGTTATCAATAATAATGGTGTCATTGTTTTATTGTCTTTGGAATGAATCATGTTGATGTTGAAAGTGTTATGTATCCAGGCTTACTCCAACGTTCTTCATGCAACTTAGATGTGATATTCCAGACTGTTGAAGGGTACCGTCTGTGTAACCGCCCACTATGAAAACATTAACTGACTACATCTATGTTACCCAATCATACACAATGAAAAATGTGTCCCCTGAAATAAATTCAGCAACCATTTTCCACTTCCAGTGCATGAAAGTTACCGTGGGCAAGAAATAGAATTACAGTTCCTCAAACAGGTCCCAAAATATGTCACTTGCTGATTCTTTTTAACCAAAATTTCCTTAAGACTGTGCTCTTGCCGACCTCATGGGGTCCATCTCATGAATGCTTAAGTTATACTGTTCCAGAGAAATGGCAAGGTTTCTGAATGCACATACTCATGGCAGACCTGACCCACCAATGTGAGTGGAGTAAAAAGTAACGCTCAACAGAAGTGGATAACTGCTGAAATACGAGCTGCTTCTAATTTTTGTGGCCATCTCTTTCAAATAGGTGTTAAGTCAGATAAGTGAAAAAATGTCAAAGTGTGTTCACTTACCAAACGAGCTGCTGGTGAGTAAGGTATATTTTCAATAAATAATCCCCACTGAATTCGAAGTCCATATGGAAATGAAATTACAAATAACATGTCTCGGTCCGAGAGATGTTACACAATTAGGTCTAACTTGACATCAAAATGTGCTAAACAAATACTATATTACTATGGAAGAACATATTGTTAAAAAAAAAGTAATACCTAATCAAATGAAATCAAAAACTGGCAAACTCCTTTAATTCAAAGAATATCCTTTCAGACCAGTCTGTTCCTCCGATGACCATCCTT
>CM031619.1:62078153-62080653 GCA_018398815.1 Conus ventricosus
CTCCCCCCCCCTTTCCTCCCCCCTTTTCTTTCCCTTCTCCGCCCCTCCCCCCCCCCTTCCCCCCCCCCCCCCCCCCCCCCCCCCCCCCCCTTTTTTTCCTTTTTTCTTTTCCCCCTTTTTCCCCCCTTTTTTCCCCCCTTTTAACTTTTGTTTGGGGCCCCAACCCAAAGGGCGGGGTTTCCTGCGGGTTTGATTTTTCTTGTTTCGGGGTTTTTTGGACGGACCTTTCTTCCCCCGCCTTTTCCCCCCCCGGGGCTTTTTTTCCCCCCCCCCCGGGGGTTTTTTTTTCTTTCTTTCTTTTCCCCTTTTTCCCCTTTTCTTCAAAAAAACTTTTTTTTTTTAAAACCCACCCCCCCCCCCCCCCACCCCCCCCCCCCCCCCCCCCCCCCCCCCCCTCCCTTCCCTTTCTCCCCCCCCCCCCCCTTTCCCCTCCCCCCCCCCAATTCCCCCCCCCCCCCAAAAAATTTTAATTTTTTTTAAAAAACCCCCATTCCCCCCCCCCCCCCCAAAAAAAAAAAAAAAAGAAAAAAAAAAAAAGAAAAAAAAAAAAGTTTCCTTTGTTTTTTTTGGATGAAATAGTTTTAAAAAGATTTAAACCCCATCGTTAAAAACCCCCGGTTTTAAATTTTTTTCTTTTTCCCTTTATTTTAAATTTTTTTTTTTTTTTTTTTTTTTTTTTAAAATGTTTTTTTAATTTTTTTTTTAAGCCCAACCCGGCCCACCGGGCGTGCCCCCGCCCCTTTTTCCGAAAACCCCTCCACAGAACCCCGGTCGGCCCCCCCAGGGCCCCCCCAAACCCACGGGGAGTTGGGTGGAGAAACCCCCGGGGGGAAATCCCTGCACACTTGGGTGGGAAAAATTTTTTTAAACCAACGCAGGCCCCCCCTTAACCCCCTCTGGAAAAATTTGTTATGCAACCCGGGGTTTGGGACCCTCCCCCGGAGGGCGCCAACCCCCCAAAAAACCAAAACCCCGCCGAACCGGGACCCCCCGCAAACCCAAAACCAAAAGGAAAAAAACATCGAAATGAGGTACAAAAGGCGGGAAGGGCCCACAGAATTTTAAAAATGTTTTTTTAAAAATGTATCGAGAAATGAGGAGATTTAAATTTATGTGGATTTCCATTTCGGTCTGGAAAAAAATGACAGGGGTTACACTACGAATTTTCCCTTTTATAAAAATTTTCCTGGGGGTCAACCGGCCCGGAGATACGGCACCTGCAGTGTTGTCAGGAAATTTGAGCAACACTCCAAAACGCATCCCTTAAGTGGGGGGAAACTCGACTTGTGGGCCCGTCTTCCCAAATGAGCCGCAGAACTCAAATTGGGTAGGAGCCAAATCGGGGCAAAAAACCCACTGACTTCGGATGGGATTTTTGAACCCCCAACCCCGCCGGGGGTTCCGCGAAAAAGGGCTAAAAACCCCCCCTTCGCCCGGCGGCTGGTGTTTTAATATTTTTACTCTGAGACCAGCGACCTCATGGGGAAGTCCATGGCGCCATAGTTTGTTGGGGCAGGTCTACCGTTTTTCTTCAAATGTCTAACAACAAATTTTTATGGGTTTGAAGAAAGAGCGTCCTCTTTTCATTGTTATCTAGCATGTGAAAAAAAAGAAACACCCAAGGGCTGGGGGGACCCAGAGAAAACTGTCTTCACCTGCCTTTAGAGCAGTCCGTACCACCCCCCTTTTGGGGCCGCGCTGTGTTTAAGATGGGTAAGCACGCGCGGATACCCATTAAATACAAGGGGATAACTGCCCTGAAAAGGGAAATTTGATACAGGAGCAGTCAAAAGCCTTAAAGAGCATATGGGTGTACCAGCCCGTATTTTTATGACTGCAGAGCCCACTGGCAAAAAAACACACCCTCCACTGCCGAGCACACCCCACAGACCCAACCAAACCCCCCCCCCACGGACAGTGAAAGCATAGCCCTCCAAACAGCCAAGCTTTCCCATACCTTTGTGCCCTAGAGAGAACCAAAGTTGTATCTTTCCCACGTCAAAGGACTTCCCCCGGGGGTCATGGGTCTTCCTCACCGTCACTGGGCCTTTCTCCAGGGTCACCTAGTTTAGGCAAAAAAAAAGAAACCCCGAAGGTGCTGGGGTGGACCCAGGAACACGTCTTCACCTGCCTTTAGAGCAGTCCTTACCACCCTTGGGGGGCCTGGGCCGTGTTGACGAGGGGGGACAAGGGACCGCGGCACCCATTTTGATACAAGGGGCATAAATGCTCCCGAACAAATTTCAGAACGTTCGGTACAAAAGGATGCAATGGTTTTTTGTTTAATTCGCTGTCTAAAAGTTTTTTTTGTCGTGATTTCTTTTTTGAAAAATCAATTGTGTGTGTGTGTGTGTGTGTGGTGTGTGTGTGTGGTTGTGGGTTGTTTGTATATATATATATTATACACACACACACAAATTTTTTTAAAAATTTAAAATATATATAATTATATAATAATATGTGTGTGTGTGTTGTGTGGTTTTACACACACACCCCACAC
>CM031619.1:62085653-62103153 GCA_018398815.1 Conus ventricosus
GATCTCTTAAGAGATGCAATCTCCCACTGATTGACCAAACAATAGAATGCTGAACAATTAAGTAGTGGGGGAAAAACAAGTGCAGACCAACAATTCTTCAGTCGTTATAGTAATGACTTGGCAAAGATTTGAACAAAAAAAAAAAAAAAAAGAATTTTTTGAAGATGAAGAAAATGGGGGAATATATTAAAACTATGAGAAGCCCTACACTAGCTGCCTGAGGGAACCATCATAATCTCTCTCGAAGGCACATTTATTTGTACTGCCTGCTCCTAGGCCTTTCGTCCGCTGGATCGGACTCATCAGGGAGACACGGCTGATTGTGTCTGTGCTCTTGGTGTCAAATAGAGACACACCACAGTCTATAATTCTGTGGTGTTCTCACCGCCAAGGGTTCAAAAAAAGAATCCAACAGCAGGTCGGGGCATAACCCAACTGCTGCTCTTGGGGTCAAACAGTAGAGAGTCGGGAAGAGGCGTGAGAGGATGGGGGAATAAACTGGGGTTTGGGAAAGGGCGGGGAGGGTGGTGGTGGTGGTGGTGGGGGGGGGGGGGGGGGGGGGGGGGGCGAGATGAGACAGGGAGGTGGAGAGCGAGACGTATGACACAGAAGAAGTGAATGGTCAACACGTATTTTCAGGAGTCACAACTTGCCAGGTCATCTGGTTGTGTTGTTGGAGTTGTGTTGTTGGAGTTGTGTTGTTGGAAGTGTTTCTTACATACCTGTCTCATTCCCAGTTCATCCTAGACCTCTCAACCTGCTGTTGCATGAATCCATTCATGACAGACCAGTTGCCCCCTCTTTGATCTGTAGAAAACGAAAATCCAGAGACAGCTAGACAGCTGATCTTAGGAGGAAAAAAAAAAAAAAAAAAAAAAAAAACCCCCCCCCCCTAACCCCCCCCCCCCCCCCCCCCCCCCCCCCCCCCCCCCCCCCCCCCCCCCCCCCCCCCCCCCCACATCTCCACCCTTATTTGACAGGTCACTCTCAACTAGTTTTTGAGATTTTTGCATTTTACATGAATTTTTCGTCATTTTTCGTAACATTCTGCGCATTATTTCTAAAATAATATTTTTGTGATGAATGTGTCTATTTCGGTGTGTTTTTTATGCGACACATTGCTTCAGATAACAAAAATGTTGTTTTAAATACCATAATTCCGGGAAGAAAACTGTCGATCACCCGGGGACCGAAATTCAAGGGAGAGAACTGACGAGAGTGAAGTAATCAAGTAACATGTTAAGTCCCTGCATTGTTGGTGCCGATCCAAATGAAAAGGAGGCTTCACGATCCGTTTCAATGTGGTTGTAGTCTGTGCTCTCCCGTGTGCTCTTCTAGTGTCGCTACTGTGTGGAGTTCAGCCCCTCATGAAGAGCGCTCTTTAGTGTCGCTACCTGTGTGGAATTCAGCCCTCATGAAGAGCGCTCTTCTAGTGTCGCTACCTGTCCGGAGTTCAGCCCCTCATGAAGAGCGCTCTTCTAGTGTCGTACCTGTCGGAGTTCAGCCCCTCATGAAGAGCGCTCTTCTAGTGTCGCTACCTGTGTGGAGTTCAGCCCCTCATGAAGAGCGCTCTTCTAGTGTCGCTACCTGTGTGGAGTTCAGCCCCTCATGAAGAGCGCTCTTCTAGTGTCGCTACCTGTCCGGAGTTCAGCCCCTCATGAAGAGCGCTCTTCTAGTGTCGCTACCTGTGTGGAGTTCAGCCCCTCATGAAGAGCGCTCTTCTAGTGTCGCTACCTGTGTGGAGTTCAGCCCCTCATGAAGAGCGCTCTTCTAGTGTCGCTACCTGTCCGGAGTTCAGCCCCTCATGAAGAGCGCTCTTCTAGTGTCGCTACCTGTCCGGAGTTCAGCCCCTCATGAAGAGTGCTCTTCTAGTGTCGCTACCTGTCCGGAATTCAGCCCCTCATGAAGAGTGCTCTTCTAGTGTCGCTACCTGTCCGGAATTCAGCCCCTCATGAAGAGCGCTCTTCTAGCCCTTCCCGTACACCGTGGGTGCAAATGCACCCATACTTTTATTTAATGTTTCATATTTCAGTTATTGTGCATACAATCTTACTGAAATTTTATGACTTTGTTAGTAAAGGGACTGAGCACGTACTACCCAAAAATGATGCCATTTTGCCTTTAAATAAACAAATAATCAAACAACAAAAACATCGTATAACCTTCCCTGTACTTCGTGGGTGCACACACACCCATACTGCCAAAGAAGGAACTGTGCGGGCCGTACATCGTGGGTGCACACACACCCATACTGCCAAAGAAGGAACTATACGGGCCGTACGTCGTGGGTGCACACACACCATACTCCCAAAGAAGAAACTATGCGTGCTTAGCCCTACTCAGTAATGGAAGTTTCCACACACTGTGCTAGCATCATCTAAGAACTCGACAGAACAGTGCCGTGTGCAAAATATAGGTACTGCGTGGTTTACTGACGTCACATTCCGCCACTGAAGCCTGCCGAGCCTGTGGAAAAGTTCCAGATCTCCACGTGCTGAAGTTTCGCTGTGTTTCAAAGTAAGTATACATTCACATTTTCTGTTTACCTACCTCTCATTTTATACATAATGTTACACTGCATTCCATAACGGGCTCGATCTTCTTCACACTTATTGCTCATGCTCTTTTTATATTACAGGAGCTGTGGTCAAACGAGCATAACGTTGTGTCTGTAGTAGGTGCGATGTAACTACATTCTGCGTTTGTGTTCTATCATTTTTAATTTTAGCATGTGAAACTATTTCATTGAATGTATAGGGTACAGTAATAAATTGATGGTAATTGTTACAACACTCACAGCAGTAAAAAGGCTTTATCGCCTGAAAGTACATGAAAGCAAGTCAAATTTATTGCATACAGCAAATCTATGCAGCACAGCTATAGAGCTGAAAACTGATGGTTAGATCAAACAAAATATGTATTTTGGGAACCATAAAATAAAATGGTACATATGAATATTTGCAGGCTGCATCCATAATGGAACGTCTCAACATATTTGAAGCCCTGAATGTTGCCAATGGAGCTGAACCAGATGATGCTGTTGAAGCACTAAACTGTAAGTATTCAGCCCCTCATTTGCCTCATACGCTTTGAGCAGTCAGTATAACCAGATGTGCATGTGTGCAGTGAGCAACGATCAAAGCGTGTATTGATGAACGTCAGTTTATGCTCTAAAAGTACAGACACACATTGAATTTGATGCATATACTTACACACACACATCTGAGCATAGAAACATGCATGCACACTTTACATATATTACACACACGTAAACAGAAACACAAACACGGAACAGGAAAGAAACGTTTATATTTCTTTCTTTTTTTCCAGCCCAGAAGATGCACTGAATTTTATTCAAGACAACACGGATGGTGACGGGAGACCAGTCAGTGATGATGACCTTACTGATGAAGAGGAACCTGATGTCATAGGACAAGCAAATGGTAAGGGTGAAGAGAAACACACACACACACACACACACACACACACACACACACACGATGTATGAACCCGGTATTGATGTTCTGTGTGCGCACGTGTGTGGATGGGGAGGAGTTTGTGTGTTTACAAATTTATTTTTGTTGCAGTTTTCAGTGCTATTGTGTCAAATAAAATGGGGCCCATATATGTATATGTGCGCACATATTTATGCATTCATGCTTGTGAGACACACACACACACACACACACACACCACACACACACATAATGCTGAACAATTAAGCAGTGGGGGAAAACAAGTGCAGGCTAGCAATTCTTCAGTCATTATAGTAATGACTTTGCAAAGATATATGTATGTGTGTGTCTTTGTGTGTGTGTGTATGTGTAACAGATATGGTTATTGTTGTTGTTGCAGTTGTCAGAGCTTCTGCAAGTGCTGAGGAGTCAGATGAATGTGCCCTGAGTCTGACTGTGCCCCCGAGTCTTGCTTCTGCTGTTCCGCTTGGCTCTGCAAAGAGCACACCATGTTTGTCTGCAAACAGTGTGCCGATTCCATCACTGATGCACCCTAAGGAGATGTCTGCAACTTGGTCGTCTTCCACTTGTCTGGAAGAAGTTCTTCCTCCAAAGTTCAACAGCTGCAACAAATGGTTCTGTCATAAATCTAGTCATGCTTGTTATTTTATTTTGGTGAAACAAAGTTGATTTTCTATTTCAACAGAGAAATGAAAATTACACGGTTGTTTTATCAGCTTGCATTCTTTATCACCCTCTTGTTATGAAATGACAATGTTATTGCTCTTCTTGCTTTTGTCATGCGCTGATAGGTTATACATGAACTGCTCTTAAGCTAGTTTGATAAACATTTTCATCTGCAGAACTTGTCTTCTTTTCTTTTATTCTTACGCACTCGCACTCGCATGTGTGTGTGTGTGTGTGTGTGTGTGTGTGTGTGTGTGTGTGTGTGTGTGTGTGTGGGGAGAGAGAGAGAGAGAGAGACAGACACACACACACACATACACTGGCACCATCACACACACACACACACACACACACACACACACACACACACATACGCATGCATAGAAAAACAATGCAAAAATACAAATGCAAATCTATGAAATAGTCATGGGTCTGTGCGCACCCACGACGTACGGCGAGGACTATTCACCGAATCGCCTATATAAAGACCATGGGTGTGTGTGCACCCACGACGTACGGCGAGGACTATTCACCGAATCGCCTATATAACGACCATGGGTGTGTGCGCACCCACGATGTACGGCGAGGACTATTCACCGAATCGCCTATATAACGACCATGGGTGTGTGCGCACCCACGATGTACGGCGAGGACTATTCACCGAATCGCCTATATAACGACCATGGGTGTGTGTGCACCCACGATGTACGGCGTGTGAGTTTTTTGGCGACGTACGGGAAGGGCTAGTGTCGCTACCTGTGTGGAGTTCAGCCCCTCATGAAGAGCGCTCTTCTAGTGTCGCTACCTGTGTGGAGTTCAGCCCCTCATGAAGAGCGCTCTTCTAGTGTCGCTACCTGTGTGGAGTTCAGCCCCTCATGAAGAGCGCTCTTCTAGTGTCGCTACCTGTCCGGAGTTCAGCCCTCATGAAGAGCGCTCTTCTAGTGTCGCTACCTGTGTGGAGTTCAGCCCCTCATGAAGAGCGCTCTTCTAGTGTCGCTACCTGTCCGGAGTTCAGCCCCTCATGAAGAGCGCTCTTCTAGTGTCGCTACCTGTCCGGAGTTCAGCCCCTCATGAAGAGTGCTCTTCTAGTGTCGCTACCTGTCCGGAGTTCAGCCCCTCATGAAGAGTGCTCTTCTAGTGTCGCTACCTGTCCGGAATTCAGCCCCTCATGAAGAGTGCTCTTCTAGTGTCGCTACCTGTCCGGAATTCAGCCCTCATGAAGAGCGCTCTTCTAGTGTCGCTACCTGTGTGGAGTTCAGCCCCTCATGAAGAGTGCTCTTCTAGTGTCGCTACCTGTCCGGAGTTCAGCCCCTCATGAAGAGCGCTCTTCTAGTGTCGCTACCTGTGTGGAATTCAGCCCCTCATGAAGAGCGCTCTTCTAGTGTCGCTACCTGTGTGGAGTTCAGCCCCTCATGAAGAGCGCTCTTCTAGTGTCGCTACCTGTGTGGAGTTCAGCCCCTCATGAAGGCAGAGCACCAGACTCCTGCTCACGCTCTCTCTCTCTCTCTCTCTCTCACGCACACACGCGCGCGCGCACGCGCACACACAGACAGAGAGAGAGAGAGAGAGGAGAGAGAGAGAGAGAGAGAGAGAGATGTAAACACACTGACACATACATATATGGACAGAGAGAGAGAGAGAGAGAGAGAGAGAGAGAGAGAGAGAGGAGAGAGAGAGAGAGAGAGAGAGAGAGAGAGAGATGTAAACACACAGACACATACATACATGGACAGAGAGAGAGAGAGAGAGAGAGAGAGAGAGAGAGAGAGAGAGAGAGGAGAGAGAGAGGAGAGAGAGAAAGACAGGCAGAGAGATGGATAGATAGATAAGTTTTATAGATAGGTTGATAGATAGATAGATAGATAGATTGATTGATCGACAGATACTCTGACAAAGTTACATACCATCATGGATGTTAAGAGTCACTGTGTGTCAGCTTGTGCGTGTGCGCGCGCGCGCGCGCGTGTGTATGTGTGTGCACGCATGCGTGCGTGTATGCGAGCGTGCGTGTGTGCGTGCACACACACACACACACACGCACACACACACACACACACACACACACACACACAATGCCTGTATGCGCGCGCCTGTATGCGTGTGTGTGTGTGTGTGTGTCTGTGTATGCATGAGTGTGAGAGCACCTGCACGTGTGCGCGCGCGCGAACACACACACACATACATGCGCGCGCGTGCGCGCTCGCGCGCACTACACACATACACACACAAAATGCACAAAAAAACAGACCACTACCGAGAGACGTCCACAACATTTACTTCAATGACCAATGAGCTGTCACAGTGTGCACATCTGTTTGTTGACACATGTCCCCCACAGCTGGGCATCCTCCACCTCCTGGTTGCTGATGGATGCAACCGCCTGTCACTCCTTCCCCACATCACGATATATGGTGAAATAAACTGTGCGTGCGCACACACACATACACACACACAATCTCGCACATACACGCACACACACAGAAAACTCTTTAACAACAGAAAACAAATGAAAGTGAAAGGAAATATAACAAAACCCACAGTGAGCTCGACTTGCTCTTATCTTAAATAAACAAACGATTGGGAATCTGAACATTGCAAGATTTATGTTTCAACCAGCCTTTAAAACGCAAGAGGCGTTGTGGACAGCCTGCATGAGGTGGTGGGGGGGGGGGGGGGGGGGGGGGGGGGGGAGGGGGAGGAGATTGGACGGGAAGCACGGGGGACGGGCGGGGGGGGGGGGGGGGGGGGGGGGAAGAGTTAGCTGACAGGGACTATTTTAGTACTATTTTGCTTAGTCGAATCAGAACCAGATAAAACTGAACATCACCGGAGTGATTCAGCAGCAGTGCAGAGACTCGTCTGACCAGGGGCCTGACAGAGGCCAGACTGTAGGCATATGGATCACGACAGGACGAGGTAGGAGAAAAAACTCGCCGCGGACAGTAACACGGAAGATGAGTCAGCCGAGAAGAAATAATGGGGGAAAAATGTAAATAAAAATAAATGAACAAAACAATAATGTTTAAGTCTCAATGTGAACACCGGCAGTCTAGATGGGGACGGCGCCCCTTCTTTGTCTTTGGCCCGAGGTTTCCTTCTCCGCACCCCCCACCCCTCCCCCACCACCTCCAGTCCCGCCCCCATCTACATCTGCATATTGCACAGGATGGAATGATGGACTGTTCAGTGTGACAGCACTTGATTTCCACCTCCCTTACAACATGATCAACGTTTCTGCGGGTTCAAACACAAAGAAGACAGACGACGAAGAAGCATTTCACTGTGTGACAGCCCTCTTACGCCCTACTGCTTGATCTGAATAACGTGGGGCTGCAAAAGAAACACGCATCTTTATTCACTTTAGTTCCTAGCACACGCAAATTTCACTTATATTCAACTAAACGCTATCCCTTCCCTCACTCGCACTTCCGTTCTAAAGAGGAAAAAAAAAAAAGAATAGAGTGAGGGCACACGGGGAAAGAGGGGGCACCACATTTGCAAGTGCATTGTTTATTTATCGTAATTATTATTTACTTTTTTTACTTTTTATTAAAAAAAAAAACCCCAAATTCTGGATTTTTGGCAATCAATTTTTCAAGAGAGAAGTTCCTAGAGAATCTGAGGGAGATTGGCAGCGATATTTCCTCCTGAAGCAGGATATTAAAATAAAACTTAGTAAGGGCAAAACCGAAAAGAATATTAATTTTTTACACGCACATGGCAATGCGTAAACTCCCTTCAACACATCTTGAAAGGAAAAACAAAAGACTTGCAAATGACTCTACTCCTCCTCCGGGGGAAGAAAGAAAGAAACTTCCATACAGACACACAAACAAAGTTGCTGGTAACGGTGAGAAGGCCTACAAAGACAGTGGTACTCAAATACGGAAAACAAGCACTGACTAATCATAAACTACAACATTCTATCGAAGTTCGAAATGTACTTTAATCAAGAAAGAAAAAAAAAAAGGAAATCGAACTACTAAGTGGAGGAGAGCAAACTGATTATGAAGAAGACTTTTTTTTATTGTGTCATCAAAAGGACAAGACATGAAGGTATCAAACCCTTCTCTGACATGACGTCATTCAGGGTTCATGGTCGTCTCTGCATTTACGCTAGGTTTTGTTTTCCATCCAGTGGTCGGGTTGAAAGAAGTCTATGTGTTTTGTTTTCCATTCAGTGGTCGGGTTGAAAGAAGTCTATGTGTTTTGTTTTCCATTCAGTGGTCGGGTTGAAAGAAGTCTATGTGTTTTGTTTTCCATTCAGTGGTCGGGTTGAAAGGAGTCTATGTGTTTTGTTTTCCATTCAGTGGTTGGGTTGAAAGGAGTCTATGTGCTTGTTTTCCATTCAGTGGTCGGGTTGAAAGGAGTCTGTGTGTTTTGTTTTCCATTCAGTGGTCGGGTTTGAAAGGAGTCTATGTGCTTGTTTTCAATTCAGTGGTCTGACTGAAAGGAGCCTGTGTGTTTTGAATTCCCATTGCCCTTGCTGGACCGACTTCAGATCGACAGTCGGGGCATTTTTGTCTCGGTGATTTTTGTATGATATTGTAACTTCCCCCAACAACTCGATACAGCGAGGAAAGTCAGCGCTTTGAAGAAAACAAAATAGCCGAGTGCAATAAGGCACAAGCCTTTCGTCGTAAGAAACGGGTTCGTTCCACTAAAAATAAAACAACAACAACCGTTTTTGTTGCTGTTGTTGTTTCAACCTCGCTCAATTCACGTAATGTTTGTTTGCAAACACAGGTAAGATCTGGCGTTTGAGAAACACCGTGTTCGCTTTTTCTTTTTTTTCTTTTTTGTGTGTGTGGTTTTTCGAAATTCCATACTGCGACTGTGTCGGCTTTTCTTCTTTTTTTCTTTCTGTACTTCCAAAATGTGTATATCAAGAACAATAAAGTACAAACGCATTTGCATGGTTTATGATTAAAAAAAAACAACCCAGTTAGTTTCAGTGTATTTTGAGTTGCTCATTTCAGAGAGAGAGAGATAGAGAGAGAGAGAGAGAGAGAGAGAGAGAGAGAGAGAGAGAGAGAGAGAGAGAGAGAGATGAGGGCTTGGGTGCGGGTGGGGGCTGTGAAGGGTGACTTTGCTGGGCGCTTCTACTTCGAAAGGGCGAACACTATGTGTGGAACAGATTACTGAGCCGGCATGAATTCCCCAAGCTAGCAACATTATTCCGTTGATTCCTACGTGACAACCCGCCCCACCTCTCCCCTTGTCTTCAAAGACATCCAAACACAGAATATCCATACACAGGAGGATGGGACGAGAGCAGGCCACGTCAAAAAAACGAGATGCTCCTTAGCTTGTAAGCTTGTCAGATGATGCGTATCACAAGTGGGTGTAAATCTGTGTAACATGACAAAATAAGTAGAACCGGATCGCATTCACTTTAAACACTCGGTAGCGTCCCCCCTAGAGATGAACTGTTTCCTTTGTCACTGTTGTTTAGCAGGAGGACGCGTGTCTGTTCTCGTTTGTCGCGAGATTTCACCATTTTCCGATTGCAAGAACTCAACAGCTGTATGTGAAAACCACTCTTTATCACATTCATTGAATCAAATAGGAAACAGCACGGTTTTCATTATCAAAGTGTGTTTTTGTTTAACGTTCACGGGTGTAGGAGAAACGTTTGATAAAAGCTCCACATTCACAGAATGTGTTGAATCATGTTCATTTTTGACATAGGCCTGCACCTGACACATCAGGGTTTGGTTTTCTCCCCCCCCCCCCCCCCCCCCTTTTTTTTTTTCCATCACGTGAATGTTTATCACACATCTTTTTAAACAGGGTGAACACAGTTAAAGTTGCGAGCATATAGTATACCGGTTTTGAAACACTTAAGCATGAAAAATTAAGTAAAATATAAGTTATAGACAGTATACACAAAGTTCCATCAGCAAGCACAGTCCACTTCCGCTGGTCACTCTCTGGCATTTCCACTGGCAGCATACATATAGATGGCGACACACACATCACATCTCTTCTGAAATCGTCCCACTTTCCGTTTGATAACGAACATCGATCGTATTGTACTTTGAAAAAAAATAAAAAGAAGTAAAGACAAGAAAGCAACACAGTTCTTTAACCAAATATTTCAGACGGCAAATCTCACAGTTCTGAATCACAAAGTTTTTTTTGCTTTCCTAAACTTTCCACTTTCGACTGTTTCTCTCTATCCCAGAACACATTCAGGTCCAGGTCCACATCAGGTGACATAGCAGATGAGGATAAACAGGGAGGGGAGCGGGAGGGCAAGGTAGAGGGACCTATATAACACGACACCAGACGCATATTTCATGGATGCGGGAATTTGCACGTGGCTTCCGTTTTGCGGCGAGAGACGAGAGTTAACGAGAAGGGCAAGGAAACGAGCGCCAGACAAATTCTTTTGAAACGCAAATCTTCTTCAAGCTCTTCTGGGGTTACCACTAGTCGTTTGATGCACCAATTAAAAGACGTCATAGCTTTCCCTGGATCGATAAGAGGCTGCATCTACTGTTGGTTAATATCCTCGCGAGACTTATAGCCCCAAGATTCTCTAGCAATTACTCGCCATTACTTTGCCTCTGTCGCCGCGAGAGTCAGGCATGAAACCCCACCAGTAGCAAAAGTCGCAAATATTTCTAGCCTCGCAAAAATTCCTACCCTCTGGGCTCTGTGAAACGCGTCTCAGAATGACTACGCGTTACGGTGGGCAGCGACAGTTCCAGTACGTGTGTCAGAAAACATGAGGGATGGGACAAACTGCTGTAGCTGACAGGACGTCGTTCGGACACGGGTATGCGTGTGCGTGTGCCTCTGGCTGTGAAAGAAGTTCCAATAAAACATGAGCAGTGTTCACTTCGATTGTTCGTGCAGTGCTATAACGGAAAAAACAACAAACAAACAAACAAAAAGACCCAGTCTCTTTGTCTCAGGCCACTGTCACAAGATTTTCCGAACGTTGCCTGTCTTTCCGTTGGGCGCCAGGGTTTCAAACGCGCTACCTTCTGTTGTTACCGTCTGAGCTGTTCAGACAGCCGACGGCTAGCAGCCTGCCACTTGATTGTAAAAGAAGGCGCTGTGGTCACCGGCCTGTACAGTCATCCGACTTAAGAGTTGCATGTCTTTAACAAGGATGACACCGAGATAATATCACACATGTCTCATCGATCACCAGCACAACAGCGACTGATCACCAGGCCACACGACCACTGGTTCCACCGACAGCTGGTCTTCTGACCAACAAACCGCTGGTCAGCATCCACGCCGATCCCACTGATCAATGACGCTGTTCATCTCTAGCCCACATGATCTCATGTTTCCTTCATCGCTATTTCCAACCATTACTCTTTCAGGTAAGCACCAGTGTGATGAATCACTGGTCCAATTGATCCACTGGTCTGACAATGCACAGGTCCAGGTCATCAACGACCCATCAGATCATTGATCCAACACGTGTATAGCCCAACTAACCAATCGGATTACGAATCCCCCTGATCTTCAGCACTGCTTTACCACTGGTTCAGTTTGTCCAAACTCATTGCAGGGCCAGCTAAACATTGGCCTGACTGATCATTCAGCATTGATACGGCTCCTCCGGCTGGACTCTGAGCAATAGCAATTACCATTGGCCCGTCTGCTCCCTGGCCCACCTGATTGGTCCGACTCATCAGTGGCACATCTGACCCAATGGATCACTGACCTTTGGCCCGACTTACCTAACTGGTCACCGACGTGGTGAACTCAACTGATGATCAAGCTGTCCCACCACTGACACAACGGTCGCAACTAGTCCCAGCCCAACTGACACGACTGATCACCGGCACAACTGAAGACAAATATCAGCTGCAATCACAGGGCAGAACGAATGCGAGCTTGTTGAATCCTAACAGAAGCATATCACTGGGCAAAGCGGAAGAAAGCTCAATGACAAGACAGATTTCCTAATGCTGGTACGTTTCGTCAAGCTTTGAGGCTGGCCTCCACCTGAAGTTCTATGAGGTCCACGAAAGTCAGGCGCCCCTCTTTGGCTCCCGTGTAAATAGCCTGATCTCTCTGTTCTCAGGCTTGAAGGGCACGTCGATCGCCTCCACAAGCACTTTGGAGATGAGATAGTCCAGCAGGGAGATCTTGAGGTTGGGGTCTGGAGGAATGGGGGCACCGTCTGCGCTCTTGCCTTTGCTGGAATCACTGGAGGAGCTGGAGGAGGGTTGATCGCTGCCGGGCTCAGAACTGTGGTCCCCTAACCTGTCGTCACTGGTGTTGCTGGTGGCCGGTGGTGGGCTCGTTGCCTCGTGGACGCCTGCATTGTCTCTGGTACGAGGGCTCGCTCTCTTGCCGTCGATGTCGTCACTACAGAAGTGAGAAGCCGCCTCTCCTGACTGCTACTTGGGATTTCACCGTCTTCGTGTTTGGTCATGCTACTGGTGGATGCACGCTCCCTGCCATCACTGTTCATGTCAGCGCTGTTGGGTTGCAGCTTTGCTTGTTTCTCAGGTATGCCGTCGTCATTGTTGGACTGAAAACGCCCATCCTCTTCTTTGTTGTTGCCTCTGGAGTTGGGATTTGCCTCACGGTCGCTGTGGCTAATGCTAGCGATCTGGCACCCTCTCTGCCCCCCATTGCTGAGATATTCCTGGCGTCGTGCCATGAACTCTCTCAACCTCTCCTCTCTGGCTTTGGCTTCTTGCCTTTCTCGATCTTGTCGCATTTTGGCCAAAAAAGTGGTACCAGTGACCTTCAGTGGCTGCGTTGTTGGTTTCCTGCCTTTGCCCTTACTCGGTTTATTCAGGGGAGGCTCCAGACTAGTGGAAGAAAGAACGGCATTGTCTTGGATTGGGTTTACTTTTGGTTTGGGGTGGATCTTCCGACCGCTTGGTTTGGCATCGTCAACAGCTGATCGTTTTATAGATGATGCAGGTTTTGTTGGAATCGCGAAGGTTACCTGTGGTTGTGCTGGTGAGGCGTCTACATTCTGCTTGGGAAGATTGGCGAGAGATGAATCTGATGTATGTGAAGAAGACTGTGGGATCTCGTTCTGTTTTTCTTCGGTCTCACCTTGCTTAAGAACAGCAGGGTCTGGCCCTCCTTGTTCTACTTTAGTTTGCTGCTCGTCAGTGGAGGATTTGTGATCTGATGAACCGACAGACACTGAGGTACTAGAGGAGGATACAGTGGGTGACGAGGAGGCTGACAAATCACTCTGACTCCTATGATCACTGCTGTCCATGGCAATGCCATCAAAGCGGCTGGAGACCGAGACTGTGGGAGGGGGTATCTGTGGTGATGGCCTTGTAGTATCCTCAAAAGGTCGATAGAATGGTCTTGGTGATGCTTCACTGCTCTGAGCCAAGCTCTGGGTGGGAGGTTGAAGTGGCTTCTGTTGTGGAGTCGGCTGATCATCATTCTGGGAAGGGGAAACAGTATTCTGCTGGGCAGATGCAACAACTTCTTGTGGCGGGGGAAATATCTTTGGAGGAAAAGGAGGTACACCGTTGAGGGGAGGCAGTACAGAGCTCTGCTGTGGAGATGGCACCACGTTCTCCCTGGGAGAAGGGAGTGAATTCTGGTGGGACGAAGGGAGAACGTTGTGTTGAGAATAGGCAGAGAACGACTCAGGAGCAGGCAGCGAAGAGCTGTGACCGTGGAGAGACACCGAGATCGGGGAAGACAACAACCCTTGCTGGAAACTGGAAGAGAGCGGGAGCGGCAGCTGAACAGCATCCGGATGGAGATGAGGAGAGACTGAAGAAGCCGTGTGGAACAAGGTGTGGTGGACGTGGGAAGACGCCGACATGGGAGAATGGTGCCAGCTCTGCTGGAACAGAGGAGATACCGAGCGAGTGAAAACCGAGTTGTGAGGTATCGGCAGACCCAGACTGACGCCAGCAGAAGATTCTTTATGCTTTACCTCGCTTCCACAGACTGCGCTGACGCTAGCACTGACAGAAGGTTCAGACCCGTAGAACGGATGGCCCTGTCTCTCGTGGACGGGCTGGTAGTACGGCGGCAGGCTCTTGCCCAGCATGCCTGCTGGAGCAGAAGAGGATGAAGAAGGGAACTGCTGGGAAAGAGATGGAGCGCCGCTCGACACGTTCTCCTGAGTGAACTTCTCATGGTCCAAAGGGGAATAGTAGGGCATGGAAGAGTAGGTCTGGGAGAAGTAATCATGGGTGGTGGTTGCAGGGATGCCCCTGAGCCCGGACCCGTTCTCCAAGCCAAAGGAAGGAAAAGCAGGGTTGGCTACGTCTTCAATTCGCGCACGTTTCGCACATCTTTCTTCACACGATTCCTCCATGGTCCTCTTGCTGTCTGCGGATGGTGGGAAACCTCGCGCCACGCTCAGATCTAGAGGCTGGATTATTTCCCGCTCCGGTGGAAACAAAGTGTGGTTGTAATCGTAAGCCTGAGGTTTCTGCCCGTGCGGCTGGGGATGATGGGGGTCTTCTTGCGACCCTGTTATTGTGGCTGGAGGTTGTTGTTGTGGTGGTGATGGTGGTGGCAGTGGTGGCGGCGGTGGTGGCGCCGGTTGGTGTAGGTTGTCAAACTGGCTGAAGGAGTTGAGGTGGAAGCTGTCCACTTGTTGGACAGACATGCTGGCCAGGGTGGAGGAAGAAGTCACCAAGAAGGGCCGCTCGCTGGATCACGTAAGCAGGTCTGCACAGACGTACATCACGTTGTTGTCATACATGTTGGCAGACGTCAAATCAAAACACAAGAGTATCTACATACTATTATATCTGTTGACAGATGTCACGTCAAACATTACCGATTCACTTCAAGTCAAAATACACTCCGTCAACACACGACATTGACAGATTCACTTAAAGACAAAACACGTCCCCTCCAACCACGACATTATATAGATCCACTTCACGATAACACACGCTCCTTCCACACACAAAATGTATCTACTCACTTCAAGACAAAACACACTTCGTTCACACAAGACCTATACAGGTTCTCTAAAAAGACAAAACACACTTCGTCCACACAAGACATACACAGGTTCTCTAAAAAGACAAAACACACTTCGTCCACACAAGACATACACAGGTTCTCTAAAAAGACAAAACACACTTCGTCCACACAAGACATACACAGGTTCTCTAAAAAGACAAAAAACACTCCCACCACACTAGACATATACAGATTCAAGACAAAACACGCCCCATCTACACATAGATCAACTTGAAGATCAAAACACCTTGTCCACATACGACAAGTACAGATTCACTTAAACGACAAACCACATCCCCCTCCACACAAGAACTATGATATGTGTAGAGATGAAAGCCGACTGTTCTTGAGACTGATTGCGAAAAGGCTTTTTTCAGCATTCGACGAATCATGTAGATCGATATACAGATACATGTGTGTGTGTGTGTGTGTGTGTGTGTGTGTGTGTGTGTGTTTATATTTATATTAGTACAGTTGTCAATGAAAGAGACAAAGACACACAGGTGAAAACTGAAGATGACGTTTCAACAACCTAATTTCTAATTCACTTTCGACCCGATTAAAATCCACCTCGTCTTCAACATGAACAAGATCAGCGTTGTCTTCGAGAACAGAGATTACAAAAAGGAGATTTTTCAAATACATTTAGCCATTAGTTTCATCCCTTTGCACCAAAAAACCGTAACGTCCTCCTATTGATAAGGAGGGTCGACGGCATTCTTTTTCTGAACCCTCCAACAGCGCACTCACTAACGGATTACCAATCAGAGAAGCGACTGTTCGTGGTGTGCGAGTGGACGGGAAAAAAGTAATGACGGTAGGTTGCCAGAAAAGATTTCCTTTGTAATCTCTGGTCCTTAACGAAAATGTTTTTGTTCGAATGAATTAAAAAAAAAAAATTACACGTATTCTAAACCACGAGAAGAAGCCGACTCACAGATTGCGTCATCTACGTTTTGTTCTCTGCTCTGTTACGCTACGGGTCAGGGGACGGGAGTGGCCGAACTTTGCCAATTTTCCTGCTGCGACTGGTCGTTAATCAACAGAGCCAGTTTCAGTGGCCGAGAGCGGCGGGGATGCCGGCGACGGTGACCGGGGGAGACACCACTTAAAAAACGACAACAGCTGGGCTGATTTCCGCTGAGGGGAAGACTCTGAGAAGGACACAGGCAGGTCACTGACCGGCTTTATGTGCGAGAGAGAGAGAGAGAGAGAGAGAGAGAGAGAGAGAATGAGTGGGTTGGGGTGAGGGGAGGGGGGAGGCAAGCACGTAGAGACAGGCAAAGGAGAAAGAGACAAATGCGAGAGAGAGAGAGAGAGAGAGAGAGAGAGAGAGAGAGAGTTCAGACAGACAGAAACAAACCACACACACTCCCTCCTCCTCCTCCTCTCTCTCTCTCTCTCTCTCTCTCTCTCTCTCTCTCTCTCTCACACACACACACACACACACACACACACACACACACAGTGAAAGAGACGAAAACAGAGAGAGAGGGATGTAAGGGGGGAGAGAGAGAGAGAGAGAGAGAGAGAGAGAAGAGAGAGAGAGATAGAGAGAGAGAGAGAGAGACAGACAGACAGACAAGACAGACAGACCCATAGACAGCCAGCCAGACAGACAGACAAACCGATAGACAGACAGACGGTCAGACATGTAGACTGGCAAATAGATAGACCAAGGCATAGAAAAAAAACAGAACGGGAAAGAAAAAGAATACAAGTTGAGAAACACATCAAAATGAGTGAACCGTAAAGAAAATATTCAGATGAATGTGATAAGATGTTTTGAACGACGCTGAGCATTCTTTTATTCTTCAGACAGTCACAGACAGAGAGAGAGAGAGAGAGAGAGAGAGAGAGAGAGAGAGAGAGAGAGAGAGAGAGAGACAGACAGACAGACAGACAGACAGACAGACAGAAGAATGGGCGAGAAGCGTAGACCAAGCGCTTGCACTCCGGCACAAAAGTCACTGACCTTATCAAATAGAAAGAGAGTGGGAAGGGTCAGACGGGGAGCGGCAAGGAGGGAAGGGAGGGAGGGGGTGGTGTGGGGGGAGGGGGCAAGGCAGAGTTGAGGGTGGGGGACAACGGGATGGCGAGAAAGACAGAGGTAGAGAGAAAGGCAGAAAAAAAGCGAGTCATGGGTTTCCAGCTGTTGTGACAAGAAAGACAGGCAAAAAGACGGGTTGGAGACAGGGATATAGCTATAGGGAAGGAGAGCGGGTAGGAGAGACAGGGATATAGCCAGAGGAGAGCGGGTAGGAGAGACAGGGATATAGCCAGAGAAGGAGAGCGGGTAGGAGAGACAGGGATATAGCCAGAGAAGAGTGGGTAGGAGAGACAGGGATATAGCCAGAGAAGGAGAGGGGTAGGAGAGACAGGGATATAGCCAGAGAAGGAGAGCGGGTAGG
>CM031619.1:62108153-62118153 GCA_018398815.1 Conus ventricosus
CTAAGTAAGTCTTCAAGTCATGAGAACATGAGAAATTCCTATAACAATCAAACCTGTCACTATTATGAATATGATCAGACCATCTTTGCCATCTGCAATCAACCAATATTGCGCTGGCGAAAAAGATGTAAAAAGACTTTTATATTTTCAACTCCCTGGTTCAACCAGACGAATCCAAATCCGTATTCAAACAAACAGAGGCGCACTTTGGTTACCCAATTATTTTTCCCTTTTGTATCTAGGTGACACAACATATTGTATGCTTTACGAGGTAATCTAGAATCTTCCATGTAAAGCAGTTTCAGCCAATAACGAACACATTTAAACGGCAGAAGCAATATATAAATAGGGAATCGACCAGTTTCGCCATAAATGAGATCATTTGGAGTACGTCTGTCAACACCCAGAACTTCTTCAAAGCAAAAACATGAACCGATTCACAATAAATAGCCGCTTTTTCCAATCCCCATAACTCAGAACCATATTGCACAATCGGCTGAACCTGGGTGTCAAAGAGTTTGATAAATAACGTGAAAGAAGAATTATTTAGAGTATATAACTTTCTCATAATACAAATCAAAACATTTTTGGCCTTACTAGACAAATCCTTGCATGCACCTACGAAACTCAGACGTGTTGAGAATATTATACCCAATACCTGTAGGCATTGACAACTGGCATAAGACTGTCTTTATACAACCACCGTTCACGAGCACTTAGATATCCTCCTTTACGGAATACTATAATATTGCTTTTTTCCATATTAACTTTTAACTGCAGAGATCCAGCTGCACGTTGTAAACTATTCAGTTGGGTTTGTAGACCTATAACAGTTTCTGATATTAAAATAACATCATCAGCCAACAACAGAATAAACAATTCAAAAGCATCAATCGAAAGCAAAGCACCATGTCTACCATTATTAATCACCTCAATAGCTAACTCGTTGATAAACAAAGAAAACAAAATAGGGCTGCATGCATCTCCTTGTTTGACTCCTCTCGAACAATTGATATAGTCAGAAATATTCGCTCCACAACGAACCCTTGTTCTTACTTTATCATACATACTTCTAACACATTTATAGAGTTTACCTTTAACACCATTTTTAAGTAAAACAGGCCAGAGAAGATTTCTATTAATGGAGTCAAAGGCTTTTTCAAAGTCTATGAAAGCTACGTATAACTTCCTATTATAAGAAAATTGTTTCTGTACTAGTGCGAGCAAAGTAAACATATGGTCAAAAGTGGAATAACCCTTTTTAAATCCTGCTTGATGATCACCTGTGATGTTATTTTCTTCTATCCATTCCTGCAGTCTATGGTTAAATAATGGTTCCAAACAGTTTACTACTAATGTCACTGAGGAAATCCCTCGGTAATTGCTGGGCTTATTTACGTCACCCTTCTTGTAGAACGGCAGCATAACAGATTCAGTCCAGTTTTCCGGAAATATACCACTATCAAATAATTTATTAAACAATTTCAGAAAGAAGTTTACCACCTGGAGAGAGACAGAGAGAGAGAGAGAGAGAGAGAGAGAGAGAGAGAGAAGAGAGAGAGAGATGAGAGAGGAGAGAGAGAGACAGAGAGAGAGAGAGAGAAAGAGATAGCTACTCCCATGATTAATCATCAGTTTATTTCAATGCCAATGATACCAAATTAGCAGAGAAGACAAGCAAGGGCCATTTGTCTCAGAAACATGTGGGTTTTAGCACGTATTCCAAAAAGACACATGACATCAGTTTTAAAATGAATTAGTTTAGCTTCCGCCTAAAGAATTTAAACATTGAGACCTTCGTTTCATACTGTATACAAAGATACGTGTTTATGTACTTCATTTAGAGCAAGGTCAGACTCCGCTGTTATACAAAAAGAGAGGAAAGTGGAAATGTAAAGAATCCGGTATTTAGAAAGTCAACTATCTTCAACTGTTCTATGCTCAGTTCATGCGACACATTTTCGAGGACTTGAATGCTAACAGCAACTCAACACCCAATGCTAGTAAACACACTCACACTAAAACAAGAAAAGTTAGAGTGTGCTCTGCATCATACTCCTAGTGGCATCTTACCGTCTGTAAAGAGTAAGGGTGGAAGGTGCTGTCCTATAGGAAATGGACTCAAGAGTTTTCTCTATCAAAAATATACAGTAGAGTTTTTATATCAAAATTCACATCCACCCTCTCTCTTACTAGTAGTGGAAGGAGTAATTTGCCACTACTAGTTATTGGGACTGTTAGAAATAGTCAAGAACGGTTCACGTGTAATTTACCTTACATTTATGCACTTACAAGTGCTTGTGCTCCGACAGCCAATGAAAATGATTATGGAAGGTTGATGGGGGTGAGGGTAGGCATCTGAAAGGAGACGAACTCTCTTCAACGCCTACAGTTTGACAGAACACAAGTTTTGACAACCTCAAATGTTGGTGATTTTCAGCCTCTGCGGTGATCTATGAGGTTAGGGGTCTGCTACGTGGGTGGCACCAGTGAGCTCACAAAATGCGTGAGGGAGCGTTGCAACTCCAAGTGTCCTCTGAGTGGCGTGGTGGCGAATGAAATATTCATTCCCTCCATGAGCATCGCGGCACTGTCAGATAAGAAGGGGAAGAATAGGAGAGGTGGGTGGCACCCACATGCGATACAGTGAGGTTACATTTTTCTATCACATCGTCGTCAGAGCCGTGTCTTATGATCATGTCGGCATGCACCAAAGCCAGACAGATGGACTTGGGAATGGATGTGAGAGGAAAAGGGGGTAGAGGGAGTGGAGACTGGCGTTGTAAAAATGACGTAAACTGATAACACAGAGGAGAGAGAGAGAGAGAGAGAGAGAGAGCATGGAAATGGCCGCCAATATCATGTCACAATGAGACGTCATCACTAAAGAAACAAATAGTATAAAATGAAAATGGAGACAAAGGACAATAAATACGATCAAAATACGATCACCGACTGAATGTGGTGGATGCATTAGATTTTATGACGCAGATTCAGCCATATCTGCCTGACGAAAAAAAGTTAAAACTTAGGTGCAATGTATGTGGAGTTTAATTTCTGGGAGGAAATACATATGAAATTGGCAATATCACCCCCCCCCCCACACACACACACACACACACACACACACCTACCCATCAAATTCAGCACCTTTGATCGTGCCAGTGTGAATGGCTAGCGGAGTAAATTGTGAACCGATCTACATTTTTCTCTGAAGTCACCAAACTCAAACCCATAAATCATTCACCGCGTTGTGACGAGTTGGCAAGCAACTTTGACGTTGATGGTTTTATGGCGTACAGTTGATGGTTTTATGACATGCAGTCTATTTCAGAACATCTTTCAGTTACTGAATGCCCTAAGCTTGCATACTGCGAACATGCAATTCATCATGACTTCCTGTCAGAGACCCTTTACTCAATGCAACAGGGTGGAAAAACCCAGAAATAAAAAATCCTAGATGGACAATATAAAGGAGCGGTTAAAAAAAGAAAAAAGGCAAAAACTCCCTTCACTAATGGCCGCACGGATAAAGAGTGTTCTAGATGTAGGCGTTGTTTAAGTGGAGCGCCCCTCCCTTGCTGTTTTAACCTACCCTGTCGGAATCGTGTACCCATTTGAAATGTAGGTGGACAAAGAAGGTTTTCAAGCTGAGAAGTCCGATCCTGGTAGTGTATGTTTTCTCTTTCTGCGTTCCAGGCCATGCTATACCGATAGACCAGTTTTATGGGCGGAGTTCGCCGTCTACCCCAACGACGTTGCCGGTCCCCCACAGTTTCTCCCCGAGATCCACTGCACTGGGGTTTTGTTACCTGTCGCAGGGTATCAGGAGGTGGGACAGGATTTGGGACTGTAGGCTGGCTGGCATCTGTGGGCCACGCCACATGGGCACTCATCGGTGTGAGAGACCCCCAGCATGAAGACACGCCAGAGGAGCTGGCAACGCCCTGTTCCGTGTCTGAAGATCGTATAACCTGTCGCGCACTTCCAGTAGACAAATGCCATCGCGAGTGGTTCAAATTTGTAACTGTCAGTTTCTCAGCCCTTCGACCACGGATCCCTCACTGTGGTGTGTTACCAGAAACGAAATTAAGTACCACTGGAGTTTGTTTGTTTTTTTTCTTCCCAAAACTGCGGTTGGGGTGCAGGAGCCTAGCAACAGATTTGTTAAAAGCGGGTGGGTAGGGGTGGGAAAGGGTTGAGGTGGGGCGAACAAAGTGCGTGTATTGTAAATGCGGGGGGGGGTAGGGGGTGGGGACGGGCGGATGGACAGGCTACTGCTGTGGGCAACGCACAAAATAACTGTAATTTCATCGGATCCATGGCTTCAGCTCATTTGTACGTGTCTTGAATGTGCGTGTCGTATACACATTCATTGCATGACCTTTTGCTCTTGAAGTGTGCATTTTCCGGCAAAACCTGACTGTCGTTCTTTCAATATTCCAAGACTGATTTACTTCGAGTTTGTACATTTCATTTGTGTGTCTATTCATTTAATTTGCAACAAAATCGACTCGCAAGTGTGACTGTAATTTACTGCTACAAGACTACCATGACCGTAACCTTGAACTTTTATAAACGCTGATACTTTACCGCTGTATGACTTCCACGTCATGACCTTTACATTTCACCTTTACTGCTACTGTACCGATGTTTTGACGCCCGTGACCTTGACATTTGACCTTCGCTGATAATTACCACAGTCACACTTTCACGACCTTGAGTTTGACCTATGCAAATAATCGACCGTCCAATGATTTTTTTAACCTTAAACCGGACGAAGCTTCCCCCCCCCCCCCCCCCCCCCACCCCCCCCCCCCATTGTGTGACTTCTACGACGTAAATTTTTATCTACGCGGATAATTTAGCGCTGAATGACTTCATTGAGGACGAAGAGTTTGACTTTCGGGATAATTACCACTGTATGATTTCCATGTGCCTAAAATTTGATGCACGTCCAATAATTTACAGCTGTTATGACATCGACCCATAACTTTAAAAGTTTAACCTACCCCTGATCATTAACTGCTGTAAACTTCCATGGAACATTTCTGCTGATGACTTCATTCAATTTTCGAAATACGCAGATGATGCACCGCGGCGGGCCACCCAGCCGCCGTGTCGGAGTGAGTCGGATGAATGAGTGGAGTCCCGGCCAATGACAGTCAAACAGAGCCACAACCATAATATCCAATACATAAATGAGTTTAAGATACATAGTTTGTGGCTCTGATGTGCTTCTCTTAATTATTTTTTTTATTATTTTTTTGAATGTAGCGTATGTGTGACTGTCCGTTGACCCTCACGTGTGACTCAGCTAAATAATCGCGCTATATGACTTCTGTGTTCTTGATATTGACCTTCGCTAAGTCGAGTCGTAACCAAGCCTGTTGGTCTAATGTTCAAAAACAAACACAACGAAACAAAACGAAGCCTAAACAACAGAAAAAGACATGACCAGACGCGAGAAGATGAAGTTTTTAGCTTCTCGAATAATTCCCATATTTCCGAACGCAGGAGAGAGAGAGAGAGAGGAGGAGAGAGAGAGAGGGGGGGGTGGGTGGTGGGTGAAATAGGCCTAATTAAACAAGCAAACAAATAAAACTAAATAAAATAAATAAATAAATAAATGATTTTTAGATAAGTAAACGATAAGTAGATAAAACTCGAGATCTATTAACCAACATAAGGCTGACAAAAAAAGAGTATTTTCAGAAGTCGGATGTTGAAGTAGGGCCTAAATTCATTAACTATATTAATCATACAAAAATGAATAGAACATAGCTCAGAAAATAAAAAGGAAGTATTCTCATAAGTCTAGCTTTTTTTTAAAGGCCTTATTCACCCCACACATTGCTCATCCTCGTCCTGAAATGAGCCAGTGGGAAGGTAGGAGATATGCCTCGACCGCTCCATTGCAAGTCACAGTAACCTGAGCACAACCCACTAGAGCATGTGTGTTCTGTATGTGTGTGTGTATATATATTGAGACGGGACGGAAAAGGTGCGAGAGGGGGGACGTGGTAGAGTTTGGGGAATAGGTGGGATGGGATGTTCTCCCTCTCTCTCTCTCTCACACACACACACACACACACACACACACACAGCTCATATAAATTAATATTACATGCATGCAAACATGCATAAGTATACACGAACGCGTGCGTCCGCGCGCGCACACACACACGCAACATGCACTTATGAAAGCACTTACGCACGCACCCACGCGCACGCGCGCATGCACACACACACACACACACACACACACACACACACACACACACACACACACACACACACACACATACAGACTGACAACAGACAGACAGAGGGAGAGGAGCGCACGACAGATCTCTAGATACAGAGATTACAATTTCTCCATATTGCTCCAAAAGCAGCCGCCGACACAGGATACGGCATTTACCATTGTGACAGTTCAATACGTCACCAATCATCTTGTGATTACCACGCAATCAGACGCGTGACATTTCCCGCACATCTGGCCTGAAATGCCACATTCCTGAAGCCCCTTGGAGGACAATGAAGAAGAAAACAACTCACGCCACACGCTTGTTTTTCTTACACTCCCACCCAGTCACACGACTCCCACGCCTCTCCCTGCTCCGACAAACACAGCCCCACCCAAGTTGTGCCGTCAAGGCCTTAAGCTCGGCACTCCACAGGAAGCAGTCACGATCAAGTCGTCCTGAAGCTCCTCCCGCCCCCCTCCCCCAAGAAGAGACGCTGCACTGCTGACAAGTCACTTCGGTGCGTGCCGTGGTGCCTGTTCTGTTAACACCACACGCAGGACACCATCTTCCATGCTCTGTCCTGACTGTAGTCACTGCTTAGTCGTGGAACCATTCCGGGAGAGCGCCCTCCACCGGAGAGCGCCATCACTTCCATCCAACGACAGTCCCCATGACCTGGCCCATGCTGAGTAAGTCGAAGCCGAGACCATCACACGAGTACAGCATGAAGGGCTGGAATAAATGTGAGCACTCACCCCCCCCCCCCATCCCCACCTCGTTTTTGTACACGATGATCATTCACAATGAGGACGATGACGATGTTTTGGCGTTCCGTTCTGGTCAGTGACGAGGCGACAGGGCTGTTGATACTCTTCATTTCCTTCCGTTGCGTATCCCGGTGTTGGTCAGGCCCGAGAGAAACAGACACTGCAGTGTAGGTTGGGAAATTCAAGCAACGACCCATTGTTTCAATGAACGAAACTCTACTGTGTGCTTCCATTCTTGTGAGTTGATCCCATAGCACATACAGTTCTGGAAAAAGCCGCCAACGCCACAAACTTATAAGCAAACAAACACGTTTTTTTGGGTACCTAATCAGACATCAATATCAAATCTGCAGATGTAACGGCTTGATAGGATTCCCTGGGGTCGTCTATGTTACAATTAATATGAACTGAACTTTTACGTATTGATGTCTCTGAACATTACAGGATGCAGTATGCCATCCTCAACTCGCGTTTCATCCCGTTTAAAAACTGACCAATCAGCGTGAACAACGAAAGCCTAATGTTCTGGTTTTTGTGTGTCTCATTATTTAGTTTGGGATTTCTTTTTTTCTTTCTTTTTAGCTGTTCCCAATGTTCTGTGCCCACCAGTCAACAGAACTATATCCTCCGCACACTTTTTTCTTCTGTCTCAAACCTGCAAGGAGGTTCTGTAAACAGATGATTGGTTGGAAAGATTTACGACACTGGGACAGACAAGCCGCTTTGTAGTATTGCATGAACTGCACGAACAATCAAAGTGACCACTGCTCAAGTTTTTCTGGTCTTCCTTCGCAACTACCGTGCACACACACATACCTGGTCACGAGCGACGTTTTCTCGGCACAAAGACCAGAAACAGCTGTTTGTTCTTTCTTCATGGGTTTCTGGAACACGTCCACTGAGGCAAAATTGCAATCCAAAAAAATTTACAAGTTCATCACGAGACGTCCAGTAGATGAACTATAACTGCTCTACCTTTACTGGCGAAGAAGTTCACAAAATTCGGCGAATGAAATGGCCCATGTACATAACAGTCGTAAATAAAAGAGAACAAGGTAAACACAACAACTAAGTTTAACAAATCTTGTTTCCATTTGAGCCGCTTTTCGTTTTAAAAGTTTTTATCTTCGATACGAACGAACATGGCCGTAAAAGGGCTTGCCTAACGAACGCTATGCGCACACATTGCAGGCTTCCAAAGGTTGTGCCGAACTGCTCCCGGCTGCTGGATCAGCTGTTGTGGACAGTGCGTTTCTAGGTCGAACTGGAACCTACGGGTGTATTATTATTATTATTATTATTAATCTGCCTTTTGACCGTCCCTGGGGAAATGCCTAGTCATGGTAAGGACGGAACCACTGACCACGAAGAAAGCACTGTTGATTGCTTGAAAGACCCGTGATGCTCTTCAGAGGGCATGTAAGACGTGTGGTGAAAGCGTGTTGGGTTGTACCGTTTTGACCTGTCAGCGAAACGGCAACGAGTGGGAGCTGCAAGATGCGGTCACGAAATACTGTGTGGTATACCCATGGGGGGCGCTTCCCTGGACGTTTTGTTGTGCTGCGTTCGGTTGCCATCACATAATGGCATCTGCCAGGGAGCAATCATGCCTCTTGACGTCATAATGGAAGAGCACGTGCGTGTCTGCACCCTATGTCAAGACAGTGCAGGTTTCCAAGAGTGATGCAGGATTACTCTCAGCCAGTTGGTTTGGCAGTTGAGGACAGTCCTTCTCTGGGTACCACTGGCACCTTCAAGTGTGTTTTTTTTTTTTCTCGCCTGCTTTTTGGCCCACTGTGGGTTAAGGCTTGGTGACACTAAGAATAGACCCACAGACGCAGAAAAAGTTCTGTTGGTAGAGTGAAAGACGGCAATTAAGCATCCTCATCAGACGGTATGTAAGACCATGTGGCGAAAGCTTGGCTGTGGCTGGAGCTGTACTGTTCCCACCTGTCAGCGACACAGCAACGACTGTGGCTGCAAGCTGCACGCTTGGTGGCGGCGTCTTTCGCTGGTGGGCTCCGCAGTCATGAAATAAGGGCTGGTACAGACTTGGGACTCTTCCAAGGGTGGTGCAGGATTGCTCCCGGGTGGTTAGTTCGGCAGTTGAGGACAGTACTTCAACTGGGTCTTGCTGGCATCTTCGGGTATATCCTTTCTTCAAAAAGAACACCAATTCAGTCATTACTCTCTCCACTCCCTCCCCCACGTTCTCCTCGACCCCCACCCCCCCCTCCTCCCCACCATCTCCCCCTAACATACTCCCATAAACTAAAAATAGTAACATCCTCTGATTGGTTGGAATAGCTATCGTGTCGAAATCATCACCCAAGTGGGTTGGGAAAGAAAAAGACAAAATCTACCGTAGTGAAAACAAACAGAAAAACACAGTTTCTAAGTGTGGGGTGACATAAACACCAGGCAGTCAAACACCATACAAGGCACTCTAGCTTCATGATTCCATAAGAATCGTGGCCACACTGAAAACGGTTATTGACATAATGAAAAACGTAACAATGTCCTTTTTTCAAAAGTGAAATCGGATATCAACAGTCATGTTGTTGGTTCGAAGTTACTCGTTTTCTTTCTTTTTTGTTGTTGTTTGTTTTGTGATGATAATAAATATTTTCATCGTGAAAATACCTATTATGAGCTTTTAAGGTTAGTGTGCATATAGGCTGGCATCGCCCAGGTTCTCCTTCGGTGTTTGACTAGAGCTGCTCCCAAGAGATTTCCATCTGTAACTGCGTGTATCAGATCCTGACGTTAAAATCGGAACAACTTGTGGGTACTGGTCCTGATAAGTGAACCACTTGTGGACGCTGAGCCTAAAAATTAACCCACCTGTAGATGTTGACCCTGAATACCGAAGTACTTTGTAGATCTACCCTGAAAACTAAACTACGTCGTACTTGAGAATACTGGCCCTAGAAATTGAACTAGTAAATGGTGACCCTGAAAATTGAACTTCTTATGGGCACT
>CM031619.1:62125653-62128153 GCA_018398815.1 Conus ventricosus
TCCAGGTAGAGCTGTCTGTGCTCCGGCCTTGGCTAGAAAAGCTATGAAGCGGACAGTCTCTTGTGATCTGAAATTTACGGTAAGGATGGACAGGAAGGGAGGGAGGGAGGGAAGGACGGACGGGTTAATGGATGAGAGGATGTGGGAGATGGGGTGGGGGGGAGGGGGGGGGGGGGGGGAGGAAGGGGTGGTTCGCCGTCCAACGTAATGTGATGATTAAGATTGATCAATCCAGATAACCAACCAGCCATCCGACCCGACCACACACACACACACACACACACACACCGGCAGGCAGGCAGAGAGATGGACAACGTAGAACGAAAGGGAGAGCAGCGGGAAGTGTATGGTGGGAAAAGAGAGGTGGGGGGGGGGGGGGGGGGAAGGAAGGAGAGTAGGAATGAAGAAAAGGAAGGCAACAGGAAGAACAGAAGAGAGAGAAAGGAGAGAGAGAGAGAGAGAGAGAGAGAGAGAGACAGCGAACCATTTTTGAGCGGATTATGGGAAAAAGCACGCGATGGGTTGCTTAAATCATGCCCTTACGAATGACAAGGAGACTAACCCAAAAGAAACGAAATGATTCATTTCACGTGAACATTTCACATTCTATATTACGGTTCGGTCTGGTACAGGATTGCATCTCTGTAAAGATCCCAGCGAAAGCTGTTTTACGAAATTCTTCTCCGTTTTCACCGCAGACGTGATAGCCAATCTTAGGCCGTTAAAAAAAAATTAAATTAAAAAAAAAAAAACAGAAAAAACTGTTAACCACTCACTGTCAGTTCATTTTGATCTCCTTGTATAGTTCTTGAATTCTTAACCCTTGGCTAAATTTAAAAAAAAACAAAAAAAACAAAAAAACCTTCTTTTAAAAGATAACTTTTATCCTGTGTGTGTGTGTGTGTGTGTGTGTGTGTGTGTGTGTGTGTGTGTGTGTGTGTGTGTGACACAGCCTCTGTAGAAATGTTCGTAATTCATTAGAAGATATTTACATAAGTGCATGGAATGATGCTTTAGAATCTAGTAATAAGTGTTTATTTTACAGAAATTTTAAAACAGAGTTTTGCCGTGAAAATTTTATTGAAATGTTGCCTGATGTTTATATATACCCACTGATTCGGTTTCGCTGTGCTCATCATAAACTCATGATAGAAATTAGCAGACGATTTGGAATACCTCACGATGAACGATTCTGGCGGGACTGCGACCAGAGTGACTTTGGTAATAAATTTCATTTTGTAATGAAATGCACCAAATATAACGACATTGGAAATCAGTTCATACCACGAAAATTTACAAATATGAAGTCAGTATTTTACTATTGTTTTTTTTTGCTGTGTGGTGGTTAAAAAAAAGTGTGGCTAAACTTAGCGAAGTTTCTAAATCTTAGTAAAGTTGTGTGACATTATATTCAATGTGTTAATTATAGGGACATTTTTTTTTAATGTTTGATTTGTTTCATTTCTATTTCTTTGATTTGTTTTAAGTC
Source organism: Conus ventricosus (assembly GCA_018398815.1). Taxonomy (NCBI): domain Eukaryota; kingdom Metazoa; phylum Mollusca; class Gastropoda; order Neogastropoda; family Conidae; genus Conus; species Conus ventricosus. The sequence goes on from CM031619.1 coordinate 62,127,143, forward strand.
CTCCATGCCCCAAAAGGGGTCACAGGATTAAAATCTGTGAATCTTTGTGTGTGTGCAACAAATTTTGTTCAGTTGCTTTCTTCTCTGGCTGCCTTGCACGGCCGTGGGGATGTTGTTTTTTTTCTTTTCCATCTGAGGTGCTAAGTCCCATATAACATTGTAAGAAAGATATCATGAACTGACCAAGGGAACTACGTTTTGTTTTAGTGTACACCGTAAAGAGAGAAAATAGACAGACGGCAGTTGACTCAAGGGGCCAAAGAGTGCTGTTGTTCTTGAGACAGTTTGCGTGTCTCTAAATAATGCTAGATAAAGAAAACATAACTGCACTTCAACGTTTCACAACACATTTTCCGTGCTTCCTCTCTCTCTGTTGTTTTTTTTTCCATTTGAAATGAATTCTTGATAAATGTGTGCCTGGACTAGTTTTTCCCTCTACTTTTTATTTGTTCATTATGTATGTATGTATGTATGTATGTGTATATATATATATATATATATATATATATATATATATATATATATATATAACAGACAGTTTAAAAACCACAACAGACAAGATAAAAAGATTTCCAAAAAATTTTGGGAAAACCCTTCCTCAGGGGGAAATTGACGGGCCCGGGCGGTCACACAACTTTTGTACATAAAAAGAGCGTAAATAAAATTCATGTCTTAAAAAAAGAAACAAAAAAGGAAAGGTTTTGCCAAAAAGGAAATTTTTTTAAAAGGGAAAGGGGAGAAAAGGTAAGAGGAAGGGGGGCTGAGAAATTGGGGTAAAAGCTCCCCGGGGCACGCACGTGTGGGAGTGTGTGCTATAGAGATTGTTAGTGTGAGGGTGTGATGGTTGATGTGTGTGTGTATGTGTGTGTGGTGTGTGTGTGTGTGTTGTGTGTGTGTGTGTGTGTGATGTGTGTGTGTGTGTGGGGGGGTGTTAAAAAAGGGGGGGGGGGGGAAAATTTCGGTAGAGGGGGGCAAAAGGATAGCGGGTAAACATAAACAGTTTTTTGGGAT
>CM031619.1:62140653-62163153 GCA_018398815.1 Conus ventricosus
GATATTTACGGATGGGACGTCCATGACACTGTGCAGCTAGCAATCTTTCCTCTGTCTGTCTGTCTCTCCCTTTCGTCTCTCCCACCAGCCCTGAAAACGACTTGTCCGTGTCCGGCTGGGCTATAATGAAATTGAAACCTTTTCTATCTCGCTCTGTGTGTGTGTGTGTGTGGTGTGTGTGTGTGTGTGTGTGTGTGTGTGTGTGTGTGTGTGTTGTGCGTGCGTGTGTGTGTATGTGTGTCTGTGTGTGTGTGTGTGTGTGTGTGTGTGTGTGTGTGTGTGTGTGTGTTGTGTGCGTGCGTGTGTGTGTGTGTGTGTTTTGTGTGTCTGTGTGTGTGTGTGTGTGTGTGTGTGTGTGCGTGCGTGTGTGTGTGTGTGTGTGTCTGTGTGTCTGTGTGTGTGTGTGTCTGTGTGTGTGTGTGTCTGTGTGTCTGTGTGTGTGATGTGTGTGTGTGTGTGTTGTGTTGTAGTGTGTTGCGTGCGTGTTGTGTGTTGTGTGTGTGTGTGTGTGCGTGCGTGCGTGTGTGTGTGTGTGTGTGTGTGTGTGTGTGTGCTGTGTGTGTGTGTGTGGGTGTACTGTGTGTGTGTGTGTGTGGGTGTGCGCTGGTGTGTGTGTGCGGGTGCGACTGTGTGTGTGTGTTGTGTGTATCTCTGTTGAGTGTATGTGTTGTTGTTGTTGTTCTTCCAATTTAAAGTCTTTTCAATACATGTGATATTAGACAAGGTTGTTTGTGTTGGAGTGTGAGTGTGTGTGTGTGTGTGTGTGTGTGTGTGTGTTCGTGTGTGTGTGTGTGTGTGTGTGTGTGTTTGTGTGTATGCGTGCAAGCGTGCGTACGTCGTGTGCGTGCAGTGTGCGTAAGTGACGTGCGCGCCCACGTGCGTGCTTGTGCGTTGTGATGCGTGTATATGGGTGAGGAGTAACTCTAAGGTAAGAATTAACCTGTTAAAAAAAAAGACATCCCAAAAAGTAAAAAAAACAAAAAACTGGACAAAATAAGTTAATTAAATAGCAAGTACAGGATTGAGCCAACTGGGCTTAAATAGAATTCGTACAAAAATTTTAGAGAGACATGGTTTATCCTGAATTGCACTTTGAAGCATCCTTTTCTTAATTCTGACAAATCGGAATCAAAGTTGGGGCAAACGTATAGAAACGGTGTGTTGTTGTTCTTTTATCAAGGGTTGCCGCAATCACATCGATATTCTTGTTTTTTTTTTTTTTTTTATTTTTTTTTCCTTTTTTTACATTTTTTGTTCTGAATGCATTTATCTTTAACCGAAATAATAAGGAAGAGATGTTGTTTACAGTGTCTTGGATATATTCCTATGTTTGTATTTCGGTTTACTGGATTTACTGAGAAGCCCTTTTTTAATAGTTACTTTCTCTAAAGTGCGTTACACAAAGTATAGAGAGGTAGGGTTTGTGTATTCGGGGGAGAACACGTTCTTTGTAGGTATTCTCAAATTTTTCCAAAAGAGGCTCACTGTAAGCTTAGGGAATATGAATTTAGCCGTTATTTATCAGTTTTGTTTTGCATCTGCTCGGAGCAATCTGTCGGCCCATTCATTTCGGATATGAAGAAATGGGAAGGAACCCACAAAATTTAAATATTATACATTTGACTTAAGGGTTGTGAATATGTATTTTAATTTTTATCTGATTTAAGCACGATTTTTGATTTTGTTGATTCTTAAGTTGAAGAATGACTTAAGAATCTACACAGAAGAGATAATACCATAATAAGTCAAATGATAAATCATTTATGTTCTCTACGGCTATTGGCTTTGCTATAAGTTTGGCTGGTAAAAATTGATTTGCCCCAAGATGAAGGACTTATCAAATTTTTAAAAATGGAATGACAAAGCCACAACCAGCATTATTGTTTAATAGAGACCCTTCAGTGTAGACTTTTACGAAGTGACGATAATAATCTTTGTATTGTGATTTTGCTTCGCAACCTTAGAATTTTAATGTTATCATGTTTTAGATATAGTAGTATAGTTATAATCACATTTTGCTTTGAAGAGCTCCCAGTTTGGTTCGGACTTATGGGAAAACGCCTGCAGCTTTTTATGATTGGATACTGAATTTGTCAACAACTGTTAAGAATATGTGAGTATCTTTTTAGTGGCTCGAATGTTTTTAGCACGTTTAGGAATGTCTAACATCAGACCTCTTATCCTGTTCCGTTGGTTAGCAACTTTGAATAGTTGAGCAGCATAGGATGTACTTAGCGCAGACTAGTTCCACGAATGGTCATCAAGAGGTAAGACACAGTTTTCATGGGTATGTTCCTAAAGCTCGAAGCATGAAAGGGAACACCCAAGAGCTACCTGAATGCCTTAGAGTCTATACACTGAAGCTTTTTTAATAAGTATTAGGAGCACTAAATAATAAATGACCTCTTGTGCATATGCAATTTTGGATCTAACTAAAGCAGAAGAAAGAGGTCTTAACTTTTGTTTCCTGGCCCCAACTTTGTTGGCTTAAAATTTGAGAGATTAAGAGATTTTCGAGCTTGATTTATTATATGTTCCAAGTGAAATTCCAAGATCGATTTGACATAGATGCACACCAAGGAATTAATCTCAGAAGTGTAGCTCAATGTAGTATTTTTTACTTTGAAGTTTGGGTAATGTGAGAGACCCACCTGCTTCAATTAACATCATACTGGATTTTTCAGCCGACAGCATGAGACATTATCAGACATGAAGTTCGCAAATGTTGTCTAATTCTTTTTGATTATTCTTTCTAATATAATTAACTGATCTTTTTGATTGTGTTCTGTTACATTGTGGGAGTTTATACCATAAGCAGATGTATCCGCATATTGAATTATATTAATTTTTTTTAATTTCGTTTTTTGGTAAATCATTAGTGAAAATATTAAAGGAAGAGGGGAGCGAGCACAGTGCCTTGAGGGAGTACCCATATCAATAGAATCTTTTGGATGAATAAGTATTACAATTCTATGTCTGATTACTTCAGTTGGTCAGGATTGGTTTTAACAAATTTATAGATATTGACCAGAGAGTATTATAGTTTTTAATTTATATAAAAGCCTATAATGCCAAAACTTGATCAAATGCCTTGTTAATATCGAAAAAAAATGTGGCGAGAACGTTTTGTTCTTCTAGTAGACTGGTGTTTATTTGCGTAGTTAGCTTTTCTAGATGCTCAACAGTTAGACCTGCCCTTTCTAAAACCAGCCTGTTTGCGGGGATTATAGCCCAGTTTTTTCACAATGTATGTCAATCTGTTAGAACAACTTTATCTCATTAGTTTACAGACATGTGATGTAAGAGCTATAGGTCGATAGCTATTTGTGTTTGTCATTGATTTTCCTATTCTTTTAAAAACGGGAACAATATTGGTCTCTCCCATATGGAAGGTATGTTCCCTTCATCCACTGCATTTGTTTAATAATTTCATGTAGAAAGTAAAACAAAACTTTTGTGGTATATGTTTTAACTTTTCATAAGAAATGGCATCTATAACCAAACAGACGTTTTCTTATTAGAAATGAAGAATTAGCAGAGTTGTAATTCTGTAAAAGTAATATCAGCATTTTGATAATAAAAAAATAAATTTTTGTCATTATTTCGTCAGGTAGAGTACATTTCTTCGTTAGATTGGTTTTCCCTCATAGCTATGCATTTGTTTGATAAACTACAGAAGATAGCTGTTTTTGGAAAACATGTCAGCAAATTGATTTCTGCTTTTTGATATTGCGAAGGAAATTTTTCAGGCACCTATTATGATTGGTTATGCGGGTAAATGGATTTCCGTTTGTCATTTAATGGGATCTTTCCAAAATTTTATTGATTTCTGTATGTTCACTTAATTCATTAAAACAAAATGATGACCAGTACTTCGCGTTTAGCTTTTTCTTTACTTTTTCCTTTGATTTTGGCTGTTCAAATACTGGTAAGCTCCCTTTTACATTTTTTACTTTTGCGTACAGTTCTAAACGTGCTATTATTGCTTATCAACAGCGTTCTGCAAGATTCTGTCCAGAACATTTTACCGTGTGTTGAAAGAGATTTTGATTGACTAAGAATCGGAATTGCCCTCTATGGCTGCGTGCAGGAGTGAGATAGTAAAATGACTGTAGATTGATTCTATGTCAGTTTTTTCAAAGAATTGACGTCTATGATAGATAGCACAGATTGAAATCTGGCCCAATCAGCTGAGTTTGACACAGATTGAATTTGGCCCATTCACCTCAGCTTGTATCAAACTTTGGGATTTTATCCTTATGTCATCTTGGCTAACTACAACTCCTCTCAGAGCAATAATCGGGACCATTGATGGGAGAATTAAGATAAGTCCATTTGCAGATGATCTGTGATAGGGATATCAGGCAGTCTCGTTTTTACTTCCATCATTTAAACAAAGAGAGGCAGTGGAGAGTCTGATATGTTCTCCCACTAATCGGTTTTTGAGATGACTTTCGTGCAAGTTCTATCCGAAAGGTGCATGTCATTAAAGTCCCTGCATTAGCCATTTACTACTTTGAAAAGTTATAATATGTTAGCCAGTATGAATTGCTATCAGTCACTCCTTTTGGGATGTACACAGTGACAATTGTTTAAAGGAATAGAGAATTGTCAAACGTGAACAGAAGTAGCACAGAATACAAGTTGAGGTGCCAGGAGGTATAGGTGACTGAAGGAGATGGTAAATTAACTTGGTCATTTATATATTGGCTTGCAGAAGACTTTCTAATTGGCACCTGTTTCTTGTACACATGTGTGGGTAAAAGAAACAATCTAGCCGTGACAAGTCCGGGTTCTTTTTAGTACATTAGTGATTGAAGAATAAGGACAATGTAGGTGCTGGCTTCAAGATGTTGTTGAAGATTTACCAAATTCTCTGTTAATCGAATGGCCAGTTCCATTGTAGTATATTAATGTCTGTCTTCTTTGCATCAAATTTTACAATGGACATGGCAAGGAGGCCACAATTGCAAAAGAAGCATTATTCACATAAAGATAAAAGTCGATTCCCCAACAATGAATAATCGTAAAACAGTAACGCAAAAGAGACCACTTTTAACAAACGGCAAGGCCTTGAAGAGCATAAGAAGGTATTGATGTAACGCACAAAAAAGAAGAAAAAAAAGAAGAAAAAACGAAGAAGAAAAAAAAGAAAAAAAAAAAAAAAGGAAATGGAATTGAGGAAACTAGCGATGTGCAGGTGGAAAAAAATAATGGCGACCAAGGCAAATATATATCACAAAGACGATCAGATTATCATTTCAGTCAATTTGACTTTTTTTTTTTTTCACAATACTGACTTTATGTGACGAGGGGAGTATTGAAGATTCATTCCACCTGTTTGTAGAACATCATAGAAGTTCCGCCAGGGGCCCTGGTTCAGGTGAAAAGGGCAGATCGTGATTACCTGTGTGACGAGGAAGATGGAGGGAGGTTTCGTGTTCTCCATGAAGATCGATGAACAAGTACTGGGGATTCTGACTTGCTGCCAGATGGGTTTCTTCCTGAATAGCTGGTGAACGGTGGTCGCCTAAGTTACCAGCAAGTACAACTTGGCTCCTTTCTGGTTCGGGTGGACTCCGTCTTTCAGTGTTCTGGGGTGGGCAAGGAGATTCGATGGCTGATGACGGACGCCTTGGGATACTCTTGAATAGTTCAGAGTTTATAACCGCGTTGTACGTTCTCGCGGTTTATGTTTATTTCGGGGTTGAAACAGGAGCACTTTACTGATCACAATGTGGATGTGATGCTCTTTAGCGATGGTTTTGATGCGTTCGCAAGAGTTTGCTAAGAGGATGCAAACGTCTTTTTAATGATTATCATTGAGACCACAATGAATAACTAATGCATAAATTCTGTATCCATTGACGACAAGCTTTGTCTCAGCGTGGGCCAGTAAGTCCTTTGTAGTGGGAGTTTTTTTGGAAATACGGTTTTGATAACCATAAGGATCGACCAAGTACGGGGGCATTTCCACACCGTTCAAAACAGATTCTTGAAGGACGGAGAAACAGTTGGGAGATCTTTCATTAACCTTTGTTCACTTTCCTTTCCCAAAGTGTGTCTTTTGTTGTTCGATTATGAGCGTCTGTGCGTAATGACGCTTTCATTGGAATTGACGACATGAGAAGTTCTGTTTTCTGTGTTCTAATCATTCTTTTTGGCTTTTAGTTTTGTTTACATCTGTGTATAGTTTATAAATATATATATACTATTAGATTTATATACTATATATATTTATATAATATATTTAGTGTGTCGGGTGTGTGTGTGTGTGTGTGTGTGTGTGTGTGTGTTTTGTGTATATGTGTGTGTGTCTGTGGTTTGTGCGTGATCCGCTTGAGTTTGCATGTACATATGGATAGGGTTCTGTGTTGTATTGTTTATTGCACCACCACTGCTGCACCACCCACCCCTTCCCCGTTATGCCCAGTTCTCGGCCCTTTACATCAATGTGATGATGAAAACATAACATACTTGCATATGTCTGTTCAACACAATGTGATTCATTTTCAACATTAACTGTGCAGGCTCCGCGGACAAAGCGTTTGTGTCAGCGTTTTCCGCACTTACCGCGAAACTTCGCTAGACAATTTGCTGCTGGTGACGCGGCAAAAAACTGAAGAAGAAGAAGAAAGAAGAAGAAGAAGATGAAAGAAAAAAATGAACATGAATAAAAACAAAAATAAAAAAGGAAAGAGTATCGAAGACAAAGAATCATGTATAAAAAATGAAAATGAAAATGAAATAAAACGACAAAGGAAACAAGCTCTCAATTGGGGTAGCCTTTATTTTTTTTTTTTTCCTTGTTGTTGTTTTTTCCAGTCACCGCCCCTTTGGTTTGAACATTGAGATGATAGCAACGACGACGACCAACAACCGAGTATCACTTCAGGTCCACACTACGAACAGTGACCGACTTCGAAACATTTCATTCCAAAACCCACCCGACACACCATTATTCACAAGCCGATCTTATGTACTGCCATCTTGCAAACCAGCGTTGCCACGACCCGAGAGAACGCCAGGGTATTCTAACACACTCTCGCCGCGTGAGGTCGTCTAATGAATACGCTGCTCTCGCCAGCTGCTGGGAGTCGTCGTCGATGAAACGTGCTCCCGATCCTCTGTCAAGTTTTCGCAAATTCGGAGGCGTTGCCGAGGTAAAGTTATCTCCTTCTGAGGTGACGACCCCACTTAGCTGTGTTGGCGTGGGATTCATGGAAAGGTGATGTGTTATCTTTTTAACGGTCTCGTGCAGTACATGGGGACAAGCGCTAGCGGCGTCGCTCTTCCCGCCTCTTCTTGTTTAAAGGCACACAAGGCAGATTCTTTACCTTTAAATACCCTCTAACTTGTTGTATCTTATCAACTGTGGGTTTTTTTTTTTTTTGTTTCGTTGGTGTTTTTTTTTTTTATCACCGATCTATGCTGTCCATGATCCTATTTCGGTTGCTAGGGCTGTTCAAGTGTGTAACTGTACAGAATTGTGGTTGATACTGAGCTAAGTAAGACAGTTAGCTACAGTTGACACCATCAGTCTTGCATGGGAGCTGCTTCTGTTAACACATAACATCTAACCCGTCAAAATAGTATCATTTAAAAAAAAGGACGAGAAGAAAAGAACGAATAAGCAACAACTAAAAAAGAAAGAAAAAAAAGAAAACGACTCGAGGCCTCGCGTGGTTCTTACCTTTCCTCCGTATTCCCCCCCCCCCCTCACCAACCCACCCTAACCCATCCACTTCCCCCATAATCCACCAATCCACTTCTATGCCCCTTTCACTCCTCTTCTCGTTCCTCTCCGACTGCTGTGGAACAATTCTTCAGTGTAAGCCCGCAAATGTTTAATAAAAAATTTAACCCCATGGAAGTAGTACCGTACTAATATACACACACAACCAAGCGGACGTTAGCCGGGGTTTCTTCTGTCGGTTTATACTACCACAAAACTGCATTCTTCGGCTTTGCCGCGGCACATTTGTGCGTGCGTGGACTTTACGTGCAATCTCGCTTGCGTGGATCTTTGTACGTCTTAGCCACAGTGAGTATAGAACGGTTGTTAATATCTATGATTAACTTTTATTGTTTACAGGTCAGGGTGCTTGCATAAGTGCAGTTGCTTTCATAATTATTTTGTACATTAACGTATGTCTTGTTCAATGTATATTTGTTCATATTACACTAATGTATTATGATGCTGAGGGAGAACTTGCACAATTTAGCGCATCCCTGATCTAGTCAGAATGAGCGGGACGAAAGGCACCTCTGGGCAAGCCCATTATTAATGGTTCTCTTTCACTGACTGACCAGATGGTCCTCATGGGGGTCCTGGTGAAGAACTTATTATTTACATTCATCGCCTTTTTATCATTCATGTTTCGTTCCTTCATCCCACCACCCCAAGCCTGTATAGTATGGTCCCTATCTGCCGCTAATAAAGGACTTTTCTTATTTATTCCTATATTTGATTTATATCGTATATATACAGACAGGGCCCAATTTTTTCCAGCAGGAATGTTTGCTAGGGGAAAGGGCCTTTAGGCAGTATTTACACAAACCAAATGTTACAAAGCATTCGATTTACAAGTTTTATGCAAGTGTTGGAAGACTCTTCCAAAAAACTGACCCCATTTCTTTTTGCTTTTATTGGGCACACGCTTGTTGCCTTGTCTGGCTCTTTTCTATTTTCACTAGGAAACAGCACTCATGAACATACGGCAACAGAAATTCTCAGCAACAGACACATTTACCGTAGTATGTTTGTTTGGAGTTTTCAAAACCAACCAAAGGTGCCAACTAGAAGCAAAGAACATTCATTTGAAAGGAGCTTAAAACAAGCTACATTTTTTGGAATTGTAGAAAATATAAAAAAGATTACCTCTTAAGACACAACGGGCTGAGGGCCAGTTTTGGACTGAATCCGAAAGGGACTAAATTACATCATACTAATAAATTCACAAGGCTAAGTACCGAGCACCTCTTTCCAGCAAACTTATGAGTAGCTTGGTGTTGCAAATGACTGCAAGAAATATTCAATTATAAACAAAGCTTGCTCTTATGTCTTAGATTGAAGAAATAGGGGGAGTAAGATTCTTTTCTGCATGGCTAGTTTATTCTGCCTAACTAACAGTAGTGCTGGAGGGGTAGAAATGGGGAAAAAATAATTAAATGGCTTCTCCAAAATGAGCCTTCAGCAAGCTTATAGTCTCTTATGGGGGTGACAATCTCAATGGGGAGGGAAAACTCACTTACACATAACTCCTGGTCAGACTACCGATATTTCTAAACCTGATTGTTTATCCTCAGTGGCAGCGGAAAATAGTGGTAATTTGATTGACTCCTCTGCCTTTTCGGTTTTAAGAAGAATGCTATCCGGAAAAAGGCTGGTGTGCATTACCGTAGTATGTTTGTTGAGTTTTGACAAAAAACAAACAAAAGGTGACACCTAAGAAGCAAAGATAGCAAAAGAAAATAATGAAGAGCAAAACAAGCACATTTTTCTTGTGAAGAGTAGCAAATATAAAATGATAACCTCTTAAGAAACAAGTGATGAGGGCTAGTTTTGGAATGATTCCGCAAGGGATAACATTTCAATCAACTAATAAATTCCTAGGTTAAGTACGAGCACCATTACAGAACTTACAGTGCAGCTGGTGTTAGCAATGACTGCAAGAAATATTCATATGCCCGGTATGGATTCAGTGAGTGTTGACAACACGCCTGCTGATTTCGGTTGGGAAAGGTTTCAGGTGAAGTAGCTTTGTATGTATGTGTACTGTAGGAGAGGTTTCAGGTGAAGGAGCTTGTATGTATGTGTCCTGTGGTGGGAGTATTATGCGCGCCGTGGACCAGACGGGCCACCAGTCTTCTTTTCTTGCATGTTGGCCATACCAGCTATGTAAAACACATTCGGTGACACTGGAGGTTCTTTCATAATGCTAATGTCGAATGGCGCTCTTCTCTGCTAGTTTACAGTAGTGCTTGTGTCTCGTTTTTGGCGTATATCATTCTATATGTGGCCTGTATCGTTAGTCTACAACAAAACAAAATAACCCTTCATAGACAATGGTTTTTTTTTTAATCAGTGATGTAATTACTCGTAACATGAACACACCAAATTTTTGTCGTTTCTCCATGAGGCAGTCTCTTAAAATTGAAAACAAAAACAAACAAAAAAACTTTGGTCTCGAAGATTTGGATGGTCGACAAACGGACGGTCTCGAAATAGAGATTCAACACCCCCACCCCCACACCAAACCCCGCCTCTCGGTTTACTGCGAAGCTTGGGGGGAAAATTTGGAGGTTATTTCATCCCACACCAAAACCCCGCCACTCTCTTTATTGCGAAAGATTGGGGGCAAAATATGGAGGTTCTCTTACTTCTAAAGCTCTTCTTTTCCTGAATCGATAAATGATTAGGTCTAAATCGACGACCGCTTATGGGCTACATTATTCCACATATTAGAGCAGCTCTGACCAGTACTAGGTTTCTTCCACAGTTTCAATGTATTTTTTAAGAAAAAATGGTGTCTATAGTTTACAATCGCCGATTGCAAATAAAGCTTATCGGTTCATGACAGCTGCGTTTGAGACACAGGGAAAGAAATAAGCTGAGAAATTTCATTTTGTTCAGCGTTTTTACTATACAGAGTAAGACTGATATCGCCAGTCAGAACAAATATGAGAAATGTCAAAGACAGTAAAGGTAAATATTTTTGAATTACGCTGTCAATGTCTTGCTCTCGATGAATGCTGTCGGTGATCTACCCTCGTGGCGGGTTAAAAACCGCAGCAGGTCGGTGTTTTGTCCCCCAGACCACACTACAGGTTGGGAAGGGGGCCCAAGCGGCGCTGGCTCATCTTTATCTCTCTATCTCTCTCTCTCTCTCTTCTCTCTCTCTCTCTCTCTCTCTCTCTCTCTCTCTCTCTACACACACTCCAACACACACTCGCCGCGCGGCGCTGCGACGCACGCATGCACACACGCAGGCAAGCAACCCACACCCTACATCCACACACACACACACTCCACACACACACACACAAACACACACTCACCACACAAACACACACACAACACACACACACACACACACACTGGATATGGCTCTTATTTTCTTCTTTTTTTTTCTTTCTTTTATTCTCTCTTTTTTGTGTTGTGGGTATGGAGAGGTGTGTGGTTGGTAGGGTGCGGGTAGTTGATGTTCGGTTTCGTTTAGGAATGCCGCTGTGATTTGACCGAGCTGTACCACACGGAGCTAAAGGAACAGACGTGGACAGAGAGTAAGAGTATACACGGATCTCAAACAGAAAACGAGACTGGGGGGGGGGGGGGGGGGGGGGGGGGGGGGGGGGGCTGTGAAACCTCGCAGGGCTCGGGGAGGCCGTATAGCGAAGGGAAAACTGTTTACTGTGGGAACATAGTGCTACGGAAACGGGAGCGCTTGGAACATGAATCTGTTAGATACGATGCAGTGGGGAACTTGGTGCCACACAAGAGATAGAAGGAACATGGAGATATTGAAAATATTCGCAGTGTGGAACATGGCGTATGGAAATTAGGGCAGTGGGAACTGGGCATATGGAATTAGGGCAGTGGGAACATGGAGTATGGGAAATTAGAGGCCGTGGGGAACATGGAGCAAGGGGAAATTAGGCAGTGGGGACCACTATAATAAAAATGGAGCAAGGGAGAAATTAGAGGCAGTGGGAACATGGAGTATGGAAATTTAGGGCAATGGAACTTTGAAGCTATGGAAATTAGGGCAGTGGGAACATGGATGCAATGGAAATTAGGCAATGGGTAACATGGAGAGCTATGGAAACTTAGGGGACGTGGAAATGGAGCAATGGAAATCAGGGGCGTGGGAACATGGAGCTATGGAAATTGGGCAATGGGACATGGAGCAATGGAAATTAGGGCAATAGGAACATGGCGCAATGGATATCAGGGCAATGGGAACATGGAGCAATGGAAATTAGGGCAATGGGAACATGAAGCTATGGAAATTAGGGCAATGGAAACATGGCGCAATGGAAATTAGGGCAATGGGAACATTGAGCTATGGAAATTAGGGCAATGGAAACATGGAGCTATGGAAATTAGGGCAATGGGAACATGGAGCTATGGAAATTAGGGGAGTGGGAACATGGAGCAATGGAAATCAGGGCAGTGGGAACATGGAGCTATGGAAATTAGGGCAATGGGAACATGGAGCAATGGAAATTAGGGCAATGGGAACATGGCGCAATGGAAATCAGGGCAATGGGAACATGGAGCAATGGAAATTAGGGCAATGGGAACATGAAGCTATGGAAATTAGGGCAATGGAAACATGGCGCAATGGAAATTAGGGCAATGGGAACATTGAGCTATGGAAATTAGGGCCAATGGAAACATGGAGCTATGGAAATTAGGGCAATGGGAAACATGGAGCTATGGAAATTAGGGCAATGGGAACATGGAGCTATGGAAACAGCGTTGTGGGAACATGGAGCTATGGAAAACAGCGTTGTGGGAACATGGAGCTATGGAAACAGCGTTGTGCGAACATGGAGCAATGGAAACAGCGTTGTGGGAACACAGAGCGATGGAACGTAGGCGCAGTGGGGACACGGAGCTATGGAAATAGGGTAACTGCAACATGGAGCAATAGAAAATAGCGCCGTGGGAATACGGAGCTATGGAAACGGCACAGTGGAAACATGGAGTTTTAGAATAACTGAGGTGTAGACATAACGTATTGGGAGCATGGAGCTACAGAAGCAGCATAGTAACAACACAGAGCTATACAAATAGCACAGTAGGAATCTGGAGCGATAGAGACAATACGGTGGAAACATGGTGCTACGGAATTAGCGCAGTGGGACTACTGAACATGAAGACAGCGCAGTAGAACATGGAACTATAGGAACTGCAGCGGTGCTAAAGAGCTAAGGAAGCAACAAAGTGAGGTATAAAAACAGCAGCAGGAACATAGGGCTATGGAGACGGTACATTCGGAATGTGGAGGTATAGAAATAAGTGCACTGTGAAACAAAAAGCTGTGACAGCATCACCGTGGAGTATTGACATTGCACAGAGGGAACAAAGAGCTATGACAGCATCACAGTGGAGTATAAACATTGCACAGAGGGAACAAAGAGCTATGACAGCATCACCGTGGAGTATAAACATTGCACAGAGGGAACAAAGAGCTATGCCTGCAGTACAGTGGAGTATGGACATTGCACAGAGGGAACAAAGAGCTATGATAGCATCACCGTGGAGTATAGACATTGCACAGAGGGAACAAAGAGCTATGCCTGCAGTACCGTGGAGTATAGACATTGCACAGAGGGAACAAAGAGCTATACCTGCAGTACAGTGGAGTATAGACATTGCACAGAGGAAAAAAGAGCTATGCAGCATCCCAGTGGAGTATAGACATTGCACAGAGGGAACAAAGAGCTATGACAGTTAACCAGTGGAGTATAGACATTGCACAGAGGGAACAAAGAGGTATGACAGCATCCCAGTGGAGTATAGACATTGCACAAGAGGGAACAAAGAGCTGTGACAGCATCCCAGTGGAGTATAGACATTGCACAGAGGGAACAAAGAGCTATGCCTGCAGTAGAGTAGAGTATAGACATTGCACAGAGGGAACAAAGAGCTATGACAGCATCACCATGGAGTATAGACATTGCACAGAGGGAACAAGAGCTATGATAGCATCCCAGTAGAGTATAGACATTGCACAGAGGGAACAAAGAGCTATGACAGCATCACCGTGGAGTATAAACATTGCACAGAGGGAACAAAGAGCTATGCCTGCAGTACAGTGGAGTATGGACATTGCACAGAGGGAACAAAGAGCTATGACAGCATCCCAGTGGAGTATAGACATTGCACAGAGGGAACAAAGAGCTATGATAGCATCACCGTGGAGTGTAGACATTGCACAGAGGGAACAAAGAGCTATGATAGCATCCCAGTAGAGTATAGACATTGCACAGAGGGAACAAAGAGCTATGACAGCATCCTAGTGGAGTATAGACATTGCACAGAGGGAACAAAGAGCTATGATAGCATCACCGTGGAGTATGACATTGCACAGAGGGAACAAAGAGCTATGCCTGCAGTACCGTGGAGTATAGACATTGCACAGAGGGAACAAAGAGCTATGCCTGCAGTACAGTGGAGTATAGACATTGCACAGAGGGAAAAAAGAGCTATGACACATCCCAGTGGAGTATAGACATTGCACAGAGGGAACAAAGAGCATGACAGTTAACCAGTGGAGTATAGACATTGCACAGAGGGAACAAAGAGGTATGACAGCATCCCAGTGGAGTATAGACATTGCACAGAGGGAACAAAGAGCTGTGACAGCATCCCAGTGGAGTATAGACATTGCACAGAGGGAACAAAGAGCTATGCCTGCAGTAGAGTAGAGTATAGACATTGCACAGAGGGAACAAAGAGCTATGACAGCATCACCATGGAGTATAGACATTGCACAGAGGGAACAAAGAGCTATGATAGCATCACCGTGGAGTATAGACATTGCACAGAGGGAAACAAAGAGCTATGACAGCATCACCTTGGAGTATAGACATTGCACAGAGGGAACAAAGAGCTATGCCTGCAGTACCGTGGAGTATAGACATTGCACAGAGGGAACAAAGAGCTATGACAGCATCACCGTGGAGTATAGACATTGCACAGAGGGAACAAAAGAGCTATGACAGCATCCCAGTGGAGTATAGACATTGCACAGAGGGAACAAAGAGCTATGCCTGCAGTACCGTGGAGTATAGACATTGCACAGAGGGAACAAAGAGCTATGACAGCATCACCGTGGAGTATAGACATTGCACAGAGGGAACAAAGAGCTATGACAGCATCACCGTGGAGTATAGACATTGCACAGAGGGAACAAAGAGCTATCACAGCATCACGTGGAGTATGACATTGCACAGAGGGAACAAAGAGCTATGACAGCATCCCAGTGGAGTATCGACATTGCACAGAGGGAACAAAGAGCTATGACAGCATCACCATGGAGTATAGACATTGCACAGAGGGAGCAAACAGCTATGCCTGCAGTACCGTGGAGTATAGACATTGCACAGAGGGAACAAAGAGCTATGATAGCATCACCGTGGAGTATAGACATTGCACAGGGGGAACAAAGAGCTATGATAGCATCCCAGTGGAGTATAGACATTGCAGAGAGGGAATAAAGAGCTATGACAGCATCCAGTGGAGTATAGACATTGCACAGAAGGAACAAAGAGCTATGACAGCATCCTAGTGGAGTATAGACATTGCACAGAGGGAACAAAGAGCTATGATAGCATCCCAGTGGAGTATAGACATTGCACAGAGGGAATAAAGAGCTATGACAGCATCCCAGTGGAGTATAGACATTGCACAGAAGGAACAAAGAGCTATGACAGCATCCCAGTGGAGTATAGACATTGCACAGAGGGAACAAAGAGCTATGACCAGCATCACCATGGAGTATAGACATTGCACAGAGGGAACAAAGAGCTATGATAGCATCACCGTGGAGTATAGACATTGCACAGAGGGAACAAAGAGCTATGCTAGCATCACCATTGAGTATAGACATTGCACAGAGGGAGCAAAGAGCTATGCCTGCAGTGCAGTGGAGTATGGACATTGCACAGAGGGAACAAAGAGCTATGACAGCATCCCAGTGGAGTATAGACATTGCACAGAGGGAACAAAGAGCTATGACAGCATCCCAGTGGAGTATAGACATTGCACAGAGGGAACAAAGAGCTATGACAGCATCACCGTGGAGTATAAACATTGCACAGAGGGAACAAAGAGCTATGCCTGCAGTACAGTGGAGTATAGACATTGCACAGAGGGAACAAAGAGCTATGACAGCATCACCATGGAGTATAGACATTGCACAGAGGGAACAAAGAGCTATGACAGCATCACCATGGAGTATAGACATTGCACAGAGGGAACAAAGAGTTATGATAGCATCACCATTGAGTATAGACATTGCACAGAGGGAACAAAGAGCTATGACAGCATCACCGTGGAGTATAGACATTGCACAGAGGGAACAAAGAGCTATGCCTGCAGTACCGTGGAGTAGAGACATTGCACAGAGGGAACAAAGAGCTATGCTGCAGTACAGTGGAGTATAGACATTGCACAGAGGGAACAAAGAGCTATGACAGCATCACATGGAGTATAGACATTGCACAGAGGGAACAAAGAGGTATGACAGCATCACCGTGGAGTATAGACATTGCACAGAGGGAACAAAGAGCTATAACAGCATCACCGTGGAGCATAGACATTGCACAGAGGGAACAAAGAGCTATGCCTGCAGTACGGTGGAAACATAGAGGTGTAGGGACAGCACACTGGAACCTGGGGCTATAGAAGCAGCACAGTGGGTACTTAGACCTATGGAAACAGCCCAGTGGGTACTTAGACCTATGGAAACAGCCCAGTGGGTACTTTGACCTATGGAACAGCACAGTGGGTACTTAGACCTATGGAAACAGCACAGTGGGTACTTAGACCTATGGAAACAGCACAGTGGGTACTTAGACCTATGGAAACAGCACAGTGGGTACTTAGACCTATGGAAACAGCACAGTGGGTACTTAGACCTATGGAAACAGCACAGTGGGTACTTAGACCTATGGAAACAGCACAGTGGGTACTTAGACCTATGGAAACAGCACAGTGGGTACTTAGACCTATGGAAACAGCACAGTGGGTACTTAAACCTATAGAAACAGCACAGTGGGTACTTAGACCTATGGAAACAGCACAGTGGGTACTTAGACCTATGGAAACAGCACAGTGGGTACTTTGACCTATGGAAACAGCACAGTGGGTACTTAGACCTATGGAAACTGCGCAGTTGGAATATGGAGACATGGAAACAACACGATGGGAACATGGAGACATACAAACAGCTCAGCGGTATCCTGCAGTTACGGACACACTACAGTGGGAACCTCGCTTTTTACGGAAACAACTCAGTTGAAAGATGGAACTACACAAACAGTGCAGTCAGATATTATGGAGCTCCAGAAACAGTGGGAACTTGGAGCCAGTGCAGTCAGATATTATGGAGCTCCAGAAACAGTGGGAACTTGGAGCCAGTGCAGTCAGATATTATGGAGCTCCAGAAACAGTGGGAACTTGGAGCCAGTGCAGTCAGATATTATGGAGCTCCAGAAACAGTTGGAACTTGGAGCCAGTGCAGTCAGATATTGTGGAGCTCCAGAAACAGTGGGAACTTGGAGCCAGTGCAGTCAGATATTGTGGAGCTCCAGAAACAGTGGGAACTTGGAGCCAGTGCAGTCAGATATTATGGAGCTCTAGAAACAGTGGGAACTTGGAGCCAGGAAAGCATTCAAGTGGGAGCATGGAGCAATGGAAACGATCCACTAGGAACGTACAGCTATGAAAACACGCAGTGGGCAACAGGAGCTATGGGAATGACGTAGTGGGATCCTGAAGCTATAGAAATAGTGCAGTGGGAACATGGAGCTATGGAAATAGCGCAGTGGGAATATGGAGCTATGGAAATAGCACTGTGGGAATATGCAGGTATTGGAAAAGCTCAATGGGATCAGGGAACTATGGACAAAAAGAACACTATAAACCTGAAGCTATAAAAACAGATCATGTCACCCACTACTGATTAAACTTCACTGGCTTCCTAATACACCTCGAATTAAATTCAAGATCACTTTGCTGGCTTTCCGTCGTTGTGGTGGACCTTTATCATCCTCTCTCTCCTCCCTCCTTCAGATCTGTCTGACATTCCCGCTCTCTGGGATCCAGTTCAGAAAAAGTGACAATATGTCCCCCAAATAATCTTAAATTAGCCAAAGATCATTCCACTACCAAGCTCCTGTTATCTGGAAATCTCTGCCACCCTCTCTAGACATATTCAAACCCTAAACAGCTTCAAAACCGAACTGAAGGCTTTCTCGCGCAAGTTTTTAATCAACTCAAAAACCTTAGAATACAATCCACTGGACTCAGTTGGTTTTGTTTGTTTACAGCTGTAAGATAGTCTAGTGTTTGCATGCATGCATGGATGATGCACTTTGAGCCTGTGTTATGGGGTACTGCACCATATGAAAGTAATGATGATAATGATAATAATTGTTATGATAATAATGATAGGAATGATAATAATGATAATAATCACCATAATAATCATAGTCATAATAATATCATAATGATGATGATGAATATGATGATGATGATGATGATGACGATGATGTTGATAATGGTGATGTTGATGATGATGATGATGATGATGATGATGATGATGATGATGATGATGATGATGATGATGATGACGACGATGATGATGACGACAACGATGATGATTAAACAGCACAGGGTATTTCCAATTGTAGAAACGATGCAGTGGGAACATGGTACTGTAGATGAAGCATAATGGGAACGTGAAGCGTAATGGGAACGTGGAGTTATGGAAACACTGCCATGGGATGCATGTAAATATGCAGCAGTATAATTTGGCTTGTATAGAGCATTACGATGGCGTAGGAAGCCATAGAATGTGGGAACATTGACTGATGTCATGTGCGAGGACAGAGTTACACAGTATAGGAGTTTAGAGGACCATTTAGGGCGATGGAGCCGCTCGTGCTGAGGGAGTGTGGAGCACTGACTGCAGTTCTGGATTGTATAACATAGGAACATGAAATTATGTGGCATCAGGATATGGCAGAATGACGACAGAGCTTTAGGAAAATATCAAGCTAAGTGAAACAAAATTAAAGAAACGTGGAGCTTTGCCAATACCAGTTTCGAAAACAAGGACATGCGGAGAGCATAGAACTGTTCGAGCATTACGTGTGGAAGAAATAAAAACATGTAACATATACATTTTCAACAATGTGAGAATGGGAATACAGCTTCGGAAACATGGAACAAATAAAAATATGGAACATATACATTTTCAACAATGTGACAGTGGGAATACAACATCGGAAACATGACATTGATTGGGAACCATTGAGAGTTCCCAAACGGAGAGTAAAGCGAATACAAAGCTGTAGAAATACACAACTGGGGAAAAAACATGTGTCATTGTATTTATATTGAGTATACGGAACAGCTTATCAAAACAGGTAGAACGGCAGGAATACAGAATTTTGATTATAGAGCTCGAGAACGATAACATAGAAACTTGCTTGTTGTATGTAGCACTTTGGGACAATAGAATAGTTAGAATATAGAGTGAGTGAGTTGGTGAGGATACAAAGCTTCAAGAATACAGGGACGATAGCATATCAAGATGAAGAAAGAAAGTATGGTAAGGGGAATAAAGAATTCATTAAAGAAAGAGGGTTGTAGAAATTTCACGTTTAGGTTATGTACCGTTGCGAAAATTAACATCAAGGACTGCAAAAAAAAGAGAATTCAACGCTTCGGTAACTATGTGTTCGGACATGAGTTAAGTGAAATACAGAATACAGAATATTGTAGCTCTAGGGATGTAGACAGAGATTTGTGAAAATATGTAGTTTTAAAATGTTGAGTACTATGAACATACGTCTAGGAATTAAGGGTTGTGGAAACATGGAGTTTTTATGTCTTTCTGTGAGTGTGTCCGGTTTTTTTTTTTTTTTTTTTTTTTTTTCTTCAAATTCTGCAGCAAGAAACTTCTGACTATTAAAATGCGATCGACTCAGAAATCTCTCATTTCTAAAGCCCACGTCTGTAAATGGGTATAGCCAAAAGCAAGTGTGGTCAACGTGAAGAAAAAGAAGAAAGAAGGAAGACGAGAAAGAAAGGAAAGAACGAGAAGAGACAAAGGAAAACAGAAAAAACGAGAGAGAAAGAAAGACAGAAGGAAAGACAGACGGTTAAAAACAGTAAAAAAAAACAAACGAACTAAAGACAGAACAACGGAACGAAAAAAAAAAGAAGAAAAAAGAAAGAAAGAAAGAAAGAAAGGAGATAAAAGAAAAGACAGAAAATAGAAAGGCAGGCTGGAAGCCAAAGAAAGAGAGACAGAAAGAAAAAGGAAGAAAGAGTGTGCAAAAAGAAAAAAAGAAAGAAGAGAGAGAAAGAAAAGACAAACCGACTGAGAGACGGTTTATGTACACCTCTGGCATATGGCTGTGGACATGATTATGACAAGATGGACTAACGGAGCGCTCGGAGATTGTGTGGGTTTGCCGTTTGCGATGGAATGGAATCGTGGCCTAACATACGTCAGCGTCTGACGTCCGATCTCGTGTCGGCTGTTGACCTCTGCTTGTTTTGACTGTCTGTCCGCCTGTCTGTCTGCCTGTCTGTCGGTCAGTCTGACTATTTTTCCGACCGCATTCTCTCTCCGGGCATAGATTTCACCCGAACGCTTATCTTGCTAGCTTCGAAGATGAACAATTAGTTCTCGGTCTGTGTTGATCTGTCTGTCTGTTTGTCTGTCTGTCTCTCTGACTCTCTCGTGCATGAAGGGTTAGGTACATGCACTCAAAGGTCTGAATGGACGTACGCATTCACATACGGACACAAGCAATCAAATTCAGACAGAAAGCGCGCTTTCGCGTGCGCGTGTGCACACAGACACACAGACATATGCACGCGCACGCGCGCGTGTGTGTGTGTGTGTTTTTCTGTGTAGGTGTGTGTGTGTATTGTGTGTGTGAGTGTGTGTGTGTGTGTGTGTGTGTGTGTGTGTGTGTGTGTGTGTGTGTGTGTGTGTGGCGCGCGCGCGGCGTGCGTGCGTGCGCGCGCGCGCGCGCCTTCATTTCCCTATTCATTCGATTATGTATCCATTGTATTAGTAATACATTTGATATTCGTATCACCCGTTGTCGTGGTACTCTTATTCATTTCCTGGTTTACTCGATTATGTATCCACTGTCCTATAATTGATTATGTATCCACTGTACTATAATTGATTAAGTATCCACTGTACTATAATTGATTATGTATCCACTGTACTATAATTGATTATGTATCCACTGTACTATAATTGATTATGTATCCACTGTACTATAATTGATTATGTATCCACTGTACTATAATTGATTGTAGTATCGCAAGTTGCTGTTGAATTCTTATCACTCGATTATGTATCCACTGTACTATAATTGATTGTAGTGTCGCAAGTTGCTGTTGAATTCTTATCACTCGATTATGTATCCACTGTACTATAATTGATTGTAGTATCGCAAGTTGCTGTTGAATTCTTATCACTATTACAACTGTTCCTGTTTAATCACATGAGCATTAAGAATTCTTATAATATCACCACTACAGATATTATTACCACTTTACCACCACTACCACTTTGATCACTGCTTCTACCATTAGCTCTACTGCTGCTGTCGCTGCTACTACTACTGATACTACTACTGCTATTGCTGCTGCTGCTGCTGCTGCTGCTGCTGCTGCTGCTGTTGCTGCTGAATACACCAGCAACCTAGGAACTGTCACTCTTCAGGGGAGAAGAGGAGCGAAGAAGGACAGGTTTGGAGGATAGAAGGAAAGGGGAGGGGGGAGGTGGCGGCAGTTGTGGGGTACACAGGAAAACAAAGTGAAATAAGCAGCCTAAACTCATTTTCTTGAAAATCTCGTCCAGACAGACGATGACAGGAACTTTCACCACGAAAGAGGCAGTATATCAAAGACACAGCAACATCGCCTCGGCCTTTTCCAAGTCCTGTGACAGGGTATGTTCAGCGTTAGGCCTGAGTGGTTTGAGATGGACACTGTCTCGATAACTACTCTGCCAGATAGAAGGTTAAGCTCCTGTTGTAAAACAACTTGGTGTCGGCATTTGAGCCACAGTCGTCACCCAGTGCACTGTCTCTGGATACCTTATTTAGGCCACGACGCGTGGAAGTGTTTAGGGTCCTTTCTAAAATAAACATTTTCTAGTTTTCTAGGAAGAGTCTATGTAGAGCCGTGAGAGCCTTTGACTGTTTTAGGTTTGAAAGCGCGTACTGCGGTACCTTCTCCTTAAAGGCCTGAACATCAACTCAACACCTGGGAGTCGCTTGCCCTGGACGGCCCAGCTGGCGAAACAGCCTCACAAAGGGTGCATGTACATCAGAGAAGAGACGCCACAGCAGAATCTGAGAGAAAGTGAGCCGCGCGCAAGGCCAGAGCTAACTCCACCTCACTGTAGCACCCACCCACATGTGTCCCACATGTGGGCGTTCCTTCCGGGCCCAGATTGGCCTCACCAGCACCTGCGGACCCACACTCAGCGATCTTCCATCTGAGATTGAAGTCATGGTTCATCTTCGAAATCGAAGGACGAACAACAACACCTCCCAGCGTTAGTTCTCGTTGTGGTCGAGCCTGCCACGACTGCGCTTTGCTTGCTCACGAGTTCCACCGGAAGCAGGAACTTGCCTGAAGGCCCAACTCCGAGATGTGCCGTGGATGCTGTCCCTTGAAGACTTCCAGACCCTGCATGTCTCAAAGGCTGTTCTGAATTCAAC
>CM031619.1:62165653-62175653 GCA_018398815.1 Conus ventricosus
TACATGTCAACAACTACCTGGAGAAAAAAATATTGCCTTGGAGCATAAACGCCAGCTTAAGTGTTACCAACCTGCTTTCGATTGCTCTATCCGTTTAACCTCAAACAAACACGTACAACTGTCGCAAGCTTGACTTCGAAGCGGCCTAAAGGACAAACATGGTCAGGGTCAAAAACTATGGACCCACCGGCGGTCGGTCTGGCGGGTTGAAAAAAACACACCACTGTGAAGAGTTCAACCTAATTAAGAAAAAAAGAAAAAAAAGGGTGCGTCTTTTCCTTTCGGCGCGTTTCTTGAACAGCGTGTACTTTTCAGCGCTGTTTTGTTGGTTTCTTTTTGTTCTCTCTCTCTCTCTCTCTCTCTCTCTCTCTCTCTCTCTCTCTCTGCTTATTTGTTTACTTATTTGTTTTATTTGCACCCCCTCCCTGCTATTCTGTTGCTAGTTTATCAGTGACATGCCTGATAACTCATTTAAGATTTTGCAATGGAATGCCAGATCTGTGTTCACGAACGAAGCATTTTTACGTCAGCATCTGGTAAATAACTGCTACAAAATATTGATTTTGCAATCACTAAATGTGTGCAAATCTAAATTACCAAAATTACCACACTTTTATTATCCCCCAGTGCACAATCGAGTTTTTGACACGAAGGAAAAAGTCAGCACTGCTATATATATCAGAGAAGGCACTGAATACTTAATACGACCATCACCTGCACCGTCTGATCTTGCAAACTTACATTCGTGCGCGGCCACAGTAAAAGTCAATAACAACATTGTTCTCAACATTGTGTCTGTATATCTGCCTAAAGGTCCAGACGAGAAAAATACTGAATGGTTACATACAATAGACAGCTCTAAGGAAAGATGGTTGATTGCCGGAGATTTTAATGCTCACGCTCCATTTTGGGACAAAGGTTGTTCATCCATAACAAGCAATCGTTTTCTTGAAAACGTGGTGGATTCTTCATTGTATTTGCTTAATGATGGGAGTATAACTAGGATTCCAGACATTCCCACTCATAGATCAAGCGCAATAGATCTGACAATGATTTCCCCCCAATTAGCTTTTGATTGCTTATGGCAAACTTTTCATGACACTCTTGGAAGTGATCATCTGCCCATCATAATGACAATTAATAAAACATACGACATAAAAAATTTGCCTGAAGACAAAATACCTAAGTACAATTATAAGTTTGCCAACTGGGATAAGTTCAAGGCTTTTCTTTCCTATAGACACATAGAGACTTTTTGTGAAGATGAAGAAAATGTAAATGATATGTATTCAAAATTCAACAAAATGATTCTCTTGGCCGCTGATGATTCAATACCAAAATGTCGAACTAATACTTCTCCAAAAACACTTCATACCGGCAATGTGTGGTGGACTAAGGATTGCGAAGAAGCTGTAGCCTTAAAGAAACTGAAATACAAAGAATATATTAAAAATAAAAGTGAAGAAAACCACCTAGAAATGAAAAAAGCTAAGTCACACTCTAATCGAACAATTGCAAAAGCAAAGCGGCTTTACTGGACAGCGTTTTGTGCTAAAGAAGTTTCTCATCATAAGGACCTTCAAAAAGTGTGGCAAAAATTTCAAACTATGAAAAAAGGGATAAATCTCCCAAGATATCCAGTTAATTTGGATAATAAAAAATTCTCAACCTCATCTGAAAAAGCAGAAGCATTCGCTAACATGTTTTCAAAGACAATGCGTCTAGAAAGTCTTCCACAAGATTGCATACAACCATAGGAAAAGGGAAGAAAAAAACAGAGATGTACGAAGAGCCAATTTCAAATAATGACCACTATATAAATGCCCCCATAACTAAATGCGAGTTAAACGACTCCATCTCCTTGATAGGTAATAAATCATCGTCAGTTGGATTGGACGCTGTTTCGAATGAAATGCTAAAACATTTACCAGATAATTATCTTTGTTTTTTATTGAAAATATTCCAACGGGTTTGGAATAATGGTGTAATGCCATCAATTTGGAAACAGTCTGTAATTATTCCCATTGTAAAGCAAGGAAAGTCCCCCACAAGTGTCCACAGTTACCGTCCTGTAGCTCTGACGTCTCATGTAGGAAAACTTATGGAAAGAATTATACTAAATAGGCTTATCTATTTTTGTGATAAAAATGAAATAATACCTGTTAATCAAGCAGGCTTCAGAAAAGGAAGATCAACAACTGACCACATTGTAAAATTAACAACACAAATTAAGCATCAATTTGCCAGGCGAAAGAGTACTCTGGCGACATTTTTTGATGTTAAAAAAGCCTTTGATAGCGTGTGGCATGCTAGATTGCTATATAAACTGAAGAAAATTGGCATATCTGGTAATTTTTATAACTACGTTAGAGAATTTTTATCAGAAAGAAGTTTGCAAGTCAGGGTAGAAAACACATACTCAAATTTTAAATCGCTAGAAATGGGCATTCCCCAAGGTTCCGTAATTGCTCCAATGTTATTTAATATTTTGTTACATGATCTCCCAAAGCACGTAACTAAAAACCGCTACCGTTGTGCAGTATGCTGATGATCTGTGTATGTGGATAAATGCTAGTCTAAGAAAAAACACGCCAAAAAGATCAATCAGCTATTACAAAAAAATATATCAGGCAGAGCTAAATAATCTTAGTAAGTACTTGTTTGAAAATGGACTGAAACTTTCCCATGAAAAAACGTATATAGTGTTATTTAATAATGGTGATGATCCCGTTGATCTGCCGTCTTTTAGACTTGATGGAATAACACTTCAGTATGTCCACTCAGTAAAATTCTTAGGAGTTTACTTCACATCTAAATTGACATGGAAAGTTCACATTGATTATCTCTTAAACCAGGCTAGGAAAAGTTTGAATTTTTTGAAAATCTTAAGCAAGCAAAGCTGGTGCCAGGATGTAAAAACATTGAAACATCTGGCAATATCACTCGTTCGTTCTAAGCTATCGTATGCTCAAGAAGCTTTCTTTTGTGCTCCTAAATATTTGTTGCAAAAACTGCAAAGTGTTGATAGCAAGGCTTTTAAATTATGCTTGGGAATCCCTGTACATGCTTCTACAGTAGGGACATATTCGGAAATTGATGTTTTGCCTTTAAACGAATACAGAACACTCACTTTGGCAAAATATGTTGTGAAATGTACAGCTTTGAAAGGTGTAAATGAAACAGAAATCGCTTTAAATCCATCTACTGATTACCCCAAACGAGCGAAAAAACATTTCCTGCTTGTCTACTGTTGGCTCGTACTCTGCCCATTTGTTGCAGAAAACTGATTTGACTCCCGACTCTTTGGCAAAGATTTCTCATACTGATCCAATCCCAAGCTGGGAAAGAAACAGGGCAAAATTTGACCTTAATCACACTGATGCTAAAAAAGCTGAACATCCGCATATCTTGTCATATTCAGCAAAGATGCATATGCAAAGCAAGTATCCTAACCATCTTAAGGTATATACTGATGGATCATTGACAAATAACAAGAACGCTGGATCCGCTTTTGTTATTCCATCACTTAAAGTAGATAAAGCGTATTCAATAGGAAAAAATCGATCTATCTTAGTCGCCGAAATGATAGCTATACTAATGGCTTTGACATATTTAATTGATTTACCGCAATCAATCTTGCAAGTATTGTTATGTGTCGACTCAATGTCAGTACTACAATCTATCAGGTTTTTCAGTTCTAATTCTGAAAACTTTGTTTTAAAGGAAGTATGTCATTTAATTCATATTTTGATGTGCAAAGGGACCGATTTAACTTTTTTCTGGGTCCCTTCCCACTGTGGAATTTGGGGCAATGAATTTGCTGACAGATCTGCCAAAAAAGGAGCCAAAACTAAAATGAGTGCACAGTCACTTTCTGTCCCTTGACTTTACAAGAGTGTCATCAAGTTTTAAAACAAGTGGCTTGGGACGTTTTTAGAAACAACCAGAACATCCCCTATTTGCGGGTTAATGCTCGAAATAGCCATGTTCTCAGCTTTGATCAGGTTGAAGGCATTGAACACCTGCAGGTTCGTGATATGTATCAGTACAGAAACTTTGTTTCAGTATTTTATAGACTGAAACTTGACGCATTCAGAACGAAATATAGTGCAGGAACAAAATGCATATGTGGTAAGGCAAACGTGTCGAGAGCCCACGTTTTATTTGATTGTGTGACTCTTAAGGCATACTTACCATGTTTATTAGGCATGACAGTGACTGATGTTTTTTTTCTGATATTGATTTTGCTTTCAAAGTTACCTTTTGTTTAATATGTAGTCCTGTTAGATATTTGCTATAATGTTATAAGTAGTAAATATTCCATGTTTTGCGTGCACTTCCACACACCTATGCATCACACACATACCCTTTCTCTCTCTCTCTCTCTCTCTCTCTCTCTCTCTCTCTCTCTCTCTCTCTCTCTGTCTCTCTCTCTCTCGTCTAATATCACACAATTTTGTGAAAAAGACGTAAAAATGAAAGTACTACTACTACACACACAGGCAAGCAAGTAACCAAAAACCGATGTACACACACACACACACACACACACACACACACACACACACACACACACACACACACACACACACACACACACACACATACACACACACACGCACACACACACACACACACACACACACACACACACACACACACACACACACACATACACACACACGCGCGAGCGCGCGTGCACGCACGCACGCACGCACACATACACACACACACACACACACACACACACACCACACACACACACACACACAAACACACCACACACTCACTCACGTGTGTGTGTATGCGTGCGTACGTAAACATTATTGTTGATATTATTACCATCATTTTAGAAACGCTTCAGTGAGAGACGTAAAAATATAACAATCAGTTGATTCAAGCAACTTTCTAATTAAACGAGCATACAAAGAAAACGTTGCATTCAAAATTTGAACAGTGCTGTGGTTGTTTTTGCTGCCCTCGTTAGGATTCCTAGTTTGGATCCCACATTGCTAAAGATGAATCCCAAGCAAGTGAAGTGACGAAGAGTTTCTAACCTCTGACAATGGATAGTCATATCGGTACTGAAGGCAGTTTACGGCTGGTCATCATTTGGTCTTCTCTGCGCTGATTTCCATGCCATACCCTGACGATGTTTGATCCTGTTGTTCCAGCACGTTTGGCGAGTTCTTGTTCTGCCAGACCATCGATGTCGTCTGCAAACCGAGGGTGTGTGATGGCTTTTCCTCCAGTGCTGACTGTCTGGCATGACCTTCGAGTATATTAGTCATAATGGGTTTTTAGGAATAATATTTCAAAAGTTAGGGAGATAAAGGGCAGTCCCTGACGAACGCAAACTGAAGTATGGAGCCATTTTCCAACAGCACCGTGTACGAACGCTACAATAGTCGCTTGGGAGTACAGCGGGTGGAGGATGTTGATAAGCTTCTGTCCAATGATCAATGCCTTCACGGCGGCCCATAGTGTCTCCTGAGAGACTCTTCTCTCCTTTCTTGAAGTCTATGAAGACGCGGTAGAACTCCCTGCGATGCTGGAGGTGTTTTCGCATAAGGTACGGAGGTTAAGGATCTATTTGGTGGATGAGCGGAATCCAGCCAGCCTGTTCTTCAGCAATGATGGTGTTTGTGGCTGGAATCTATTCAGAATGACTTTGAACTTTACTTTGCTGACGTGGCTAATCAAGCTGATGGGGGAGGGGGGGGGGGGGGGTATTCTGGCAGAGTTGGAGATTTCCTTTCTGGAGAAAGGTGACAGTTAGTGACAGAGTCCATGACGTGGGCCAGCTTTTGTTGCAGATGACACAACGACTGTGTGATCCGCAGGAACTAGAGTGTCATGGCCCCAGTGTAGGCCATGGTTTGGTTATTGTAATGTTTTTGTTGTTGTGATTGTTTGCCTATAAAGATGAAATGAAATGGCCATTTTTAGAGTTTTGGGTAGACAGTGAGTGGGATTCACTGAAAGTGAATACTGTCCCTGGTGTAGGAAAACAAGAGAGTGGAACTCAGGGGTGTTAACCTGCTGAGGCGACTGGATTAGAAATCGTCATTCATTGCTGCACTGGTCGAGCTGTCAGAAGAGAAGACAGCAAATATTTGTAATTGTAACTAGGCTTGACCTAGACAGGGGTTAAGCCCCAACTGAAATATGTAGGCTGCGGTATTGGGCTGGATGCCAGACCTAAGTACACTTAGGGTAAGTGGATATGTGGATCCAGTTTTGATTAATTGTATAATTCGGCATTCTTTTGTTTTGATATCGAAATTGAAAACTCCTGATCCACATATCTGGTAGGTAGGTTGTCGATCGAGAGTTCAATGAAAATCGGTGAGTACCTTTTTATATAATTTTCATTCATAAGTCGTCTGTATTACAGGACCGTATATTGGGAGATGTTGGAGTCCTGAAACAAGACAGAAAGCAGCCAGTCGCCCAGTTCAGGGGAAACACTGACGGGAGTCTGATGGATCAGTAACCTTGGAAGATTTTGTTACCCCGCAGTATTAGGTTGATTTTTATTTGTTACCCCGTTGTACTGGGAGAAGTTTAATTGTTACCCCCCGCTGTGTCGGGAAGACTTTAATGGGTATCCTGCTGTGCCGGGAAGGATTTCCGAGTGGAATCCAGTATACCTGAGAGAAGAAGAAAAAACCTCCAGATCAGAAGGTTGCGTGTTCGAATCACGTCGGGTCACCACTGTCACAATGGCCGTGCCTCGTCCACATGCACGCAATCGCATACACCCGCACACGAGACTCGACCTCTCTGGGCACAACCGCAATCTGACTTCAATCACACAAATATCACTATAAAGATTTCATGAAAATTTCTCCCCCCTGGCCAACAACCTCAGCGGGGTTTTTATTTCTTTCTTTTTTTTTTTCCAAAGTATATTCAAGTATATTAACCCCTCACATCAATCTTGCACGTCATTTCAGCCAATACATATTCTTTTGCTTCCACTTTTTCTTTCACTTTTGCGAGCTACAGGAATCCATAACTTTGGGTGGTCCATATATTGACTCATATCCCAAAGATTCAAAATTATACATTTTTTTCTTCTTCTCTCAGGTATACTGGATTCCACTCGGAAATCCTTCCCGGCACAGCGGGATACCCATTAAAGTCTTCCCGACACAGCGGGGTAACAATTAAACTTCTCCCAGTACAACGGGGTAACAAATAAAAATCAACCCAATACTGCGGGTAACAAAATCTTCCAAGGTTACTGATCCATCAGACTCCCGTCAGTATTTCCCCTGAACTGGGCGACTGGCTGCTTTCTGTCTTGTTTCAGGACTCCAACATCTCCCAATATACGGTCCTGTAATACAGACGACTTATGAATGAAAATTATATAAAAAGGTACTCACCGATTTTCATCGAACTCTCGAACGACAACCTACCTACCAGATATGTGGATCAGGAGTTTTCAATTTCGATATCAAAACAAAAGAATGCCGAATTATATAATTAATCAAAACTGGATCCACATATCCACTTACGCTAAGTGTACTTAGGTCTGGCATCCAGCCCAATACCGCAGCCTACATATTTCAGTTGGGGCTTAACCCCTGTCTAGGTCAAGCCTAGTTACAAGAAGAGGAGCGAAGAAGGACAGGTTTGGAGGAGAGAAGGAAAGGGGGATGGGAGGTGGCGGCAGTTGTGGGGTACACAGGAAAACAAAGTGAAATAAGCAGCCTAAACTCATTTTCTTGAAAATCTCGTCAAGACAGACGATGACAGGAACTTTCACCACGAAAGAGGCAGTATATCAAAGACACAGCAACATCGCCTCGGCCTTTTCCAAGTCCTGTGACAGGGTATGTTCAGCGTTAGGCCTGAGTGGTTTGAGATGAACACTGTCTCGATAACTACTCTGCCAGATAGAAGGTTAAGCTCCTGTTGTAAAACAACTTGGTGTCGGCGTTTGAGCCACAGTCGTCACCCAGTGCACTGTCTCTGGATACCTTATTTAGGCCACGACGCGTGGAAGTGTTTAGGGTCCTTTCTAAAATTGAACATTTTCTAGTTTTCTCGGAAGAGTCTGTGTAGAGCCGTGAGAGCCTTTGACCTGTTTGAGGTTTGAAAGCGCGTACTGCGGTACCTTCTCCCTTAAAGGCCTGAACATCAACCTCAACACCTGGGAGTCGCTTGCCCTGGACGGCCCAGCCTGGCGAAACAGCCTCACAAAGGGTGCATGTACATCAGAGAAGAGACGCACAGCAGAAGCTGAGAGAAAGTGAGCCACGCGCAAGGCCAGAGCTAACTCCACCTCCACTGTAGCACCCACTCACATGTGTCCCACATGTGGGCGTTCCTTCCGGGCCCAGATTGGCCTCACCAGCCACCTGCGGACCCACACTCAGCGATCTTCCATCTGAGATTGAAGTCATGGTCATCTTCGAAATCGAAGGACGAACACCAACACCTCCCAGCGTTAGTTCTCGTTGTGGTCGAGCCTGCCACGACTGCGCTTTGCTTGCTCACGTGTTCCACCGGAAGCAGGAACTTGCCTGAAGGCCCAACTCCAAGATGTGCCGTGGATGCTGTCCCTTGAAGACTTCCAGACCCCCTGCATGTCTCAAAGGCTGTTCTTAATTCAACGAACCGTGGGTTCGCGATTCTACATTGCGAATCAACGACGAACCATGGTTCTCCTTTAACCGACACTCACAATCTTCGATTTAGTTCGCAGTGTATTGTACAATGAACTAAGAACTAATTCTTCATTAAAATTCGAACGATCTTTTTCTCAAGGGAGGGAATAAAACCTACTCGCTGAAACTCGACCGAGAGATAATTATGTTGTTGTTGTTGCTGTTGTTGTTGTTGTTGTTGTTGTCGTACCCTGGCTAAAAGACTCCAGGGATCATCCAAACAGCTGAAGTACTTGAACACTATGGTAAAAATGCATCAGCTGAGGAGGAGAACATTTCGTGTGTGACCGATTTTTAGTTACCCCGCCACATGGGCAGCCACACTCCGGCTTCGGGGGATTTCGGAAACTGATAATGTTATGATAGGAGCTTGTCACGACTGAAGACAATCCCTGCATCCCCTGAGCATAACAACATTTTGATGTAGCCTTCCTGGTGTTCTAGCCTATGTCAATTGGTCTGACACACCCTTAAGCCATGACGGGGACGGAGAGATATGATTAAGGTTACTGAACTCGAAACTATTTTGAACTGGCTATGGAAGTTACTGAACTCGAAACTATTTTGAATTGGCTGTGGAGTCGATTTAAGCATCTTATGTACCCGAAATTTAAGCTACTTATTTCCACAGGATTTGTGAACATGCCTATTTCGGCTGTACGGAATGAGAGCGTTATCAAATGTAGAATAAGAATATCGATCAACCAACGACAAACTGATTTTAATTACTGGAGTGTTGACAGAAATTGATTTCCATTATAGGAGAGGTTTCATAGGATTACTTCCCTTTCCGCGAACCCAAACAGTTCACAGAACATTTTGAGTGACCCGTTTCTTCACCGCGAATCTATGTTCGGCGAGGTTAGCGAATTTCACTCGAATCGCAACCTGAAAATCGAGCGATGAAGAAAAAGACTAGATCGCCAAGCTCGTGATGGAGACGAACAAGGTTCGCAATCTCGCCAAGCTCGTGATGGAGACGAACAAGGTTCGCAATCTCGCCAAGCTCGTGATGGAGACGAACAAGGTTCGCAATCTCGTCAAGCTCGTGATCGAGACGAACAAGGTTCGCAATCTCGCCAAGCTCGTGATGGAGACGAACAAGGTTCGCAATCTCGCCAAGCTCGTGATGGAGACGAACAAGGTTCGCAATCTCGCCAAGCTCGTGATGGAGACGAACAAGGTTCGCAATCTCGCCAAGCTCGTGATGGAGACGAACAAGGTTCGCAATCTCGCCAAGCTCGTGATCGAGACGAACAAAGTTCGCAATCTAAAAGTTCGCTCAAACAACAAAGGACGAGGGGAAGAGGCACAGCATC
>CM031619.1:62180653-62183153 GCA_018398815.1 Conus ventricosus
CTGCCTTCAGTCTCCATCAGGGAACACTTCTTCATCGTGTCCAAGGAAATGCGGCTTTGGTTACAGGCACGGCATTCTGCGACCAGCCGCGATGCCAGTGTTGCAGGCCTTGGGACCAGAGGCTTTGCTACCAGACGACAACGCCAGATCGCTCAGAGATCATGTCGTCAACGACTCTGTGCAGCAGCAGCAAGTGATGAGGATGGAGTGACCAGCTCGCTCCCCGGAATTAAACCCGACAGAGCATCTGTGGGCTGTCTGCTGAGTTGAATCTGAGCCAACCACCCACCAGCAGCTGACTTTGTGACGGATTCTTTCGATTCCTCCAGCCAGAGTGGTGGGTGACCCAACAGATTACTCAAGAAGCTGGTCATGTTTATGAGACAACACTGCTTAGAAGTCTTCGACGCAGATTGCAGCCACATTCACTGTTGACACGGTTGATCGCAAACGTTGTTTCCTATGATGTTTGTAACCGTTGATGTGACCATTAATATGAAATTTTCTGAATTATTAATCAATTCTTGCCAGAGAAATTGTCACTGACTGATCGATCAAGGAATTAGTTGAAGTATCATCAATTTATACATATGTATCTGTTTTGTTTTTAAAATACTGAATGAAATAATAAGTGGCATTGAATGAACGTGGTAAACCAAATTTCTAAGGGTTAGTACTTTTCTTTCATATTTTCTTTTTTTATGTTTACCTTTTACCCTCGCCGTTTAATGTCTAAAATGTTTAGGTGAATAGCGACTGTTTGGAAAATGTACCGATTAGTCTTCATATGTCGTGTGGAATTGCCTGTTGTGTCCTTTCCCTGTTTCTTTTTTTTCCTTCTTGTTCGATTGCTTTTGTTTGTGCCATGCTGGCAATTTAACTGCCGATCAATGTACTGTATTCAATGACAACAGAATACAAAAATATCAGAAGGCTTCATCGGTAGCTGTTTTTTTTAATCAATACACTTTAAAAATCACACACCCACACCTATACCCCCCCCCCCCCCCCCCCCACACACACACACACACACTCACACAGGCGCGCGCGCACACCACACACACACGCATACACGCACACGCAATCACGCACGAACGCACGCACGTACGCACACACACGCACACATGTGCGCGCGCGCATCTCTCTCTCTCTCTCTCTCTCTCTCTCTCTCTCTCTCTTTCTCTCTCTTCAATTTTCATTTAAAAAAATGACATCCAGATCATGATTTTGGCCCAAACCTGGTGGGAAAAAGTGGTGGCGACGCACGGTGTTCCGATATCACCCCTTCAGATACTGCATCAAATCGTTCCCCTCGTTCCCCAAGAGGTAGCGGACTGGTGGTCATATATCGTTCATGTTTCTCTTCTCAAGTCTCCTTCAACACCCCTTTTTCGTTTGACCACCCTCACTTTGAGCTTGTCCACGTCTCCCTCTCTTTGCCCCCACCTGACTGTCGAGTTTTTCTGCATGGACCGACCTCCAGCAGGCCGCACGAACAGACAGACAGACAGACACACAGACAGACACACAGACAAGAACTTGCTTAGAAATTTCACGACCCGCTTGAATACTGTAACCCTCTTGCTGATTTACGAGGGGACTTTACCGTTCACTGTGGTTAGCTACTCCAAGCTACTAACTGTCAGAGCAGTGGACCACTTGACCGCATTTGACCTTAACCCAGGATGTCGGACAAGTCACGCACGTGAAGAGCCACACCCTGAAGTGGCTGGTGCAAAGGAGACGACAGACGGCCAGGAAAACTGCGCTATCTCATGATCTCACCTCTGATCGCTTTTGTGTAGCCGTCCCTTTTGACATCAGCTTTCCACACACACCCACATCCAGCCCACATTACGCTCGAGCAACGTTCAGGCCGCAGAGTGCAGAGCTCTGAAGCAGGACCACACCACCTGTCTGTCCATCCTGACGCCCTCCACTCTCAGTGCTACAGCTCTGGATTCAGCCATGACCAGCAGGCGGCACGACCACCACGCCCCAGCCACCAGCCACCAGCCGTATGTCATCAGTCAGGTGCGATCCCTGACACAGCGCGGCTGCTGAACAAGCCCTGGCTACTAACCAACGCAAACACAAAATGGAAAGATTGGTGT
Source organism: Conus ventricosus (assembly GCA_018398815.1). Taxonomy (NCBI): domain Eukaryota; kingdom Metazoa; phylum Mollusca; class Gastropoda; order Neogastropoda; family Conidae; genus Conus; species Conus ventricosus. Next base: position 62,182,768 of record CM031619.1, read on the forward strand.
GCAAATCTGAGCTGTCTGTACACAAACAATTGTTTAATCATGTCCAAAAAAAAAAAAAAAAAAAAAATTCATCATGCTCAATCAACATGATTATCATTGTGACAAGATGAAAGAGTTTCTCATATGCTCGTCTTTTTCAGGTAGTTCACCAGTTACGTGACCTGAGGAAATCATTGCCACTTCCTACCATTTTTCCATTATATCAACTTCCAAACGGTTTTCTGGGGACTAAATCAGTACCATTAGAAACAATATTGACTCAGCCTTTCCTCGTTTGTCTGCTTTCACTGAAGCCCTTTTTAACAGTCAGCCTTTCGTTCAGTTCACTCCTACGACTCGAGATAAAGAAAAATCGCGCATTTCTCTCTTCTGCACCAAAAACAGGC
>CM031619.1:62188153-62198153 GCA_018398815.1 Conus ventricosus
CACAGGGAGCAGTCAATGTCAAGTCGTCAAGAGGCAACCCACCGGAGGAGACACTGCACTGCTGCCGAGTCAGTTCGGTGGTGTTCAGTGGCGCCTGTTCTGATCCAACATACGCAGGACACCACCTACTAAGCCCCCTACTGACGACAATAATTCCTTAGTCGCGGAGCCGGCGTGAGTGAGGTCTTCCTCTGGAGGGCGAAACCACGTCAGTCCAACGACAGCCCCCATGGACTCGCCACCGAAGTGACTCAGCAGCAGTGCAGTGTCTCCTCCAGTGGGTTGCCTCTTGACGACTTGACATTGACTGCTCCCTGTGGATTGCCGGTGCCGGGGCTGCGGCGGGACCGACCGGGCTGTGGCCTCGGGGTGTCGGAATGAGCGGCGTAGGTGCACTGCCACTGAGGTGGCACAGAAGTTAGGACAGAAAAAAAAATGCTTTAAAATCTTGTCTCATAAAGTTTTAAATCAAACGAAACATATTTCTCTCTTTCAGGAGCTCAAAAACCACATCTGGTGGAGCATCTCTGTGTAAGGTATTCACGGAGTCTAACGGTCAAATGTTGATGTATGACAGTACTAGGAGTCAAAACACTCTATAAGAACATGTTTTATAGGTAGAAGTGTATCACATGAAGTGCATCACGGATCTCCTTCACCTTTTTAAAGATACGAGTGGATGCAAAAGGATAAAATCGCCAACGCCAAATTCCAGCAACATTGCCGACGACAATATGAATCGAGTACAGGGGACATTACTCTTCAAAAACATCAAACAACATCCTACCAACATTTCCACCCACCACAAAGGAACCTCTGCCTAACAATTCATCGGAGTCCTTTTTTATCCCTATATAATAATAAAGGTACATTTAGAGTAAGGGGGTCCTCTTTTGGACAGTTCAAAAAGCGTAGGATCTGTATTTTTCGTCTCACTTGAAATGATATCTTTCTTTACCTTTGCAAAGAAAGTTTTTCTTTTCTTTTCAACGAGCAGTTTACAAAAACAGCGCAACTTAGTTCACAATGTACAAGTGACGCGAATGTATCGAAACTGAATCGTAATACATAACTGACACCAAAATTTCATAATGTGTTTATTTCTTTGTTTTTACATCATAGAAGGAGCCAACGGTGTGTTAAATGAGCTGGACAACGAAACCAAATGACGTGTAACTGGATGGACTCATCACGGAGCGGCAAACCTGGTGTTTTAGATAGACATGCTCTGGAAGAAAGAAGCTGTTCTGGTCCGGTCCAAGTCGACAGTAGCAGGATGTTCATAAAGACTGTGGCTGGAACTGGCAACGCCTTCCACAAACGGACGCTCACTGAGCGCCGACTAAGCGACTCGGCGATTATTTTCTTCAGCAAGGAAGCTCAGTCTGTGGTGTTCTGCCCATGCTGGATCAGCACATCCACCGCTGGATACTGCCAGAGCGACTCGGCAGAAATGCAATGCCTCCATTGGCGGCTGAGCCGATGAAGACCTACTGTTGGTTGCTCTCTATGGACTACCGATGTTGGGGCTGCGACTGAACGAGCATGCTGTGTAGGAGTGGCCGGAGTGAGAGGCATGGCAGTGACGCTACTGCAAGTGTATAGAGAAGGACGCTGCGTGAAAAAAAGTACATCTTTAGAACGCTTTCATCGTCACAGCAGCCTCATGGCTCCTCGTGAGAACGCCATTTGTGTCATCAATTGTGGAACAAACCTGCCGGATTGCCCCGAGTTTGTTTGTTGGGTAGTTGATGACAGTACATCTGTGGGTGCCACCCGCACCTTTGTCTGTATCATTTCCTTCTTGTCTCCTGGCCCCACGAGTATGATGTGGCTCAACTTTTGTCCGCGTGCGTATTTTTGTGTAAGGTTTCCTCTCGTTTATTTGGATGGTTCATAGAATAGTGGTTTGGTGTGTCATATTTCACACGATGAATAAATGACAGCAACTGGTTCAGTGGTTCGAAAGTTACGGCCTCGTAAATCTAGCTCTCTTCACGGGACACGGATGGTCTCCGGCTGCTCTCAGCTTAGGGATGGCTGGTCATGAGAGGGAGGGACGATGGGTGAGGGGTTGGTGGTGGACGGTCTTTCTTTGAGGGGGGGGGGGGGGGGGGGGGGGGGGGGGGGGGGGAGGGGGGGGGCGCTGCACATTGGGGCGACTTTTAATCGATTTTCGTTCCCGCAACTATACACTTCTGGCGCGACTATTGTAGGAAACCCTTACAGAACCCCTATCGTTAGCCAGCTTCGAAGTCAGCCCCCCCCCCCCCTCCCCCCGCTCACTGATTGATGAGTGGATAAAAGATCTAGAACAGGATAAACGTATCATCATCATAATCATCATCATCATCGTCATCTTGAGTCCTTGCACAGCGCATATACTACCTTAGAGACCGAGCTCTGAACGCTTTACAGTTCACGCTCTCGTTTACACCACGGGCTGCCTGCCTAGGTGGAGCCGACGGAAGAGCTGCCTGCTGTCGCTACATTAAGTCATTTCCCGTGTCCTTCAGTCAACGCTCAATCCGTAACTCACTTTTCTTCCTTCCTTCTTCCAATTTTCCTCGCAGGGTGCATGCTATTTTATCATGTGTCATCTATACCAACGGTCCAAATAATCTTCTCTTCGAAAGTTGGTGAAGGGATTTTAAGTGTGCGCCAGATGTTATGCGTGCCTTCATACACGGAAAATTGATTTATATAGTCTTCATTTGATGGACTTTCCGAGAAATGGAGTCAGAGCCAATGTTAACTCCGAAGGAAAAATCCCCCTGTATTGAAACGGCCGGGCGGTGATTCGAACCCGCAACTCCAGAATCACCCAGATTACGACTCCGGAGCTCTGCCAACAGACTCACAAAAATAATGTTTGAAGAACTATGAGTTTCTTCACACGATGTTGGAAGTTTTGGTTCGCATTTTCTCCTCGCTCTATGCATAGCTTGTCCAGCCGGTCTCACATCTGGCTGTACAGCTCACTGTCATTGCTCGTTTGGTCAGTTCTGTGCCGATCATCAGGCCTGGTCTTTGGGTCCAGGTTTTCTGTAGCTTTCCCCTTACTAGTTCAGGGCACTGAGAGTCGCTGCATCCTGTCATCAACAGGTGCGTGATTCTGATCTTCCATTTTGATGCTCTCTCCATAGCCTCACGATTTGAGTCCTTCACGACAGCTTATAAAAAGTCCAAAGGTAAAAAAAAAAGAAAGAAAATCCAAGGATAGCCCACACCTAATTAATATTCTGTGGCACAAACAAGCCTTCGAAAAGATATTTCTAACGAGAGCGCTCATGAATATCAGCAAGAGTCGCACAAAATGTAAAACCCGCAAACTTTGAGTCTAGCAAATGACCCGCACGTCCACGCCAGTCATCCATAAAATATAAATATCCATACCCTCCCATTCAGTTTCAGTTTCAATTTCCTCAAAGAGGTTGTCACTGCGTGCGGACATAGTCCATATACGCTACACCTAATCCGCTAAGTTTTGAGACCACGCTACTACGTCTGATTTAAAGCTGATGGATCAACGAACTAAAGACTAAGATGAGAGAATTCAAGAAGAGGGTCTCATGACAAGGACTTAGCTGATGTTTGACCAAAGACTGTACGCCCTACGTCCGTAGGGCGAACTATCTTTGGTCTGACCTACGCATTAGCCCAACGCGCTGGTTAGACTTTCTCTCCCTTTCTTTGTGAGGTCAGAGCTGAGAGGTCGGGTTGCACCAACAAAGTACTGGCATTAGAGGGGGGAGAGAAGAGAGAGAGAGAGAGAGAGAGAGAGAGATAGAGAGAGAGAGAGACAGAGACAGAGACAGAGACAGAGACACAGAGAGAGAGAGACAGAGACACAGAGAGACAGAGAGAGAGAGAGAGACAGAGACACAGAGAGACAGAGAGAGAGAGAGAGAGAGAGAGAGAGAGAGAGAGAGAGAGAGAGAGAGAGAGAGAGAGGGCATGCGGGTAACGGAGAAAAAGGGAGGGGTAGGGTATTAGACTTCTGCCATCCCCAGTCATCATCATAAGATGGCCACCTGCCGAGGACAACGAACCGAAAAACGATGGAAAACATCGCAACATTAGCAGGATCAGTTTACGACTCGGTGAAATGATCAGGCGGGAGGTGACAGGCACGGTAGGTGTCTCCATCTGTCTGTCTGTCTGTCTATCTAGCCTGGCTAGCTGGCTCAATATCTGTTTGTCGGCCCACGTGAAAATCGATAGAGACGGCCAAGGAGACAGACACACTTGTTGTGTAGTAGCTCTGGGCTGGTGAAGAAGAGAGAGAGAGAGAGAGAGAGAGAGAGAGAGAGAGAGAGAGAGAGAGAGACTGGCGATTATACTTTATTTTAAACGGTAAAAACCTTTCATTTAGTTTGCCGTTTTCCTTTCTTGCCGTTTCTACTTTTACAAAACTACCACTAGATTATATAGCACATACATCAAAACATGGTCACATGTTTACACAGAGGCCCTATTAAAAGAAACAAAATGCAACCAGCTAGGATAGAAACACTGATATGAACAGTCAAATTAAGAGAGAGAGAGAGAGAGAGAGAGAGAGAGAGAGAGAGAGAGAGAGAGAGAGAGAGAGAGACAGACAGACAGACAGACAGACAGAGAGACAAAGAGAGAGAGAGAGAGAGAGAGAGAGAGAGAGAGAGAGAGAGAGACAGAGACAGAGAGACACAGACAGAGACAGAGAGAGCAAATACTACACAAAATTGAGCGGACGAATCTGCTCACAGTCTGCGTATGTGGCGCACTTTCCCTCTCTTCGACGCGAATGGTGCGCCATAGCGATACCCGCTACTGCCTATCCCGCGTACATTGAGGTCAGATTTTCCAGCCCATCACACCCCACTTCTGCAATGACTCTGGCCAGCTGATTTTTGGGGCCACATATTCAAATTTGACCAATGAACAAGAATGTTTTGTTTTGTTTGTTTGGTTGGTTGTCCAGTTCAGGGGCTAAACGATCAGTTTCAGTGTCAACTTGTCCAAGCTCTCTCTCTCTTTTGCTCTCTGAGAGCCTCAAAGGAACAACTGATGCTGTACGTACACACTGGCAGACCGAAGAGCCACGTAGTGCCTCTGATCTGCTGTGTGCGCGCTTTAGTGGGGTAAAATAAGCAGAAACAGGCCTAGCTAACGCTTTTGTTGAGAGGGTACTCCTAATTTGTCAGACTTGAGAGCATTGCTGTGTGTGTGTGTGTGTGTGTGTGTGTGTGGGAGGAGGAACAGATAGACAGAAGGGGGGAGGGGGGGGGGGGTCAGAGGGATAAACAGCGAAGACGTTGGAAAGTGCTGAGAACATGTAGACGGAGAAGTAGAGAGACTGAAAGGTGACGGGGAGGGGGGGGGGGGGGGGGAGGGGGGGAAGTGAACGAGGACGGAGAGGGGTGTGTGGACGGTGTGGGTGGGAGGTTACGAAAGATGGGGGAGGGAGGGGAGGGAAGAAGAAGAAGATGAAGAAGAAGAAGAAGAGAGAGAGAGAGAGAGAGAGAGAGAGAGAGAGAGAGAGAGAGAGAGGAGAGAGAGAGAGAGAGAGAGAGAGTGTGTGTGTGTGTGTGTAAAGTAAAAGAAAAATGGTTAATGGTCTGGCCCTCGATAGCTGAAGTGTACCAAAATATGTGACACACCATAAACACTTACATCTTACTAATAGTCTCCAAGGCCAGGGGGGTTACCGTGCACCCCCCTTCACACTTAACGAAACATAGCTGAAAATGTTCCTTAGAGTCTCCTGATCAAAATAAAAAAATGTTTCCATGAAAAAGTTGGGTCTCACTATTGGTTTTCGGCCTGTATGTAACACTACCCGCCAACTTTCATAATAAACAGCAATACATGTATAACCTTGGAAGCAGTGGTTTTATTTCTCTAAACCTTTGATTTTTTTCTCAGAAATAGTTTACCAGATGGACATTCTGTTTGATAAATGTCTTAAGTAGTGTCCAGTATGTAATTACTTGGGAATAGGGCCATGCTAGCAATTGGAAGTATCGGTTTTTGCAGCATCTCTTCTGTAAGATTTCCACTCGACTAAAAACTATGAACTATGTTAATGTTTTATTGGTCTAGTTTGCAAGTACAATGTCTTAGGCTACCTGACAAGCATATTTGAAGTCAGTTTAGTAAGTTGTTTTACTGTGAGATCAGATTTGTCTCCCCTACCCCTAAATTGGACAATTTCGAGAAATTGCGGAAACAGTTCTTGCTTTGTTCTGATTTTAATTTCTATCATTGTGAGATTATATATTTGAATTCAAATCACAATTGCACTTATTTTAAGTGTTTTAGACTGTAATTGTATTATTTTGTGACCCTTCAACACAAAATGAGTCAAGTGGAATTGTCTACATTTTTGAATATTTTTTCTATTGTTGCAGATGTTATCAAGATCCCTGTACGTAATTGGAATCCATGATGGCTTCAAGAAAACGAAAACATGAAGATCTTTCTGACGCTCAAGGACAGTGCCATGAAGTAAAATGTGTTATTCACTTTGCGGACTCTAAGGAGAAATCGTTTGTGTACCTGTCAACATGCCGCAGGGGACCTCAGAAGAAGCTAGAAAAACTTCAAGAAATTCGTGAAAAAAGACTGTCACAACCTGAGGACTCACCATATCGTATGGCAGAAGCATGCTCACATATCCCTGATAATTTGCTACCTGAACATGGGTATCATAGAGATTGCTATCAGAGGTTTACGAATCACACAGAAAGACTGGAAAGTTATGAGGGAATACAACAGCCAAGAACCTCTAGGCGTGGAAGTGACACTGGTGCTTCTGAACGCATCATCTTCTATCCTGACTGCATATTCTGCAACAAACTTGGGAGAAAGAAAGTAAAGAAGAAAGGGTACTGGACCACGGAAAGCACATCAAAATTTGAAAAGGAAGGTTGGGAGACAGTTCTCCATGCTGCTGAAAAGAAAAACGATGAAAAACTGTTGAAGAGAATCAGGGGATATGACTTATTTTCATGTGAGGCTCAATACCACAGGCAATGTCAAAATGATTACATGAACGACATGTACCGGAGCACATGTGCTAGTGAGTCCCAGGGGACTTCTTACCAAAAGATTTGGAGAACTCACACAAAATGGCTTTTGAGAAGGTTGGCCAAGTTATTGAGAAGGAAATAATCCAGAATCAGAAAATATTGAAGCTGACAGACTTGTGCAGTGTGTACATTTCAGAGTTGTCTACTACAGAACATGCCAATCCAAATTACAGAGCAGAGAAACTGAAAAATAAATTGAGAACAGTGAAAAATATGGAGGCAAAGTTTCTTTCACTGCAAGTAATAAGTCAGGGATATTTTTTCCAATCTTGTGTACAGCTCAGATATGACAAGCGAGAGGGCAGTCACACTGGCCTATGAACTTGGGTCAGCAGACATTACTAGAGACGTGGGACTATTTCTACGGAAGAAGATTTTTGAAGCTTTTCAGAGATCAGGTCAACTTCCTTGGCCACCATCAGACTATCTGGAGAAAAGAGATGTTCTTCCAGATGAGTTGAACAAATTTCTCAAGTTTCTGTTGGCGGGAAAAGAACAAGCGCTGTCGGAAAAAATGGAAAGACTTGTCCGTTCCATCGGACAGGACATCTGCAGAGCAGTTACAAACAGTGAATGGAAGCTTCCAAAGCACGTGTTGATGTGCATGACTCTGAGACATCTGTACAGAAGTGAGCAGCTGACCACATTGTTGAACAGGTTTGGACACTGTGAAATACATTCTCTCTAATACATTCTCTCTGTAAGACAAGCGCTTTAAGAATAAATACGAGCAACTGGGAAGACATATCAGCAAGGAGCGATTAAAGTTTGAACAATAAAGGATGGACATATATATATATATATATATATATATATATATATATATATATATAATTATAAATAAAGCTTGCTCTTGTGTCTTAGATTGAAGAAATAGGGGGAGATAAGCATTCATATCTGCAGTGGTAGATAATTCTGCCTAACTAACAGTATGTGCTTGAGTGGGTGAATGGGGAAAAGATAAAATAAAGTAAATGCTTCTCAAAATGAGCCTTCAGCAAGCTTGTAGTCTCCAAGGGGGAGACAATCTCCAAGAGGGAGGGAAACTCACTAACATATAACTCCTGGTCAGATACCGATATTTCGAAACCTGATTGTTTCTCCTCAGTGACCGCGGAAAGTGGTAATTTGACTCCTTTGCCTTTTCGGTTTTAAGAAGAATGCTATCCCAGAAAAGGCTGGTGTGCAATACCGTAGTATGTTTGTTGAGTTTTCAAAAAAAAAAACCAACCAAAGGTGCCACCTAAGAAGCAAAGAAAATCATGAAAGAGCAAAACAAGCTACATTTTCTTGTGAAAAGTAGAAAATATAAAAAGAGAACCTCTTAAGACAAGTGCTGAGGGCCAGTTCTTGAAATGAATCCGCAAGGGACTAAATTACAACAAACTAACAAATTCCAAAGATTGTCTCCCCCTTGGAGACTATAAGCTTGCTGAAGGCTCATTTTGAGAAGCATTTTTTTTTTTTTTTTAATTTTTCGCCATTCACCCACTCAAGCACACACTGTTAGTTAGGCAGAATTATATACCACTGCAGATATGAATGCTCATCTCCCCCTATTTCTTCAATCTAAGATATAAGAGCAAGCTTTGTTTGTAATTCAATATTTCTCGCAGTCATTGCAACACCAAGCTGCTCTGTAAGTTGCTGGAATGGTGCTCAGTACTTATCCTTGGAATTTATTAGTTTGTTGTAATTTAGACCCTTGCGGATTCATTCCAAGAACTGGCCCTCAGCACTTGTGTCTTAAGAGGTTCTCTTTTTATATTTTCTACTTTTCACAAGAAAATGTAGCTTGTTTTGCTCTTTCATGATTTTCTTTTGCTTCTTAGGTGGCACCTTTGCTTGGTTTTTTGAAAACTCAACAAACATACTATGGTATTGCACACCAGCCTTTTCTGGGATAGCATTCTTCTTAAAACCGAAAGGCAAAGGAGTCAAATTACCACTTTCCGCGGTCACTGAGGAGAAACAATCAGGTTTCGAAATATCGGCATCTGAGCAGGTGTTATATGTTAGTGAGTTTCCCTCCCTATTGGAGTTTGTCTCCCCCTTGGAGACTATAAGCTTGCTGAAGGCTCATTTTGAGAAGCATTTATTTTATTATTTTTATTTTTCCCCATTCACCCACTCAAGCACATACTGTTAGTTAGGCAGAATTATCTACCACTGCAGATATGAATGCTTATCTCTCCCTATTTCTTCAATCTAAGACATAAGAGCAAGCTTTGTTTATAATTATATATATATATATATATATATATAATGTTTAGCAAAAAGTAATTCGTTTTTTAATCTCTTTTTTTTTAAAGACATGTGAAAAGGAAATGGAATTCGGTTTGGTATGCTTGAGAATAAAACGGACAATACTTACGGTCATTATCTAGATATGGTCTTTGTTGCAGATAACTGAAGTTTATATCCGCCATCCCGATTAGGAAATTAGCCACACACACAAAAATCGTACTTAGACATTCTTTAGTCAATACAAGTATGGTATAAGTGAAAGTGTTTCACTGAAAACGTAACAAACATGAAAGAAGTAATGAGATCCAAGTGCGATGTGTCAGTGTTGCCTGAATCAATCCACGAACCTTTGTTTTGATTCTGCTGGAACAACCTTCCCATTCCCATAGCCTGCGCTTCCCAAAGAATGCCAGAACGATACGTGTGTAAAACATATTTTGATTGTGAAAAGCCCATGTGGCACAGTTCCAGTTTTGCAAAGAAAGTTGCATGTTATGGGCTTTCTATCATACACCTACATTCATCCGTACCAACGATCCGTCGCCAAAATGTAATAAATTTAGTGTTAGAGAGAGAGAGAGAGAGAGAGAGAGGGAGAGAGAGAGAATTTTATAGCCGGAAAAGCATTAGCTTTAGTTAGCCCTTTTGTATACTTGTTGTTACTGTTCATCTACACCAGT
>CM031619.1:62203153-62217679 GCA_018398815.1 Conus ventricosus
CAAATCTAACAGTAGATTACGTCAGTGGTTTGAGCATTACAATGTTAAAGGTGATTGGAAGCAGGTTTTAGGTAAGGCATACACGTTTACACTTCTGGCTACTATACAGAAGCAGTTCCCATGGAATCGGATATTATACGCAGCCTTCATTGAATTCGAAAAGATATTTGATTCATTATCTAGAAAAATGCTTTGGTCAATAGTCCAAAAGAATAAAAGAAAGGGTAAGACACACCGACGTATTATGAGTGTATATAATTCTGTAAAATCAAGGGTTAGATGTGGTAGAGATCTTACAGACAACATTGTTTGTGCAAAAGATGTGAGCAATGAGGTGCATGTAGACCTGCTTTGTTTCTATTGTTAATCAGTGAATGAACACAAGAAATAAAAAAGAGGGAACACATGGTGCAACACTGACTCCTGCCATAGTGGCACTATTAGTTTTGTTATTGGCAGACAGTAAAGCTTTGCTGTCTGAAGCCCCAGTTGGCCTTCAGACTCAGTTGAACAATTTATACAGCGCAGTATCCGGAGTCCAGCTTGAGGTAAGTATGGAAAAGAGCACTATAATGGCGTATAGAAAAGGAGAGTACCTTGCAATAAGACAGGGGTAATCTTTTAACGGGGAGGAAATGGCTGTTGTAAACTGCTATTAACATCTTGGTATTTATCTTTCCGCTCGACTTCGTTTTGCGGTTGCTTGTAAAGATAATGCAAGCAGGGCGAGAAATGTCAGTTATTCAGTTCGTAACGGTTGTACATACTCAATAATGAGTCGCTTGAAGTATTGATTTTTCATTCAGCTGCAATCCATCGCCTTCTATGGTGCTGAACTGTGGGGACTGGATATTGCTGCTGTTCCCATTGAAAGGTCCATTTGTGTGCTTCAGAGAACATTTCAGGAATCGATTATTGAAACAGCCGTGATTTAGCTTACGGAGACTGTGGATGTTAAAACAAATTTACATAGATTCATGTATGCCGTGAAACAAATACTGGCTGAAGATATCAAGAATGAATGATTACAGATTGCCTGTTAAAGCTTACAAAACGTTTTTAGGTTAGATTCACGTGGTAAACCCATATGGTCGTCAGATGTTTGTAAGATACTATTTCTGTACGACTTTGGTCCTGTGTGGCTTAACCAGGGTGTGGAAAATGTTAAATACGTTTTGCAAGTATTTCATCATTTTCGTACTTTGATAACAGACGGCAATATTGACATGAATGTATTGAAGAACATTGTCGTTCTAATGCTACAGATCGTTTAAATCTTTCAAAAATTGCGAAATGTATCTTTCACTTAACTTTGACAGACACGATAAAAACTACTTCAGTTCGATTTGGTGCCTTAGACATTGCAAGGCATCGTCAACAGTGTAATAGAGTTTCCGACAGCATCTTAATATTTCCCTTAGGTGAAAAGGCAAACGACGACAAAATACATTTTCTGTTTTTCTACTCTACTCTCAGTGACCCGTGAAGGAGCACATTCACTTTAAATTCATGCAAATCTATATCAGTTTTGTGTGACCTAAATAACAGCGAATAAAAATCAAACAATTGTGAAGAATTTGTTTATACATTTGTATACAGCCTTTAAGGAAGCGGACTGTTATGTTTTGTTAATAAACGTATTAATACGCCGATCTTGTATGGGGAAGAAAAAGAAACACCCGAAGGTGCTGGGGAGGACCTAGAGAAGCACTGTCTTCACCTGCCTTTAGAGCAGTCCTGTACCACCCTTGGAGGCCTGCGCTGTGTTGACGATGGGTACAGGCCGATCTTGTATGGATTTTAAGCTGTTCTAGTACGTTGCCATTATTTGGGCCAGTAATTTGTACTTCATAAATTATATTGCGTACTATTTTGTTGTTGTTGTTGTTGTTGTTGTTGTTGTTGTTGTTGTACTTGTCATGCCATGTTTTGGATATAACTCCGCTTCAGGAGAGACTGCAGCCTATCCTGAATAAGGGTCATTAGGTTCCTGCTTTGTCCCTGTTCCTATCTCTGTGTCTCTGTTGGTCTGTCTGTCTCTCTGTCTCTCTCCTCTCTCTCATCTCTCTCTCTCTCTCTCTCTCTCTCCTCTCTCCTCTCTCTCTCTCTCTCTCTCTCTCTTTCTTTGAGTGATCTTGATTTCATCGCACCGACAAACACCGTTTCCCTCTGCTGATGACAATGATGTATGCTTTCTGTTCGTTGGTGCTAATGACGCATCTTGCAGTGGGAGTTTGTGGACAGTCAGATACACATCTTTGCTCTCGTTGTTGTGATGTGAAAATAAACAGGATCAATCACAGTGCCCATCCGTGCGCATTTGAGCATTTTCGAATTTCCTGTTGACGTTTCCTTTGTACCATTCTACGTTGCGCGGCCTAGCAAGTCAGCACTGTAATACTAATGAGCATACGAATCATCGCTGTGGGAAAAAAAAAATCAGAGACGCTGGTGTTTGTGTTTGTAGCTACATGATTCATACGTTTTGAATGCAATGAACTGACCTTTACGACAAACAGGATTGTGAGCAGATGTCCGATGCCGGTAACAGTTCCGTCCTTGACCCCCTTCAGACTTCCGGCGATTCTTGTTTGCCAGCAGATACGGCATAGCGGCCACTGCGCGACATTCCGCGACGAGATAACAAGTTACAGCCAATAGAAACGATCATGGAACTCGTGAGTCAAGACCTAAGTGCTTTCAAAACAGATGTCAAGACTTGTCAGACCAAAGTGCGAGTTGACAGGCAAAAGCCGAAGCAAAGTAGAAAATGACAGCTTGCAGTACTTCGCCTTATTTTATTATTATTATTATTATTATTATTATTATTATTATATTATTATTATTATCATCATTTTTATCATTATTATATTATCATCATTATCATTATTACTGTTGTTATTATTATTATTATTATTATGAATACTTATATAGCGCCTATTCTCGGCTAGAGACCAACCTCTAAGCGCTTTACAATCCACACTCGTTTACACAATGGGCTGCCTACCTGGTAGTGCCGACTGAAGAGCTGCCAGCTGGCACTTCATTCAGTCGTTTCCCGTGTCATCCTGTCAATATCGTTCAATATCGTCCACTCAATTTCCCTACTTCTTTCATTCTTTCCATTTCTCACGCAGGGTGCATGCTATGTGCAACCGTACCATCCATACCAACGGCCAAACTGGCCTTCTCCTCCGAAAGTTGGGATGGGATTTTACGTGTGTGCAAGATTTTATGCGTACGTTCACACACGGAACCTCGGTTTATAGTCTCATTCGAAGGACCTAGCACAGCTGCTGATGTCAGCGAGCTGCTTGCTGTAAACGACGACGGCAAAACAGTACAGAGACTCATGAAGACAGTGAATGACATGTCGGAGCAATCGACAGAATCGCGAACGAGCTGAGCAGACTGGACTAATTTTGTCTTTTTTCCCCTCTCCGTATTTTTTGTCTTTTTTTTCCCCTCCCCGTATTTTTGTCCTTTTTTTCCCTCTCACAGTATCTTTGTCTTTTTTACCCCTCATTGGATCTTTGTCTGTTTTTTCCCCTCATTGTATCTTTGATTTTTTTCACCTCACCATATTTTTGTCCATTTTCTCCTCTCAACGCATCTTTGTCTTTTCCCCCTCACCGTATCTTTGTCTTTTCCCTCTCCTCTTCACCCATCAAAGACAGTGTAACACCTGAAACAAAACGCCTCTGAACCAAACTAAACTGCGGTCAAACAGATTTGTCTGGGGAAAAAAAGTATTATACATGATCCTTGTCATTTGAAATTCTGACTCTCGACGCTGTAATCTATACAATAAACAAACTCAGTGTCAAGATGTTGTTTTTTTTCACCAGTATGGGAGAAACCTTTGTGGACGATTTGACTGCGATGGAATTTTTACAAATAATTGAAACTATTGTATGTGACTGCGATGACTTTTTGCAAATGACTGAAAATATTCTATAGCATCCAAGGCAGTCAAATCAGACCAAACAAAACAAACAAAACCGGAAGGCCGATAGAATATACTAATGAAAAAAAAAAGAATTAAACAAACACAATGTTCATCGTAAAGGCGGCGTCGACGGATTTCAGACGAGATGGAGACATGGAAACAAAATAAAACAGCATCAAATTACGAACCAATCCATAGTTTCAAGTTAGGTGCGATGGCAGTTCAAAGGTCATTTAGGAAACTACGCTCGTTGATTCCTTTCCAGTTTGGAAACAACCAAACTGAGCCAGAGAGGTGATGAGGATTCCTCAACAGGAGCGTATACAAGAGTGTGATCTGTGGTTAATTTAGGATTGTGAAGAGTGAGAAAGTATACGGGTGAGGGAAAGGAAAGAGGTGGGAGTTGAATAGAAGGGTAACGGGGCAGGGGTTAATGGGCAGGAGAAGGAGGCTAACACAGAAAGGGAGTGAAGTAGTTCATCTGATATCAGATGGTTCACATAGAAAATAGTTCAAATCCAGCACTAAAATTCTGACTCTATAAGGCTGACAATGCTGGTCTGCTTTCCATGAGGGATTTATCCGTCTTGTACATTAGATTGTGGTGTCGCTAATCACTGTGAATTGTTCTTCTTCAAGAAAGCAGTTTCCAAACTAGCATGTGTACCACCTGAATTCAAAGGCTTGCTTAGTTGAATGCAAGAAGACTTCAATGCATCTCTCTCTCTCTCTCTCTCTCTCTCTCTCTCTCCACTCTCTCTCTCTCTCCTCTCTCCTCTCTCTCTCTCTCCTCTCTCTCTCTCTCTCTCCACCCTCATACCCACCCCCAACCTCTCTCTGTCAATTTCTCTCTCCCTCTCTCTCTCTCTCTCAATCTCTCTCTCTCTCTCTCTCTCTCTCTCTCTCAAGCAAACAAATAAACAAAGTCAACCACAGAAACGGGTCAAAAGTTGGTGACCTCTGCAACTCTAGGTCGTGATTTTCCGCGTTTCCAACCTCAGCAGGTGTTTCGAGCTTACTTTGTCACACACACACACACACACACACACACACACACACACACACACACACACACACGCGCGCGCACGCACGCACGCACGCACGCACGCACGCACGCACGCACGCACGCACGCACGCACGCACGCACACAACACACACACACACACACACACACACACACACACACACACCTGTGCGACAATGCACGTGTGATAAATATTTTCATTGCTCACAGGCATGAAAACAAACCTAACACAGCACAATTTCTTTTTTTTATTATGCTCTCTGACAATGACATCATCATTAGATGACAGGCAGACGGTGCACAATCACAGCCAACCTTAATGTAAATAATCCAGCTTCTTTCCCAGCCACCCTTCCCCCTACCATCCCGCTCCTTTCCCCTCCCCTTCCCATTCCACCATCTCCCTATCTTTTGCTACTATCTACCGCACACAAATTCATTGCCCCTTCTCTCCCACACTCCCCCGTTCCATTATCCTTCTCTCCGCTATCTCCTTCACTCTTTATTCCCTCGCCCTCCTCTCCCCCCCTCCCCCCCCCCCCCCCCCCCCCCCCCCCCCCAACGCCTTTTCTTTCTAACCCCACTCGCACAACAGTCTGCCTACGAACAACACTGTAACAATAAACTTGCTCCAGAAAAAAAAAAAACCCAGGGGAAGATAAGGCTTGTCTTTCCATTACCAACAGAGTTACATTTTCTCAATTTACGGTCAAGTAAATCGATCTAAAGATTTAAATGTTTGGTTTAAAAACACACGCCAGGATAACCAGTGAGATATCGAATGTTTACCTTTCAGGCGCATCGCCTTATACCTATTTTGGCATTATCTCTCTCCCTGTCTCTGGCTGAACCAAGAGCGGACAGATGGGGCGAAACTGGTTTGGGCGTGCCCACCAGCGACTTCTGTCCCCCTGAAAACGGCGGGGTCAATCTCGCTGAGCGCGAGCTCTAACACAGATTACCTCCCTTGCAAGCTTCGGAAATTGTGTTTTTTTAAAAATCTTTTTTAATTTTTATTTTTAATTAAAGGGCTGAATTGTGCTAATTCGTCGATACTACTTTTTGTTAACATAATACGCAAAAAAGCTTGGCCTTTCCGTGGCATGACGTCTGTACATCAAATAAAGTAAATAAATACGTCATCATTAATTTGGTTTACACCAAGATAGTTAAGTCGTGATTCTCTGTAGCATGTACAGTTGCAAACAAAATTATCGTCATTTTCTAGTTCAGTTTTACAGACACTACCCAATGCACGAATGTATAATCTTGTGTGTTTTTGAAAACATACATCTCATCGCGAAAGCACCTGTTCTTAATTTAGCAGTTACATCCTGAAATGTTTGTTTCGGATATTTTCAATACATGGTTTAATGCACATAAAATTTGACTTGCACGTTGAATCTCTCTCTCTCTCTCTCTCTCTCTCTGTTCTCTTTTTGTTCTTGTTGTTTGTTGGCTTGGTCTGTCTGGTTTGGTTGGTTTGGTTTTCCTTCCATCGTCTCTTTGTTTAACCGGTCCGCTCCCCCCCCCCCCCCCCCCCCCCCCGACATTCTCCATTCTGTCTGCCCCCAATCTTCTTATTTCCCCCCCCCCCCTTTCCGCACCCCATCCCCTCCCCTCCGTTCTCTTCCCTTTCCACACCCTTGTCTGTTATCGTCAGTCTCTTTGTTTGTCTCAGTCCTCAACTAGCCCTTGGGAAAGCTTATCGTCCCGTCCTGTTTGTTTGTCTCAGTCCTCAACTAGCCCTTGGGAAAGCTTAAATAAATGTTAGCGAACCGCTCAGAGAAACGTGGACAAACGGGTCACAAGATAAAACACGACGTGTTTTTGACCTCTTAGGTCTTCTTCGGCAAGATACAAACAAATAGTACAACGAAAATTCACTTAGCTTTGCTCGCTCAGAAGGAAGGCCTTCCTTGCGCTGAACTCTGAAGCGATCAAAGCGAAGTAATTGTTCGTTGTCCTATTGTTTGTATCTTGCCCGAGGAAGACCTAAGAGGTCGAAACGCGTCGTGTTCCGTCTTGTGACTCGTTTGTCCACGTTTCTCTGAGCGGTCCGCTAACATGTATTTCAGATTTGTTTAGATTTCCGCCTGCAGTCGTCTCGCTTTGCAACTGGCCCTTTGGGTTGAGCTTGGCCGTGATAACATGACGCGTTCTTTCATTTTCCCCCCCTGTCCTCTCTGTTTACCGCCTCCTACTCTACTCTCCAGCCCCCCCCCCCCCCCCCCCCCCCCCCTGCTTCCAGAGCATTTTTCGTCAGTGTTTTTCATCTTTTAACATTTTCCTTCAGACCTTCTTTCTGGGGTTGCGGGTTCGAATCTCCGCCGGGCCGTTTTATTTCGTACAGGAGGATTTTCCTCTCGGAGTTAACATTGGTTCTGACTCCATTTCCCATACAGTCCTTCGAATGAGACTATAAACCGAGTTCCGTGTGGAACGCACGCATAACATCTTGCACACACGTAAAATCCCATCACCAACTTTCGGAAGAGAAGGCCAGTTTGGCCGTTGGTATGGATGACACGTGACACATAGCATGCACCCTCCACGAAGCTGGAGTATGGCTGCCTTAATGGCGGGATAAAACAAAAAATGAACGGTCATACACACATAACTCCACTCCCTTTGTTGAGCAGATGGGATTAATCCTTGCCTGTCTATACAGGGAGTGTCCGCAGGAGTTTCAGCCTGCGTACTCAGAAGAAGAAGAAGAAAATGTACCTGGTCTTCTCTTCTATTGGTTTATGTGTTTATCTATTTTTACTAATTGGGTGGTATGCCACGAAAGAACCAAATACTAATATACATCACAGATTCATAGGACCTCAGCTTCGTTACCGTGGGATGTTGATGCCTGTGGGTATGCAGATGTGATGGAGGAAGAGAACGAGGTGGTTGTCTTGTACGGCAATCCAGAGGCACGGGTGGTCATTTTGGCAGGGGCGGTGGTGGTTGGAGATAGTATGCATGGTTGCGCGTGTCATGTGTTTCATGTGCTGTGGTGGAGGGAAGGTGAGGGAAGGGGAGAGTAAAGAGTTGTGGTGTGTCTGTTTGTCCATGGATTATTTTAACAATGTTTTTCACGGGACTAATGTTTCTTTCTTTTTTTTCTTGTTTTTTTTTTACTTCTTTTTATGGCAGTGATGATGGTGATGATGATGACAATGATGGTGATGATATGATGATGATGATGATGATGATGATGATGATGATGATGATGATGATGATAATAATAATAATAATGATGATGAATGATGATGTGATAGATGATGATGAAGATGATATGAATGATGATGATGACGTTGATGATGATGACGTTGATGATGATGATGATGATGATGATGATGATGATGATGATGATGATGATGATGATGAATTTAATTATTTATATTTTCATTAGCATTTTCAAGCCAGTTATTATTATATTGTCACTGTTACTTTCATTTTTAAACCATAGTCATCATAATCACCATCGTCATTATCATTATTATTGTCGTTTTTCGTCGTCGTCGTCGTCGTCGTCGTCTTCGTCGTTGTTGTTGTTGCTGTTGCTATCTGATCAATGATAACTACGTAATCTTCTGAACATTCGTTACCCACAAATCTGACTGACTGAAACCAATTTATTGTCAGATTAACTCAAGGCTGTACTGACAAACCCACAAATAATCACACACACACACACACACACACACACACACACACACACACACACACACACACACAATACACACGCACGCACGCACGCACGCACGCACGCACGCACACACACACACACACACTTCATACACTTCAATACACTGGCATACACATACGTACAATGTATGCACATGCACTCAAACACACACATGCAATAATAATAGTGGCGCATACAATGTTAGGAAGGTACCCAAGTCTGAACGACACGTTGGCTGATGCACAGGTCAGACATATGCCACGTCGTATCCATGAGAGAGAGAGAGAGAGAGAGAGAGAAGAGAGAGAGAGAGAGAGAGAGAGAGAGAGAGAAGAGAGAGAGAGAGAGAGAGAGAGAGAGAGAGATTTGGATGAGAAAAAACTAAAACCCAACGATTCAGGCCTCATTTCTCATCTTATTCGTGAATTCATGTATCTGTAGGCTGTAAAGCCTGCGTGGTATGGTCTCGGAACTGACAGGCGTGGTGTAGCGTATATGGATGGATCAGTCTGCCCCTCAGTGACACCTCCTCGATGAAACTGAAACTGAGACTGGCATCATCACCGTACTCACCATTCTCAACTTTCTGCTTCTACTGCACGATGTTTCTCTTCCTTGCTACTAAATTTTCCCGGGTCTTCTTCTTCTTCCTCGTTCGCTATCCCGTTAGATGAGCAGCCCGGTGTCCTCGATGAAGGCTGCCGTCCGTCGCAGTTCCTCCAGGGTGCCGTACAGCTTGGCTCCCACTGCTGTCGGTGTTGGCCAGTACTTTCTCCTGGATGCTGCATACGTCGTACAGACTTGAAGGATGTGGGTCAGTTGTCATTGGTCCCTCACCACAAGGGCACTCTCCACTCTGTCCAATGCCAAATTTTTGTGTGCATGTGGTGGAGCAGGCGATTGTGTCCAGTCCTCAGGGGGAAGATCTTGACCTGTTCCCGTGGTACCAGCAAATGGTATGTGTCTTTCTGGGTTGTATTTGGGATGCAGGAGGTGCCATTTATTCCTTGTTGTGCCTTCATGATTGTCCTAATTTCATCGTATGACACCGGGTTGTTGGTCTGCTCCTTCTGTCCCACCGTCTTTTGCCAGAATGTCCGCTTTTTCATTGCCTCTGATGCCACAGTGTGCTGGTACCCATTGTATCACCACTTTCTCCACTCTAGCACTCAGGCAACAAGGCTGAAGTGAGATAGTTCTGTTCTTTGCAGCGGGAGTTCTTGAGAGCTTGGAGCACGGAGAGAGCGTCAGAGAAGACCACCACCTGCCCTGTTGTTCTTTTGGAGTCTGCAAGCTGTTGTAGCTGCCTCACAGAGGCTTCTCGCTCAGCTCGAAGTTGGTGGAGTATTTTTCCTGTTGGAATTGCAATTTCTTCATCTCCGTCTTTGTATCGGAGAAAGATCCAGCTCCACCATCCCTCGTTGCCTCTGTGGCGGAACCATCTGTGAAGACATGGGTCCAGTCTTCCTGGGGATACTGGTTGCAGATGTACTCCATGGCCAGAGCCTTCCTTTTGGTGTCTGACTGTATTCCTCTCTTCTCCACTCCGGGAATGCTGATGACGACTGTTGGGAACACCTGCCTCTTCCAAGATGGGTGGTGACATTTGCCGGATAGGCGTCTTGACTGGTGGATGAAGCTGCCTCGTTTCAACCGGCTCTTAGGGGGCCCTGCTCATTCTGTTTGTTCTTTGGGATGGTTTTCAAGGCGTTTGAATTTTGCTGCTTGGATGAGGATCTTTGTGTCCCTTCTGTCCTCCAATGACTGTAGCCCAGTGGTCTCTTCCATCTTCAGGATTGGGGTGGATCTCATGGCGCCAGTTATGACACGCTGATTTGGTTCTGTATCTTATTGAGATGGTCGAGGTTAGACTTTGCAGCTGATGCCCATGCTGACGTCCCGCACTCAACTACAGGTCGGACTCTCCCTGTATAAGTCTCTTCAGGATACGTTCGTCAGCCCCCAGTCCCGTCCCCGCAAGTTTCCTCATGATCGCCAGTCTCAACTTGCCTTGCTACAGCATCTGGTGATCTGCTGTTTCCAAGTGAGCCTGCGGTCAAAGGTCACTCCCAGGTAGGTAGGTGTGGGTTTCCTCTGCAAGTCTTTGGTTGTTCAGTGTCAGCTTCGCCTCTTGCTTCTTGCTGGATAGGCTGAAGACTGTGTAGGTTGTTTTGCTTGAGTTGACAGAGACAAGCCATTCCTTGGTCCAGTCGCTGATTTTGTTGAGCGCAGTCTGGAGGCGTACCTGTGCTGTGGTGGTGTACTCTCAGAGCACCAAAGCACCAGATCATCTGCGTAGATCGCTCCTCTGACCCCTTTTGACAGTTCTCTGATGATGTCATCTATGAAATGAGGAACAGCGTTGGCGAAAGGACTCCTTGTGGTACTCCCTGTCTCAGCACCTTCTTCTTGCTTTCTGGCCCTGAATCTTGACTCGGGCTTGGCGGTTGTGTAGTACTGGCTGATCCAGGTGTACATCCTCCCAGACACACCACATCGCCGTAGTTTGAGTCCGTCCTTCCAGACTTTGTCGAGCGCCTTCTCCATGTCAATCCAGACAGCAAGCGTGTTCTTCTGTTCTTGAAAGCGTCCTCAATGCTTTGCGTGATGAATGTGATCTGGTCTTCCTGATCAGTTGTTAGCGGAAGCCTGCCTGTTCAGGGCTCAGCAGCTGATGCTCCTCAAGGTGCCAGACAAGCCTTGTGTTGACAAGTCTCTCCATCAGCTTTCCTAACAGCTTGTAAGGCTGATGGATCTGTAGCTGTCAGCCTTCGACTTGTCCTTTCCCTTTTTGTGAATGGGGATCACGTCTGCTTTCCTCCAACACTGTGGTACTGATCCTGTCTTCCAGATGGAGTTAAAGATTTTTAGAAGGACTGCCTTGCTCTTCATCCCAAGATGCAGAATAATTTCATTTGTGATTCCGTCTGGTCCAGGTGACTTCCTCAGATTGAGACTCTGCAAAAGCTTCCTCCAGCTCTTTCTCTGTGAAAGCTATGGTCATGACTTCCTCTTGGGCTCTTTCTCATGAAGTTCACCTTGGGCCCTGTGCACTGCAGCTCTATGTTCAGGAGGGACTTCCAGATTGCTGATGTTTTCATAGACGTCTATGAAGTGGTCTGCTGCTTTCTTTCCAGAGAGATAATTTCTATTCTCTTGTATTGTTAAGTGGTGTGACTTGTTTCATTACAGAGGGTTCTAGCCAGTTTCCACACTTGCTGCCATGCCTGTCCAGATTTAGGCTTTCAGTGTTCTCTTTCCAGCTTTTCCTTGCAGCTTGTGCGCAGGACAGCTTGTATCTGGCAGTTACTTCCTTCAGCGCTGTGTTGTTCTCCAGTGATGGCTGCTTTTCTGCTCGGTCCCTGGCTTCCGTAACGGCATCTTCCAGATTCTGGAGTTCCTCCGTCCAGTAGGGCTTGTAGTCTTTACGTGCTCCTCTTGGGATGGATTCTGTAGCAGCTTTCAAGACGCCTTTTTGAAGTCTCGAACCATCTTGTTTGAGTCCTTCTGCCTGATGTTGATTGGCTTTGTGTATGTATCTGTGAGGTCTCGAAGAGAGTCCAGTCAGCCTTTCTATAATTCCAGCGGGGGAAAACATTTTGCTTGTGGACACTGTAAGTTGAGGTTGATAGATAGTTGACGGGCTTGTGTCACTTCCTCCAAGCTGGTTGAGGACTGTTCTTGTGGTCCTGACGAACAGGTCGTTGGTGGCGAACGCTAGATCTGGTGTTGATGTGGTCATCCAGCGTCTAGAGTAGAAGGGGGGTTCATCATCTTCTTGGGTTTATGAATGAAGATGTGTGTCAATCTCCCAATCTTCAATTTCTTCGCCTCTCTTGTTCGTCTCCTCATAGCCCCATCTCTCTGAGTGACTGTTTAAAATCACCCACCACCACGCAGTTGTTGTCTGGATGTTCATGTATGTGAGGGATGAGGTCTCCTTCTTCTGTTCATGTATGTGAGGGAAAGATCACGATCTTGAGGCAATAGGCATTGCAGATCCTGATGTTGCGTTCCTTAAGGACTATAATTATCAACCCCTTGGATCTCTGCCTGTGATTGGTGTTGATCTTGAGTTCTTGTGCGGCGATGGAATTCCGCACCAAGATAAGCACCCCTCCTTTGTTTCTTTCCTCACGGTCCAACCTGATGGTCTCGTAACCCCTCACTTGAAAGCGATGGTTTTACGGGCAAATGTGTCTCTTGGACACATGCGATATCGATATTTTTCTTGATGCATCCTTTCTGCCAACCAAGTTTCTTTTTATGCACCCCTTCTGCATTCCACTGGAGAATGTTGAGCATTCTGGGTGGTACTGTTTGCTTGGCATCAGCAGGAGGATGAGGTCTCCTTCTTCGTCGCATTGGCATGCAGAATTTCTTTGTCTGACCACCGACCGCTTGGGTGGGCCCCTTTGAGGCATAGGGCCCGGCTCCCGACCTCCCCCGCGGGTCTCCGAAGGTCGAGCGCCACATCGAAATTCTGTGGACTGCATCATCATGGAAGCGTGGATGCGTGGTATCGTGGTTTAAGTTTGCGCTAGTGGCCCGATACCTCCGTCTTCAGCTGGAGTTTTCTTTCGGGTGCCTCACCCTTAGCTCATGGCCCGTACGTCCTGCCCCGTGAGCACAGGGGGGATTGTTTCTCCGAGGATCCCACCCCGGGGCTAGAGGTTATACCGCGCCTCTTGACCACATGATGAGCCCGTCATAGAACACATGGGGTATTTCAGTGAGGAAAACAGTGCCACCTGTTGACCCACCCCGTCCTGGTAGGAACATCGCCAGTTGGTCCGGGACTGCTTATTCTGAGGGCCGTTCCCCTATCCGCCACCTGGGGACCCGCCGGGTTGGGGATGGTCGCCCCACATTTACCGGTCTGAATCGTTGGGTTTTCTTTCTCATCCTAATCTCTCTCTCTCTCTCTCTCTCTCTCTCTCTCTCTCTCTCCTCTCTCTCTCTCTCTCTCTTCCCTCCCCCTCTCTCTCTGTCTCTCTTGTTCTTCTTTTACTTCTTCTTCTCCTCCTCCTTTCTCTCTCTCTCTCTCTCTCTCTCTCTCTCTCTCTCTCTCTCTCTCTCTCTCTCTCTCTCTCTCTCTCTCTCTCTGTTTCTTGTTCTTGTTTTTGTTGTTGTTGTTGTTGTTGCTCTTCTTCTTCTTCTTCTTCTGCTTCTTCTCTTCTTCTTCTTCTTTTCTTCTTCTTCTACCACTCCCAACCCCCCCCCCCCCCCCCCCGACCCCCTGTCTCTCTCTCTTCTTGTTTTTGTTTTTCTTCTTCTTCTTCTTCTTCTTCCTCCTCCTCCTCCTCCTCCCTCCCTCCCCCTTCCTCCCCCCTTCCTTTCCTCCCCACCTCTCTTTATGTACTCCTCCCTCACATCCTTCTTCTTTCCCCTGACAAGTTGTCATTTTCCTGCTCCCCAGACTGACGGCCCAGATAAGACGCCCAGCAAAGTAGGTCACGCATTGGATCGGGGTCACCTACTATACAGCCAAGTCGTTCTCCAGGCCGCATACACTGGAGAGTGAAAATACCGATAGTTACATGCACCAATCACAGGCCAGTCCTGTTTACAGTGCTTAATTGTAGGGAAATCATGGTAAAAAGAAAAGAAAAAAAAGAGTCTTGTCCGACCGCCGGCCATTTAATACATCATGAATTGAATTGTATTTTCGAAAATGAGATTACATGGGTTATAAAAGAAAAGTAGCTGAAGGAGCAACGGGTTGTGTACACTTTGTTTTTCATCTGTTTTATATATAGATATATACTTTCAGATGTATGTCGGGGATACGTGATTGGCCGAATCTTGTAAGCTTCTGTCTGATTAGTAGCCAGTCAGACCGCGCTGCACAAGCCGATAACGAGCAAGTCG
>CM031619.1:62217779-62234542 GCA_018398815.1 Conus ventricosus
TGCATGACATATTATGGTTTTACCATCTCGTAAAGTCCTAGGAGTTGTTATTGACAATGACATATTATGGTTTTACACGTAAAGTCCTAGGAGTTGTTATTGACAATGACATATTATGGTTTTACACTAAAGTCCTAGGAGTTGTTATTGACAATGACATATTATGGTTTTACCACAGTTGTGACAATCTTGGTAAACGTTGAGTTTCTATTATCAACATGCACAAATTATTTTTCCCCCCTAAATCTTCATTCTAGGTAGATAGTTTTTCATGCGCAAATCCTTTATCTTATCAATTATTCATCCACTTTATGGGATGATGCCAGTGAAACTAATTTTAGAACAAATAAGTTGTTTACATAAAAACAACATTAAAATAATTAATTCAAAATCCAATATCTTGACATAGAACGATTACAAAACTTTAGATAGGCCTATTCTTCCATATAAAGACAGACTCTACTTCAACAAGTGCTTGTGCATGTACAATGGAATGAGTACATGGGCTTCAAAGAAAATCATCGAAAGCTTTGTCATCAATGAAAATAGACGCACTCAGAAATTACTGTCCCTTCCCAGACCCCGAAGCAATCTTTATAAATCAAGTTTTGTATGTTTTGTGGGATGGCATGGGATAATTTGCCTTCCTCTTTCAAATCACGTCCCTCGAAACAGGCATTATAAAAAGGCAACGAAATAAAAAAATCATCTGATGGAAACGCTACGCTATAATTAATGGTCACTTCCATTGATAACCCCCCCCCCTCTCTCTCTCTCTCTCTCTCTTCTCTCTCTCTCTCTCTCTCTCTCTCTCTCTCTCTCTCATTGCGTTTGAAAGTGAAAATTAAGCAATAGTCTCGTTATCTTATTTGTGATTATAGGAGTTATATTCATTGTATGATATAGTTTGGGTGCTTTTGAACATGTTATTTGTAACTCTCCT
Source organism: Conus ventricosus (assembly GCA_018398815.1). Taxonomy (NCBI): domain Eukaryota; kingdom Metazoa; phylum Mollusca; class Gastropoda; order Neogastropoda; family Conidae; genus Conus; species Conus ventricosus. Next base: position 62,218,723 of record CM031619.1, read on the forward strand.
CTTTATACGCTATATATTTCTTTTTTGTGAGGGCAGGACCGGACGTTAAAAAGCCATAAAGCTTACTCTTTAACCCTAAAAAAAGATGATTTTGATTTGCATGACACGGAGTGAGGGAGAGGCAAAGCTGGCCAACAAGTGACCATGTATTCTGGTGTACTCCTAACTCTTCTCTCCCACTCATCCCAGCATGTATACGTCACATGCCTTTTAATGATATATTAAGACGAAATCAAGTTGCACAAGGCCATGGATATTAAGAGATAATGTTTTGGTGTCAGGAGCACGCAGTTACTGATAGCGCCAGGGTTTTCCAGTGAACGTAAGGTGTGAGTGGAGACAGAAGCCCTCTTTCTGCAGGCTATTGTTTTGTTACTGATTTTTTCTCCCTACTCACATTGACTGGTTACTGATCTTGGACCTCGCCAGGGACTTTGGGGGGGAGATCGATGATGAACGCTGTACGATTCGTCTCCACTCCTGACAGTTGCGAGCGAGTGCCTGGTTGGCAGTCATTGAGTAAAGCTCTTCTCGGTCTCTTCAGCAATGTTGTCTGACCATTGTCGCTTCAAATGGATCGAGTGACAGACCGCGGAGTCTTACACTGTGGCATACGATGTATGGAAAGATTTGACTGATGATGTTTTGGTTATTAGTGTTAAGCGTAGGCCTACTTACTAACCGCCCATCCATGGTTAAACAGCAAGCTGTATGCGCTTTACGCTCCACGCTCTCGTGTACACACTATAGGCTGCCTACCTGGGTAGAGCCGACTGAAGAGCTGCCTGCTGGCGGTGCATTCATTCGTTTCCCTCGTCACTCAGTTTTTCACACACACACACACACACGCACGCACGCACGCGTACGCACGCATGTACGCACGCACACACACACACATCATCCTTTCGATCTTTCACGCAGAATGTATGCTATGTGTAACGAGTCATCCATATCAACAGCCGAACAAACAGTTATGAGTGCGTCCGCACACGGAACCTCGGTTTATAGTCTCATTTGAAGGAGTTTTTTTTTTAATGGAGCCAGAACTAATGTTAATTTTGATTGAAAAGTCCTCCTGTACTAAAACAGCCCGGAGAATATTCGTACCTGCAATCCCAGAATCATAAAGATTGCGATCGGGCCACCTGAGCCACCTCTACCACCAGGGTTGTTCTGACCCACACCTCTACCCTGTTGTTCATGACTGGGGCTGGAGGGCTGAGGAGATCCCTGAGTGCTCAAGCGCCCGCCACTGCTCCCCTACGATCCATTGTCATGAGATAATCGTAAAACGATTAACGCAATCAAAGATGAAGACGGGACAGGATTCATATCGCGCCTCGCTCCCCCATAATTGGCCTGTGTCAGAGAGTGCCTTTACCTCGTGCAGGTCACTGACCACTTCCTGGTGAGAGAGTCGTTTGATTGGCTGGCCTTCTCTCTCAGATAATTATATATTTGCCAGCTTCTCATCCGCCGTGTGGTGACGTCGGCCTGCTACTTGCTCGTAGGCTTTGCCAACGTGTGAACCTACGTGTGCGCGCTCCAAGCTTTACTATGACAAAATCAGCGGTGGAGTTCGGCGAACAGGTAGCCAACACGTGAACAGTAAGCAGACGCAGAGCCAATGCCCTCCGCATGTGCAATGGGACTCCAACGAGTCAAAGGCGAAGTCACTCATCCTGTCGCCTCCACATCTTTGATGTAATGCAGTAATGCGTGAAGACTGCCTTCAGGCACTAGAAGCGCCTAGTGTTACAAGCCTCATTCACTAGAAAAGAAGAATTAAATCGGGAAGTTAATGGCTGCAAGAATAATGAACTGTCAGACGTTCACCGTGTCCGACACACGGCGCTATGGAAGGTAGAGCGCATCCTTTTCTTTACGCCGCTTTAACTGTCTCTGAGAGGAGACACCAATGTACAGAAAGTACAGACCATCCTGTCTTGGTTTCCAAACAAATCTAACTTCGGACAGAAAACAGCAAACGTAACTCTGAGGAATTTGAAGAAGCACTTGGAAAAACAAACAAACAAAACTTCACTTTCCCCACTGCCACTGTGCAAAGAAATTGATACAGTGAATGTCATTAAATCTTCAAAGCTGAATTTTTAAAAATAAAGTCATAAACTTCACAAAAAAGCTTCTAAAAACGCTTAAAGAATTTGTTCGCCTTCAATTCAAACTCATATCGTCCATTAATTGAGCACACATGTTCTTACCCAGAAAATAAAGGGGACTTGAGACTTCTGATACCAAATAGGCCTGTATTAGGTACTAAGCTAGATGCGTCTTTCATCATATTTGCACTCGATATGTCAGGATGGTGGAATGCAATTGTATCCGTCTCCACAACGAAAAGTGAAAAGCGCCATGCATAGAACTCGGGGATGGCGATTTAGGAAGCTGTGCAAGTGTGAATTTTTGGAAAGATAAGGAAACTCAGCAAAGTCTACGAGTCCCGTTCATCATTTATTGAATTCATCGAATTATATGTCGCAATATTTGAACTGGAATGCATATATATCTGAAACGACTCTTTAAGAATCTTTCTTCCAGCCTGCGATGATGGAATTGTTCAGATCCGCTGTAGCTAATGACTTCGAGCAGTTTGCAGCCTGTCAAGCGACGGATGGTGGACAAAGATCTACACCATTTTCAAGATCTTCACATCAATGAGACAGACCGATCCTAAAGGGATTCCGGTTGCAATTATACTCCATCGGCCATCTTACCATCACACCATCAATGACATATGATAGACAATTTACTCCATCGGCCATCTTACATCACGACCATCAATGACATATGATAAGACAATTATACTCCATCGGCCATCTTACCATCACGACCATCAATGACATATGATAAGATTCATCGCAAAAGGGTGACTTCAGCTGCTTGAGACGAAAGCTATGAACCGTACGTAAAATCCACAAACATACCAGAAAGTATGTGCACTATACACAAATTCACACGCTTTGAATTGATGTCGAAGACTGAAAGGCCTCTACATTTAAAGAAAAGGCGCAACAGATGTATTGACCCCTTCGGCAAAGAATTGTTGAAATCCATTTTTAAAGTCTTTCTTGGAACTATTTCAAAGTGCGCCTGTTTCAACTGACTGTGTGGAAAACGCTCAGAAATAAAAACCCGACTTGAATACTTTCAATCATAAAATTCTGTGGCATTCCAGCGCCCCAGATTTCCCGTCCGGTTGATGCTTTCCTGCAAACGTGTTATGAAAAATACAAGCCTCATTGCCTGTCACTGAAGGTTGTTGATTCAGCACAAAGGTGACAGAGATTGTCATCGGTTCGTTAGAATAGATGTACTGTGCAAAAATGTGGTTACCGGGTCTTGTGTTAACGGATGCTCATCATAGATGCAAAACAACTGGCGAAACTATTTGAGCGTTTCTGTAATGACTGGCTCCGGAAGAGAGTGGCTAAAAGGAGTCATCCTTTTTGAACAGCATTTGTAATTTTGAGTGTGGAAAAACTTTTAAAACAGGACACTAAAATGACACCAAGAATTACGGGAGAGAGAGAGAGAGAAGAAGAGAGAGAGAGAGAGAGAGAGGGGAAGGGGAGAGAGAGAAAAGAGAGAGAATATGAAGGCAATTGCACCAGGCATGCACGCACATACAGATCGAAACTGTCACATGCATAAACACCACGCATTAAAAGCGCGCGCGCACGTACACGCACTCACATACACACACTCACGCACACACACACGCGCGCACACACACCACACACACACACACACACACACACACACACACACAACACACTCACACACACACCACACAGACACACACACACACACACACACACACACACACACACACAAAACACACACACACACGTACACACACTCATATACCACACCACACACACACACCACACACACACACCCCACACATGGCACCGCGCGCAGAAGATGGATAAGAATGAAGTGTGTGTGTGTGTGTGTGGTGTGTGTGGGGGTGTGTTTTGTGTGTGAATGAAAGCGAGAGAGAGAGAGGGCATGGGGACTGGAAAGGAAAAAAAAGGGAGGGGGGGGGGGGAGTTGTGTCAGATGTTGCTTATTTTGATTTCTGAAATATTATATAAATATAAAATTATATGTGTGTGTGTGTGTTGTGTGTGTGTGTGTGGGTGTGTGTGGTGTGTGGTGTGTGTGTGTGTGTGTGTGATGAGTAAGTGTGTGTTGTGTGGTGTGTGTGTGTGTGTGGTGTGTGTGTGGGGTGTGTGTGTGTGTTGTGGGGGAGAGTGATGAGTGAGTGAGTGAGTGAGTGGTGTGTGTGTGTGTGTGTGTGTGTGTGTGTGTGTGTGTGGTGTGTTTTTGTGTGTGAGAGTGAGTGAGTGAGTGATGAGTGAGTGAGTGAGTGAGTGTTGGGGTGTGTGTGTGTGTGTGGGGTGTGTGTGTGTGTGTGTGTGTGTGTGTGAGTGTGTGTGTGTGTGTGTGTGTGTGAGTGTGTGTGGTGTGGGGACGAATCAAGCAAACTTACGTTCTCCTGACCCAAAAAAGCAAGTAAAGAAACAGACATCGCTTTGACCCTGAAGGGGTTTTTAAATCGGAATGTTCCCTCTTTGTTGCTTTGACCCTGAAGGGGCTTTTATCGGAATGTTGCCTCTTGTTGGGCTTTTGACCCTGAAGGGGCTTTTATCGAATGTTACCTCTTGTTGCTTTGACCTGAAGGGGCTTTTATCGGAATGTTTACCTCTTTGTTTGCTTTGACCCTGAAGGGGCTTTTATGGGAATGTTGCCTCTTTGTTGCTTTGACCCTGAAGGGGCTTTTTTTCGGAATGTTACCTCTTTGTTGCTTTGCCCCTGAAGGGCTTTTATCGGAATGTTACCTCTTGTTGCTTTGACCCTGAAGGGCTTTTATGGGAATGTTGCCTCTTTGTTGCTTTGACCTAAAAGGGGCTTTTATCGAATGTTGCCTCTTTGTTGCTTTGACCCTAAAGGGGGCTTTTATCGGAAGGTTACCTCTTTGTTGCTTTGACCCTGAAGGGCTTTTATCGGAATGTTACCTTTTTGTTGCTTTGACCCTGAAGGGGCTTTTATCGGAATGTTACCTCTTTGTTGCTTTGACCCTGAAGGGGCTTTTATCGGAATGGTTGCCTCTTTGTTGCTTTGCCCCTGAAGGGGGCTTTTATCGGAATGTTACCTTTTTGGGTTGCTTTTACCCTGAAGGGGCTTTATCGGAATTTTGCCTCTTTTTTGTTTTGACCCTGAAGGGGCTTTTATCGGAATGTTCCCTCTTTGTTGCTTTGACCCTAAAGGGGCTTTTATCGGAATGTTACCTTTTTGTTGCTTTGACCCTGAAGGGGCTTTTATCGGAATGTTACCTTTTTGGGTTTTTTTGGGACCCTGAAGGGGCTTTTATCGGAATGTTACCTCTTTGTTGCTTTGACCCTGAAGGGGCTTTTATCGGAATGTTACCTCTTTGTTGCTTGGACCTGAAGGGGCTTTTATCGGAATGTTACCTTTTGTTGCTTTGACCCTGAAGGGGCTTTTATCGGAAGGGTTACCTCTTTGTTGCTTTGACCCTGAAGGGGCTTTTATCGGAATTTTTACCTCCTTTGTTGTTTTGACCCTAAAGGGGGCTTTTTTTCGGAATGTTACCTCTTTGTTGCTTTGACCCTGAAGGGGCTTTTATCGGAATTTTACCTCTTTGTTGCTTTGACCCTGAAGGGCTTTTATCGGAATGTTACTCTTTGTTGCTTTAAACCCTGAAGGGGCTTTTATCGGAATGTTACCTCTTTGTTGCTTTGACCCTGAAGGGGCTTTTATCGGAATGTTACCTCTTTGTTGCTTTGACCCTGAAGGGGCTTTTATCGGAATGTTACCTCTTTGTTGCTTTGACCCTGAAGGGCTTTTATCGGAATGTTACCTCTTTGTTGTTTTGGGACCCTGAAGGGGCTTTTATCGGATGTTACCTCTTTGTTGCTTTGACCCTGAAGGGGCTTTTATCGGAATGTTACCTTTTTGGGTGCTTTGACCCTGAAGGGGCTTTATATCGAATGTTTACCTCTTTGTTGCTTTGACCCTGAAGGGGCTTTTATCGGAATGTTACCTCTTTGTTGCTTTGACCCTGAAGGGGCTTTTATGGGAATGTTACCTCTTTGTTGCTTTGGACCCTGAAGGGGGCTTTTTATCGGAATGTTACCCTTTGTTGCTTTGGACCCTGAAGGGGTTTTTTATCGGAATGTTACCTCTTGTTGCTTTGACCCTGAAGGGCCTTTTATCGGAATGTTACCTCTTTGTTGCTTTGACCCTGAAGGGGCTTTTTTATCGGAATGTTACCTCTTTGTTGCTTTGACCCTGAAGGGGCTTTTATCGGAATGTTACCTCTTTTTTTTTGCTTGACCCTGAAGGGGTTTTTATTCGGAATGTTACCTCTTTGTTGCTTTGACCTAAAGGGGGCTTTTATCGGAATGTTACCTCTTTTGTTTGTCGGAGTCATAAGACGCAATAAATCGTTGATGTAAAAATTAGAATTGACGTAAGGGCCCAGAATATTAAGTGCCTCCTCCTCGTGTTTTGTGTGTTGTGTGTGTGTGTGTGTGTGGTGTGTGTGGTGTGTTGTGTGTGTGCGTGCGCGCGCTCATGAAGGCGTGCGCATGCATGGGGTATTCCTTTTGTGTGCAGTGCACTTTAAATGTAGATCATTTTATTTCATTTTTTTCTTTTGGGCTTATAAAGGGAAGCTTTGATTTTAATGTCTATTCACAATTTGCGATATTTGACCACAAATAAACGGGAGGGGGCAGGGGGAACGAAAAAAACAACACAAAAAAAACGTGGGAGGGGTTGGGGATGGGGTTGGGGGAACCTGGATGGTGGGGGTTGGAAAAGGGTAATAGGGAAAGTGGGTGAAAATGGCGAGAGGAAAAGAAAGTTGATAAATGAAAAATGGATACATCCAGTCGAAATTCCCAACAGATGTCCAGGGAGGCAATACATTGTTATCTGTATCACCTGACCAAGGGCAGCGTTAACTGTATTATCTGACCAAGGTCAATGTCAGGGTTAGTACAAAATCTTCTCGTCGGCGTCGAGGTTATGAAAGGTAGTGCCCAAATCGTAATTTTGATAGTAAGGGTATACATTGGTGTGAACACAAGCACCACATTCTGAAGTGAACTTAGTTTCCGAGAATTGAGCGGTTAAATCTTATGTTTAGCATGCTAACGGTCTACTGTAAGACATCTTACACAGATGAAGAAACATGCATAAACCTATAGATGTTTTCAACAGAATAAATTTCACGATTTAACCAATTTACATTGTCGTTCGTAACAGCTTTTGCATTGTCCAAGGCACCTTGCTTCGCTTTGTCAGAAACTTTAGTCAGTAAAGTTCACAAGTTGCTGAACTAAACGATTTTTTTGAAATTTACCCCGATGCACATTTGTGCAAGAAGAGAAAGACATGCACCGCAAGGCGCCAGTCTAATACAGAAAAGGAAAGAGAATAGAAAGGAAACAAACATTTAAACATAATTTAAAAGGCATCTGAAATAGCCAAATCAATTCCACTCCACCCCACCCCCCCTCCCTGGTTTTGGGTTTTTTTTATTTTCAAATACATTTTATTCTCTTTCCCCTTTGTGTCCTTCCCCACTCCTGACCTCTGTGTGTGGTGTGTGTGTGTGCGTGTGCGTGTGTGCGTGTGCGTGTGCGTGTGCGTGTGTGTGTGTGTTCCTGTGTTCCTTAAACCATATTTCAGTTTATAAGCTGATCTCAAGCACAAACGGACATTTTTTCTATAGTCCCAAAACGGAGTGACTGAGGGCGGAAACGAAGCAAAATTTAGAAAGAGAAGGGGTTAGTTACCGCCAAGGATAATAGACAAACAAGGTACAGGACAGACACAATGCATTTCGACCTCTTGGGTCTTCTTCAGGGAAAACAAGTAACCAAAAAAAGAACGAGAAACCACTTATTGGTCATGTGGGGGGCAAACCGGTACAATGGCATTAAAATGGTTTCTCGTTCTCGGTTTTCCCTTTTCTAAACCCTTCTCTTTCTAATTTTTTTCTATAAATCTGCGATAGAGAGAATTTTTCAAAATACGATCTAATTTACCCGACAGAACTTCAGAAAATTTTGCCGACAGCCGCAGGGCAAAAAATTGCACACAAACTAGTATGTTGATCATATTCTCGACATTGCTGTGAGTCATCGGGCCCGAAGCTGATAGGAAGCAGTCAATGCCTTCATTTTGAAATGAAAAAAAAGTTGATTCCGTACCGGGGTAGCTTGTTGTGGAAACTGTCATTATCTCTTTCCTGAGTATTGTCGTTTGGATTTATGAATGGACCTTTTGAACTAAGTACAAGTGCTTGTGTTTTGCAAAAATCCTTCAAAAAGCGTTTGGAAAAAAAATCGAACAATCTTTATGGCACCGATTCTTACATTTCATCCACCTCCCCTGGGAACAAAATAAGCTACTGAACAACCGCACTGAAGAACATTTGAAAAAACTTCATTACATCCGTCAGCATTTTGACGATGAACTGGGCAGGTCACGCCAGCGTGTAACCAATTAACGGGCTGAAATTGACAGTTTGCTGTGCGAGAGGGTGGGGGAGAGGGTGGGGGAGAGGGTTGGGGGAGAGGGGTGGGGGAGAGGGTGGGGAGAGGGGTGGGGAGAGGGTGGGGGAGTCTTGTCACCCGAACCGACTGGAAAAGGGCACTAACAAAATGGAAAACACTTCAAGAGAATCCAGTCTGGAATGTTTGTACCCTGTCCTGGAGACCACACACACACAACACACACACACACACACACACACACACACACACACACACACACCACACACACACAAGACACTTAGAAGTTATTGATATGCGTGTGATTGCACCCACCTGGGAGCTGCCACACTTACTGCTGATTTGCTGAGAACGTTTACACGTCTGGGAACGACATATTGGGCTGGTACACCTAGCTTGCCTATTACAACAAAACAAACCTTGATAGTAGACAGATTGTAGTTGAGTAAGACAATTAGCAAAAGGTAGTAAACAAAAGTGCTAGCTAAACACCACCTTTGGTTTTGGTTGGTCACTTCAATAGGTACAGTATCAATGTGTTGTGTATTGTGTTGTCATATCGTGTTGCGCACTGTGTATTGCATTATAGAGTGTTCGACCGCATTGCATCGTATTGCATTCTATTGTATTGCACTGTACTGCATTGTAGTGTGGCACCTTGTTCTACATCTTAGTGTAGTGTGCTGCAGAATTTCATATTGAACTTTGCTGTATTGTACCGTTAAGTATCGAATTTCAATAATTTTAATGCAAAGTAATTTTGTTGTTTGGTATAACACCGCTTTGGATTGCGCTGTAAAGCGATTCTCATTTATTGTTTTACATGTTAACATATATTGTATTACGTTGCATAGGCTCACATTGTGCTTGATCTGTATAACATTGCAGCATCTCATAACATTACACCGTATTGCGTTGTGTCGTAGTCGAGAATCTATGAAACCCACAGTACCTTAGAGTGATGATATCTGCATCTACATGGGTCAACGTTCTGATAAGAAGAGCAGATTAACAGTGCAATACGTCACCGCTAGGAGAAAAAAAATGCGTTCAGAAAAAAAGATTTAGGTTAGGCCTTTGTCTCTCAAGATGAAGAAAACCAAGAATAAGGACATCGGTGATTTCACATGACAAGATAAACACAATGCAAAGCCTCATGTTCTAGACGCATACGAGGATTGAACTATGAAGGTAAAACATAGGTTTGAAGAAGACAGGATTTAGATCGATAAACGTAGGTTTTGGAGAAGACAGGATTTAGATCGATAAACTAGGTTTTGGAGAAGACAGGATTTAGATCGATAAACATAGGTTTTGGAGAAGACAGGATTTAGATCGATAAACATAGGTTTTGGAGAAGACAGGATTTAGATCGATAAACATAGGTTTTGGAGAAGACAGGATTTAGATCGATAAACATAGGTTTTGGAGAAGACAGGATTTAGATCGATAAACATAGGTTTTGGAGAAGACAGGATTTAGATCGATAAACATAGGTTTTGGAGAAGACAGGATTTAGATCGATAAACATAAGTTTTGGAGAAGACAGGATTTAGATCGATAAACATAAGTTTTGGAGAAGACAGGATTTAGATCGATAAACATAAGTTTTGGAGAAGACAGGATTTAGATCGATAAACATAAGTTTTGGAGAAGACAGGATTTAGATCGATAAACATAAGTTTTGGAGAAGACAGGATTTAGATCGATAAACATAAGTTTTGGAGAAGACAGGATTTAGATCGATAAACATAAGTTTTGGAGAAGACAGGATTTAGATCGATAAACATAAGTTTTGGAGAAGACAGGATTTAGATCGATAAACATAGGTTTTGGAGAAGACAGGATTTAGATCGATAAACATAAGTTTTGGAGAAGACAGGATTTAGATCGATAAACATAAGTTTTGGGAAGACGGGATTTAGATCGATAAACATAAGTTTTTGGAGAAGACAGGATTTAGATCGATTAAACATAAGTTTTGGAGAAGACAGGATTTAGATCGATAAACATAGGTTTTGGAGAAGCCAGGATTTAGATCGATAAACATAGGTTTTGGAGAAGACAGGATTTAGATCGATAAACATAAGTTTTGGAGAAGACAGGAGTTAGATCGATAAACATAAGTTTTGGAGAAGACGGGATTTAGATCGATAAACATAGGTTTTGGAGAAGACAGGATTTAGATCGATGATCTGATCGGATACAGGCAACCCCAGAGCAAAGATCGGATCGGGCGACAAGTCAACGCATGTGTTGACAGAAACGAATTTTCCTTGCAGTCACAAGGCGCTGTCAGTTGGCCAAGTACCGGCATGTGTGTCTGGTAACGACTCTCTATCCACGATCACAGGGTTCAGTGGAGAATGGATGCCCTAGAGGCAGATGAAAGAATTACTGTATACACTAGAATTACCAGAAACAGTACGTAAATTGGCTGGTTTGGTGTCAATATCCCTTCCCTGTCACGCACGACTGATGTCACAGGCCTGTGGAGACCCCCGACTGTCCAGATGTCCCCCATTTGACCTGCAAAGATATGGGAATAATAACACCGTACGAGTGCTAACATTAGGCCATCGTATCACTGTATTGTCTAAACATTTCCAAACTTGTTTATCCCATAATGACCCCTTAGGGTTACATAGAGAAAACCACAACAGCAACTACAGAGAGAGAGAGAGAGAGAGAGAGAGAGAGAGAGGGGAGGAGAGAGAGAGAGAGAGAGAGAGAGAAGAGAGAGAGAGAGAGAGAGAGAGAGAGAGAGAGAGAGAGAGAGAGAGAGAGAGACAGAGCGCAAAGCAACCACACAAAAGGCCAGCACAAGCAGCATCACACCAGTTACCATGTAACAACAATTTAACACTCCACACAGACCCAGGGAAAATCTGGAACAACACCAGGAGATCGCAAAACCTCTGCGAAGATCGAACAGTCCTTCCCCTCCCAACCACATCATCCGTTTCTTTCCTTAATTAAGAATATTGTGTTAACTGGATCAGGATGTAATACGCATTCACACCAAATGTTACAAGCTTATAGATAAAAACAAACAAAAACAACAAAACAAAAAAGACAACAACAAAAAGAAAAAAAAAAGAAAAAAGAAAACCGCCGCATAAGACTGTTCTTTTCCTCTTCTTTGTCCATGCATTATTTCTTTACATATGTTATACAAGGTCGAAAAATGCCCCATCTCAAAATGTGTTAATGACAGTGAGAAAAAAAAATCTACCCTTCGATCCGATCCGCACCTTAGTTTACTGGATTCGTCAAGGGCTTCGTTTTATCTCCCCCCCCCCCCCCCCCCCCCCCCCCGCGTCTGGTACAGTCAGTTCAGGCAGATTTCAGCCTGATCTTGCTGAAGACAAACCCAAAGACCCAGACGAAAACATAAACCGTGGCGAAGGTGAGAAAATACGCAGAGCGAAAATCCTCCACCGACATAGCACTTGAAACCATGCACGTCCCATGCTGATTTTCAAATAACGATGGGGAGTCGTAGGAATGCGATGGATGGCACCAGTTCTGACAGTGATTCAGGACAGCCAGGAAATCTCCGCAGCCCTCTGTTTCCGTCATGAGCAACATGACAGAGGTGCTGGAACCCACTAGTCCTTTACGTTGGAGCCTTCAGCCTCGTACATGAAAAAAGTCAAGGGAATGCGACATAGCCATAACCTTGCTGACGACATAGCCATAACCTTGCTGACGACATAGCCATAACCTTGCTGACAACATAGCCATAACCTTGCTGACAACATAGCCATAACCTTGCTGACGACATAGCCATAACTTGCTGACGACATAGCCATACCTTGCTGACGACATAGCAAAACCTTCTGACGACATAGCCATAACCTTGCTGACGACATAGCCATAACCTTGCTGACGACATAGCCATAACCTGCTGACGACAAATGGCTTGCTCTAGATACATAAGAGTCCACACTATGACAAGCAGCCACGTGTGGAGGCCCCCTGAAGATCGACTTGCTGTATATCTGCCACCAGTACCTTCCCTTGACATTTCAAAACCTAGACAGGTACCACAACAACATGGACTTTCAGCTTTAAGGGTAGGAAGATGCAAAGAACATGACGGGGAGAGACCTGGGAGGGTGAGGAGGGTGGGGGGGAGTCGGCCCAAGAAGCTTACTTTAAAAGCATAAATTCTGCAACAGATATGGGCACGTATTCTACACATGCAAGAAAACATCAAAACGGGGACATACAAACATGGGACATCTGAACACGTGGAAACGGTGACCCTAAAAAATGGCACAGATTGGCAAGGGACACAGATTTTCCTGGAGTGTGGATCGCTTTGTGGGATTATCCAAAATGAGTTGGTGATGAGCATGCTAAACTGGAAGAAAAGAACTTTTCAAAGGCATTTGGCTTTCTTGTTATCTAGAGCTAGCGGAAATCAGTGATATAAGCGGGAAAAAGACTTGGCAGCTTTTTTTTTTTTTTTAATGCGCTGTCAAAAGTTTAGTATTCAGGTTTGAAATTCAATTCCAAAATGTCTTGAAGAAATCAAATGCCTGTGTAATTAAGATAAAAAACTTTAAAAAGAGGAACGAATTAGGTTGGTAAGCTTTCTTGCTAAACAAAAACCAAAAACCGCAGGCACGCACTCATGTGCCATATAGACTCATCTGCACATGCATAGGCTCATTCATCTCTCTCTCTCTCTCTCTCTCTCTCTCTCTCTCTCTCTCTCTGGTAATACTACTGCTGTTACTGTGCTGCTACTATTACTACTGCTGCTAGGACTTCAGCTGTGACAAAGCAGGGTTTTCCCGAGACAGACAAGACAAGACAAATTCTTTATTTACGAGGATAATAGATAAGCACTGATGTGCTTTTTTTTTTTTTTACATCCGTCCTCGCATGAGTGGGGTCAACAATGCAAATAAGATAAGGAAACAAAAGAAGCATGCGAAAAGTGACTAGAACTACACTACGATACGAAACAAAAGAGAGTAAATGAGGAGAGAGAGAGAGAGAGAGAAGAGAGAGAGAGAGAGAAGAGAGAGAGAGAGAGAGAGAGAGGAGAGAGCGAAAGGAGTGCAGGAAGGGCGGTAAGAGAGCGAGAGGAGAGAGGGACAAAGAGGCGAGAGTGGGTGCGGGAAAGAGCATGTCTAGAACAATCTGACAATAATAAAATTCCAAGGAGATGCAAGACAATCGATTGTAAAAGCACCAGGGAAGACAAATGAAAATAAGCACAAATGAGGGGGGGGGGGGGGGGGGGGGGGGGGGGGGGAGGGGAATGCATAATGATACCCCAGTCACCACGGGTAGGGTGGGGGGGGGGGGGGAGGGAAATGCATAATGATACCCCAGTCACCACGGGTAGGGGGGGGGGGGGGGGGGCGGATGGTACTACGACTAGTACACATACATTTCTTTTTCCCCTACTCTTTTCTTTTCACCCATCCTCCTTCTCTTCCTGCTCCTCTTCCCCCTACTCCCCCCCCCCCCCCTCCACTTTCTCTTTCTCCTCCTCATCGTCACCTTCTTCTCTTCTCCATCTTTACAACTTCTTCTTCCCTTCCTTTCTTAGCGGGGACAGGCTAAAAACACACCATGAAAACTGGAAATTCACGAGGATGTCTCTGTTGTCCAGCAGGGCAGTGCTGTTCTTCTACTTCACCATGCTCTGGCTGTTGTACCTCTACCGCCTCACTTACATCGTTCGTTCGTTTCTCTGTCAGCAAGATTTTGCAAAAAAAAAAAAAAAAAAAAAAACTCTCCCCCCCCCCCCCCACGCACACAACACGTATCTTATAAGATTTGGTGTAAACATGGAATGTGGCCCAAGGACGAATCCATTGAAATTTAGTGCGGACCGGATTTAAATGGCGGATCCAGATTTTTTCTTTCATTTTCTTGTTTCTTTGTCCTTTTCTTTTTTAAAAACCCAGGTCGTAATTCTCTCCAGTGCTCCTCTGGCCATTAACATCGTTAGTTTTATTATCATTATTATTGTTGTTGTCGTTATCATTATCATTATCATTACTATTATTGTCATTATTATAGTATCATTAGTTTTATTATTAGAATTATTTTTACTATGATGATGAAGATTGTATTCTTATCATTTTTACTATGATAATGATGATGATGATGATATGATGATGGATGATGAATGATGATGATGATGATGAAGATGATGATGATGATAATGATGATGATGATGATGATAATGATGAAAGATGATGAAGATGATTCCATGGCAGGGACAATCGGAAGACCACAGGCGTCAGGAAGTCCGGGCCTGTGAGAAGGATGCCTTTCTTCTCCAGCAGTCTGATGCAGCGCTTTGCCACTCCTCTGGGCGCTGGCGGCTTGCAGGGCCACGAGTACCGCACGGTCATCTTCGTGGCCATCTCCTTCCAGATGGTCTTCACTGGTTACAGGTAGAGCGCTGCCCTTCATCTTTTGCGAGTGTCTGTCTGTCTGTCTGTCTGTCTGCCTCCGTCTTTTTTTTTTTTTTGGTTTCGTAAGGTATGCATGTCTGCATGTATATGTATGTAATAGGCATTGTGTGTGTGTGTGGTGTGTGTGTGTGTGTGTGTGTGTTGTGTGTTGTGTGTGTGTGTGTGTGTGTGTGCGTGTGTCCAAATTGGGTGCGGATCTGTTTGGGTGGATACGGGACAAATGGCGATCCGGAAATGGCTTAGCGGAACTCGTGGAAAGTTACAATGCGGTCCAAGAACGAACTCATTACATTGTCGAGTGGAAATGGGGTTTAATACGCACACGGTTCTCAAGCCTACATCCGCACATGGCATCTCGATTTGAAGTCTCATCCGTACACATGCCAAATGCGATCGACCCCCAGACCTTCAAACCACGAGGCCGGCCAGGCCCCAGTCCCTGCAATATAAAAAGTCAGTTTCATTCCGTTTACCCTTCAGACCCCTCCCCCCCCCCCAAAAAAAAAAAAAAAAAAAAAAGGCTGGTTTCATCCTATTTACTCTATAAATACAAAGCCCCAATCCATCCCATTTGTCTTGCAAATTCAGAGCGAAGTTTTACTCTATTCACTCTGAAAAAAAAAAAAACGATTTCATCCCATCTTCCCCGAAAAAGATCACCTCCTTAACGCCGCAAAAGTGCCAGTATTAAGAGTGTCTGTGCGTGTTCGCTTTCCTGCAGGCCCATCCAGAATCTTCAGAGCAGCCTGAATGAAGAGCATGGCTGGGGGTGATTTCGCTGGGGGTCCTGTATGCCGCGTG
>CM031619.1:62235542-62250542 GCA_018398815.1 Conus ventricosus
TTTTTACCCAAGATAACAAGCAAAATTTTGACGAAGGGGAAGAGAGGAAAAGGAAGGAAAGCAGAATTTGAGTGGGGGGGGCCAGGTTGAACAAATTGAGAGGGGGAAGGGGGGGGGGGGGGGGGGGGGGGGAATTGCACCAGGCATGCACGCACATACAACGCACGTCCAGCTAACACACCATATAAAACGCGCGCGCACGTACACGCACTCACATACACACACTCACCACACACACCGCGCCACACACACACACACACACACACACACACACCCCACACACAACCATCACAACACACACACACAGACACACAACACCACACCACACCAACACACACACACACACCACACACACTACACACACTCATATACCACACACACACACACACACACACACACACACACACACACACCGCGCGCAGAAGAGGATAAGAATGAAATGTTGTTGTGTGTGGGGTGTGTTGGTGTGGTGTGTGTGATGAAGCGAGAAAGAGAGGCATGGGGACGAAAGGAAAAAAAGGAGGGGGGGGGGAGTTTTCAATTTTGCTTATTTGATTCTGAAATATTAAAAATATATATATTTGGTTGTGTTGTGTGTTGTGTGTGTGGATGTGTGGGTGTGGTGGTGTGTGTGTGTGTGATGATAGGTGTGTTGTGGTGTGTGTGGGTGTGGTGTGTGTGTGTGTGTGTGTGTTGTGGTGAAGTATGAGGAGTGAGTGAGGGGATGTGTGTGTGTGTGTGTTGTGTGTGTTGTGTGTGTGGTGGTTTTGTGTGTGAAGTGAGGAGTGAGAGGATAGTGATGAGTGTTTTGGGGTGTGTGTTGTGTGTGTGGGTGGTGTGTGGGGTGTGTGTAGTGTGTGTGTGTGGTGTGTGTAGTGTGTGTGGGGTGTGTGTGACGAATCAAGCAAAACTTACGTTCCCCCTGACCAGAAAAGCAAGTAAAGAAACAGACATCGCTTTGACCCTGAAGGGGCTTTAATCGGAAGTTACCTCTTTGTTGCTTTGACCCTGAAGGGGCTTTTATCGGAATGTTGCCTCTTTGTTGCTTTTTGACCCTGAAGGGCTTTTATCGAATGTTACCTCTTTTTTGCTTTGACCCTGAAGGGGCTTTATCGAATGTTTACCTCTTTTTTGCTTTGACCCTGAAGGGCTTTTATGGGAATGTTGCCTCTTTGTTGCTTTGACCCTGAAGGGCTTTTATTCGGAATGTTACCTTTTTGTTGCTTTGACCCTGAAGGGCTTTTATCGGAATGTTACCTCTTGTTGCTTTGACCCTGAAGGGCTTTACCCGAAGTTGCCTCTTTGTTGCTTTAAACCCTGAAGGGGCTTTTATCGAAGTTGCCTCTTTGTTGCTTTGACCCTGAAGGGGCTTTTATCGGAATGTTACCTCTTTGTTGCTTTGACCCTGAAGGGCTTTTATCGGAATGTTACCTCTTTGTTGCTTTGACCCTGAAGGGGCTTTTATCGGAATGTTACCTCTTTGTTGCTTTGACCCTGAAGGGGCTTTTATCGGAATGGTTGCCTCTTTGTTGCTTTGACCCTGAAGGGGCTTTTATCGGAATGTTACCTTTTTGGGTTGCTTTGACCCTGAAGGGGCTTTTATCGGAATGTTGCCTCTTTGTTGTTTTGACCCTGAAGGGGCTTTATCGGAATGTTACCTCTTTGTTTGCTTTGACCCTGAAGGGGCTTTTTATCGGAATGTTACCCCCTTTGTTGCTTTGACCCTGAAGGGGCTTTTATGGGAATTTTTACCTCTTTGTTGCTTTGGACCCTGAAGGGCTTTTTTTCGGAATGTTACCTCTTTGTTGCTTTGGACCCTGAAGGGGCTTTTATCGGAATGTTACCTCTTTGTTGCTTTGGACCTGAAGGGGCTTTTATCGGAATTTTCCCCCCTTTTGTTGCTTTGACCCTGAAGGGGCTTTTATCGGAAGGGTTACCTTTTTGTTGCTTTGACCCTGAAGGGGCTTTTATCGGAATGTTACCTCCTTTGTTGTTTTGACCCTAAAGGGGGCTTTTTATCGGAATGTTACCTCTTTGTTGCTTTGACCCTGAAGGGGCTTTTTATCGGAATTTTACCTCTTTGTTTGCTTTGACCCTGAAGGGTTTTTAACGGAATGTTACCTCTTTGTTGCTTTAAACCCTGAAGGGGCTTTTATCGGAATGTTCCCTTTCTTTGTTGCTTTGACCCTGAAGGGGCTTTTATCGGAATGTTACCTCTTTGTTGCTTTGACCCTGAAGGGGCTTTTATCGGAATGTTACCTCTTTGTTGCTTTGACCCTGAAGGGCTTTTAAATGGGAATGTTACCTCTTGTTGTTTTGACCCTGAAGGGGCTTTTATCGGAATGTTACCTCTTTGTTGCTTTGACCCTGAAGGGGCTTTTATCGGAATGTTCCTCTTTGTTGCTTTGACCCTGAAGGGCTTTTATCGGGAATGTTTACCTCTTTGTTGCTTTGACCCTGAAGGGGCTTTATCGGAATGTTACCTCTTTGTTGCTTTGACCCTGAAGGGGCTTTTATGGGAATGTTACCTCTTTGTTGCTTTGGACCCGAAGGGCTTTTATCGGAATGTACCCTCTTTGGTTGCTTTGGACCCTGAAGGGGTTTTTTATCGGAATGTTACCTCTTGTTGCTTTGACCCTGAAGGGGCTTTATCGGAATGTTACCTCTTTGTTGCTTTGACCCTGAAGGGGCTTTTATATCGGAATGTTACCTCTTTGTTGCTTTGACCCTGAAGGGGCTTTATCGGAATGTTACCTCTTTTTTTTTGCTTGACCCTGAAGGGGCTTTTTATCGGAATGTTACCTCTTTGTTGCTTTGACCTAAAGGGGGCTTTTTTTCGGAATGTTACCTCTTTGTTTGTCGGAGTCATAAGACCAATAAATGGGTGATGTAAAAATTAGAATTGACGTAATGGCAGAATATTAAGTGCCTCCTCCTCGTGTGTGTGTGTGTGTGTGTGTGTGTGTGGGTGTGTGTGGGTGTGTGTGTGTGTGCGTGCGCGCGCTCATGAAGGCGTGCGCATGCATGGGGTATTCCTTTTGTGTGCAGTGCACTTTAAATGTAGATCATTTTATTTCATTTTTTTCTTTTGGGCTTTAAAGAAGCTTTGATTTTAATGTCTATTCACAATGCGATATTGACCACAAATAAACGGGAGGGGGCAGGGGAACGAAAAAAACAACACAAAAAAAACGTGGGAGGGGTTGGGGATGGGGTGGGGAACCTGGATGGGGGGGTTGGAAAAGGGTAATAGGGAAAGTGGGTGAAGATGGCGAGAGGAAAAGAAAGTTGATAAATGAAAAATGGATACATCCAGTCGAAATTCCCAACAGGGTGTCCAGGGAGGCAATACATTTTATCTGTATCACCTGACCAAGGGCAGCGTTAACTGTATTATCTGACCAAGGTCAATGTCAGGGTAGTACAAAATCTTCTCGTCGGCGTCGAGGTTATGAAAGGTAGTGCCCAAATCGTAATTTTGATAGTAAGGGTATACATTGGTGTGAACACAAGCACCACATTCTGAAGTGAACTAGTTTTCCCAGAATTGAGCGGTTAAATCTTATGTTTTAGCATGCTAACGGTCTACTGTAAGACATCTTACACAATGAAGAAACATGCATAAACCTATAATGTTTTCAACAGAATAAATTTCACCCATTTTAACCAATTTACATTGTCGTTCGTAACAGCATTAGCATTGTCCAAGGCACCTTGCTCGCTTTGTCAGAAACTTTAGTCAGTAAAGTTCACAAGTTGCTAGAACTAAACGATTTTTTGAAATTACACGATGCACATTTGTGCAAGAAGAGAAAGACATGCACCGCAAGGCGCCAGTCTAATACAGAAAAGGAAAGAAATAGAAAGGAAACAAACATTTAAACATAATAAAAGGCATCTGAAATAGCCAAATCAATTCCACTCCACCCCACCACCCTCCCTGGTTTTGGGTTTTTTTTATTTTCAAATACATTTTATTCTCTTCCCCCTTTGTGTCCTTCCCCCACTCCTGACCTCCCGTGTGTGGTTTTGTGTGTGTGCGTGTGCGTGTGCGTGTGCGTGTGCGTGTGCGTGTGTGTGTGTGTTCCTGTGTTCCTTAAACCATATTTCAGTTTATAAGCTGATCTCAAGCACAAACGGACATTTTTCTATATCCCAAAACGGGGTGACTGAGGGCGGGAAAACGAAGCAAAATTTAGAAAGAGAAGGGGTTAGTTACCGCCAAGGATAATAGACAAACAAGTACAGGACAGACACAATGCATTTCGACCTCTTGGGTCTTCTTCAGGGAAAACAAGTAACAAAAACAGAACGAGAAACCACTTAATCTGGTCATGTGGGAGCAAAACCCGGGACAATGGCATTAAGTGGTTTCTCGTTTCTCGGTTTTCCTTGTCTAAACCCCTTCTCTTTCTAATTTTTTTCTATAAATCTGCGATAGAGAGAATTTTCAAAATTTCGATCTAATTTACCCGACAGAACTTCAGAAAATTTTGCCGACAGCCGCAGGGCAACAATTGCACACAAACTAGTATGTTGATCATATTCTCGACATTGCTGTGAGTCATCGCCAGAAGCTGATAGGAAGCAGTCAATGCCTTCATTTTGAAATGAAAAAAAAGTTGATTCCGTACCGGGGTAGCTTGTGTGAAACTGTCATTATCTCTTTCCTGAGTATTGTCGTTTGGATTTATGAAAAGGACTTTTGAACTAAGTACAAGTGCTTTTTGTTTTGCAAAAATCCTTTAAAAAAACTGTTTGGAAAAAAAATCGAACAATCTTTATGGCACCGATTCTTACATTTCATCCACCTCCACTGGGAACAAAATAACTACTGAACAACCGCACTGAAGAACATTTGAAAAAACTTCATTACATCCGTCACATTTTGACGATGACTGGGCAGGGTCACGCCAAACGTGTAACCAAATTAAAAGGGGGCTGAAATTGACAGTTTGCTGTGCGAGAGGGTGGGGGAGAGGGTGGGGGAGAGGGTGGGGGAGAGGGGTGGGGGAGGGGGGGGGGGGAGAGGGTGGGGAGAGGTGGGGGGAGTCTTGTCACCCGAACCGAAATGGAAAAGGGCACTAACCAAAATGGAAAACCACTTCAAGAGAATCCAGTCTGGGAAAGTTTGTACCCTGTCCTGGAACCACACACACACACACCCACACACAAAACACACACAACACACACACACCACACACACCACACACACACAAACACTTAGGAAGTTATTGATATCGTGTGATTGCAACCCCCCCTGGGAGCTGCCACACTTACTGCTGATTTGCTGAGAACGTTTTCACGTCTGGGGAAAGACATATGGGGTGGTACACTAGCTTGCCTATTACAACAAAACAAACCTTGATAGTAGACAGATTGGTAGTTGAGTAAGACAATTAGCAAAAGGTAGTAAACAAAAGTGCTAGCTAAACACCACCTTTGGTTTGGTTGGTCACTTCAATAGGTCAGTATCAATGTGTTGTGTATTGTGTTGTCATATCGTGTGCGCACTGTGTATTGCATTATGAGTGTTTTGACCGCATTGGGATCGATTGCATTCTATTGTATTGCACTGTAACTGCATTGTAGTGTGGCACCTTGTTCTACATCTTAGTGAGTGTGCTGCAAATTCAATAAACTTGCTGTATTGAAACCTTTAGTCGTTTTCAATAATTTTAATGCAAGAATTTTGTTGTTTGTAAACACCGCTTTGATTGCGCTTAAAGGATTCCATTTATTTTTACATGTTAACTATATGTATTAGGGTGCTAGCCCTTTGTGCTTGACTGTATAACATGCGCATCATAATTCACCGTATTCGTGTTTTTCGTAGTGAGAATCTATGAAACCAAATTACCTTAGAGTGATATATCTGCATCTCCCTGGGGTCAACGTTCTGGATAAGAAGAGCAGATTAACAGTGCAATACGTCACCGCTAGGGGGAAAAAAAATGCGTTCAGAAAAAAAAAAGATTTAGGTTAGGCCTTTGTCTCTCAAGATAAAGGGAAAACCAAGAATAAGGACATCGGTGATTTCCCCAGACAAGATAAACACAATGCAAAGCTCATGTTCTAGACGCATACGAGGATTGAACTATGAAGGTAAAACTAGGTTTTGAAGAAGACGGGATTTAGATCGATAAACGTAGGTTTTGGAGAAGACAGGATTTAGATCGATAAAACGTAGGTTTGGAGAAGCCCAGGATTTAGATCGATAAACATGGGTTTTTTGGAGAAGACAGGATTTAGATCGATAAACATAGGTTTTTTGGAGAAGCCCGGATTTAGATCGATAAACATGGTTTGGAGAAGACGGTATAGATCGATAACATAGGTTTTGGAGAAAAACGGTTTAGTTCGATAAAACTTAGGTTTTGGAGAAGACAGGTTAGATCGTAAACATAGGTTTTGGAGAAGACAGGTTTTAATCGATAAACCTAAGTTTTGGAGAAGACAGGATTTAGATCGATAAACAAAGTTTTGGAGAAGACAGGATTTAGATCGATAAAATAAGTTTTGGAGAAGACAGGATTTAGATCGATAAACATAAGTTTTGGAGAAGACAGGATTTAGATCGATAAACATAAGTTTTGGAGAAGACAGGATTTAATCGATAAACATAAGTTTTGGAGAAGACAGGATTTAGATCGTAAACATAAGTTTTGGAGAAGACAGGATTTAGATCGATAAACATAATTTTTTGGAGAAGAAAAGGATTTTAGATCGAAAAACATAGGTTTTGGGAAGGACAGATTTAGATCGATAAACATAATTTTGGAGAAGACAGGATTTAGATCGATAAACAAAGTTTTGGAGAAAGACGGGATTAGATCGATAAACATAAGTTTTGGAGAAGACAGGATTTAGAATCGAAAAACATAAGTTTTGGAGAAGACAGGATTTAAGATCGTTTAACATGGGTTTTTGGAGAAGCCAGGATTTAGAATCGATAAACCATAGGTTTTGGAGAAGACAGGATTTAGATCGATAAACCTAAGTTTTGGAGAAGACAGGATTTTAGATCGATAAACATAAGTTTTGGAGAAGACGGGATTTAGATCGAAAACATGGGTTTTGGAGAAGACAGGATTTAGATCGATGATCTGATCGGATACAGGCAACCCCCCAGAGCAAAGATCGGATGGGGCGGACAAGGTCAACGCATGTGTTGACAGAAACGAATTTTTTCCTTGCAGTCAAAAAGGCGCTGCCCAGTTGGCCAAAGTACCAGGCATGTGTTCGGTAACGACTCTCTATCCACGATCACAGGGTTCAGTGGAGAATGGATGCCCTAGAGGCAGATGAAAGAATTACTGTATACACTAGAATAAACCCGAAACAGTACGTAAATTGGCTGGTTTGGTGTTTAATATCCCTTCCCTGGCACGCACGACTGATGTCACAGGCCTGTGGAGACCCCCGACTGTCCCCGATGTCCCCCCATTTGACCTGCAAAGATATGGGAATAAAACACCGTACCCAAAATTAACATTTGGCCATCGTATCACTGTATTGTCTAAAAATTTCCAAACTTGTTTATCCCATAATGACCGCTTAGGGTTTACATAGAGAAAACCACAACAGCAACTACAGAGAGAGAGAGAGAGAGAAGAGAGAGGGGGGAGGGGAAACGCGAGAGAGAGAGAAAAGAGAGAGAGAAAAGAGAGAGAGAGAGAGGGGAGAGGAGAGAGAGAGAGAGAGCGAAGGAGAGGAGAGAACAGAGCGCAAAGCAAAACCCCAAAAAAAAGGGCCCGCACAAGCAGCATCACACCAGTTACCATGTAACAACAATTTAACACTCCACACAGACCCAGGAAAACTGGAACAAAACCAGGAGATCGCAAACCTCTGGGGAAAAATCGAACAGTCTCTTTCCCCTCCCCAACCACATCATCCGTTTCTTTCCTAATTAAGAATATTGTGTTTTAAATGGATCAGATGTAATACGCATTCCACACCAAATGTTACAGCTATTTAAAAAAACAAACAAAAAACAACAATAAACAAAAAAAGACAACAACAAAAAGAAAAAAAAAAAAAAAAAAAAAAACCGCCGCATAAGACTGTTCTTTCCTCTTCTTTGTCCATGCATTATTTCTTTACATATGTTATACAAGTCGAAAAATGCCCCATCTCAAAATGTTTTTAATGACAGTGAGAAAAAAAAAAATCTACCCTTCGATCCGGATCCGCACCTTAGTTTACTGGATTCGTCCAAGGGCTTCGTTTTTTATCTTCCCCCCCCCCCCCCCCCCCCCCCCCCCCCCCCGCGTCTGGTACAGTCAGTTCAGGCAGAATCAGCCTGGGTCTTGCTGATAGACAAACCCAAAGACCCAGACGAAAACATAACCGTGGCGAAGGTGAGAAAATACGCAGAGCGAAAATCCTCCACCGTCATAGCACTTGAAACCATGCACGTCCCATGCTGTTTTCAAAATAACGATGGGGAGTCGTAGGAATGCGATGGATGGCACCAGTTCTGACAGTGATTCGGACAGCCGGAAATCTCCGCAGCCCTCTGTTTTCCGTCATGAGCAAAACATGACAGAGGTGCTGGAACCCACCTAGTCCCTTTTACGTTGGAGCCTTCAGCCTCGTACATGAAAAAAGTCAAGGGAATGCGACATAGCCATAACCTTGCTGACACATAGCCATAAACCTTGCTGGGCGACATAGCCATAACCTTTTTCTGACAACATAGCCATTAAACCCTTGCTGACAACATACCATAACCCTTTTCTGACGACATAGCCATGACCTTGCTGACGACATAGCCATAACCTTTCTGACGACATAGCCATAACCTTGCTGACGACATAGCCATAACCCTTTGCTGACGACATAGCCATAACCTTGCTGACGACAAAGGGTTTCTCTAGATACATAAAGTCCAAAACTTACAAGCACCACGTGGGAGGCCCCCCTGAAGATCGACTTGCTGTAATCGCGCCCCCTACCCCTTCCCTTGACATTTCAAAACCTAGACAGGTACCACAAAACACATGGACTTTCAGCTTAGGGTAGAGAGGGCAAAGAACATGACGGGGAAGGACCTGGGAGGGGTGAGGAGGGTGGGGAGGGAGTCTGGCCCAAGAAGCTTACTTTAAAAGCATAAATTTTTGCCCAAAAGATACGGGCACGTATTCTACACATGCAAGAAAAAAATCAAAACGGGGACATACAAACATGGGACATCTGAACACGGTGGAAACGTGACCCTAAAAAATGGGCACAGATTGGCAAGGGACACAGATTTTTCCCTGAGTGTGGATCGCTTTGTGGGATTATCCAAATTTGGGGTTGGTTGGGGCATGCCCAAACTGGAAGAAAAGAACTTTTCAAAGGCATTTGGCTTTCTTGTTATCTAGAGCTGCTAATGCGGAAATCAGTGATAAGCCGGGAAAAAGACTTGCAGCTTTTTTTTTTTTCAAAGCGC
Source organism: Conus ventricosus (assembly GCA_018398815.1). NCBI lineage: Eukaryota > Metazoa > Mollusca > Gastropoda > Neogastropoda > Conidae > Conus > Conus ventricosus. Next base: position 62,244,982 of record CM031619.1, read on the forward strand.
TTCAAAAATTAGTATTCAGTTGAAATTCAATTCCAAAATGTCCTTGAAGAAATCAAAATCCTGTGTAAATTAGATAAAAAATTTAAAAAAGAGAACGAATTAGGTTGGGTAAGTCTTTCTTGCTAAACCAAAACAAAAACCGCAGGCACTCACTCAGTGCCATATAGATCTCATCTGCACGATGCAAGGCTCATTCCTGCTCTCTCCTCTCTCTCCTCTCTCTCTCTCTCTCTCTCTCTGGTAATACTACTGCGTAACTGTGCTCTACTATTACTACTGCGCTAGGACTTCAGCTGTGACAAAGCAGGTTTTCCCGAGACAAGACAAGACAAGACAAAATTCTTTATTTACGAGGATTAGATAAGCACTGATGTCTTTGTTTTTTTTTTTGTTTAACATCCCGTCCTCCCATGAGTGGGTCAACAAGCAAAATAAGAAAGGAAACAAAAGAGCATGCGAAAAAGTGACTAGAACTACACTACGATACAAACAAAAGAGAGTAAAAAAGAGAGAGGAGAGAGAGAAGAGAGAGAAGAGAGAGAGAGCAGAGAGAGAGAGAGAGAGGAGAGAGCGAAAGGAGTGCAGGGCAGGGCGGTACAAGAGCGAGAGGGGAGAGAGGGACAAAGAGGCGAGAGTGGGTGCGGGAAAGAGCATGTCTAGAACAATCTGACAATAAGAAAAGTTCCAAGGAGATGCAAGACTCGATTTGAATCACCAGGGAATATCAAATGATAAATAACCAAAATGAGTGGGGGCGGGGGTGGGGGGGGGGGGGGGGGGGGGGGGGGGGGGGGGGGGGGGGGGGGGGGGGGGGGGGGGGGGGGGGGGGGGGGGGGGGGGGGGGGGGGGGGGGGGGGGGGGTGGGGGGGGGGGGGGGGGGGGGGGGGGGGGGGGGGGGGGGGGGGGGGGGGGGGGGGGGGGGGGGGGGGGGGGGGGGGGGGGGGGGGGGGGGGGGGGGGGGGGGGGAGGGGGGGGGGGGGGGGGGGGGGGGGGGGGGGGGGGGGGGGGGGGGGGGGGGGGGGGGGGGGGGGGGGGGGGGGGGGGGGGGGGGGGGGGGGGGGGGGGGGGGGGGGGGGGGGGGGGGGGGGGGGGGGGCGGGGGGGGGGGGGGGGGGGGGGGGGGGGGGGGGGGGGGGGGGGGGGGGTGGGGGGGGGGGGGGGGGGGGGGGGGGGGGGAGGGGGGGGGGGGGGGGGGGGGGGGGGGGGGGGGGGGTGGGGGGGGGGGGGGGGGGGGGGGGGGGGGGGGGGGGGGGGGGGTGGGGGGGGGGGGGGGGGGGGGGGGGGGGGGGGGGGGGGGGGGGGGGGGGGGGGGGGGGGGGGGGGGGGGGGGGGGGGGGGGGGGGGGGGGGGGGGGGGGGGGGGGGGGGGGGGGGGGGGGGGGGGGGGGGGGGGGGGGGGGGGGGGGGGGGGGGGGGGGGGGGGGGGGGGGGGGGGGGGGGGGGGGGGGGGGGGGGGGGGGGGGGGGGGGGGGGGGGGGGGGGGGGGGGGGGGGGGGGGGGGGGGGGGGGGGGGGGGGGGGGGGGGGGGGGGGGGGGGGGGGGGGGGGGGGGGGGGGGGGGGGGGGGGGGGGGGGGGGGGGGGGGGGGGGGGGGGGGGGGGGGGGGGGGGGGGGGGGGGGGGGGGGGGGGGGGGGGGTGGGGGGGGGGGGGGGGGGAGGGGGGGGGGGGGGGGGGGGGGGGGGGGGGGGGGGGGGGGGGGGGGGGGGGGGGGGGGGGGGGGGGGGGGGGGGGGGGGGGGGGGGGGGGGGGGGGGGGGGGGGGGGGGGGGGGGGGGGGGGGGGGGGGGGGGGGGGGGGGGGTGGGGGGGGGGGGGGGGGGGGGGGGGGGGGGGGGGGGGGGGGGGGGGGGGGGGGGGGGGGGGGGGGGGGAGGGGAGGGGGACCATGCCTAATGAACTTATAAACGCCCAGTGGGCACCCCACGGTAGAAAGCGGGGGCGGGGCGGCACTGGCATATAGATACTCAATCACGTCATTCCCGCAAACCGTTCGGAGAGCGAGAGCTGCGTCGAGAGCGCGATGCGCGCGAGCGCGCGCGCTCGAGCGGCGCATAGGAGAGCGCGCGCGGGCGCGCGCGCTCCAGCGCGCGCTACGCGCGCGACGCATAATGGGATACCACATCCTTTCCACACCGGGCTTTCTCTGTACGTCATCGACATCGTCATAATATTATCCTACCCCGCCAAAACGTTCTTGTCAACACCATATTGTCCCCTCGTCGTGGTCATTCCATCCCCCCATTGCATGGACCGCAGCGGAACACGATCGTACTACATACATTTTCTTCTCCCAACACTTTTTTCTTTCAACCCCATCCTCCAACTCTTCCTTCTCCTCTTACCCCAACAACTACCCCCTCCCGCCCCTCCCCCCACTTTCTCCTCCTCAACGTCACCTTCTTCTTCTCCATGTTAAACATCTTCTTACCCTTCTTTTCTTAGCAGGGACAGTCCCAAAAACACACATGAAAACCGGAAATTTCCACGCGAATGTCTCCTGTTGCCAGCAGGGCAGTGCTGTTCGACTTCACCCATGCACTGGCTGTTTGGTAACCTCTACGCCTCCACTTACATTGTTCGTTTGTTTTCTCTTTCAGCAAGATTTGCAGCCCCCCCCCCCCCGCCCCACAGACACACACCAACACACAAACCTATCTTTATAAGATTTGGTATTAACATGGAATGTGGCCCAAGGACGAATCCATTGAAATTTCAGTGCGGATCCGGATTTAAATGTCGGATCCAGATTTTTTTCTTTCATTTTCTGTTTTCTTTTTCCCTTTTTTTTTTTAAAAAAACCGAGGTCGTAATTCCTCCATGCTCCTCAGGCCATTAACAATCGTTTAGTTTTATTTATTATTGTTGTTGTCGTTAATCATTAACATTACCATATTGTTATTATTTAGGTAATCATTAGTTTTATTATTAGAATTATTTTTACTATGATGATGAAATTGCATTCTTATCATTTTAACACTGATAATAATAATGCATGATGGGATGATGTGATGCGATGATGATGATGAAGATGAATATGATGATGATGATAATGATGATGATAAATGATGAGAATGATGAGGATGATAATGAAGATGATGATGGATGAATGATACCAGCTATTATTATGATGATGAAGATACTTCTGATGATGGATGATGACGATGAAGATGATGGATATGATGCAGGATGATGATCCAATGGCAGTGACAATCGAACCCCCCGGCGTCAGTAAGTCCGGGGCCTGTGAGAAGGACTGCCATTCTGCACCATCAGACTGATTCAGCGCATTGCCACTCTCTGGGTGCTGGCGCTTGCCGGTCCCCGAGTACGCACGGTCATCTTCGTGTCCATCTCCTTTCCGATGGTCTTCTTCACCGGTTACAGGTAGAGCGCTGCCCTTCATCTTATGCGAGTCTGTCTGTCCTGTCTGTCTTCTGTCTGCCTCCGCCGTCTTTGTTTTTCGGTATTCGTAAGGTGTGCATGTCTGCATGTATATGGAAGTATATAGGCATTGTGTTGTGTGTGTGTGTGTATGTGTGTGTGAGTGTGAGTTTTGTGTGTGTGTTGTTGTGTGTGTGTGGTGTTTCCATATTGGGTGCGGATCTGTTGGGTGAAATCCGGGACAAATGGCTGATCCGGAATGGCTTTAGCGGAACACGCGCGGGGCGAAAAGTTATCAATGCGGTCCCTAGAACGAACTCATTACATTGTCGAGTGAATGGGTTTATTACGCACACGGTTTCCTCAAGCCTACATCCGCACATGGCATCTCGATTTAAGTCCCATCATCCGAAGGGACCTGGACTCTGAACACATCCCAAATGCGAATCGACCCCAGACCCTTGCAAACCACGAGGCCGGCCAGGCCCCAGTCCCTGCATATAAAAAGTCAGTTTCATTCCGGTTACCCTCAGACCCCCCCCCCCCCCCCCCCCCAAAAAAAAAAAAATAAAAAACGAAAGGCTCTGGTTTCATCCTAGTTTAGCTCTATAAATACAAAAGGCCCCAATCCATCCCATTTGGTCTTGCAAATTCAGAAACGAAGTTTTACTCTATTCACCTGAAACAAAAAAAAACCCAACGATCATTTTCCCATTTCCCCCCCCTTTTTAATTCCTACCCCGAAAAAGATCACCTCCTTACACGCCGCAAAAGTGCCAGTATTAAAGAGTGTCTGAGTCGTGTTCGCTTTCCTGCCGCCCCATCAGAATCTTCAGAGCAGGCTGAATGAAGAGCATGGCCTGGGGGTGATTTCGCTGGGGTCCTGGTAGCCGCGTGGCACTATCCAGGGCTTCCTCCACGCCAGTCGCTGTGCGCTTCCTCTCGAACAAAGTCAGTACCAGGCGTGGAAGCACGTGTAAGAGCCCCCCCCCCCCCCCCCCCCCCCCCCCCCTTTCCCCACTCCCTGCTCCCTCTTTTACCGCTTCTCCGGCTCCATTTTTGATTGAAATAATGAAAGCTTCGTAAAGAGCGTATTTTTGATTTGGTGTGTGTGTGTTTGGTGGTGTGTGGTGTGTGTGTGTGTGTGTGAGTTAGTGTTAAAGAACAACGCAAGAAACCTGATTTGTTTTTTTCAACTGGTTAGAGTTCTTGTTTTGATAAACAAGAATAGACTGACACAAACCCACTCCGCCTCACCCCTACACCTCTCTCTCTCTCTCTCATCTCCCTCCTTCTTTTTTTTTCTTATTTTTTGGGGGGTGGTGGGGGTGTGGGTGGGGTGGGGCGGGGGGGGGGGGGGGGAGCGGGTTTCTAGGAGGGGCGGGGTTTGGCTGGCGTATTTTAGTAACCAAACCCGAAAACAACTTCAGGGTTCCGTCTGCAGCGAACCTTCAAAAACAAAGTAGACACCACCACCCTTCTTCACCACGGGTCCCTTTATATTCCTACTGATGTATTTATGGAGACACACGTGGTATTGCCACATCCCTGTAAGTAGAGACATGTTTTTGAGAAACCAAGCTTGTGGACACACTCATCCCACAGTTTCAGGCAAGACGAAGACCGTCACCGCAAACCTGACGGCAGGATTGAGATTGCTCTCCCCACATTTTGTATTCTAAACGCACAGTGATCACGGATGGACACAATCCAAATTTTTTTTTCTCTCCTGGTATTGACTGACCAGAGATGTACTGGCGCTTTCGGCATTTGAGTTCCAGTCATATGACTTCAGTATTGCGAAGATATTTATTGTTCTTGCAAAATGTTGTTCATATATATCACAGTGTTCGTTCTTGCCTCTTACTCTGCTCCATTCTTTTGTGAATGGAAAGACTGCTTAACACGTCAAAAACTCGTGTCCATGTTCCCCAGACGAGTGAATTTGCATATCACACAACATGATGGATATACCACTTTTGTGCCTTACCGACTGATTTTTTTTAATGATTTTTTTTTTAACGCGAAAAGAAAAGATGTGTTTGCATGGGTAGGTGCGATACCTGATAACAAACTGATTCGTGAGACCTGGGCGATTTGTAAAGCATCAAAACACACCAAGGATAGCCCGACACAGCTCTCAGAACAAGAGAAAAATACATACACACCAATCTGTGTCAATCGG
>CM031619.1:62255542-62279141 GCA_018398815.1 Conus ventricosus
GAAGCGCATCCAAGGATGATGATCTGGATGCCTTTGGGCCTCTAAGTATATGATGCAAGGGCCAAAACACGTGCTTGAAGGGAGGGGGAGGAGGAGGGGGGGGTGGGGGGGATGAGAAAGGAGGGGAAGGGGCCGCTAGGGGCGGCCTCTTCTTCTCAGAACACCTTGTGTTATCCAGCTGTCCCCAGAGTTATTTCCTCCTTTACCGGTTCCCCTCACGTCACTTCCCTTCACATGACGTCACATTTCGCATGGCCCGTGCAGGAAACGTGATCTCGTCAGCGGTGCTCCAGAGCGGCGTGAGCAACAGAACGGAGAAGCCCCTCTTCCACCATTGTGGCCGGATGGACTGCCCACGGCCCACAACGCCACCGACTTCGAGGAACCCGAACAGTGGGTCATCGACGTCCTGCTAATGGTTTACATCTCTTTCAACGTCATAGGTGATTTTTGGTGATTGATGACGGTGTAAAGGAGTCGTTCACGTCATTTTTCGGCGTCATAGCTTGACGTGGCGACGATGGTGCGCGAGCCTGTTGCCACGCGCAAGATGACTTGACGGTTACGGTATGCGAGTCGTTTATGTCACTTTCAATGTCATAGACTGACGTGATGACGGTGCACAAGTCATCTATATAATTTTCAACAATATAGATGACGGTGTATGAGCCGTTTATATCAATTTTGATGACATATGTGACGTGGCGAAGACAGTATGCGAGTCATTTACATAAATTCTAACGCCACAGATGATATGGCGATGACATTGTATGACTGGTTTACACCACTGTCATAGCTGATCTGGCCATGACGATTTAAGAGTATTTACAGCAGTCTCTACATCCACGGTTACTTTGCAGTGATGTCGTATAAGTCATTTATATCACCTTCAGCTTCATAGGTGGCTTGATGATGATGGTATTCGCGTCTGTTGAAGGGGTGTCAGTATCGCAGATGACGGCATTTACGATGAACGAGTCCTCAGCGTCACTTACGATGACGTTATTTATATTTTGTATGTGTGTGACCGAGGGGGTAACTAGAGGGGAGAAAGGGTGGGGGTGGGGGGGGGGAGACACACACACACACACACACACACACACACACACACACACACACACACACACACACAACACAACACAACACAACACAACACAACACACACCACACACACACACACACACACACACACACACACACACACTTGCTGCAGCCGTTTTCCCTGCTTCTGCTGCACTTTAAACCTCATGGCAAGATGCTGTTGCTGCTGCTGCTGATTTTGTTGTTGTTGGTCGTCGTTGATGTTGCTGCTGCTGAACGAAGACGATAATGTAATGACGATATTGGTGATGACGTCAATGATGACAGGCCTGCTGACGACGTACATCTTTGTCATGCCATTGCCCAAGAGCGACTGGAGCTTGCAGACGTCATCCAAACAGACGGTGACGTCGTTCTTCGTGACGCTGCGACGGACAGCGATCGGGCTGCTGGTCCCCATGTTCGTGTTTCAAGGCATGCAGCAAGCCATTTTGTTCAGTGAGTTCACCCGGGTAAGTAGGAAAGGGCTGAACATAACATACGTTGTGCTGTAATCACAGAGAGAGAGAGAGAGAGAGAGATGAGAGAGAGAGAGAGAGAGAGAGGAGAGAGAGAGAGAGAGAGAGAGAGAGAGAGATGTTCAAATTAAGTCCAAGACCCATACGGATGGGATTTGCGTAAACATAACATGCTATGACCGAAACACATTTCAAAATGAAAAGATGAAACAAATCTACAGATATGTCGCTTAACAACCTGTCTCCATGGATATACATTGCTGAATTCAAAAGTTGTTTTTTTTTTTAAATTTATTGTTGGTGCCAAGAGAGACAGCCTGAAGTTATATGGTTAGTATAAAATTTTGATTCAGAGAAGGAGAAGAAGGAGGAGGAGGAGGAGGAGGAGGAGTAGAAGGAGAGAGAGAGAGAGAGAGAGAGAGAGGAGGAGAGAGAGAGAGAGAGAGAGACAGAGACAGAGACAGAGACAGAGAGCATATCAGGTATTTTGCTTGCAAGAGACATAAACTCATTGGAAGCTTAAGCTGGGACCCACAGATGAACACATACGCACGCACGCACAGACACACACACACACACACACACACACACACACACACACACACACACACACACACCACAGAGTGGAAGAAAGAGAGAAAGAGAGAGGATGGGCTGCCTGTCAAAGATGTAAATTGATAGGAAACAGCAGCCAAGGAAGGCCCTACTACCGACGGGCGAGAAATTTGCTTAAAACTGCATTTTCGATTACTGCTAAAGTTGTTCTTTTTTATATAAAAAAAATCTACACTTCTCTTACAGTTGTCACGAGTACCTCTTTATCCAATTGCTAAAACAAATGAGATAAACTAGAATCCGTTTTTCCTCGGGTAGTTTGAACAACTCAGATCGGAACGCTTATTCCACGAACTGTTCCAACTTGCAGAACGTTTGGACCTGGTTCATTGTTATTCACCCGTGTTCATATTGCGCTCTGACATTGCTACACCAAGGACCTGGTTCATTGTTATTCACCCGTGTTCATATTGCGCTCTGACATTGCTACCCCATGCAACATAAAGTGTTGCTACAGTGGGGGAAAAGAACCCACCGTAAACCGACGACAATGAATACTCCTGCCACTGCCCACTTCTGCTGCTCATTATGTCACAGCCGCTACAGTTACACTGCTACTGCTGCTACTGCTGCCGATGCTGCCATTGGGTCAACCACTTTTCAGCAACTAAAGCTGTCGCTATGATAGTGACGTCACTGCTGACTACTCCAGTATTGCTACCATACGTTTCGTAACACCACCAAACAACGACAAAAACAACAACACTACCGCTACTGCTACTGTTTCTGCTGCTGCTGCTGCTGCTGCTGCTGCTTTTACTACCGCTATTCTTGCGTTTTCAGGAGTAGCTGCTTTTATGCTGTATCTTTGATATACTCCTGTTTAGTCCAGGCAAAAGAATAATAGGGTGCAAACTAATTCCTTTCTACGATTTTGTTTCATGATAAAACAGTTTTTCGCATGTATGTTAACATCCAATAAAGTCTACCAAAATATCCCGGGGGGAAGTGATCGAAAATTGATTTTGAAAATCGCGTTTTTGTCCGCGCGATACTTCTGATCCGACCGAACCACCATATTACTATTACTGGACAATTCCACGTAGACACGGAGGCTGAGAGCGATGGAGGGGTAAGATACACATTCACCAACGCCAAGTTCATCCTACGAAGTTCTTTTTGCATGATGACGTATATGATCTGAATTAAACATTTAAAGATAAAGAGTCATGACGATAATCTAGACTCGTTTTGTTCAGATGGCTGTGCTAGAAGGCCCGGGAGGCGTAGTTTCGCTGCATCACGCATGCGCCGGGTTGTGCAGCACACATGTTCCAGCGCGGCTCGCGCGCTGTAAGCGTTTAGGCGCCGGGAGACAGTCGTATGTAGAACATTCATGTCATAAGCTTTCTCTCTCTCTCTCTCTCTCTCTCTCTCTCTCTCTCTCTCTCTCTCTCTTCCCCACGACGAGGGGAGAGAGAGAGAGAGAGAGAGAGAGGAGAGAGAGAGAGAGAGAGAGAGAGAGAGAGAGAGAGAGAGTGGTGTGTGTGTGTGTGTGTGTGTGGGGTGTGCGCGAGTTTGGATGCATTAGTGTGTTTAGTGTGTGTGTGTGTGTGTTTGTGTGTGTGCGTGCGTTTGTGTGTGTGCGGGCGTGTGTGTGTAGGATAGATATATGCAATGAGTTTGTTGTATGGAATACTTGGCAATGACACAGTTTTGTTTTTTAACCTTCAAAACTGGCACTAATCACACTTTTCCCTTCTTCAAGACAAGTGTATCCAGAAGTCTGCATCATCTGTAAGCAAGAGTTTCTGAATCCAAAGACAGGGTGACTCTTGGCGAGAAGGGAGCGACAGCATAAATCGTGTTAGTAAACAACTTTTATGACAATATCCATGCAGAGGAAGGTGCTTTGGTTCCCCGTGTATGTCGTAGCCAATACACTAATCCAAGGCCATTGAAGCAGCTGAAGAAAGAAAAAGCTCATGTCCCCAAATGACAAGACAACAAGATCGCAGGACTTTGATGCTGAACCAGTGTGCTTACTTGTCAAAAAGAGGAAAAGCGGCAAAGAAAAGGGCCAGGTGGGCGTCAAGTGGACAACTGAAGCTGTGCAGACGTTAGAATTCCAAAAGTCAGTTTTGCAAACATGTGTGCATCAAGGGGATTCATGGGCAAGAGATGTCAAGGAAGACTTGAATTTCTGCAGGACTGTTTAGCCCAAGATGCAGTTTACATAATGCCTGTCTATCGAACTTCCGTTCTGATTGTCAGATTCCAAAGATGTTTTTAAATGAAGAGCCCATCACCAAAAAAGTGTGTTTGGGAAGACCAGAGATTTCCCAAAGACTTTCTGCCTTTGAAAACGTCATCGACCAGCTCGACTCTCTTGACTCTGACTAGGTGACCGTTTGTGATTTGGTTGACATCATGGCACACGTCTTAAGGATTCGAAATTGAAGCATATAGTAAGTACTGTGCACATGAAAAAAAAATGGATAAAACACTATGGAAATGAGATCGATTGTTCACAGTCCCCCAACCAAGCAGATATAATCACACTGAGAAGACGGTAATACCATCCTGCGTCATTTTCATTAACAACCAAGAAATGCTGATCTTGAAGCAGAAAAACTGCGACTGATCAATGCTGCTGCAGACATCATTCATTGTGACAACAAGTCAATGTTAGGCTGCAAAGAAGCGTATCCAGATTCCGTCTCTATTGAGAACCATGGAAACTACATTCCTGGGACACTGAGAAAATTTCCCAATCAAGTCGTTCACAAAAAAAATGCTGATTTGAAGGTATCTGCAATGGGCCCAAGCTATAGTACAGAACTGTCGCCCAAACACCATCATTGCACCACTGCAAATTGACCTTGCAGTACAGATGCACAGAACTTTGGTTCCAGGTTCTTAGAAGTTTGAACTGAATGCTGCAGCCTCCTTTGGAGTTGAGCTTCCCACAACAGACAGAGAGGCAATTCAATTCGTTGCAGACAACGTCGACCACAATACAGTGACAATTGATGGCCACAACACCTTCCATGGAATGGGAATGATCGCAGCTATAAGCCCAGGCATCGTTTTTTCGCCAATTTCAGATTCTGATGTGATGGATTCTGGCGATCTAGAAGGAGATCTAGGGAATGGTACTTTGAATGCTGCTTCAAGTGTTGTGGAGAAAGTTCTGAACAGCAGCATACCAGCCTAAGATGCCACGACAGACAATGTGTGTTCAGCTGTTATAGTCAGCTGGAAGAGCACAAGAAACGTCTGTCCTGCGTTAGAAATGCAGCATTGTGGTTGCAGTACATGGACATGGCTTGACATTCTGCGGAAATCAATCAAAGCTGAAAGGACAGGTAACTTCAAGATGCATCTGGAATCTGATCAGATGTATGTTGCCATATTTGGCTGCGGCTGGTCGCCATCATTACACCAAGTCGGCTGGCTGTACCTTCAGCAGATGGTTGACCTCAAGGAGGTCAATTCTGATGTCTTTTACAGTTTTACACAAGGACGGCATGTGATCAGAAGAAGTGACCGTTTCTAGGGAGGCCTTCATCAGATCTGATCATTGAACAGGTCATCGTGCGAAGTTTTAAAGACCAACGGAGGGCTGACTCGTGGCACAGGAATGGGGGAGCATGAGAGGACTTTTATGGCTTATGGGCATGCCAGCTTGTGTTGAAATCAATTCAGCCATGCAGAAGACAAATGGACAGATCCAGAACATAAAAATCTCAGTAAGTCAAGATGCAGAATGATACCCTTGCGACTGTGCATTACCCCCATGAAAGAAAACCTTTTCATGCAAGTCAGACTTGAGGTGCATTGCAAGTGGAAGGGCAGAGACAGTACAGTGAATGCTGACCAGGCAAAGTTCTCGGAGAGAACATTTTGGATGGCATGATTGGCAAGAATGCCTTAGAAGTGTCCTTGAAACAGAAAGACCAGGTTGTTTCATTGGCTACAAAGCTTGCTGTCAAACTGCATGGCGATGCAGTTATGTGGACCCAAACCTGTAGTTTCAAAGAATGGTCAAGATTGCAGAAACCAGCCCAGGTCTGATGGCTTCGGCTGTCAGTTATGGCTGAGCAATACCCAGCATCTCTGTTTGACACCTCAGGTTTGCCGAGGCGCGCTAATAAAGCAGCACTGGCACAGCATTTGGTCTGAGTGCAAACAGTCGATTTGGAGCTTCCACAAGATGTCTACTTCGTCACAGACGGTGGATCTTTATTACATCATCTGACCCGGCCTCGAGGATCCACTTACAATGATTTAGCTCAAACGTACGTCACTTTTGTCATTCGGATGTACAGCAGAGCCACTGTTGTCTTTGATGGGTACAGCAGTGGGCATCGACTAAAGATGTGACCACCTCGGAGAACGAATAGCTGCAGTGGACCTGATGTCAGCTTTGATGGTGACATGATACTTGGTGACACAAAGCAACGTTTTTTTGCAAGCTCTGCAAACAAACAGCGTTTCATCAAACTTTTAGCAAACATGCTGAGAGAAAATGGCTTTGAAGCAGTTCAAGCAGCCGGTGATGCTGATTGTATGATAGTGAAACAGCACTGAAAAAGGCTGTAGCAATGCAGACAGCAGTAGTTGGGGAAGACACAGATCTCTTGGTTCTCCTCCTGCACCATGTAAACCCAGACATCAGGATGTATTTTTCACATCAACCTCCAGGAAAGTGCCAAGGTGTGGAACATCAAAGCAGTTCAAAATGTTCTTGGCGTCAGTGTGTGCCATATATACTTTTTGTGCATGCCATCGGAGGCTGCGATACAACCAGCAGCCTTTCTCCATTGGCAAGTCTCTTCTACTCCGGAAACTTCCTGATTCGGTCACCTTCAAGAAGGACTGCTGAGGTGTTCTCTTGCCCAAGCAGCAGCAAAAAAGAAATCATTGACGCAGGAGAAAAAGCATTGGTCATTCTATATGGTGGTAAGGCAGATGACAGTTTGAACACATTGCGACATGTGAAATACATCAAAAACTGTCAAATTGCACAACAATCTTGCAGCTCAACAAAACTCACCAACATCAGCAGCAGCAAAGTTCCATTCCCTTCGCATTTTTACCAGGTACAAGAATGGATCAGTACACCTAGGAGGATTCCCTTTCCCCATGGATCCCACAGCCTGGGGATGGGGCATAGCTGACAACATCATGTTTCCGGTTCTGACGGACATTACAGCACCTCCGAGGAACTTCATGTCATCAGGTGTAGCTGTAAAAACAGACTGTCAATCGTCCAAATGCTCTTGTCGTCTTCATGGACTTGTCTGCACTGTTGGATGTGCAGAATGTAGAGGAGAGACCTGTACAAACTCAGCCCGCAAGATGCACATTCTTGAAGACGGACCCTGTCGGACGAAGACATATGATCAAATTGTTCTTTGTGCTCCCCCCCCCCTCCCCAGCTTTTTTTTTTTTTTTTAAAGAAAATCACTGTGACTTGTTCTGATTGTTTGAGGCGTAAAATACAGGACTGAGATCAGATTCTGTTTGCATATGTTTGCCATGTTCAGTGAAACGTTTTCTTCTTGGACTGCAGAATTTTTTCAAACAGCCAGAGGGGGGTCTCTATATTAAGAGAGCTATTAAATAATGTTCCCCCTTCAAATTTTGGTAGACTTTGGTTTTTCTGACTGCGAGGGTTTGTAGAATGGACAAAAACTCAAAAGCTTAGAAAGGAATTAGTTTGCACTCAAGCCGATTTTTGTCCTAATTTTACTGGACTAGTTGTACAATTCTGTGTGCAGTCGTACATCAGCTGTCCGCTGGGAATCCCATGGTAGGCTTCGTCATGGCCACGCATGGTGTGATAACTCCATTCACGACCTGGCTTTTCAGCAGAGTTGTCAAACTTACAGGAAGGTCGGTTTGAAAAACCCTAAACATGCTCTCTCTCTCTCTCTCCTCACACACAACAGAGAAGAGAGAGAGAAAAGAGGGGAGGAGAGAGAGAGGAGAGAGAGAGAGAGAGGGGAGAGGGAGCAGTATTATTAGAGTATATGGACTATAATGGTTTTGCCCTGAAATCATCGCGGAAAAAAAACAAAACGGACAAAGTAAATGCTATCACACTGGAAAGAAAGGGGTCGGGAACTCTAAAGTCAGAATGAAGATGGGAAGGGTAAAAAAGACGCGGCAGGATTAGTTACTTTACTTTCATAACCCAGCCGACGGCACAGGGCCTTTTAGGGGCCCAATCAATCAAACGTAGAGAAAAGACCCCCATCCTGAAAAAAGAACGAACAACAAAGATTGTATACATGTACACGTAAATCATCAACATAACGGCTAGGCTACTAACATTTTTACGACGATAAAGAGTAGGGTGTGTCGAGGGCGCCAGCCAGTCCGCTAAATTTTCACTCCCAGCTGACAAAACACAGCAAAGTAATAATGACAAATAACTGAACATAACAAACATACATGAAAGGCCAACTGGGCAAAAGGACACAGCATAAATGGACAGCCAATGTCCAGTCTGGAAATAGTGTGTACAGTCTCACAATCTAGATGAAAGATTATAAAGAAACTGGAATGTCATAAACTGTGATCTGAAAAAAAAGTGACTCGCTAGCGAAAGACAGAAGAAGGACCAGAAAGGCAGAGAGAGAGAGAGAGAGAGAGAAGAGAGAGAGAGAGAGGAGAGGAGAGAGAGAGAGAGAGAGAGAGAGAGTTTGGCGACAGTAAAGAAAGACAGAAACAATAAGAAAGGCAAATTTGCCGATGCGACTCACGTGTGATGAAACGCGCAAGCAGGATCAAGGACATAAGGGGTCAGGGAAAAAGCGGGGCATGTAGATGTATTTTCATCTGTAAGTCTCCTGTAGGACGATCAAACATCAAGCTGCTGATGAAACGTGTGGTATTTTAGGGTGGTTCCAAAGAAAAAAAAGTGGTTCAAAAAGAAGGAAAATCACAAATATTCCCCTGGCTGTGTTCACATATCCACTTAACAGCAACCTCTCTAGTGTAACATCCGACAACATACAGCGGCAGACACCTCCAGCATAGAAGACGACATCGCAGGCTGTCACCGCCTCTCCTTCCTCCCACTCCACTTTTTCACTCGCCTGTCCCTTCTTCTATCTTTCTACTCTCTCTCGTCTTCATTCCGTGTCTTGGTTTTTAGCACCAACAATCTGAAGGGTCCTGACTTTGATAAGCTGTGCTGTGTTTACTAGTTAGGCAACACACACTCTTCTTCCGGATGTAAAGTTCATCCCAGAGATCTAGTTATATTAGACTGTTTAGTGTCGATTTTTTCTTGAATAACAAGTCGCCAACGTTTTCCACTTGCGCATTATCAGGAACTGACGTAGCTCAGTATTTAAACGCACTAGACATGACCTGTCCTGTGTTTGCTACACCAATTTCAGATTTCCCCCCAGAAAAAAAAACCCTTTCTTTTGATTATTTTTGTAACATATAAATTTGCAAGGCCCCCTTGCCGTTTTAGTAAAGATGTTTTATTGTTGAAACATCTATTTGCTGCTTTAGTGCGGCTTTACTTCCGTGATTCCCAATAATAACAAACTTATCTATAGTCTAACGTAGCTATAGTCTGCATGGCTAAGAGAAGGAGACTCAGACTGCAGCGTTACTGAGAAGTAAACACACACACACACACACACACACACACACACACACACACACACACACACACACACCCCAAAGCGCAAGTGAACGCGTTTTTTGAATGTACAAAACGAAACAGACAAGTATATTTTCGACGAATAATCAATTTTACGCTGTCTGTGACCTGGGGAGTATTGTCTTATGCATTTTTATGTCTGTCATTTGTAACGTTTAAAAAAGAAATATTGACTTTGAATTCACTTGTCTGTTCAGTTTTGTATAAGACAAGTGTTACTTAGTACCTTTTTTGTGTGTTAGTGTACGTCTATTTGTGGGCCGACCTTAGTTCTATAAATAGCAATATATTTATTCTATCTACACCTGTACTTGGTATATATTAAATTGTCTTATCCTGACAAAGTGTAAATTAACATACGTTACATTGTTTCTATATAAAATCGTTTCACATGTCTTTTAACGGTGGTTTTGTAAGATGTGTGAGTGGTAAAACTTTCTGAGAAACTATCTTTTAACGGTGTTTTGTAAGATGTGGTGAGTGGTAAAACTTTCTGAGAAACTATCAGTTTTTTGTTGTAATCAAAATATTGCTGAAAATGTTAACAGCAGAATGATGACCATTACTATCCGTGACATGTTCACGCGGTTGAACGGCTGAAAGATTTCAACGCTATTTATTGTTCTGCGAAATTTAGTAATGTAACCACATTTACTTGCTGAAAAAAAAAATTGATTACACATGCACACAGGCACTCACACATGTACACACACACACACACACACACACACACACACACACCACCACCACCACCACCAACTACAACAACAACACTAACAACAACGCACCACGCTTCCTCCCCCATCCCCCCCTCTCGCACATAGCCTACATTCCAAGAACTGGAGCGGTGATTACCTCTCGCACATAGCCTACATCTAAGAACTGGAGCAGTGATTACCTCTCGCACATAGCCTACATTCCAAGAACTGGAGCGGTGATTACCTCTCGCACATAGCCTACATTCCAAGAACTGGAGCGGTGATTACCTCTCGCACATAGCCTACATTCCAAGAACTGGAGCGGTGATACCTCTCGCACATAGCCTACATTCCAGAGACTGGAGCGGTGATTACCTCTCGCACATAGCCTACATTCCAAGAACTGGAGCGGTGATTACCTCTCGCACATAGCCTACATTCCAAGAACTGGAGCGGTGATTACCTCTCGCAATAGCCTACATTCCAAGAACTGGAGCGGTGATTACCTCTCGCACATAGCCTACATTCCAAGAACTGGAGCGGTGATTACCTCTCGCACATAGCCTACATTCCAAGAACTGGAGCGGTGATTACCTCTCGCACATCGCCTACAATCCAAGCACTGGAGCGGTGATTACCTCTCGCACATAGCCCTACATTCCAAGAACGGAGCGGTGATTACCTCAGTCGCACATAGCCTACCTTCCAAGAACTGAGCGGTGATTAACCTCACGCACATAGCCTACATTCCAAGAACTGGAGCTGTGATTACCCTCTCGCACATAGCTTCATTCCAAGAACTGGAGCGGTGAATACCTCTCGATCTCGCAATAGCCTAACATTCCATGAACTGGAGCGGAGTTACTCTCGCACATAGCCTACATTCCAAAACTGGAGCGTGATTACCTCTCGCACATAGCCTACATTCCAATAACTGGAGCGTGATTAACCCTCGCACATAGCCTACATTCCAAGAACTGGAGCAGTGATACCTCCCCACATAGCCTACATTCAAGAACTGGCGCGGTGATTACCTTACTCGCACATAGCACAACATTCCAAGAACTGAGCGGTGATTACCTCTCGCACAAACCTACATTCCAAGAACTGGAGCGTGATTACCTCTCGCACATAGCCTACATTCCAGAACTGGAGCGGTGATTCCCTCTCGCACATAAGCCTACATTCCAAGAACTGGAGCGGTGATTACCTCTCGCACATAGCCTACATTCCAAGAACTGAGCGGTGATTACCTCTCGCACATAGCCTACATTCAAGAATTGAGCGGTAATTACCTCTCGCAACATAGCCTACATTCCAGAATAACTGGAGCGGTGATTACCTCTCGCACATAGCCTACATTCCAATAACTGGAAGCGTGATTACCTCTCGCACATAGCCTAGTACTTTCCAAGAACTGGAGCGAGTGAATTACCTCCCACATAGCCTACAATTCCAAGAACTGGATGCGGTGGTTGATTACCTCTCGCACTAGCCTACATTCCAATAACTGAGCGGTGATTACCTCTCGCACATAGCCACATCCAAGAACTGGAGCGGTGATTACCTCACGCACATAGCCTACAATTCCAAGAACTGGAGCGGTGATTACCTCTCGCACTACTACATCCATGAACTGGAGGGTGATTACCTCACGCACATAAGCCTACATTACCATCCAAGAACTGGAGCGGTTGATTACCTCTCGCCATATAGCCTACCATTCCAAGAACTGGAGCGGTGATTACCTCTCGCACATAGCCTAATTCAAGAACTGTGCGGTTATTACCTCTCGCACATAGCCTACATTCCAAGAACTGGAGCGGTGATTACCTCTCGCACATAGCCTACTTTCCAAAACTGGAGCGGTGGATTTACCTCTCGCACATAGCCTACATTCCAAGAACTGGAGCGGTGATTTACCTCTCCGACACATAGCCTACATTCCAAGAACGAGCGGTGATTACCTCCGCACATCGCCACATTCCAAGAACTGAAGCGGTGAATTACTCTCGCACATAGCTACATTCCAAGAACTGGAGCGGTAGATAACCTCTCGCACATAGACTACATCCAAGAACTGAGCGGTGAATACCTCTCGCACAAACCTACATTCCAAAACTGGAGTGGGAATACCTCTACGCACAAGCCTACATTCCAAGAGCCCCACTGGAGCGGTGATTACCTCGTCGCACAAAGCCTACATTCCAAGACTGGAGCGTGATTAACCTCTCGCACATAGCCTACATTCCAAGAACGGGAGCGGTGATTACCTCTCGCATACATACCTACCATTCCAATAAATGGAGCGGCGATTACCATAACGCACATAGCCCTACATTCCAAGAACTGAGCGGCGATTACCTCTCGCACATAGCCTACATTCCAAGAACTGGAGCGGTGATTACCTCTCGCACATACCTACATTCCAAGAACTGGAGCGGTGATTACCTCTCGCAACATAGGCCTACTCCAAGAACAGGAGAGGTGATGACCTCTCGCACATAGCCTACATTCCAAGAACTGGAGGCGGTGATTACCTCTCGCACATAGCTACATTCCAGAACTGGAGCGGTGATTACCTCTCGCCACATAGCCTACATTCCAAGAACTGGAGCGCGGCATTACTCTCGCACATAGCTACATACCCAAGAACTGGAGGGCGATTACCTCTCGCCCATAGCCTACATTCCAAGAACAGGAGCGGCGATTACATCTCGCACATAGCTACATACCAAGAACCTGGAGCGGCGATAACCTCTCGCACAATAGCCTATACCTGTCCAAGAAACTGGAGCGGTGAATACCACTCGCCACATAGCCTACATTCCAAGAACTGAGCGGCGATTACCTCTCGCACATAGCCTACATTTCCAAGAACTGGAGCGGGGCGATTAACCTCTCGCACATAGCCTACATTCCAAGAATCTGGAGAGCGGCGATTACCTCTCCGCACATAGCCTACATTTCCAAGAACTGGAGCGGCGATTACCTCTCGCACATAGCCTAAACAATTCCAAGAACTGGAGCGGGTGATTACCTCTTCGCACAAGCCCCTACAATCCCAAAACTGGAGCGGTGATTTACCTCTCTCGCAACATACCTACAATCCAAGAACTGGAGGGTGATTACCTCTCGCACATAGCCTACATCCAAAACTGGAGCGTGATTACCCTCACGCACAAAGCTACATTCCAAGAACTGGAGCGGTGATTACTCTCGCACATAGCCAACATTCAAGAACTGGAGCGTGAATTACCTTCGCCACATAGCCTACATTCCAAGAACTGGAGCGGTGATTACTCTCGCACATAAGCCAACATTCCAAGTACAGGAGCGGAGATTACCTCTCGCCCATAGCCTACATTCCAAGACTGAGCGGCGATTACCTCTCGCACAAAGCCCACATACCAAGAACTGAGGCGGTGATTACCACTCGCACATAGCCTACCTTCCAAAGAACTGGAGCGGAGAATACTCCTCGCACAGAGCCTACATTCCAGAACTGGAGCGTGATTACCTCTCGCACATAGCCCTACAATCCAAGAACTGGAGCGTGATTACCTTCTCGCACTAGCCCTACATTCCAAGAAACTGGAAGCTGCGAATTACTCATCGTCACAAGCCTACATTCCAAGAACTGGAAGCGTTGATAACCTCTCGCACATAGCCCTACATTCCAAAACTGGAGCCTTGATTACCTTCTCCGCACATAGCCTACATTCCAAGAACTTGAGGCGGTGATTACCTCTCGCACTTAGCCTACATTCCAAGAACTGGAGCGTGATTACCCTCGCACATAGCCCTACATTCCAAGAACTGGGGCGCGTGAATACCTCTCGCACATAGCGACATTCCAAGAACTTTTGGAGTGGAATTACCGCTCTCGCACATAGCCTACAGTCCAAGAACTGGAGCGGTGATTACCTCTCGCACCTAGCCTACATTCCAAGAACTGGAGCGGTGAATACCTCTCGCACATAGCTACATTCCAAGAACTGGAACGGTGATTACCTCTCGCCAATGCCTACTAGTCCAAGAACTGAGCGGTATTACCTCTCGCACATAGCCTACATTCCAAGACAGGGAGCGGTGATATACCTTCGCACATAAGCCTACATTCCAAGAACTGGAGCGGGTGATTTACCCCCTCTCGCAACAAAGCCTATTTCCAAGACACTGGAGCGGTGATTTACCTCACCGCACATAGCCTAACATCTAAGAACTGTACGGGTGGATTACCTCTTTCGCCACATAGCCTACATTCCCAGAACTGGAGCGGTGATTACCTCTCGCACATAGCCTACATTCCAAGAACTGGAGCGGTGATTAACCTCTCGCACATAGCCTACAATCCAAGAAACTGGAGCGGTGATTATCCTCTCGCACATAGCCTACCATCCAATAACGGAGCGGTGATTACCTCTCGCACATAGCCTACATTCCAAGAACTGGAGCTGGTATAACCTCTCGCACTTAAGCCTACATTCCAAGAACTGGAGCGGCGATTTACCTCTCGCACATAGCCTACATTCCCAAGAACTGAGCGGTGATTACCTCTTCGCACATATATCCATACATTCCAAGAATTGGAGCGTGAGTTACCTCAACGCAACATAGCCAATACATTCCAAGAACTGGAGCGGGATTACCTCTCCGCACATAGCCAACATTCCAGAACTGGAGCGGTGATACCTCTTCGCACATAGCCTACCATTCCAAGAACTGGAGCGGTGATTACCTCTCAGCACATAGCCTACATTCCAAAACTGGAGCGGTGATTACCTATCGCACATAGCCTACATTCCAAGAACTGTGAGCGGTGATACCCTCTCGCACATACCTACATTCCAAGAACTGGAGCGGTGATTACCTTCTCGCACAAAGCCTACATTCCATGAACTGGAGCGGCGGTGATTACTCTCGCAAAAGCCTACCTTCCCAAGCACTGGAGCGGAGATTACCTCTCGCACATAGACACATCCCAGAACTAGCGTGATTACCTCTCGCACATAGCCTACATTCCATGTAACTGGAGCGTGATTACCTCTCGCACATAGCCTAACATTCCAAGACCTGGAGCGGAGATTAACCTCTCGCACATAGCCTACATTCCAAAACTGGATCGGTGATTACCTCTCGCACATAGCCTACATTCCAAGAACTGGAGCGGTGATTACCTCTCGCACATAGCCTACAATTCAAAGAACTGGAGCGGTGATTACTCTCGCACATACCTACATTCCAAGAACTGGAGCGGTGCTTACCTCTCGCACATAGCCACATTCCAAGAACTGGAGCGGTGATTACCTCCCCTCGCACATAGCCAACATTTCCAAGAACTAGGAGGCGGTGATTACCTCTCGACATAGCCTACATTCCAAGAACTGGAGCGTTATTACCTCTCGCACATAGCCTACATTCCAAGAACTGGAGCGTCGATTACCTCCGAACATAGCCTACATCCAAGAACTGAGACGGTGATTACCTCTCGCACATACCCCTACATTCCAAGAACTGGAGCGGTGATTACCTCTCGCACAATAGCCTACCATTCCAAGAACTGGAGCTGTGATTCCCCTCTCGCACATAGCCTGACATACCAAGACTGGGAGCGGTGGAAGACCTCTCGCACATAGCCTACATTCCACGAACTGGAGCGGTGATTACCTCTCGCACATAGCCACACATTCCAAGAATCTGGAGCTGCGATTACCTCTCGCACATAGCCTACATTCCAAGAACTGGAGCGCGATTACCTCTCGCACATAGCCTCGCATTCCAAGAACAGGAGCGGCGATTACCCTCTCGCACATAGCCTACATTCCCAAGAACGTGGAGCGCGATTACCTCACGCACATAGCCTACATTTCACAAGAACAGATGATTACGGCGATTACCCTCGCACATAAGCCTACATTCCAAGACTGGAAGCGGTGATTACATCCTCGCACATAGCCTACATTCCACGAATCTGGAGCGTGATACCTCTCCGCACATACCCTACATTCCAAGAACAGGAGCGGCGATTACCTCTCGCACATAGCCTACAATCCAAGAACTTGGAGCGGGCGATTACCTCACTCACATAAGCCTACATATCCAAGAACTGGAGCGGCGATACCACTCGCAACATAGCCTACATTCCAAGAACTGGAGGCGTTGATTACCACTTCGCCACATAAGCCTACTATCCATGAACTGGAGCGGTGATTACCTCTCGCACATAGCCTACAAATCCAAGAACTGGAGCGGTGAATACCTCTCGGCACATAGCCAACATTCCAAGAACTGGAGCGGTGATTAACCTCTCCGCACATAGCCTACATTCCAAGAACTGGAGCGGTGATTACCTCTCGCACATAGCCTACATTCAAGAACTGGAGCGGTGATAACTCTCTCGCACATACCTCCATTCCAAGAACTGGAGCGTGATTACCTCCTCTCGCACATAGCCTACATTCCAAGAACTTGAGCGGTTGATTACCTCACGCACAGAGCTACATTCCAAGAACTGGAGCGGTGATTACCCTCTCGCACATACCTACATTCCAAGAACTGAGCGGCTATTACCTCTCGCGACATAGCCTACATCCAAAACTGGAGCGGTGATTACCTCTCGCACATAGCCTACATTCCAAGAACTGTATGCGTATTACCTCTCTGCACATAGCCCTACATTCCAAGAACTGGAGCGGCGATTACCTCTCGCACCATAGCCAACATTCCAAGAACTGAGGCGGGCTTATTACCTCTCGCACATAGCCTACATTCCAAGAACTGGAGCGCCGATTACCTCTCGCACATAGCCTCCAATCCAAGAACTGAGCGGTGGATTACCTCTCCACATAGCCTCCATTCCAGAGAACTGGAGCGGTGATTACCTCTCCAAATAGCCTACCTTCCAAGAAACAGACGTGATTTACCTCTCGCACAAAGCCTACATTCCAAGAACTGGAGCGGTGATTACCCTCTACGCACATGCCTACATACCAAAACTGGAGACGGTGATTACCAACTCTTCTCGAGCACATAGCCTACATTCCAAGAACTTAGAGCGGTTGGATACCTCTCGCACATAGCCTACATTCCAAGAACTGGAGCGGTGAATATCTCTCGCACAAAGCCTACATTCCAAGAACTGGAGCGGTTGATTACCATATCGCACCAATAGGCCTACATTCCAAGAACTGGAGTGGTGATTACCTCTCGCACATAAGCCTACATTCCAAAGAACTGGAGGCGGTGATTACCTCTCGCACATAGCCTACATTCCCAAGAACTGGAAGCGGTGATTACCTCTCGCACATAGCCTACATTTCCAATAACGGAGCGGTGATTAACCTCTCGCACAAAGCCTACATTCCAAGAAACTGGAGCGGTGATTACCTCTCGCACATAGCCAACATTCCAAAGAACTGGAGCGGTGATACCTCACTGCACAAGCCTACATACCAAAGACCTGGAGCGGTGATTACCTCTCGCCATAGCCTACAATCCAATTCCAAGACTGGAGCGGTGATTACCTCTCGCACATAGCCTACATTCCAAGAAACTGAGCGGGTGAATTACCTCTCGCACATAGCCTACATTCCAAGAACTGGAGCGGTGATCTACCTACTCGCACATATCCTACATTCCAAGAACAGGAGCGTTGATTACCTCTTCGCACATAGCCTACAAATCCAAGAACAGGAGCGGTGATTACATCTCGATCCAAGCCTACATTCCAAGAACTGGAGCGGCGCTAACCTCACGCACATAGCCAACAATCCAAGAACTGGAGCGGTGAATTCCCTCTCGCACATAGCCTATCATATCCAAGAACAGTACGGTGATTACCTCTCGCACGAAAGCCTACATCCAATAACTAGGAGACGGGTTGATTACCTCTCGCACATAGCCTACATTCCAAGAACTGGAGGCGGTGATTACCTCTCGCACATAGCCACCATACCAAGAACAGGAGACGGTGAACCTCTTCGCACATAGCCAACATTCCAAGAACTCTGAGCGGTGATTACCTCACACGCCATAGCAATACATTCCAAGAACTGGATTGGTGATACTCTCGCACATAGCCAACCTTCCAAGAACTGGAGCGGTGATACCTCTCGCACATAGCCTACAATCCAAGACTGGACGGTGATTACCACCCTGCGCACATATCCTACATTCCAAAACTGGAGCGGAGAATACCTCTCGCACATAGCCTACCTTCCAAGAAACTGAGCGGGATGACTTCCTTCTCGCACAAGAGCCAACCTACCAAGCACTGGAGCGGTGATTACCTCTCTGCACATAGCCTAACATTCCAAGAACTAGGAGCGGTGATATACCTCTCGCACATAGCCTACATTCCCAAGAACTGGCGCGGTGATACCTCTCGCACATAGCCACATTCCAAGAACTGGAGCCGGTGATACCTCTCGGCACATAGCCTACATTCCAAGCACTGGGAGCGGTGATATACCTCTCGCACATAGCCTACATTCCAAGAACGGAAGCGTGATTACGCTCTCCACATAGCCTACATTCCAAGAACCAGGAGCGAGCGATTCCCTCTCGCACATAGCCTACATTCCAAGAACGAGCGGTGAATACCTCACGCACATAGCCTACATTCCAAGAACTGGAGGCGGTGATTACCTCTCGCACATAGCCACCATTCCAAGAACTGGAGCGGTGATTACCTCACGCGGGGCAACACATAGCCTACATTCCAAGAACTGGAAGCGGTGTTACCTCTCGCACATAGCCACAATTCCAAGACCTTGAGCTGGTTAATACCTCTCGCCCATAGCCTACATTTTTCCAAACAGGAGCGGTTGATTATCCTCTCGCACAAATTAGCTTACATATCCAAGAACTGGAAGCGGTGATTACCTCTCGCACAAGCCTACATTCCAAGAACTGGAGCGTGAATACCTCAACGCACATAGCCTACATTCAAAACCGGAGCGGTGAATACCTCTCGCACATAGGCGCTACTTCCAAGACCTGGAGCGGTGGATTACCTCTCGCACAGAGCCTACAATCCAAGAACTGGAGCGGTGATTTACCTCTTCGCCCATAGCCTATATTCCAAGAACTGGGCGCGGTGATTACCTCTCGCACATAGCCTACAATCCAAGAACAGGGAGCGGCGATTACCTCTCGCACATACCTACATTCCAAGAACTGGAGCGGCGATTACCTCTCGCCCATAGCCTACATTCCACAACTGAGCGGCGAATTTACCTCTCGCACATAGCCTTACATTCCAAGAACTGGAGCGGCGATACCTCTCCACAAAGCCTACTTCCAAGACTGAGCGGTGAATTACCTCTCGCACAATAGCCTACATTCCAAGAACTGGAGTCGGGCGAATACCTCTCGCATTGGAACATAGCCTACATTCCAAGACTGGACCGGTGATTATCCATCTCGCAACATAGCCTACATTTCCAGAACGGAGCGGGTGATTTACCTCTCGCACATAGCCTACATTTCCAAAACTGGAGCGGTGATTACCTCTCCGCACATAAGCCAACATTCAAGAACTTGGAGGCGGTGATTACCTCTCGCACATAGCCTACATTCCAAGAACTGGAGCGGTGATAACCTCTCGACATAGCCTACATTCAAGAAACAGAGCGGTGTTACCCTCTCGCACATAGCCTACAATTCCAAGAGACTGGAGCGTGATTACCTCTCGGCACATAGCCCTACATTTCCAAGAAACATGGAGCGGTGATTAGCCAAGACACACTTTATTTATCAATATGGGAGTACAGGTCGAGAGCAAAGAAGATAACAGAAAAGAGGAATTCATCAGCAACAGAACTTCGAAAAGGAGGGGATACAATCTGATTCTGACAAAACCTCCTTACCCCCCGCCACCCCCCCTCACACCCACCTCCACACCCCGACGTCCCCACGAGGACCAGGAGGGGGGAGGGGGGAGGAGAAAGGGGGCGAGAGTGGGCAATCATGGAGGAGTGGAGTGGAAAGAGAGGGGGAACAGGTCACGATTGTACTGAGTCTTGCTGTATGTCACTGTAACGTGACGGGAGTGTAATGCAGCATGTTTTCAACCTTCCATGTTATGTCTCGCTGTGTGGCGACCCCAGGTAACGGTGCTCGTTCGTGCTGGCTGGAAGGGGTCAACCTGGGTTGATGATGGTGATGGTCTGGTGGACCCCGGAACCTGAAAAACCCTTTCATTTTCCCGGGCCCCAACGCCGGGGGCTGCGGGGGCATCTGCTCACAAAAGCAACTGGAGTCACAAAACCCCAATCAAATCAGAAAAACGCATTTGCACTACACCACACGATGCACACCACGAGCCCATCGCCCACACCCACACACGCACCACTACTGTACGCACCACACGCACAAACACGACACATAAACACCCCCAACACACACACTTCCGCTCCATCCCTTTTCCCCGCAACACAAAGCCACCACTGCATTTTTCTTCATTTTCAATTCAATTCAATCAATTTTCAAGACATTTTACTTTTTTCAAAGAACTTTGTGTTGTGGGGGAACACATAAACACTACATATGAGTACACAACATTGAAAAAAAATTAAAATGTCAAATCACTCACACCCACATCCCCAAAATTTTTAAAAACAATACAAAAAAGAATTTTAATTTCACAAAAAACTAATCAAAACCTACCCAACAACACTCCATTTTACTCCAGCAATTTAATAAAAAAAAAATCACTGTACGCAAAAATAAACCGTAAAAAGGGGCACACAACACACCACACACACACAACACACACACACGTCCACACACACACCACACCACCATTTCTACACGGGATAACGGGGTAAAAAAATCATTATCCTTGATTACATCCCCTCCCAAAACATCTACACCTCTCTCTCCCCCCCCCCCCCCCCCATCCCCACCCCACTCTCCTACCCAATCCGCCCCCACCCCTCCCTACTTTAAAACGACAGCATTAAACATTTACTCGGGATGGTCGGTCATGTTTTTAAAATGAACATTGAAATGGGCAAGAAACTACGATTCAGTCGTGGTTTCACATTTCATTTGCCGGAATCGTCTATCTAAGGCATTTTTTTTCATAAAAGGGGAACAAGAATGGTTTCATCAAAAATCTTCTACTTTCTTAGGCCCCTTTTATTTCAAACATTTCCCAAAACTTTGTTGTTTAACCCCAAATAATTTTACCACACCGTTCACAATCTTTTCTAGCAAGCATTTTGTTTTTCACTTTTTAATCCACCATCCCAACTAAAAAGAAAAAGGATCACGATCAATTTGCTTCT
This sequence comes from Conus ventricosus, assembly GCA_018398815.1. NCBI lineage: Eukaryota > Metazoa > Mollusca > Gastropoda > Neogastropoda > Conidae > Conus > Conus ventricosus. The sequence continues at coordinate 62,277,339 of CM031619.1, forward strand.
GTAGAATGCTTTAAAACGTCACAGTTCACCCCAGGGGTTCTCAAATTTTGTAACAATACACTCTTTACTGACTTTTTTTTATACCAGAGAGAGAATTAGAAGTGAATGTAAGTTTGTTATCGAAGCAAACCTAAGTACTTATAACATCACCCTTTCAACCTTGCACCTGAAACAAAATCTGGAAAAGGATCAGTATTTTTTCGGAAGTCAATGATCAGCTCCTTTTTTTCTGGACATTAAACAAGGAAATTGGTGTCCAACACTGTGTAAAACTTTTTTACAATTCATTAAAACTTATCTGAGTTGGAGAGATCGGCGCAGTACATCACGTTGGCTTTTCCGGAAAAACTTTGTCCTGCTTTTTTCAGGTGAAGCCAGGGCTTTTTCAAAACAGATCATTGCCATGGCTTTTTCACTGTCATCATCCTGGGTCTCCCTCGTGCCTTTTGAGCTCCCAGGGGCCAGTGACCAACATCCTTTTTTTTTGTATGCGCTGCTTCCTTAATTGTTCGCGCAGACAGAAACTTTGGGGCCCGACGACGCGCAACGTCAGAGAGTCTAGTCTCCAAGGAGTCAAGCTGGACGCCAACGGGACGACACTCAAGGCGTGGTGTGTTTTGGGCAGTCCCTAACAATGTTCCACTGACAAAAGGGGGCGTGCTTCACGGCCACTTTCCCCAAACCCCCCAGTGGGAAATTGGCGAACGGGATGTCCGAGTCTGCAGCGTCCTCTCCCCCGGGCCCACTATGGTCCTTTTTCTTCCCCGGGTAGGAGACTAGGGACTCTGCTGCGTATCAGGGGGAAAGCTGAATCCATCTTCTCTTCTGCTTCCCACACAGTTATTCTACCATCTTCGAAGGCGACCTCCGTCCTCTTGTAACAGGTGTCCCATTTTCCTTTTCCAATGCCCTTTTTTTCCCTCGGCCGGTTTTGCAGTGTGAGGGATCCCTGGGTTTTTCCGTATGCCACAAAATGCAGCAAGGTATCAAGGCTTAAGCAAAGGGGAAATTTAGTTTTCCCTTTTCAGGGATTCGGTGGCGTCAACATAGACAACAGCTGCCTGGGGGGTACATGTTCTAAAAATTTTTGGGAAAAATCACTACAAACAGGAAAAGCAAAAAGCCAAAAATGTTTTTCGACGCCCCGGTTGGTTTGGTTGTCGGTTGGGTTTTTTAATTTTCTGGCCAAACGTCGTTTCCAGCTACTTTTTCTGTCTCTCAAAAGTAAACCCTAACACACCGCCGCCCTGGACCCCCCCCCCCCCCCCGCTCATCTTTTTCTAAACCCTAACACACCGCCGCCCTGGACCCCCCCCCCCCCCCCCCTTCCCCCTCTTTCTTTAAAACCCCAACACAAACCGCCGCCCTGGACCCCCCCCCCCCCCCCCCCCTCCACTTCGTAAACCCCAACAAAACCGCCGCCCTGGAACCCCCCCCCCCCCCCCCCCCCTGTCTATCTTACGTAAACCCTAACAACCGCCGCCCGGACCCCCCCCCCCCCCCCCCCCTCATCTTACTAAAACCCCAAACCCAAAACCGCCCCCCGGACCCCCCCCCCCCCCCCCCCCCCCCCTCACTTTCTAAACCCTAACACACCGCCGCCCTGGGCCCCCCCCCCCCCCCCCCCTGTCTCATCTTTCGTAAACCCTAACACAAACCCCCGCCCTGGCCCCCCCCCCCCCCCCCCCCCCCTGAAAACCCCCCCGCCCCCTACCCCCCCCCCCCCCCCGCCCCCTTTTGAAAAACCACCGCCCCCGGCCCCCCCCCCCCTGGAAAAACCCCCCCCGCCCCCCCCCCCCCTTT